>JAHHFK020003989.1:0-657500 GCA_024533555.2 Aedes koreicus
GAGGAGTTTTCAAGTCTCTTTTCACAGGCACGGATAGCCTGCCAAATGAGGTATTTCAAATCGAATTCGACATTTACTTCTTTTTGAAACGATCATCCACTTTCAATTTATCTTTTCCGGTGTAGAACTCCTGGATTGGGATTTGTTGGCGGTCAACTCTGACGTATGCTTTGTCACCTATCTCACAGCAACTACAACCAGTCAACATTTCCGTGTAGATATTTCTTGCACGGACCTTGGCAACAGTTTGCTGCCGTTCATCGCGTTTTGGGAAATTTTGAATCTTGTATGCATATAATCCAGCTCTTGCCTTGACCTTCTAGACGTAACTTTGCGAAACGCCTACCTTTTTGGTAACTTCAAGTGTTGAAATGCTGGGATTTTGGGTGAAATTACCCCTTACATTTGCCTCCGTCTTCCATCATGCTGCTCCCGGTTTCCTTCCTGCTCGACGCTTGTGATCCAGAAGTCAAAGTCAAAGTCCAAAATCCGATCGTTAAAACATTTCAGTACTCTTGAGACGGTTGAGTTACAAATTTGCAGCATTTTTCAAAAGCACGATGGGGAAAGCTCTGGATTTTCCTTGTGATTTTTTTTTTCACGCGTCTCAACTCACTTCCACCTTAACCACAACAATCCACACAACTACCCATTTCTGGATGTAAACCTATACACTTCAAAGAGGAACTTTGCGAAATTTGGTTAATTTCTGACCAATGTGATGAAAAAGTTACAGCCAGTGTTGCAATAATTTCGTGTTCGCCCTTTAAATAGATTAAAACATTCATGCTAGCGAATCAATCTTGTTCCATCTCTCACATCTAATTACATCTCCTGGATTTCCCCCACCATTACGGTGGTTAAAAAGTTTCAATTCAGCTTCACCCCACTCACTGATTTTAAATCTGGTCCGACTCTTCTTGCAAAACTTCAGCTCAATTCGTTGCGAACTCGAACTGCACTGGCCCTTTGTAGTTTCTATAGGAATTCCTATGAGGACATCAAACATTTTGTTCTCGTCTCTTCGGTATAATTGCATACGACAATGTAAGCTACCTGCGCTTACGGGAAATTTATCCGGTTTCTATTTTACCGAAAACCACTTCGCAGATCTTCCATATGTTAATGTAGAATCTAACCTCGAAAACGAAGACGAGGCGCAGTCCGGACCGGCGGCGCCACCGTTCAGTAGCTTCTGTATTTTTCTTACTGTTGTTCAAGCTCAATGAGTTCTTGCCGATGGTGCTGACAGCTCGTGACTCGTGTTCTTCTTCTTCTTGTTGTTGTTGTTGTTGTTTGCATTCTACTCAATTCCGGTGGGATGCTGGGCGATCCCGTCAGCAGGGCATTGTTTGCATTGCTCCAGCCCATTAGCATATCATCTACGAAACCGATGGTGAGATGGGTGACCGACCGGGACGAGACGGAGCTGAACAAGAGTAACGACTGTTCGTGGCTTTACATGCCCTCGATGATTAGCACCGTTGACTCTGACACGCGTAGGCCCGTGTTCCGTAAATGTACAGCTTCTGACGGGTTTCGCGTGAGAGATCATATCCCCTTCAAGAGCATTCGTCCAGTATGTTTTTCCATTACATATCGTCTTTCAACTTCCATATGACGAATGATTGCTGATGGTAATGAGCCTGGCTGGTCGAGATTAAAATTAATTTCATTGCGGCCATTGCCACGGTAGGCAACGGATTCTACCCTGAAGAAATGTAACAGTTCCGCTAATTAAGCACCCGGTGAGAGGGCAATTAAGGGATCGTTTAGCTGATCTGGGTGTAGATTTCACCTCATGGCCACGAACCGAATTACCACCGGAAGGCTGGCGAACCAGCCGAATCGAATTCGCCGATCACGACTTTTCAACACGCGTAAAATTGCAACCTTTTGCACCACTTTTCCACCGACAACCGAGCACTGCAGATCGACCGATCGCTCAAGCCAAGCCGAACGTCAACCTGATGCGTGCTCGTGCTGGCCTCTCTTCCCTCCCGTATCACGTGCGCAAATCAACTGTGAAAGTGTGAAAATCGTACAATTCCATGCAAGCTCGTTTTTCCCTTTCATCGGCGGGAGAAATGAGAGTGCGATAAGCATCGGGAAAACAACACCAGTCAACGTAACAAAAACAAACCTTCGAGCATCTCTTGTATTTTTTTTTCTCACGCTTCATTGTTTACATTTATGGCAATTGTTTCAGCTGGTATGGCGTCCAATTTGACGCAGTAGGCCGTCTAGAGCTAGGCGACATTCGAATGCGATCGCGTGTTTGGAAGTGCTCGCTGACAGAATCACAAACCGGCGGCTCCTGCACATGATTACAAGCACCGAATGGAACGGAACGGAACGGAACCTGTCCGGTGGGGCGCCAGACAACATGGCTCAACACATGATCGTAAAATTTAAACGTTATAATTAAGTCGATTAATGAGCCGTTGTTTAATGGCACACGATCACCGTCTTCTGGGTGAGTGGGGACGGCTCATTTATCACTCACCGCGCCGCCGCCAGCCGACGATGAACTTGCACTCGGTTCGGTGCGGCCAGTCCCAGTGGTCATTGGAACGGTTGTTGCTGATGTTTTAAGGTGGTTGGCATTTGGGCGATGGTGTTGTGTGGGCATTCAATTACCTCGATCCAAGCTACTCCGCCGCAATGAAAGGAAAGTTTGTTGTTGCCTTGACCTTTCCTTTGACGCCGAGAGGCGCCTTTTTGATGAGCCAGCAGGGGAAACAATAGACATTTCTTTGCTGTGATTTTCAATTTGGGTGGTTCATGCATCGACGAATGGGAAAATAAATCGATTATCGCATGTTAATGAAATATCGATGTAAGTATTAGCAAAACATGACGGAACACGATTTCCGATTACAAACTGTACTCGTTTCATTTTTTTTTTTCTGTGGGGAGTGTATAATTATCATTTAACGGAGTCATTTACGTGTGTAGGTAGATTGAAGAAACTACTTCCCTGGCACGATAGATGATGATGATGATGATGATGATGCAGGCTGCCACTTAATAATAGCAATGGGTTATTCTATCAGAATCACGATCAAGTTCCGTTGACAAAATCATACTCAACTTGGCGTTGAATGAGGGCCAAAAAAACGGAAAAACACAGAGACGCTTACACCATAGAGGTAACTCTAAGACCGGATGGATTGACTCATTTGATCGGACATTAAATTCGAAACGTAATATTTCAACGACCCTTTTACTTTTTGACATTCTGCGTCAGCATTGGGCGATATGAAAAAAACTACACTTACACTGAAAAAAAAAAGATAAACCAGGATAGATTACATCTTACCAAGTGTTTTTATACACAAATCTTCAAATTTCATGCGTTAATTTAAGCGCGCATGAATTTTACCTAGGCCGTTATTTGTTAAGTTTTTAGGTTAAAAAATTAAAAGATTTGTTTTTGGCCATGATTATTTTCATTACTGTATTAATGCTAACGTTTGCTTTAAAAAATGGACTTTTTTCGGATGGTGATAAAAAAAAACCTAAGACAGATAATTGCTTTTGATAAATTTCCCATGGAAGGTAATTATTTAAACTTACTTGCAAAAAAATTCTACGCCCTTGCGAGCGGCCTTCCGGCAGTTAACCGGAACATTTCGGTTTGTTTTTGAGTTCTTTCTTCGTTTTATTTATCAATTCTTCTTCAGTGTCTTCGCCTTTATGGTATTCCTTGATGAACGACGCAACTTCCGGCAGGCATTTCGTACTATAAATTTCCCCTTCACGGCCAGTCCGGAGCGAAAGAAGAGCGGCTTCGACATCCCCTTCTCGCTGATTGTCAGCCACAGCAGAACCTTCTTGGGGAACTTGGTGTGTGAAATGAACTTCACCTCGTAGCTCACTTTCTTCGTGAAGGAATAAAATACGATGTGCCCTGCCAGTCGCGATTCGCCGAGAAAATCGAGTTGACCAGCTAATTCAGCCACTGCCGCTGCGTAATTGCCTGCAGCTTCGAAACCAGTGGACGCGACTTCCGCTTCCTGACATGTAAGTTCATGTTCGCCAGGTACTTTTTCACTGTTCAGCCGGTTGAACCGACCTCCCGTCTAAGCGCACGCAGCGATGTAGCCCCTTTTCCCTCGGTCTTCCTCTTCAGCATCCTTTGGAGCTTCTTGTCGCTCAGGGTCGTCAGCCGTCCGGAACCGGCTTTCTTTCGATGCTCTGATTGTTGTCTAATACTGCCAAGATGTAGTAGATGCCGGAACGGGCGTATCCGGCGTCCACAAAGTGCCGCACGATGTCCGTTTTCGACGCGGTGGGGTGCTGTTCTTTGAACGCGCACACTTTTGAACGGAGTTGCTTCACTGTTTTTGCCATCACGGTTGGAGTTCGACTGATAGAGCTGTCAAATTTTGTCTGTTGACTCATGGGTTACTATGATTGAGGCCGCCATGGGTAGTGTTGTCAGTGCGGGTGAAGGTAAACCCATGAAATATCGGCAATTTTCGTCCATTTTTTAAATGCAAACGTTATCATCAAGTCGCAGGAAGGCAATGGCGGATGTAAAGAAATGGTCTTTTCGGAGTAAAATAACCCCTTATAATCAGAACATAATCCAGCGCACAAAAAATTAAGAAGCGACGTTTTCGCGGCTGTGTAGAGAGAAAGAAACTAGGGACCAAAAACAGTTCTATGACAGGACTATGATCAGCCGCCCCTAACATAGAGAACACACGCTCAGCTAGGATGCACCCTTCGAAGAAGGCTGCCCCCCATCCCTGTCAGCATTCGACAGCAAAGTCCCACCGGGGTTTGGTTATCCGATCTTTCCTATGGTAACCTCAGTGGCCATCACTGGGAGGTAGAGATAGTATTTAGTGGACATGAGGCTAAGGATAACTGAAGGATCTATTTTATACCTGCAGGAGCGCGAAGTACCAATGGTACGCACTGTCCGGTCATATACCAACCCTTGCCATATCGAACGTTTCTGCTTCCAAAACGATGATCAGTGGACAACGGCCTTTTGAGTGGTAACAGTTCCGAATTTTCTCGCTTCGCGGCACTAGAATGTGACGAAATAAACAGAATATACTATATCTTGGTATCCTGACTATATGCACAGAAAATTGATTCTATTCTGCTTCAGCATGCTTCTCAGTCTTCTTCTCGTGTCTTATGCTGCAAATTTTACTCTATTATCATATCTCTGTTCCCAACCATAGCGACGAATACTCGTTTTTTATACTAGAAAGTAGTATAAACATCACAGAAGACAAGCGACGGAGATAAAAAGTATATTAACACCGCATACTTGGATTTTTCAGTAAAGAGGGTTTTTGTCTCCGACAAAGTTGTACAGTAGGTCAAGGCGTCGCGCAGTGAGAAAATTCGGAACTTCTTTCCATCAAACTAATGAGGCTGAACTACTGAACAACTTTGTCAAAGACAGTATCCTTCCATATGGACAAAATAAAAAAAGTTCAATATGTTCTGGAAACTCACTTGTGTATTAGCGCCCCTGAAGAGCTTTGACTGAAGCACTTTTGACGGCATCTACTACCTCAAAATTTAGAATTTATATAACTAAGAATCTATACTAGATACTCAATGTTTCATCACATCAGTTTGTATGCTTACTTGATGTGAGCAATCTGATGGAGTTATATTCGACGCCCATTTAGTTTTAAATAGCAAGGTGCGTTTGCGAGAGAGATAGAAGATAGGAAAAAATACATGGAGCAGCAATTCACCTTAACCGCGTATATATCATCAATGGAAAGGTCATGGCCCACTGAACAACTATATCAAGTACAGGAACGTTCTATATGGCCAATGTCCAAAGATATAGCATATTCAGGAGATTTACTTACACACTAGCACCACGTATTGAGACAATTCTTAACTTCTGTTCATCAATCAAATTTCCTTGACCTGCTAAACAACTGTATCGAAGATTGAAACCATCCATTCAATCAAGATCTAACAAAAAAGCCTTTGTAAGAAATTTACTGGCACACTAGCGCCGCGTAGTGACCAATCAAAAAGTCTTGATCTACTCAACCCCTTTATTGAAGACAGGAACCGTCTAGATGGCCTGGATTACGAGATACACCAAGTTGGAATGAGTTATATCAAACTTCGGGGGTGACTCCGGCGTAGTGGTTAACATCCATACCTCTCACGCCAAAGTCACAAGTTCCAATCTCACCACCGCACAAGTTACGAAAATACCCAAAAAAGGTATTTGACTGACTACGACGGAAGATGAACCAGCCCAGGGCTGAAAATCTCGATAATCAAGGAACTAAAAAAAAAAAACTATATCAAACTTGACAAAGTACGTATTTTATTTACGCGGACACGTCTCGCAAAATCGCATTCCACCGCGATATTTGAGGAATTGCTGTAATTAAAGAAGACGCTGTTTTATCCAGAACAAGGAATAGCTGCTTCTGCATCATAATGGTAAGGGAAAATCTACATGTGTTGTACACAGTACAAAAGCGCGAATGTTAAGAAAGCCTCTTATTGTTCAGTTTATCAGAACTATTGTTTAATCTAAAGACCAACGATTTTCGATCGCATTAGCATTATTATCGGTGACTGTACCTTTCCATTACCGATAACAATGACGAAGTGTATTCAATTCCTCACGAAAAACCAATTTGCATCCGACCATTCTCGTCATTGAGCGCAATAATGTTGTTCCCTGCTCTTCTTCTCCTGCTCTGCTGCCAGTCAGAAGTTCAAGCATATCCATGCACAGGACCCTGCCACAGCGCCCAATCTCCGCTGGAGGACTGCCCAGCAGGATTCAACACCTCTGTTCGATTGTTTGGAATTGCTCCGGACAACACCGGCCACAGTCCATTCAACATTCCCGACGGTATGCCCTACTTGATCACAATGGCTAAAAACTGCTGGCAATTGGATCTAGAATGCTCCGAACAGTTCATCAACGTCACCGTGAGCTGCAAGTGCACAGACGGAAACAATCGCACCTTGACGCTGCTGCCTGCGTTCGAGCTGGAGTCCAATATTAAATGGCAACTGCACAATTTTGAAATGACGCTAACCCAGGATTATGAGCAGTCAGAAATCATCGTTGCAGGATGCTACGAGCTCGGAAACGGGTCCTGCCGTACAGGGCTTCTGCTGGGCATTGATCGGTTTCACGAAGCTCCGAAATGGAACATCGATACGGCAGGATGCAACTAC
Source organism: Aedes koreicus (assembly GCA_024533555.2). Classification (NCBI taxonomy): domain Eukaryota; kingdom Metazoa; phylum Arthropoda; class Insecta; order Diptera; family Culicidae; genus Aedes; species Aedes koreicus. The sequence goes on from JAHHFK020003989.1 coordinate 7,201, forward strand.
GTGAATGCGATGGTGTTCCCGAGATTCGATGCGAGCATCGCCGCCATGCAGGAAAAGCTACTGTTCTTCGTTGTCGTTGGTTCCGTGGCACTCGGTTTGATTTCGCTTATTTTTAAGTTGATGTGGTTTTCCGGTAATGAGTGAATGGAAAGTAGAATCCAGGAACAGAAAAACGACGAAAAAAAAGCGGTGTTTTCTTAATCAACATAACATTGAGTCCACCTCCATGATTGCCTGTTATATGATTGCCGACCAAGCGATTACCTGTCATATCGATACTAATTGCTGTGTTCCAATTTACGAATTAATTTTAATTTTACTTAAACTTGACAGATGCAAAATAATCCATTAAAATCCCTTTGTTATTGATCAACAAACTTTCGATGAGGTTTCTGTCAAAATTGAGTTGCCGGCTGTCAGAAACAAGCCGGCCCGAGTAGCAGACTTAATCGATTATTTTCCATCTGTCAAGTTAAAGGTGAAACTGGAGGGAGTCCTTTTTCCATATGATTTATAGGTTAGGTTAATTATCACTTCAAAATTTTGTTGACTAAAAATCACAAACACAACAAAACAAACAACGCTGAAATTGCTAACCTATAGATGCTCCAGTGGAGAAACGATCCTTGACAATTTCACGCCTGAAGTCCTAATAGTATTTGAGGTTTGTGCTCAGAAAACTTCGAAGTGATAGGGACTTGATGCAGTATGTCCTTAAGCGAAAACTAAAATTAATTCGCGAATTGGTGCACAGCCTATTTCTCATTCCCAACAAGCAAGACATCAGTCTGAACACCGTATCGCTCTTCTAACAGGCGCTTTAAGAATCTAAATAATTTCCGTGAAAAGCTTCTTACTTTACTTATCAATTCAAAACATTCTCCCATTTTCCCATTTTCCACACCAAGTTACTTTTCTGTGGAATCAACAGTTTCCCTCCTGGTGGCCTATATCGGTTCCTAAATTTAAATATCTGACTTTGAATCTCAAAAAGGTCAGTTGAATTGTGTTGCTAACAGTGCTGTGAATAATAATTTCGAATTAGTTGGATAAATTTACTGATAACATTCTTCAAAAGCTGAATTAATGAAAATGGCGTACGATAAAATTGTAGCATTTTTGCCTAACTCTACAGCTTTGTCTTATTGTGCATTCACTTCACTTTTTTAAAAACATTTTATAAGGAAAAACTTTTATGAGCGTATTAGTAGAACGATTGGAATTGGAAATCTGGATAAATTTAAATTAACTTGATTTCAATTAGTCAATTTTTGAAAATAAAAAATAAAGTAAACTCGAGACCAAATTCCTTAAAATATCACTAGAAAAAAACTTATTCTTTGACAGATAGGCCTATTCCGTCTGCGACTTTTAGACTTCTTCGGTGTCGAGTATCAAGTCGAGCTATTAACTATTTGAAAATGTACGAGATACCGAGACTGAAACATGTACGAAAAAGTTCCTGGAATGTGACGCCCTTGTCGATTTCTTAAACCTTAAAAGGGAGATTTTTGTTCGGAAAGATTGACAACTTTTTCTGTTAAACAGTTTGAACCATTAGTTCTCGAGTCGCCTTGTCACCCTTGACGTCAAATCGGCAACTAAATGGACTCGAACAGCCTTTTGACGTCAAATCGGCAACTAAATAGAAAATAAAAAAAAAAACGGAGGGAACTCACCATACGCAGAAGTCTACACAGAAAAAAAACTGAGTTTTCTTTGTGATGTAAACATTCAACCTTGTCAAATTGGAAAACTAGCGAAACTGAAACCTGCATTTCACTTTTTCACATCTTGAGAAATCTATTTATATAAACAGGTGGTCTGTCTGTCTGTCTGTCTGTCTGTCTGTCTGTCTGTCTGTCTGTCTGTCTGTCTGTCTGTCTGTCTGTCTGTCTGTCTGTCTGTCTGTCTGTCTGTCTGTCTGTCTAGAAGAATGAAGTCTGTCATTTCTGCTGTTTGTTGGTGGTTTGAGACCCCTCTACCCTCTGAAAGTGGAGGAGGGGGGCTTCCATACAAATGAAACACAACTGTCTGTCTGTCTGTCTGTCTGTCTGTCTGTCTGTCTGTCTGTCTGTCTGTCTGTCTGTGGTAGTCTGAGATCTGTCTGCCCTCTGTCTGTCTGTCTGTCTGTCTGTCTGTCTGTCTGTCTGTCTGTTCTGTCTGTCTGTCTGTCTGTCTGTCTGTCTGTCTGTCTGTCTGTCTGTCTGTCTGTCTGTCTGTCTGTCTGTCTGTCTGTCTGTCTGTCTGTCTGTCTGTCTGTCTGACCCTCGGCGTGAAACTTCGTATGCAGGGGCTTTTGGACTGGGCAAGATTCTTATGATTGTTTGAGACCCCTATTCGAGATCGAGAAAAGGCATTTTAGAGGATCGATTCGAGAAGTGCCAGCAAATACGTGCACGCAAAATACGTTGGTTTTTCCACTTAATCAATTCTTCACGTGAAGGACTGTTCTTTCTTCTTCACGGTAAAACATTGCAATCGAATGAGTTATTTGCGCTTATTTACATTCACTGCTTTCTGGAACGAATGAACGATGAAAGTAAAGCAACACAAAACAAGTTGATTCACCTTGCACTGGAGATTCAAGAAGTCAAATTTGTGTTTACTTTATGCTCGCTTGTTCTCTAAAGACAGTACGTGATGAACAATATGTTGTCTCAGATAGAGTGCATTATGAGAATTGGATATGACATTTTTAAGCACTGGTTTTGAGAGCATGGTGTTTGGTGCTTTGAGATTCCTCCTCTTTCTGGAAAGGGGGTTCTCAGGCAAATAAAACATACATTTCAACCAAACATGAGAATTATCCAGGTAACTAAAACACAAAAAAAGTATTTCTCGGGTAAGAAGCATGTTCCGATAGAGAGTCACGTCACTGCAGGTGACATTTCTCACGTCACCAAGTGACAAACGTCACTTCGACTCTCAGAATAACCATCTGAATTCCACTATATTGGAAAAAGCTTATTTTTTGACAGGTAGTGCTGTCTTTAGTGTTGGGTGCGAAATGTCTCAGAACTTCACATGATTTATAGGATCATCGTGCATGTATTGAGACGCTCTATTTATGTGCATAATGTTGAACAGAAATTTAAAATACTTTTTCGAGCTGCATACAAAACGAGGGGTGTTCAAAATTTTAAACACTCCAAATTAAAGTCAACCAATTGTTGACCGTTCCACCCTTTATTTTAGACCACAATAAAATCAATACACTCCATTAAAAACGAAACAAACCGTGAAAAACCCTGAAATAATACGCAGAAGGTATTCTGAACGCAGTATAATAGACTTGCAGTGTACCATACTTTTGTGATTTGAAAAGACATTCATTATCATAATTGCACCGATTACAGCCCGGAAGCAGTGACATCAATCCGAAATACCTTTTATGCACTATATCTGTAAACGTCATTCAGTGGAACAATGTTGCTGCAAGCGCTTCTTCTGTTCTTCCATCCAATGGAAACGGAAACGTACCTATACAAGGGGAAATGTGCCAGGACTCAACAGCCCATGGATAACTGCCCGGAAGGATTCAACCTGTCGGTTCAGTTGACATCAATCGGTCTGGATTACTCTGGCCGTAGTCCGTTCAATGTCCCTCGTGACTTTTGGGTCACTTATTCAAATATGAAAAAATGTTGGCAGTTGGATCTGGAATGCAGCGAACGCTTCATCCGTGTCACAGTAATCTGCAACTGTTCGAGTCTTGGTTCCGGTGTACTTCCGTTGCGAAATGCTTCGAATGAGGCTTGGCCTTCGACCAGCACGGTAAAATGGCAGTTGCACCATATTGACACCAAACTTAAGGAAACTCCAGAAAATGACACTTCGCTTGAGCTTCGCGGATGCTACGACCACGGGAACGGGTCCTACAGCCTGGGCAGTATGTACGGTACGGATAGATTTGCCGAAGCTCCGGAAAGAAAACATCTGACGCAGGAGAGCGATGGTGGCAACTGCAACTACATCAATGAGATGGTGTTCCCCAGAGAACCGGCCAGGAGTAGGGTCGTGTTGGTCGTTGTTTTCATTGCACTGATGGTCGGACTGATGGTGGCAGTTTTGTGGTCATCCTGAACTCCCGGATGTCAACATAGAGTGGTGTCCTATATTGGAGATATTGTAATGTAATTCACTTTTTAAATGTAGATATAGAAGTAGAACGTTGGTGTGATTAGACGTTTCGACTCGAAACCAACGCTCTACCAACGCTTCACAATGTGCGGAGTAAACCTATTCTAGGTTAAAAATGCCCAGATCACATCCCCGAATCCAAACGAGATGCACTCGGAATCCAGAAACCACCCAGAAGTACACTAAAACTGGCTTGTCCATTCGATTCCACTTTGTTCATTTGTTGCGTTCTGTCACTGGTTCCATCTCAGCAAGCCGATCACTTTTCCAAAGTTGTATTTTGCTTTGCTTCAGCTTCCGGAAATTTTATCGATTATTGCTCGAAATATGTTAACCTCATTTTTTTGACAGTACAGGGAGATTGTTTAAACTGTCATACTTTACTATACATACCTTGATATACATCAAGGTATGTATAGTAAAGTATGGCAGCTCTCCTCCTCGTAAAAAGAAAGTTATACAAAGAAAAATTACAAATTTAGTCTTTGAGAGACTCTGATAGCCCTGTTGGAACGGCTTAAGGGTTGAATTTCAGACGATCTGCTATAGGGAACACTGCGCAGAATTGACGGTCCACTAGCGTTCGTTGTAGGTGACACTTTTGTTAACCTCGGTGAGTTATTTCGACTAGGCTCCACCAGTCCCGTACCAGTATCACCAGTCTCGAAAGTCCCCTTGCCTTAGCCCGGCAACGGTGTTGCAGTTTCAGTGGCAGGAACATATCCGTTTCGGCGTCAATCGCTGGAACTCCTCGTGGTAACAAGGGTTCTCCTACTCCAATAATATGTTCCACGTGCCTCTCCCACAGCCTTCCATCGTACAGTCGCACTTGGCATCGTAACTTGCGTACCTTCCCTCCGATTCTCCCAAACTCCCATTTATTCGATGTTAAGAAGTCTCATACTTGAACTCGGTCTCAATCGTTGAACATTCACACGGTAAGGTCTGGCGAATCCTACATGGAGTTCATCGGTACTAGTAAGTTCAGACGAGAACGTATCTTCCGTCCGAACATTAGCATCGAAGGTGACTGTCCAGTTGAGGGGTGAATAGTCTTCCTTCGGGTCAACAGGATGCTAGTAAGTTCCACGTTCAACGTCGACTTCGGACACTTCAACGATTTGAGTTGCTTCTTGAAGGTCTGCCCGTATCGCTCCACTTGTCCATTACTAGCGGAATGGTACGGAGCACTCATCTTATGAACTACTCCATTCTGCTTCTAGAAACATTGGAATGTCTCCGCAGTGAACTGGACACCGTGATCGCTAACGAATACAGAGGGAATTCGGAACATACTGAAAATTTTCCGGCACATCGCTTCGGTAGTGGGTCCCAGCAATGCGGCTTCACCTTGCTTGGTTCCAGTTGCACAGACTGACAGTCAAATTTTATTGATCTCCTCGATCTCATTGTCCATCCCGATCCACCAGCAGTATTCTCTGGCCAGAGACTTCGTTCTTGTAACGCTGAAATGGGTGGAATGAAGCTCCTCCAGAACTCGACTCCACAGCACAGCAGGAACGTAGACTCGTATACCACGGAGTAAGCATGCTCGTTGAAGAGAAAATTCACTTTGGTCTATTCCGAACCGGTCCGTGGCATCAACCGTTTGTCCCTGCTTCAATCCCTGGATCAAACAGCTCACAGACTTGTCATCTGCTGTCAACGAAAGCGTTTCAATTTGGTTCATCTCGACGACATCCGACTCCTCGATAACGTTCTCCGGATCGGTTTGCTTCAGCGGAATCCTCGACGTGGTGTCTGCATTAGCATGGTCCACGGATCTTCGAAAACTGACCTCTTAATCGAACGACAAGTAGCGTAATGCTGTATTCGTAAAGCTAACTTTACTAGCAGGCCTCTAGGTTCAGTGAAAATCTTAGTAATAGCTTAGTGATCAGTGAGCAACACGAACTATCAGCCGTACAAGTACGGGGAGAACTTTTTGACGCTGAAGCTTCCTTGTCTATGTACTTTTCCTGTGTACTGTTAAGTGTCTGGGAAGCGAACTGAGTCGGCATCTCTGAGCCATCTCGGTACAAGTGACTCAATACAGCCCCAGCTCCGTAAGGAGGCGCGTCGGTAGCGAGCAGCAACTGTAATTCAGGAGAGTACTGCACCAAACAGTTGTCAGACTGCATCCTCTACTTAACTTCTGGAACGACTGCTTACATTCTCGTGTCCACTTGACTTCCATGTTGACCCTCAACAGGTTGTTAAAGGGGTTCAGCAGGATACTTAAGTTCTCGCAGAATCTGCCGTAATAGTTGATCAGACCGACGGACGACCTCGGTTTCCGCATCTCTTGAATCACCTTCACCTTCTTCCTGATCTTGTGGATGCCGTCTCGATTCATCTCGTACTCGATATTGTCAGCAAAGAAGTCACACTTGTTGACTCGTATAGAAACTCTTTCAAACGACGCAGGTGGACCTCATCATTTGGTCCCGTAATCTTGATGTCGTCCAGAAATACGGAAATACCCGGTATGTCTTGCAGAATGATTTCGAATTGACGCTGCCATATCACCGAAGCCGATGACACGCCATACATCAGGGGATTCTGGCGGTACAATCCTCGACGTGTACCTCTAGCAGTAGGTACGCCTGTACCAAGTCAATTTTGGCGAATCTGTCACCTCCGGTAAGCGACGTTAGAAGTTGATCCACGGTGGCCAACAAGTGCCAATCAACCATCAGCTACGGATTGACAGTTTGCTTATATTCACCGCAGATTCGCACACGATTCTCAGCCTTCTTTGCCGAAACAATAGGCGTCGCCCCTTCACTTTGATCCATCTTCGTAAGCACTCCTTGAGCGACCAAGTTTTCCAGTTCCTCTTCCACGACCTTTTTCAAATTGAACGGAATCTTCCTGGCCTTCAGGATAATTGGCATCACATTCGACTTCAGTCGCAGATTGGCCTGCACCGTCACGATCCTTCCAATTGAATCTTCGAACACATCGGCGTACTCGGAGAGTAACTGTTGCAACGCCTATCCTATGGCTATAGCAACGCTACCGATCAAATCCTATGCAACACGTGCGCCATCTTTCTTACACACTTTCATCAACTCTTTCTTCAAATTCTTGTCGTTTTGAAGACCTTCCCTGTTTTCAAGAGCTTGCTCTTCATAATCACTCATAATTTTTTTCTATTGGGCGAAGTTCTGGTGAGTTTGGCGGATTTGCCTCCTTCGGCATAAAAACAACATCGTTGGCTTCATACCACCCCATCACCGGTTTCACGTAATGGCACGATGTCAGATCCGGCCAAAACAGAGTGCCACCTCCGTGGGACCGGAGGCAGGACAGCAGGCGCTTCAGGAGGCATTCTTCTTTATATATTTGGCCGTTGATGGTGCCGGTCATTATGTACGGCTTGCTGAGTTTGCCGCACCCACAGATCGCCTGCCACATCAAGTACTTCTTGGTAAATTTTTAGACCTTCTTCTTCCGGAACTTTCCGGAACATTCAGGCGGGACTTGCCGATTTAAAACTCCAGGCCGGGGATCTGCTTGGCGTCCGCCTTAATGTACGTCTCGTCGTCGCGGTACAGCTTCTTGGCGCTGGATTTCTTTGATTGGTTCGATTAGGCGCCTTCCTTACCTTGAAGACATGAAGTCTGGCACGCTTCATTGTCTGCTGGACGAACCAGACGGATGAATTGACCTTTTTAGCCACGTCCCGATTTGAATCTTTTGCTTCCAACTCGACGCTGGGTCGTCTGTGTCTCCTTGAACGATTTCACCATATGGGACCCTATCGAATTGCTGATTCCCAACTTTCGCGATCCACCTGTGGAACTAGCCTGGATTCTGCACGACAGCGCCCATAATTTTTTGTCGAAGCACTTCTTGAAGGAAGCCATGTCGATAAACACTCGACAAATTGTGACCAAATTTTACACATGTAAACATTATTCTCTAAACGAGTTTAAACCAAAAAATTCATCAATTTTTACCCATGCAATAAAAAATTATACACAAAAGAAAGTGTAGCATTTTTTTCGAGTACAATCTTTAGCACACTTTTCCAGTCGACGGCCAATGACTTCAGCGACTCTCGGCTTTGTAGATCCCACGACGTACAATGGCCAGACTTTCCTGGTACTGGTTTGTTACATTAGCTGAACAACTTCAACGTACATTCATGCAAAGGAATGTTCTTGAAGAACATCTCATAGCATTCCACGTTGATAATGCTGACGGGACAGCCAGTGTCCATCTCCAGACGAATTTGAACACCGTTGATAGTAACTGTCACCTACAGCTTCGCATCGGTTAGCCTACCGACGACCGTACCAATTTCTCCCACGGAAACGTTGTTGCTCGATGGCCCTGGTTTTCTACCGGACGACCCTGGTTCCGATTTCTTTTACGTAGACTTCCTCATAGACACCTTCTCCAAATTTCCCTTCATTTTTCAATATGAGCAGACTGTGTTCTAATGCTTACGCAAGGTGCGATTTATTCCCACACTGCAAATCACCTGCATTCGTGCTGGATGACTGCGGGACACTTCCCGCATTGTTATTCCTAGCCTTACCTTGTGGTTTCTACAAGGCATTTATCATTTCCTGCTTTGCCATCGCACCTTCGATCTCGGCGGCGCCCTTCAGCGAAAGCTCCACGCTGACGGCGATATCTCTTGGCGGAGTCAGCTTCCATAGCTCGAGCATCGTTCTTTCTCAATCCAAACATCGGCTGGTATCGTAGGGAAGCCTGCAAATAGTCCCCGAACTTCTCTGCAATCCGCCTGAATGCAACCAGGTACTCATCCGGAGAAGCAACATTTTAACCTCCTTGACGTCGGCACTTCAAACGGAAGTTCTCACTTATCTCCAATGGATTAGAGCTTCCAGTGATCCCCAGGAACAGCAAAATTTCCCTCGGCACCAGCAGCAGCAATATTTCCCGCAGCATCAGCATTCTGCCCGTTCGGAAGAGCACCGTCTTGCAGATTCGAATTCTGCTCCATTCTCGGCGCCAAAACTGTTGTATCTGCCAGTTAGTTATTCGGAATCGGACGCGTAATCTAAAGTACGGACTTGTTCAAAACACGTTTATTATTGTTGTGCTCTCAGTCTCAGTATGGAATCAATATGACAGGTAAAGACTGTATTCGATGAAATTTGGACACACAAAATAGGTCACCAAAATTTTTCCTTGAGCCCGATTCTTTTCAAACTTTTTGGAAATAAAGTACTACTAAATGGTTAAGTTTTGACATCATTGGTTTATTGAACCTCTTCTCCCAACCCAAATGCCCGCACCTTTGCCTTGACCCCTTTCATCAAATTTTGGGCAATGATAGGACCGACTTGCTTACTTACTTTTAACCACACTTTCTTTAGTTCAAGTTCATTTTCTATCAGTTTTGGAGTTTTAATGTGCTTTGCCTTCATGATTGCCCAAAATTTTTCAATTGGGTGAAGTTCCGGAGTGTTTGGAGGGTTGACGTCTTTTGGTACAAAAACTACATTATTATCTTTGTACCAGTCTAAGACGGACCGGGCATAGTGGCAAGATGCCAAATCCGGCCAAAACAGTGTCGGGCCATTGTGAGATCTCAAGAAGGGCAGAAGTCGTTTTTGGAGGCATTCGTCCTTGTAGATTTGTCCGTTGACCGTCCCAGAGGTGATGAAGGGCTGACTCATTTTGCCACATCCGCAGATCGCTTGCCAGACAAAGAATTTTTTGGCGAATTTCGACAGTTTCTTCTTCCCTACACTCTCCGGAATGGCCAACTTAGAGGTGGCGACGTAGTGTTCCTGTCCTGGCATTTGTTTGGTGTCGGCTTTAATGTAGGTCTCATCGTCCATCACAATGCAGAACGGTTTTGTGAGCCACTCCCAGTACAGTTTTCTTGCACGAGTTTTGGCCACCGAGTTCTGTTTATCGCTCCGGTTCGGTGCCTTCTGGACCTTGTACACATGTAATCCAGAACGTTTCATTGTTTTCTGCACAAAACAAACTGAAACTTTCGCCTTTTTCGCAACATCCCTGATCGAAATGTTGGGATAATGCTTAATTTGGTTCAATACCATCCTGGCCTTCTCCGGATTTGATGTGCCACGTTTTTTGCCACTACCATTTTTCCGCTTGGTTGTCTTACGGTCCTTGAACGTTTTGATCACATGAGATACGGTTGAATGTGCGATTCCGAGCTGTTTTCCGATCCATCGATGAGAAGCGTTTGGGTTTTCGAAGTGAGTGCCCAAAATTTGTTGACGCACTATTTCTTCATTCGAAGCCATCACTGAAATCACTCGACCGATTTTCACGACACTCATTACACAATTGACACAACACTATGAAATACATTCAGTTAAAATTTCATTAATTTTTACCCACACGCTAAAAAGTTACGAACAATTGCGTGTGTCCAAATTTCATCGAATACAGTCTTTAGTATCAAGGTCACTCACACATAAGGTATGGTATGCAACGGAGGTATGAGGAGGAATGGTAAATGAAATTCGTATCAAGGTATGGTAAAGTGACACTGATACTTGCACCAAATGGACACTATCTTTCCGCAGTAGTGGTTCTTGAATTTTGTCTCCTCGCTCTATACTTGTAAACAAAGCAAACACGATGCTTCAAAACTACCCTAATCTAGGTAGAATTCACCTAAATTATTATCCAATAATTCATAGATTTTACCTTGCAGGCTTGCAGTTCAGCGGTCTGAAAGTTAAATTGATCTAACAAAACGTTTGGAAAATGTTCTAGATAGAGATTGATTGAACAACATTCAAGATCACTAACTTTTGATTATTTCGGATGGCAATAAAAAAAACTATTTTAAATAATTTCTCCTAAACTCCTACGTTTATTAAGTCTTCTAAAATGCTTCGACGCCCTACGGCAGTTGGCCGGAACCTTAGACTTAAGAGATGAAAGGATGCATGCCGGCATGTTCTTCAGTTCTTCTATGGTCTTGGCAATCAGCTGTTCCTCCTTTTTTGCCACGAAATTATTGGATTAGAAATGAAGGCTTGAAGTTCACCCAACATTTTTCTATCGGTTCTAGCTGGGGGACTGGTGGCCTTCGGAACAACGTTTATCTTCAACCGGTTCATCTCTTCCAGTTATCTCTTGGCATAATGGACGTAAGCTAATTAAAGGGTGTCCCACATCAAGTTGCATCACGAAAAAAAAACGCTGTAGAAAATTACCCATAAGGTATTTTCTCTTGAAAATTTGGGTAAAACTAGTTCAGCGTGTTTTTTTTTGTTGTATTTTTATCGCTGTCAGTTTTTCGAACATGGGAAAAAATTGCATCACCCGAAAAACAACGTCGTGAATTGGGTTTTCGTAAGCACCAGGAAAATCCTCAACTCCCTCATCAGGACTTCGGAAAACAACTGGGAATCGTGCAGTGAACGGTGAGTCGTGTGATTACACGTTACTACGAAACTCTGAGCGTCGAACGGCAGGAGAAATGCGGTCAGAATGGATGTTCTATTAGTGATCAGAATCACAAGAGTGTCGTGAAAGCGTTTAAGTGGAATCCCAATGTGGCCAAAAAGTTGAATCGTTCGTCTTTCGTTCAGAGAGCCAAGGACCGGGATGGACTGCATACGTAAAAAGTGCAGAAGGCTCCATATTGTGACAAACGGCAAAATACGGTGGGAAAGTCACGGGCCCGGAGGCAGTACACCCAGATGCTGACGAAGCCTCATTGACTCATCATTGATGATGAGTCTTACGGCAAGGCGGACTTTCGGCAGCTTCTTCACCGCCCAGCACAAGTTTAATGTTCCGGAGGAAGTAAGGAAGCAGAAACTTTCAATGTTTGGCCAGAAATACATGATTTGACAAGCGATCTGCTCATGTGGCAAACGGAGTGCGCCGTTCGTGACTACCGGGAATGTAAACGGGAAGATCTACCTCAAGGATTGTCTGCAGAAGCGTCTGCTTCCTTTGTCGAAGCCACACGAGGGCCCTACGATCTTTTGGCCGGATCTAGCTTCGTGCCCCTATTCACATGTTGTCCTGGAGTGGTACGAAGCCTCACTTTCGTACCCAAGGGCATGAACTCGAATAGACATGAAGAGAAAGTGTATTGATAGTTCCGTATAGGGCAACGGCAGACTTTGAAAATTGAAAGATCAAGTTTGAAAACGAGCGGAGGGCATTATTGAGCGGTAGTATCCGATCAGGCACATAACCCTTTACCATACTACCCCATGCAGGATAGGCAAGGGGAGGAAATCCCCTTGACTGGCAAAAGGTTATGCAACCGATCGGGCTCTTATACTACCTATTGCTTTTTTCTAGTTCTAGCGATTTGTCCCTCTCCCAATACTGCCTAACACGGGTGAGAAATTATCTCTTGCTAATCGTCAGCCACAGAACGACCTTGTTCGGGAACTTGGTGTGGGAAATATGTCAACGCTTGCGTCGTGCAGCACCTTGAAGGTTTCCGTTCGACGCTGTTGCCTTTCTCCAGAAGGAAGAGGTTGTTGTAAATGCCGGATCGACTATATCCGGTGGACACAACGTACCTCACGATGTCCAAGTTCTTCGTTTCGGGGTGGAGCTGGCTGTACGAACAAAGAGCGTAGTTGCTTGGCTGCTTTCTCCATGGCCGCTGCAAATCAATTGATAATGCTGTCAATTTTTTTCCGAACACTACAGGGTTGCTACGATTCGCGATGCATAGGTGGATTCACCAGCAAGTGGCAGGGTAATCGCATGACAAACCACTAAAATCAGTCTTTTTTTTCTTCAAATTAATACATTAATGAACTTTATTTCTGAAATAACTCCTGTTTGTTCTTGTAATTGAACGATATTCTTGAACAAGTTCAGAATTTTGCGGGCGTTCATTCTTGAAACGTATCAACAAACTGAATGCATTGAACTCAATTAAATATGTATAATTATGTTTCGATTTCACAATGTGTATAATATTCGTAGCCGTCATTTCGAACAGAACAAAATGTTTTTCCATAGAATGTTAGATCGAACTGCTGACGAAAAAGAATCCTAAATTCAATTTAAGAAACGCAGTTCAACGTGCGAGAAACCGTTCAAACAAGCCGGGGGTTCACCTTATAACAAGCCGACAATTTGACAGCAATTTCCCGCCTTTCCAGCTGCTGTCTTAATAGCAAACGTGCCGATGATCGTTTTTCAGATCTCACCGACAGCATTTCGTTCGAAGATCATACGCAAATGGAGCAACACGTAGCATAAAACCGATCGATAGATCACCAACCAACCATCGAACTACCGAAGCCCGCCAGTGGAGATAATGATCATTCTCAATGTGGTGTAAAGTGAACAACATGCTGGGTATCGGACTGCTCATTGGGGCACTGCCAATTAAGATCGCCTCGTGATCGTCTCAGTCGTCATCGCATCCGCCACGCCACTTCGTACATTGTAGATAAGAAGCGCGGCCGCAACAAGTAGCTAAATCAAAATTGCAAGCTGCATCATTCCTAGAACGAATCCAGCTGGTTGAGCCGTACGAGTCGGAGAAAGTTAATTTACTATCAGAGCAATCACTCTAGCTCATGAGCTCAGTGCGGTGCTCGGAAATGTGTAAACATTATGTAGACTGGCCAATGGAACCTTTGATTGGACTGATGATTATCAGTAACAGTAACAATTACGATTCCACCCGGGGCAATGTAGTGCTGATTAGGGTGAAGCGTTGTAGTAGAAGCCTTTTACCGCATCTGAGGTTTCCTTTGGGATTGCTTCGGGTCTGAATTCAGGTCGATGTCATCAACTGTACCAACTTAACCATGCGAAAACGAAAAGTATCATAGGAATTGTTGCACTAACTATGACTGATCGGATGGGTAGAGGATATTCCAACAACAGTTGATATTTGTAGCTAACAGCTAACACAGTCTGTCCCAGGTGGTTCCAATGGTCCGGATTATCCAAATTTTGCGGCATGTGAGTGAGCTAAAGGGTTAGTCACTTTGCCACGTTGTGTTTATGATGATCATGTTTCGGGATCTCGGAAGGTGTTTCTATGTTTCAACATATCTGTCAAAACTACAATCGAGAAATTATGCTTGTTGGCAACACTCGACCTTTATGACGTATGATCCACGCGTATCAACAAAACAGTGAGAAAACAAACAATCGATTCAACCTTGTGCGATATAGGGATAAAGAAAGATGATTTAACGTCAAAAAGGTCTTTTCGATCAACCAGCTGGAAATGATGTAAACATGCGTGTAAGTGATGCCAGAAATAATTTTATCTTGCATATGGTGGCGAGGTGTTTGGAGTGTGTCAAAGTGTTTTGTATTTTTTAATCGAATTATACAATTTCTTGTCATACATCCTAGCAGACATGCTGGAAACACTTACCCATTAATTTTTTTGGGAGGTTCTGTGGATCCCTCATTTTCCGGACTGCAAGATTCAAATTCCTCTACGTCAGTAGTGACAAAGAAAAAACTCAAACTGAGGAATAAAAACTCTGGCACACCCTACACACAAAAATAGATCTTGCTTTATTAAAAGTTTTGCACTTTACTTCTGAAAAGAGTTTATTTTTCATTGAATTAAAAGTAAAATTATCCACTGTGAAAGTTTTGCGTTTGATTTGAAAGTGTATTTTTTCGGTTGAGTGTGTACATTTAAAAGTGATTCCTTTTACCATGAAAATTGTAGAACTGTCAAATCCACCAACACAAAAGCAAGCCGTCTTCGTTTGATAGAGAAAAAAAAAAGAATCGGGTTTACCTGTCAAAGTCGTCCTGTTCTTTTCGTCCGTCCGGGACAACATTTAAGCTGCTCACGGATATTGTTCTGCTGTGAAGGGATTTGTCGAGGATTTTAAGGTGAGACTCGATGGTATATTTCCTATGAAGATTACATTCGAAGTTTTAGCCTTATAGTAGTACGCTCTGACAAAGTACTCTTTCCACCGATAGCACCAGCTCGCCGGACAACCCAATAAGCAACATGAAGCAGCATAACACCCCAACGAACAACAGGAACAGTTAACTTTCTTCCAATCCGAACTACGAATCCGTCCGAACAAACCCCGCCGACGACCGGTCCATCGTCAACGATTCGCTCTTGAGGTCCGATTCCTAGGCGACGCCAGGTGTTCACCAGGCAACCGCCACGACAACGACGGAGGACACCGGGTCCGACACTCTTCCGGGCGAAACAGAAGCGGAGACGCAAAATGCGACAAATGCGAACTGGAAATCACCAGCGTCAGTGACTACTTTTAAGACTGATTTTTTCATGCCAATTGTGAGAACCGTCGTGCAGTATAAGTTTATTAATTGTTTTTTATATGTGTGTTTGGGAATGCTGTTATATCCTGACGGCGAGCGAAAAACGACTCCAACAAAGTTTATTTAGATGATTAATATAATCCGAATGCAGCGTTTGAGTGAGGATTATGCATAAGTTAGAATTCCGTTGTTTACTACATGAACCAGTAACAAGAAATATTTGTTTACATAACAAAAAAATAATGTTTTATTAATTATATCCCACTTTCATTTAAAATCAAATGATTTTCAAACAAATAGCTGTCTTATTAAAATTTATAATGATTCATCTGCAAAAAAAAAAAAACAATTTATGTTAAAACTATTTTTATTTCAATCTTAACAGTTTACTTTTATTTGAATTGCACGACAGTTTCGGGTTGAAAGTTCATTTTGAAATAAAAGTAATTTGCTTTTATTTTCAACGATGCCACCGTTTCGATTTGACAGTTCTACAATTCGTTTTGAAAGTTTCAACTTTTAAATGTACCAAGCGGAAAATTTTGATTTGACAGTTTGAAGGTTTTTATTGAGAAAGCTAACCGCTTTCTACGCAACTTTTCAATTTTAGCAATGATTTTTTTAATTCTAACAATCATTATTCTTTGTGTGTAGTATCCTCAGGCAACTACCTTAAGGTATTACTTCGTGAGGAAGCTGTTGTGCTCTTATGCACTGCTCTTGTGTGGCTGCATGCCCCGGCCTTGTGTCCTTTCGGGACCAACCACTTTTTATTCTTCTTGTCTCGTTCTCATTTCATCTGTGCTCGTTCATATCCTTCCGCTTCCTTACTCCTCCTGACTTCCCCCGGCGTCGGAGGTAGTCCACTCGTTCTGTTTGGGGAGACTTCGCAGGGGAGGCCTTCACCTGATTGATTATCGTCTCCGGATTGCAAAAGTAAAGCTTGTTCGCGACAAAATCTGGACCGACTAAATTTGGAATAAAACAGGGCCATTAGGGTCTGTGCAGACTTCTCTGCAACCGATTTAGCTGCTTTTGTCCAAGATTTTCGACATTTTTCTATAGTTGTAGTTTGTTGTTTATATTGAGAGAGTTCTCTCTTCACGAGAGCCCAATACCACTCGATACCTCGCAACTCCGGGCAGTAAGGTGGATTCACACCTTTCGTTACAACAAGGACTCCATTCGCCAAATCAGGCCAGAATAGCGAGGGAGCGTCATGGCTGCGTAGGAATGGTAACAATCGCTTCTTTAGGCATTCTTCACGGTATATTTCCTTGTTTACCGTTCCGGTAGTAATGAAGCTTTGGCTTGCTCGACCACAGCTGCATATTGCCTGCCAAACCAAATATTTTTTGGGAAACTTGGCCTTTTCTTCGTCCTGAAATGCTCCTCTGCGCCGTTTTGTTGCATTGCAGTATAATAAGACATTCGGGGTAGCTACTTAAAGTCTTCCAGTAAATAAGTTTCATCGTCCATTATCACGCGGGAAAACTTCGTCAAATATTCGCGATACAACTTGCGAGCCCGGGTTTTAGCCGTCACATTCTGTTTACCATTACGGTTCGGTACAGTTTTCCCCTTGAACGACTTCATACCTTGCCAGTGCTTGGAAGTATGCACGAAAGTCTTCTGCAATATTTGCTTCACCTTCGCGTCCTTCTGGTGGTTCCTGAGATCAGTTTTCGTTCCGCTCACAGCCTTGTAGGTATTGTCAAACGTGTATCGAAAGATTTAAGAACGTTATGGACAGGAAAAACAAGCTTTTTTGCAAGTTTTCTTACTGACAGATCCGGATTTTCATTGCGACCGCACACAATTGCTTTTCGCACTTGCTCTTCTTTCGACGCCATCTTCGATCTGAAAGCTTGTAGTATCACCAAAAATCGATTTTACACAATGAACAGACATACGTTCATCAGTCTGCGAAATATCGGATATATCTCACACGTTGATGAAGTATTTCCAGAGACATACGTACTTAGGAGTGTCCAGATTTTAGTCCTGCAGTTCCGGTTGAGGAGACGTCCGTACTGTCGGGGCCCTACATACCCGAAGCTTTCGTTCTTCATTCTTCCCCGTTAAGGGCTGCCACAATTGCTCAAAATCGCTCGTTTGATTGAAGTTCTGGACAATTTGGAGGATTTATGTCACGCGGCACCACAACGATCTTATTATCCTTGTTTTGGATTTTCTAGTCAATTGTCCAAGATAAGATTCCGTACTTCCTGTTGTCGCGACGACATTTTGAAGACTGTAAGTTCAAAGTAAACAGCATTTGAATGTCTCCACTGACAGCAAAACCAAACACTGGTAGAAATGTGTGCGTTAACTCGGAGTAATGATTTGACAAAGTTTGAACAAAATGAATTGTTTATATCGTCTGTGATCTGGCTGGATCCACGATAGTAAAAAGTTAGAACCATACTTGAATGAAAAAAAATGAATGTCAACGATTGCTTTGATCAGAAACTTCCTTTTCTGATGAAATGAATGGGATTCGGATTCCTATTTAGTACAGTTCTCGAGTAATTTATGATTAAGGAGTGTATCGAATATAAGCTATCCACATACATTTGCGTTGTACGCATGTATTTGTGATGGTTTTTTATGCTCTGCACACTGCATGCTGTGCGTTTGACTGTCAGCTTTCTTTTGTTTACTTGTTTGTGCGGTTCAAATTCTGCGTTTTCAAAATGTCGCGTATTGAAAAGGAAGTGAAAATTAAGGTTCTGGACACATGGCTAAGTGAGAAGGGTATTACTAAGCGAAAATTGGCGAAGCGGTTTGGAATTCATCATGCGAGTGTTAAAACCATCATGAATAAGTTTGAAGAACACTATTCTTTGGATGAGCTACCAGGAAGAGGCAGAAAACCCGGTTCTTCCAACCCGAAACTGGAGCAGAAAGTAGTATCTTTAATCATGAAGAACAAATCAATGTCAATACGTGATTTGGCCAAAAAAGCAGGAACGAGTGTCGGAATGACCCAGCGTATCAAGAGGCGAAACCACCTGAAGACCTACAAGAAGCAGAAAATCTCGAAACAAAGTGCAGAACAGATGAAGCGAGCAGCAACAAGGGCCCGGAAATTGTATTCGCGTCTTTTGCAGCGTCCGGATGCATGCGTTTTGATGGACGATGAGACCTATGTAAAGGAGGACTCAAAAACCCTTCCAGATCCACAATACTTTACTGCCGTCGTTGGGGAGGATGTGAGCGATGCGGACTGGTCGATTCAAGTGGAGAAATTCGGTCAAAAGGTACTGGTATGGCAAGCAATATGTTCCTGTGGTTTGAAGTCAACCATTTTTACACTACCGGAACTATAAATGCGGAAATCTATCGATCTGAGTGTCTCCAGAAGAGATTGTTGCCTTTATATAAGAAGCATAGTACACCTCCACTGTTTTGGCCGGATTTAGCGTCGGCTCACTATGCCAAAACCACTCTCAATTGGCTTGCGGAAAAGGGTACAGAATTCGTTGAGAAAAATATCAATCCACCAAACTGCCCTCAGCTTCGACCCATCGAACGCTACTGGGCAATCGTGAAGAGGGTCTTCAAGAAGACTGGTAAGGCAGCTGGGAACATGCAGGAGTTCAAAAAAAATTTGGGCTCAAGCGTCCAAAAAATGCGATGCAACACTTGTCCGGAACTTGATGAAGAGCATTCGATCCAAAGTTCGAAAATTCGTGAAGGAATAACTTAAATTTCATCCGGTCTTCATTATGTTCAAGTTTAACCTCGTACAATATAGGATCAATTTTTTGTATGAATAAAATATCGGTTTTCAACATAATTTGAAAGAAAGTTTGTGGATAGCTTATTTTCGATAAACTCCTTAGGGCATAAAAGTCAATTGTAATCAATGACTTCAAACGTCAATGTTTCTCGAATCTAAAACACTCATGATTTGAAAGCAGCATCTGGTAAAGGAATTTTTGTTTTCAAATTGGTGGTATTTGGTTTTTTTGGGGGGTTTTTTTTTGGGGGGAAATTGGGTGTTAAAGGGGGTGGGGGAAAAAATTTTTTTTGTTAACGCACAATTTTAATTTTAAAAAAAAAATAAACAAATCTTTTTCTCAACATTTATTTTACTCAACCTTGTTGCCTTACACTTTTGCAATAAAAGAATTAAACTTGACTCCTGCCATCAAGGTTTAGAAAAGTTTCTCTCCTCTTTTTTTTTGTTAGCTATTGTCCATTGTTGCTTGAAGTTTTGAACCGGTTCTGCCTCTCCTCCCATTTTTCGACAATCAGCCTTCATTGTTGCCCAACATTTCTCGACTGGTCAGAGATCTGCCCAACAAACATCGGTGTCGAATAACCGCTTGTTCAAACAAATTTGGAGAAGTTATTCAGCTTTCTAGAGGAAAAAGCTGAACAACTACTCCAAATTTGTTTGAACAAGCGGTTATTCAACACCGATGTTTGTTGGGTGGTCAGTCTGGAGCAATAATGTCACGAGATACCACAATGGCAATATTTTCCTTGTACCGTTTCTTCGTCACTGTTCAGAAGTGGCAAGATGCCAAATCGGACCAAAACAGGGTGTTTTGAGAATGTTGCTTTTAAAAATAGGCGGCCATTTTGCGTTTTTTAAGGCACTCTTTGATGTAGATTTCACTGTTAATATTCACGGTTGAGATGACGTTTTTTTTTTTCGAGATATTTTTTAGCAAATTTGTCTCTCTCTCTCTCTCTCTCTCTCTGTCCTTTAAAAATAAACTCTAAGCTTTCTCTGTCGAATTTATTACCAAGGATTTGTGAAAAGTCAACCTTCACGTATGTTCCATCGTCCTGTACGATGGAACCTGCAAGTGAACAACGAACCATATATCTTTCGGGTCCGACTTTACGCCTTTGTCAAGCCTTTAATCATCTCGGCAAGGTTTCTTCGGGGCTTTGAATGACCTCAGTCCACATCTCACTTTAATGTCCTGCACAGTTGACTTGGCTACATTTTTGGCATCATCTCTGACCGACTTGTTGGGCTTCCGCTTGTATACTTTCCCCACTTGTTTCTCATCTTGCTTGTTGCCTGTTCCCTTTTTCAACTGCTTGGTTGGCTTCCTCTAAACCGTTCCGGTTTGTATAAACTTGATGATGACATTTGATACCGTTTGATGCGTCACCCCAACCGAATTCACGGTTGTTTTCTGTGAAAAATTAGGATTTTCTAACCGTTTATCCAAAATAAGATTTCGTAACTCCTGCTGTCGAGAGGCCATTTTAAAACTTCAATTTAAAAGTAAACAATATGCACGTCGACGCGAAGGTGAGAGGTTTCACTGACAGCTAAACCATGCACTGAAAGAAATTCTTTCGTTGACTCAGACCACTGACATGACAAAGTTACAAAAATATTTTCGGACACGGCTTTTAAGTCCTAATCATGAGTGCAAGAGTTTCCATTTCTATTGCAAGACAATCAGGACAACAAAAACGGTTTCCTTAAATTGATTTTCACGGAGAGTTTCCATTGCCAACAGCAACTTACCTTGGGACATGTGATCCCCAGATTTACCGAAGCTTTAAGAACCGTTCTTGAATGAAACATATCCATAACGTCAATCCCGAAACATTACTAACGTATCTGCTTTCTACCCCAACAGCTACCGTGACCCATGCTCGGCCAGTTTGAACGAGGACGACAACCACACGATCAAGTTGGTCGGCAATGCCCAACGGAAGGCCGTCACCCTGGCCAAGACCTGCGAGAACACCAACGAACTGCGCGAGTGTCGTGCCCCCAAGGACTGGTCCATCCTGGCCCTGCAGAACTCCCGAACTGGCAAATCACACTACCTGGTCATCTGCAAGTGTCCACCGCATTTCCGACTTGGTGAGACACACGATAAATGATAAAACTCGGAATTTTCTCTAAAATATTTTGACGCTTACTTCCAGAGGGCCCACTCGCCCACGATCAGCCAACGTATGCCGGTCTGCCCGGAATCAACGTGTACGGTATGCTGTGCGTCCCACCAGAGTCCTACGCTCCAAAACCACTGAAGACGCCCAGCTCCCAGTCGATCTACAACAAGTGGAAGGTCCGACCGTCCCCAGTTTCCTCCTACCGCGATACCGAGTACCGATCGTTCCAGAACGCCACAGATATGACGGCGGACGCAGAATGAAGAAACCGCCCCATCAACACCGCCCCACTGGGCGGTAGGCAGAGTTAGAACATACGCACACACACACACACAACTAAACTAAACTAAACACAATTTAACTGAGAGTTTGCTTCATTCTCGACAGCCAAACCGATTAGTCTTCGTGAATAGTATTTATTATATTTTTTTGTATTTATAACATGAAGAGTATTTATTTTATACGGGAAAACAAATTCCACATAAGTGGAATCTATCGTTTATTTTCGGTTCGGAGAGTTAAACGTATGGGTCTTTAATTCGGCACAAAGAGGGAATACGGCATGTACGGCATGATGATCAAGTCACCCGGCCATTTTTTTTTTATGATAACCCAAACGGTCCATAGGAGAACGCTACAAATGTTGCGAACATTTGTACTGCGTTTCCAGTCGATTGAAACGACTACATTTTTTAAAATAAAGACCTTAATTAGTCATCCTCTTGGTTCGGTCGCCTTGACGAGTAACTTTTCCACGAATTGCTCGCATAATTCACGGCAGGCCAGTAACGCAAGACGATGATTAATTAACGGAAACCCCCTTTTTAATGGAACGAAAAAACCACTGTTATTAGTTTTAGATGGAAAAGTAATCTCACACGCACATGTGAACGTGAAAACAAACCAGTGTACGACAAAAGAAATGGAAGCAAAAAAAACAAGAACTGCACCTTAATAATCACTCACATCTCTTCTTTCCGCTTCTACCATAAGGCGAAGAAGCCGGCGACGAGGTCTGCTGTGTTCAACAACAGTAGGCCTTGTTCATAGGATCAAGCACCCACCCGTTCCCACCTTTATTCTGCAACTCGAATGACGTCAAGCTATCATACGAAACCAAAAAGTGGCGGCATTTGAAACTGTCACGGAGGTGTGTCACAAGACTCGCAGAATAAAGGAACCAGCTTTTACGCTCCCCATTGTTGTCCCCCTGTACAACATCAATTTTAATAAGCAATCAACGCCATCTGCAACGGAGGGTAACACAGATGTCAATGAAAGTAAAAAATCTCGCAAAAAAAAAACGATTAAGCCTATTCATACACAGACTGAACAACAGCGCTCCGCCCTTTGTGCGGCCTAGGAGTGAGCGGTCGGATATCACTTTCAAGAAAATTGACTTGATCTCTCGCCCGGAGGTGGAGGTGGAAAGAAAACAAGGCATCCAGCTGAAGTATAGTAAACAATGAAGAAAATGAGAGTCACTTATCCACTCGAATCCCGCACACACGCACAAACCTAATAATAGTAGAGCCAACTGAAGAAATAGCTGAGCGCACAAGCGAGTTATTACTTAATTATAGAAGGGCAAAAGAGCTTAGTTTCATTTTAAACCATTTCCATTTACTGTTATTGCAAAAAAAAACTGAAAGGGAAAAGAAGAAACATTGAGAGATGAAATTTTTGAGATATGATTCAAAGTAGGCAAAGAGCAAGTAAACTCGTCTGTTCGTCAGAGTGCAGAAAAGTGTTTCCAAATGAAAAGGAATTCCATCCGAGCAATCGAACTGAACTTAATTAATCCTGAGAAAATTATAATTTTAACAAAGGAAGCTCCGCAAATTGCAGCCAACCACTCACCAAGATGAGCAGTTTCCGAAATTGGAAAATTTGACGTGTTGGATTTCTTTCTCTCTTGTTCACGCGTGCATCTTCAGAGGGAGTAAAATGTTACAAGTTTCTGCCACAACTAAAAACCATACGGAAATTTCGAAATAGTTAGTTAGGCTTAAAAGGAAAGGAAATGAGAGAGGAAACTCTGTTGTAAATATGATTATTCCGCTATATTCTTCCTAACTCTCGCACCCTCAATTTTCACATATCTACCCTCCAATATTCCAAAATGGGCTCTGTCTAAAATTAAAAAAAAAAACACGATAAACAGCCCTAGTTGTACTTTTTAATCATTAGTTTTTTTTTAACATGAAAACACACATTACATACATAAGTACGCGCAAGCAAACGATATTAAATTATTACTCTCCTAGGCGAGCGCAATTATTATCCTAATAACTCCAGTTTGGGAAAAGAAGAAAAAAAAACAAATCATCAGTAGCCGGAGAAAATGCAACCGCTATCCATTAACTGACAGTGAAGGAAAATAAAGTCTGCACACAGCTGATGTGTACAATTTAAAGAAAATCTAAATCCAAATCGAGTTTCACTTTTAATCGCCATGCCCCATCACCTCCATCCAAGTTTCGCCGGTCTTGATATCGGGTTTGTGCCAATTTGGTGAAAACGAGCAATACGGTCTGCGGATTTTGAACTCAGCGGATAATTAAAACGCGCGGTCATGAACTTTCGGGCCGATTGAAAGAAATAACTATCGCAATACTCAGCTGCACGTTTAATTAAAGAGTCAGAATAGCGCATTTGCACAATGTCCAAATATTTGTCACAATTAGATAGACAGCTGTCAGATATCGGGTATACCTCGATTATGTGTACATTTTCTATTTTGAAATGTACATAAAATCGAATTGTTTAAAATCGAAACAATAATTTTTTTAATTTTTTTAGAAAAAAAAAAAAAAAAAATTTTAATTTTTTTTTAAATTTTTTTTTTACTTTTGGAAAAAAAAAGAAAAAAAAGGGGCTTATTACGGTTTTCACATCACGGTGAAAACGAAGTGAAAACAAAAAAACCTTATTACGAATGTCACCCAAGTGAAAAAATATGAAAGAGTTCACCCGAGGTGACGATTCGAATGAACTCGGTGTTATTATGGTTGCCACGGCACCATCACGCCACCGAAAAAAGTGACGCAAACCGTAGATTTTCTGAGGGCTACTACGATTTTCACTTTACTATCACTTCCACCTCAAGGAGTTCATTTTTGATCACGGTGATACCAGTAATAGCATAAAAAAAGTGAGGCGATGTGTAAGTGAAGTGAAAGTGATAGTGAAGGTGAAAACCGTAATTACGGTGTGTGTGTGTGTGTGTGTGTGTGTGTGTGTGTGTGTGTGTGTGTGTGTGTGTGTGTGTGTGTGTGTGTGTGTGTGTGTGTGTGTGTGTGTGTGTGTGTGTGTGTGTGTGTGTGTGTGTGTGTGTGTGTGTGTGTGTGTGTGTGTGTGTGCGTTACAAATAATGTCACATCGGTTTCTCAGCCATTTGTGAACCGATTTCAGTTCTATCGACGGCATATGAAAGCTACAACATTCCCATAGAACGCTGTTGATTTTTTTTTTATTCGGACATTTCTAGAGCAAATTTTCAATAGGTCGTAAGTAACATATTGCTGTCATCTAGAAAATCAATCCAGAAGTTTTGGAAATAAGTTTTAATTCCTATTTTTGAACCAAGCCATGATATTTAAACCAAATATATGCAACCAACAAAGTTAAGCAAGGTTTAGCATTACATCAGTAAAGATCTCCATATAGTTTAATTCCAAATCGATTTATTAAATAAATTCAATTTAAAGTCTTTCAATTTCAGCAAGGGAAAATACGACCATATTATAAGTCGTTCGGATAGTTATCACGTTACTTCCGTCGGGTGCGTTACGTCGTGTAGCAACATAATATGTCGCTTTCGTCAAGTCTGTTTCGGCATGCGATCAGCTGTCATGTTGCTTACGTCAAAATGAATCGGCTGGTTAGGTAGGTGCGAAGCATAGCAAAGCACTTAAGTCAAATTGACAACAATGAATTTTAGTGGATTTCAGAATCGAATTCCGAACAATGTTTTTGGTTTTACCATATTAGATGCAATATTTAATGTGTAATATTTTTTTCTGTTCTAAAAATTATGGTATGAAACTTCTATTGCACCAATTAAGTGGAGGTAAGATCAATATTAATTAGCTCTAGCTTGTGTGTTGTAATTCATACTTTTTTTCTGCATATCAATCTTTGGACAACGAGAATCAAGCGAAATGGCAATGGTGGAGTTGCCGGTCATTAGTGTTAACCCTCTGTATGGAAACAGATAAACATATAGTGGAAGTAGCATACCTAGAAACGGTGATGGCAAAGGCGACAGACTTTGGAATCATTTCAAAGCCGATTATCATTTATTTCAACTTTATTTTAAAATAATAATATACATCATAACATTCATTTTCTTCTATTTTTGATGAAAATAAGGAAAAGAAATTCATTTTCTCTGTTTCTGCGTCCTTATCAAATCATTGGCATCTAAATTATTTAGTCTGATGAACTACATTTGAAAATCATTCTCATACAAATTTAAAAACTAACATTGCATCCACGTTAGTTTGATTGGCACGTTTTCAGTTATTTTCTTCATCACTTTCAAGCTTATCATACATGTCTGATTCGAAATGATCCTCAACGTCATTTTTTGGTCTTCGGCCTCTTTTGGGCTCCTGCAAAGTCTTCAAAAAAGTGGAATAATATTGCTTTTGTTTGATGTACGGCATCAACTTTTTTAAATCTTCCAGTTTTGCGGCAGACAATGGTATTGGATGTTTCTCTATTGCATCCAGAATAATATGTTCGGTTGCGGGGAGATTATCCTCTGTTGTAAGCTTCATGGATTCGAACCTATCGTCTGATACATCTTTCTTGTATTGAACAATTCGAGGATGGTCAGTAGAATACTTAAAAACCATGATTTCTTTGAATTTAGTTGGGTAACCGTTGCTATTACATCGCGGAATGTGATAACGAGTAGAAAGATCTTTGACGGACTTAAATTCATGCTGGTCCATTTGAAATACTTGAAATGGTATTGACCTGCGAATAGATGCGATTAAAAACATCCAATCTCTTGGCGTCTCGATATCAATTGATGTTTTTTTTTTCGTTCTTTCTATCGCTGCATGGATAGAGTCAACCTCCATATGAGAATGACCCGTTCTCATAAATTTGTGCAGGATAGTGAGGGAACGACCACGCTCGACGAACTTTTCGATCATGTAACTGAACATAAAAACAATATTTTTGTTTAAATTTTGCCCGCCACACCTATCACTGTAGTATATTACCTCAGTAACTCCAAATGGGATGGATAACAAGTCTTTCATGATGCAGGAGCCGATTTCCTGGGAGCCTCTTCGGGCTTTTGTCTCATCCCAAATGTAGCATACTGCAGAGTTTTCCCCCATACAGCTCGAAAACATTGATAGATTGAGTGTATATAGCTGTCTTGAGTAGAACGTTTTGCCACACGTTAGATATGGTGTAGGCAATTGTTTTTGCAAATCAAATGAGCTAACGCGAACTGAAAAATCCGACTTCGAGCGCTTTATATCATTTCGCTTTTCTTCGTACACTCGCTGTGCAGCCTTCTGATGATCTGTCTGTTGTTGTTCCAAGGACTGTTTCTCAACATCATCAATTTGTATTTTGATTTCCACACGCAGCCTATCACAAACGTCACAAGTATCTTGCTTGGGTTTTCTAAACGACATGTTCATCGGCTTGAAAATAATTCGGTAAGTATTATAAGCTACCGGAACGAGGCCTTCCGTGCTGCATTTTTCCTGATATAGGTTATACATTTTGGCCACGTTGAGGTCACTTGATAGGTATAGACGGTCCGATTTCGCTCTACAGTAATGACTTGTGTAAGCAGGGAAGGAAAGGATATGTTTTTTTATGTATTCCATATGTTCCGCACTAATTGTCAAGCGGGATACATTCTTCAATCTTCCGTCATCAGCTGCTATTCCTGCACCAAAGAGTTTTTTGGCAGCAATTGTGCGAATTTTTCTGTCACGGAGTCGAAAGTGGCCATAAACATTTCTTTACACACCCGGACTTGTCCTTCGACCGCTGGTAGATGGTATACCCGAGAATATGCGCGACGTGAATTAATGACCTGTCAGAGAAAGATAAGATAGATATAAAAACATTTGCTCACACAGTTTTGACCTGTGCAAATCAAATAAAAAACAAGAGTGGGGCATTTTTTACTAAAACTAAACACTAACACGCCATCGGTATTTAACTTTCACTTATAGTTGTATGTATATTATGAAACTCTAGAAAAATAAAAAACGAACCTTAGGTCGTGCAATTTTTGTCACAGAAATATGACTTGCTAGAAATTGATTCTGTCCTGATGCCTTCAATTTCAACAGATTTGATAAGAGTTGTGTTCGAGTAACATCATCATACTTCTTTCCACAGTTACGTTTGCAATTGCATGAGGGTTTTATCGATCTTGCTGGCACAATCGTTCCATCTAGGCGATTGTACTGTAAACCTTTCTCCTTATATAGCTTATTTTGATGTCTCAGTCGTTGCTTCGATACCTTCATTTGTGCAACTTCTTTTTCGATGTTATCTGCTCCCTGGATACTTATGTTGCCAAACATTTTCTCCGATTCATTTGTAAAAGTGGTCTGGATTGGTTCACCTGAAATTCAAAATTTAACATATCTGTTAATTTGAAGACAGCGGAAGAAAAACTGGTATGGCACTATGTACAGCAACTGTTCTCTAACTGGGTGCTGTTTAACTGGGCTGCTTTTTAACTGGGCGTTCGCTAACTGGGTTATAGTTCA
Organism: Aedes koreicus; assembly: GCA_024533555.2. Classification (NCBI taxonomy): domain Eukaryota; kingdom Metazoa; phylum Arthropoda; class Insecta; order Diptera; family Culicidae; genus Aedes; species Aedes koreicus. Next base: position 35,217 of record JAHHFK020003989.1, read on the forward strand.
GTTAAAAAGCAAATAAACTTCAAAAATCAGCATTTGACTTTTTGTTGTCAAAATCAGCCAGGGGCATGTAAAAGGCATATAAGGTTTGTGACGGAGTGACAAATTGTTAAATTGCCCGTAATTGAGTCGTAATGCCATACAAATTGAGTCAAATATTTTGCAAAACGGGTAGCTACACCGCAATAACGTATAAAGCATATAAACATTATTGAATTTATGTATTGTGCAATGTAATATCCCAAGCGAAATCTGATCGAAAGCCCCCTCGAAATTTATTTACATTTGAAATGTCAGCCCAGTTACCGAGCAGCATCCGCTAACTGGGCTGTGCACTTAGCCCAGTTAACGAACGGTTGCTGTACCGATTTATGTTTCAATATTTAGCCTGTCTTCAACTAAAGCAGTCATTAGAAGCATCGATATTATTGGCAAAAATCGTATGTTCAATATTTCCATCAATATTGATATTGATCAAATTTTACTCAGACATCGTCAATACTATTGCCAATGAATCCCGACAGCATCAATATATTCATACGTGTGGGGTGCCCTTGAGAAGGGGCCGACAACGTGCTTGAAAAATTATTGAGAATGTAAAGCTTAATATTTTAACTAATATTGGCCAAAAAATTCAGTACATCACTGTGTTGTGTTGTACAATTTAGTACTCACCCGAGCTGCACGTTCGCTTCGAAGACAAATCTATGTGTTCATTATTAAATGAACGTTTTCGTGGGTTAATTTCCTCCTCAGAATTCTCCTCGAACTCATCATCAGTGATCATTGTTTGATAATCTTGAAAATATTCATACATTGTTAGATCATTGAGTAGAGTCGGATCTCCATCTTCACTGTCATCGTTGGATTCATTGTCGTTAATATCAGGAATCCAGTCAGGATCTTCGGAGTCAGCTATAGATTTTTCATTTTCGCAACCACCACCCAATTCGTCACGGTTGGTATGTTGTGACAATCCAGCATCCTGATCCAGGTGAACATGCGGTAATTCAGCTTTGAAAGCAATCATTGATTCAATATTTTGGTCGTGTGCTTTGATCGGCGTGACATAATTGACTGCACGTAAATCTAACGGAGACAACTGGTTTTGAACATGATCCATAGCTACGCTTGGTACAAAATCGTTGACTGAACGCAAGTCTAATGGTGAATTGAGATTTTTATCCAGGGATACAACTTTTGGTACAGCTGAGCAAAGTTCTTGTAGATTGTCACTTGCTGTTGATAGGTCCAGAGGCACATCTTGTGTTATTGATTTCATTGAATAGTCGATGGGGAAATATAGTTTCGGTGTTGATGTAACGATACGTTTGAATGAGGCATCTAGAATTCCAGAGCTTTTTCCATGCAAATCGGAATGACTAGCTGAATGATTGATCAACAAATGTGTATTTGGAACGTTCCAGGATTCCGATCCAAACGAACTGTCCAGTGACGCTGAAATGGTGAAATTCAAGTTTTATGTCATATTCAAGTAATTTATACATTAAAACTAACCATCTTGAACCTTTCGATAAACTGTAGGAATATGGCTGTAGTTATTGGATTTTTTATATTGTTCAAATGAAAAATGAGCTCTATTTGTATTCACGGTCTGCATTCCGTCTAGGCTTGATCGGTTATTGGAAAAGATTTTACTGTGTATAGAAGTACATGGAGCGTTGGGTCGGACATCAAGTATTGAGATTCCAGAATGATGTTTTGACAAACCAGCAGAACCAAGGGATGCCGTTCGTGTGGAGCTTGACAAAGATGTTCCGTGCGCGCATCTGGTCGAATCATCATTTGACGCTAAAAGACATTTGATCAGAGTAAATATCTTCTAAGAATCACAGAATGAAAACTTACCGTTTTGCATTATAAGATCAATCTGCAGTGTTTGTGTCTTAGCAACATCTTTTTTAAGCAAAGAAATTTGAGTAGAATTGGTACGGGTGATGCCTTTCGAGATTTCCAAGCGTCTGCTAATATTCCGATTTCCATAATCTGAACTCACAGAGCATGAGCTAGGTTCTTTCGATTTTGTTTTCGTGGTGGTGTTAGTTAATTCCCGGAACATCGAGCGCGAAGATGCAGACTGCTTTGATCTTATAGAATCGTTCAGCGACGCTAAAAAATGGTAGAGCCAAATTAAACAAAAAATTCAGAGATATCAAACAAAAGACTATTACATACCTTTCTGTGAATTGAGAGTGGTTTCTCCTAGCAAAGAACAGCTAAAAGCGTTTGATTGGATAGGTGATTCGGCGAAACTTGGGCTGTGTAACGATGCATGCGATGGTTTAGAAACGAATTTTCTGTATTCGGATCCGAAGCAATCTACAAAGGATAAATAATAGGACTTTTATAATTCATATTGTTTCAAATATGTATGACAAATATTTTCATGCATGCTGTTGGATAACATTCCCAAAGAAAAATCTCAGATCTACCGTTCCGTGTTCCGAGGAAATGTGTTGTGGAAGCATCATTGTTTGGTGCATGGGTTGATCGTGACTGTGACTGAGTGTTCGATAAATATCTTTCGAATTCTGATCCAAATGATCTGGCCACGTACGCTATAACGGAATTTATTAATCAAGATACGAAACTGCATATTTTTATGATCAAAAATAAACTTACTTTTCTGAACAGAGGGTGTATTTTTTTTTTTCATCAGATGGAAACATTGCTGTTTTCGGATCTTAACAGTTACTGAAACCTCAGCTGAAACCTCTAAAAAATCGAATTCCGAGCTTAATAAGAGCAACGATCTAAAACTATTGAATGTAAAACAATTTACACACTTTATCGATACAGTATGACTGACACAACGAATTAGTAATCCTCACGAAACATTTGAAAATAACCTATCGTTTTTGTAACCAAAATTGTAACGTCTTCGTCACGTGAAAAAGAATGGTCACGCAATTCAATGAAACTATCAAAAGAAAAAGATTGTCAGATCCGATAATGTTGTTGGAATGCGTGGGTGAGCTTTGAATCGCGCAAAGAATGCGTAGCAAGGTTTGCTACTAAACACAGACAGGCTTTTTCAAATGTTATTCTAGTGATGCCCACCATGATTCGTTACTTAAGACGTTTGATAGCTTTTTGACGAAAAAGTTTTGTGATACGAGCGTTACATAAGGCTATGTACTGACAAAGCGACGAATGCGACAAAAGTTCGTTATGGAGTAGTTTGCGATTTAAGCCAATTTTGTTAAACAATATATGGCAGTATTTCCCTGCAATTCATATCATGTTCTTTATAATTCATATAACGGAGTACCCCAGCTATTGTTCCGTGAAAAAACACCATTTTTGTTTACATTGTTACTTACGACCTATTGAAAATTTGCTCTAGATTTCGTTACGAAGATATAAACGAAACAGTACTTGACGGCCTATTATAATAGTAATCAAACAGTTTAGTCTCCGATTACATACTGAGCTATTTGTGTACCGATTTTAGTTTTGTTAGCGCCGTATAAATTTTTTAAATAACTGATCAAAATTTCATTAGGATTGGATAATCCTTCATGGAGATACAGGGGATAGACAAAATGATCGGGACAGGCAAATTTTTGATCAACTTTGAAGTGCTCTAACTTCATGAAATATTATCCGATTTCAATTGTCTAAGAAGCATTCGACGGGGAATTCAATGTTATTTTATGTCTCGGTAACAAAATTGGCCATGGTTACCGGATACCGGAGTTGTTCCGAGTTTCCGGAGGGGCTATTTTACATGTTGACTTTGCGATGAATTTTTGTACAAGATGACGTTGTCAAACATTTTTTTTAGTGAACACACAAAAAAACGAAACATTTCCCAAGCGAATGAAAGGTCGATCACAAGAATCGGCCTTAAATTGACCGAGATATGGCCATTTCCGTGAAACAAGTACTGATTAAGGGTCCTGGATGCGGTCAGTTCTTTATTTTACTCAAAACATGCTATGTCACAGCTTTTTTTCTTGTTTTTTTTCTTGTTTTTTACCACAAAGCTTATTATAAACGAAAAGTGGATCTTTGGCAATATTGGCCCCTCCCGGAACCACCGGAACGACCCCGGGGGAACCTGTAGTAGGGGCCAATTACGATTTTACTCGAAAGCATGCCGTGCAGCAGCTCTATCTTCATGATTTTTCATAAATATGATTTTTATACACTTGAGAAGGACATTGGCTACATTGGCCAATCCATGGACCACCGGAACGACCCCGGGGGAACCTGTAGTAGGGGCCAATTACGATTTTACTCCAGAGCATGCCGTACAGCAGCTCTATCTTCATGATTTTTCGTAAACATGGTTTCGATGGACTTGGAAAGGCCATTGGCTACATTAGCCATTCCCTGGATCGCAGGAACGGCCCTCGGGAGAACCTGTAGCAGGGGCCAATAACGATTTTACTCCAAAATGTGAACTATAAGATTCACTAGCTAGCCTGAACAGCTTCCTGGTAGCTTCAAGGATGAATATATTTAGCTTTGGTTCGGATATGCAAGAAATAATTTGATGAAGTATAGGGAAGAGTGGGTTTTATTAGTAGCGAGTGGGTCCACCATCCGCATCAAGAACGGCTTCAATCCGCCTTGAGATGGAGCTGTAGAGGTTTTGGATCACGTCTACAGGTATTTTATACCACTCGTTGATCAAAGTTTTCTCCAGTTCCTTCAAAGACGAAGGTGGTGGGAAAACATTTTGCACCCTTGCTTCCAATGTTGACCACAATGGTTCATTAATATTAATGTCCGGTGACTGAGCAGGCCACTCAAGGTGATCGAAATCACTTGTGTGATCCTCATACCACTTCTTGATGGACTTCGCTGTGTGGATGGGAGCGTTGTCATCCTGGAAGACGCCGTTCCCTTCTGGGAAAATGGATCGCATCATGGGAAGCACCTAGTTGAAATTTAAAAATAATAACTCTTTGTAGTGTACATATGTCACCAACAGTTGAAATACCTGCTCATCCAATATAGTCCTGTAGTGGTCAGCCTTCATTTTGCCTTTTACAGCGACAATTGGACCAACCCCATGCCAGGAAATCGCGCCCCAGACCATTACTGATCCCCCACCATGCTTCACAGTGGGAAGCAGGCAATCTTTGTCGTACTCCTCTCCAGGAGAACGCCACACGTACACCCGCCCGGTTGTTGAGAAGAGCGTGAAAGAGGATTCATCTGAATAGACTACATTCCTCCACTGGGCTTCTGTCCAAGCGGCATAGAGCTTACACCAGCGCTTTCTCTTCGCTGCATTCGCTGGCTTTATAAGCGGCTTGGCAATTGCTGCCCGCCCACGCAGGTTCATCCTGTGCAGCTCCCTCCGGACAGTCCTTATTGATACAGGTTCTTCAATTGAGTCGTTCAAGGCTGCTGTTGCTTTAAAAGCCGAAATCCTTCTATCCGCCTTAACAATCCGTTTCAACGCCCGTTGCTGTCGACTACCAAGCTTTCGTCTCCGTCCAGTACTTTTACCGGGTGAAATTTTTCCGGCCTCATACTCCGCCATGATTCGACATACGGAGGTTTCGAAACGCCGACTATTTTGCACGTTTCGGCAATCGAAGCTCCTGCCTCTCGCGCACCAACGCACTATAAGATATCAGGCGGACGAAAATCGGAAAAGTGACCTTCACCAAAACTTTTTTTTCAATTTTTTTATCAAAAGTAAACATATAAATTAAGAAAACTTCAAAGTTTCAAGCCTCTAGCGCTTTTCATTCCTGAGATATTAGATGTCAAAGTTGTAAGTTAGCGAAAAAACGTACTTTTTGCCGAAAAAATACGCTTTATCTCAAGTTAAATGTTGACCTGTTTTTATGAGATAACCCCTAGCTCACTATACATGATTGAGAAGGTAACAAAACTAGCTTTAAAAAATAATAATACGATAGGTTGTCATTCAGAAATAAAATCAGAAAAAATCTTTAAGAGAAGAAAAAACATTAAAAAATTAGAAATTTCAACTTTGTTGATCAGCAACTTTTTTTCCCCGCATATCCCCGCATAACCCAGCAGCTCTGAATCAAGTGTGGGATGTATAATAACAAATTACGAAGGAAAACTTTGCGCAAACTTGCGCCATTTTGAAATCAGGCGGTTTAAAAATATGACCATTTTGGTGCAATTCCATTATTTTAGGTTGATGAAAACGTATTTACTTTTTTGGGCGATTTTGGTAATTTCTGGCGATGGTTTAACCAAAATAAGTTATAAATTAACACTTTACAGAAAATTTCGACCATTTTTTGAAAAGGGCTGAACCTTTTTTAAATTTAAAATTATTAAAAATATGTTTAAAACAGTTTCTGCTATAATTGGTTATACATAATAAAATCGGTATTATTATCATCGCATACAAGGGCTTCTTCATGTTAACATGTTTTCCAATGTAAGTTTAAAGTTTATGTTCTTTTTGTTATTTTGTCTTGTTTTTGAATTCCTGAATTTTTGCTGGTGTTGCTTTATTAATTTTCGTAAATTCGTTAATTCGTACCTACGGGTATGTGGACCTTGCTGCCATCGACTCGCTTAGGTACTCAATGTTTGAGGCTCATAGTAAGTACCTAGAGTACGATTTATTACCAGGAGTGGTATTTATACTGACAGTGTATTATTTGAAATCCCATAAACTACGGTTGAGTGCAAGTGTAAAAATGGATAATAGAGTTATAATTTCGTTGTTTGATTCTAAATTGACGCATAATGCGAATGTTGAAAGAGCTTTTAAATTTATTTGTGAAAACTATCCTATATCGGAGGAAAAACGTGAAAGTCTCCAGGATAAACTCTACAGGACCGCTTGTAAATACAAGCTAAAGTGGAATGAAGCTCAACAAAAACAGGAAAGATTCGAGGCATATTCTCGGGATTGGATAAATGGAGACTTCGGCATTGCGGAGTTCATCGAACAAGAACAAGATGCTCCTTCAACCTCGGCGTCATCTGCAAAGCGTGGGAGACCCTCAAAACCTTTTGCTGATCTGAGCGAAAGAGGAAAACGACGTGTCATTGACAACGAAAGCTTGGATCCCAAAGTAGACAGCATCGAAAAGGCTCTAGTAATGGCGAGAAGGACAGCTTACAATAGGAAAGAGATAAATTTAGTTAAAGTCATCGGCCTTATTCTAAGAAATCGAGGAGATTCTAGAAAAATGTTGTCGCAATTAACTGATCAACGTGGAATGATGTCACCCGAGGAAGCTTTTAGTTTTTTCATCGAAGCTGGATTTAGTCGATTCCAATACGAACTAATACACAGAGAATCACCGTCACGATTTCCACCTTACGGCGTCATCGGGGAAGTAAAAAAGAAATGCGCACCTCCCAACGAGTTCATCGAAGCAACCGCTTCAAAAATTAGAGTAAAACTGCAGGCCCTTCTGGACAATACAGTGCATCGAATCGTGAAAATAATCGGCGCAGAGCTGAACGAGTACATGGATTCTAACGAGCTGGATAGTGCTGAACTAATTCTATTATGTAGTTGGAGTATGGATGGCTCAACCGGGTATTCTCAGTACCACCAGAAGCTGCCAGAAGGATGTCAGAATGATTCTGATGTATTTTCATCAACACTTACTCCCATTCAGTTATTCATGCATAATGATCGAAAAAGGATTATGTGGTTCAATGCTATGCCTCAAAGTATTCGATTTTGTAGGCCCATCATCCTTGAATTTATCAAAGAGAGTAAGGAGGTAATTCTTGCCACAAAAAATGACATTGAAAATTAAATGAATGCTTTTTAATGACAAAATAATTCTTGTTGATTTTGATTTTGTACTTAGCATGATAGATGGAAAAGTCCTCACGTATATTACAGGAAGTTCATCAATGCAAAATTGCCCAATCTGTGGAGCAAAGCCTAATGTAATGAACAGTAAAGAAAAGTTTGAAGAAGGATTTTTAACAAACGAAGATGCTCTACATTACGGTATATCTCCGCTTCATGCTTGGATTCGATTTTTCGAATGCCTTTTGCATATTGCATATAGAATGGATTTTAAAAAATGGCAGGTTTCACAGCCATTTAAAGAATTATACGAACAAAGAAAAAAACTGATAACGAAACAGCTTCATGAGCATTTTGGAGTCAGAGTAGATCAACCAAGATCTGGTGGTGCAGGTACAAGTACTACAGGTAACGTTTGTCGACGAACATTGGCAAATCCTCAGCTTTTAAGCAGAATTCTGAACATCGACGAAGAATTGATTGTGAGGTTTAGAAATATTTTAATTGCTATCAACTGTCAAGACCCAATAAACCCCGAAAAAATAACTAGAAAATAAGAAGAATGATTAGTAATTTCCATTTTATTCCAACTACCTTTATTGCTTATCTTGACAGATACGCGTATTTCGTCTACAATGTGCAGACTTCTTCAGTGTCGTGTACTAATACGGAGTCGAGTATTAGTACACGACACTGAAGAAGTCTGCACATTGTAGACGAAATACGCGTATCTGTCAAGATAAGCAATAAAGGTAGTTGGAATTAAATGGAAATTACTAATCATTCTTCTTATTTTCTAGTTACAGGTATTCCACTAAACAGCTCACACTCTCCATAATTTTCCCGAAAAAATAGATTCGTATTGCAAGGATACCTACCGACTTTATCTGGAATTGTACGATTGGTATAAAATTCCTGCAACTGTGCATAAAGTACTCGCTCATGCCGGAGAAATTATTATGCATTCTCCAGCGCCGCTTGGTATATTAGCAGAAGAGGCAGCAGAAAGCCAGCACAAACAGTTAAAGAAATACCGAACCCATCATGCTAGAAGGCGCTCGAGGCTGTCAATGAATCAGACCCATTCATCAGCTCACTTTGGATGGAGAAAAGACGACAGAAAAAAAATGTTCTAGATTATCCAGATATCGTGAAAAGTTTTATGATTTTTGAAGATTCTGAAACACGTTCAACATCTAAAGGGTGTCCACGATGAAATTGCCACACACAAAATTGATTCGCAAAATTCGAGTTTTCATCCGATTGCCATCAAATTTTCAGGGATTGAGAAATAACTATTAAACTTCATTTTACCATTTTACTCGTATTTTATTTACAGTCCATACGCAAATGCCGCACCTTGGCCTTAACCCCGGCCATAAGATTCTGCACAACCTGTGAATCAACCGTTTTTTGCATGTAAACCCATACTTTCTTCAGTTCCTCGACTGTCTTCACTACCTTAGGTCGTTTAAGAAGGTGCTGCTTCATAATCACCCAGTACTTCTCGATGGGGCGGAGCTCCGGAGTGTTGGGAGGGTTGAACATTTTCGGCACGAAATTGACCTTATTGTCCACATACCACTTCAGCACGTCCTTGGAGTAGTGGCATGAGGCCAAATCCGGCCAGAAGATTGTTGGGACGTTGTGGGCCTTCAGGAGGAGGAAGCAGCCGCTTCTGGAGGCACTCTTTTATGTACACCTGTCCGTTCATCGTGCCCTGGGTCACGAAAGGTGCACTCCGCTTCCCGCACGTGCAGATGGCTTGCCAAACCAGGAATTTCTTCGCAAATTTGGACATCTTCTGAGTGCGGACATGCTCCGGAACGCTGAACTTATCCTTGGCCGTGAAAAACAGGTTGCCGGGGATCTGTTTGAAGTCGGCCTTCACATATGTTTCGTCGTCCATGATGCAGCATTCAACTTTCGTCAGCATGTTGAGGTACAACTTCCTGGCACGGGTTTTGGCGGACTTGTTCTGCTTCTCGTCGCGATTAGGGGCCTTTTGTACTTTGAACATTCGAAGCCCAGCCTTAGTTTTGGCCTTCTGGACAAAACTTCGGCTTAGGTGCAGCTTCTTAGCCACATCCCGAACGGAGGCGTTCGGATTTCGGTTGAAGACCTCAACTACGCGGTTGTGATTTTTGGTGTTGTACGGAATACTTTTTCCTTCACTTCTGGGCCTCCGATCGGTGGTCAACCGTTCCTCGAACCGCTTAATCACTCGCGACACCGTGGAATTCGCGATTCCCAACGTTTTAGCGATGGAACGATGCGAGAGATCCTTGTTGTCGTGATGAATGCGCAAGATTTTATCACGCACGAGCTGTTCTTTCGACTCCATTTCCGCGAGTTTTGATCACAGGACTTTAAAACTTGCAGGATGTAAATAATGCACTATGAAATAAATCCACCCAAATTTTCATTAAATTCTATCCAACGGTTAAAAAATTAGAGCAATTTCATAGTGTGGCAATTTCATCGTGGACACCCTTTATTCAAATCATTGAAGGAAGCAAAAGGTGGGGGTTGTTGTTTTTTTTTTTTTTGAATATTCTATGCATGGTAAGTTTTTGTGAAAAGGGAATATCTCCGTTGGGACCATCACAAAGACGGAAAGTTGATCATTTCCAGACCTACTTCGTAGCATATTATGCCATACCTAATACATGGTACGTTTCTATTTCTGAGCCCCCCTCCCATAATATATCACGTAATTTGTGGATGTTCCCTTAGAAAGATTGAAATATTATTATTATGATTTATCCTTTGAAATTAGAGTTTTAGTCACATCCGTTTTCAAGATATTATAGTTTTTTTTAAATCAATGGAAAGTTAATCCCGAAATGTTTAAAAAAAAGTATATTAACAACATATTTTGATAACATCAACCAAAGAAAACTCTACAAAACAAGAAAAAATGATCAAAATATTTTCGTCCGCCTGCTTGTATGGAAATGTCTAATAGCTTATTTTATAAACTGACTACATTAAATATCGGTGGAAGTGTGAGAAGGGTTCAGTCTCGTCATCGGTTGATTAATTCGGGCTCTTGACTAACCGTTCAATCTTGTTGTTGGGAGGGGATTTTTTATATTCCCGTGGATACGTATAAGTGAAGTTACCTATCGATCCACCCAATCCGTTTTTGGCCCGTCATCCAACGGTTATGATGAGGACAGGCAGTGCTTGTTAATGCTTGATCAAGTCAAACAGAGAGAAGTTGCTGCCGTACTTAGTTTCCGTGCTCAGTGGTGATCGGTGCTAGTTTTATCATATTAGAAACATCCAAATAAAAAGAATTATTATTATTATTGTAGTCCTGACCGACTCGTTGTATGTATAAATATCCTAACCAATGTTTGCAGTTTCCAAAACTAATGCTCATATTTAAAAAAAATCTAAAAAAAAAACTCACTGCAAACCAATTTGCATCGAATGCAACCTTCGCCGGATTTATTGTGTACAGTTTTGTATGGACATGCGCAACGTGTTGTGAATCATTTGAACTTTGCTTTTGGAACTGCCCAAAGCCGGTTTCTTTTTTGTTCTTCAATATCGCCACCTAAGTCAAACGGGTTGGTATTGATGAATAAAAATGTTTACATTGATACGGCAGCATCCGTTGCCCTCTCGACTGGCACGCTAAAAAACTGCTTAGGCTGCAAATGATTCATCAAATAAGACACACATACAATCTGCAATCTGGATGCACACGACCCTGTTGTGAGTGAATTTGCCTTCAGTACTATAATAATCGCGATGGGTGTACGACATCTGGATAACTTTGTGCGTGAAAATGTTCCCGGTGGCTTCTTCGAGATCAACATCGAAGAGGAAGTCCGGTGAGTGACACTGAAGAATGTTTTCAAATTCAACTGAAACATGCGTTTCCCTTACAGGAAGTACTTCGATATCGCTAAGACGAAAGCGGAATCGCCTGCACCAGTCATCGTTATTGATATGATGGCAATGTACACGCCTCTCAGTAATTATGATAGAAGAGGGCTTCTCTTCGGTGGACGATTCAACTTGGCATACTCTGTGATAAATACTTTTTTCACCAAATTGTCAAATCTAGGTGTACAGTTGATATTTTTCCTCGATGGTCCCGTTCAGGATCCGAAGACTGACACTTGGTGTAAACGTCAGGATGGTAGGTATCACCGAACATTGAAACTTTTCAATGCTATCAAGCAAGGAGTCGGGCTTGAAACAATGCCTCGGGAATTCCAACGCGCAATTCCAATAAATTTTCGCTATCCTTTGAAGTTCGTATCTCCAAAGTTTGGAGAGGTTAAAGTGTCGTACGCACGGGAATGCGACCAGGAATTGGCAGCATTTGCCACGCAAGTCAATGCTTTGGCGGTATTATCAGATGACTCGGATTTTCTTATCTACGAGGGTTCCTGGAGGTATTGGTCTACCCGGGATTTGAACCTCTCAACGACATCTACCAAGGAATACAATCGATCAGCATTATTGAATTGTCTGAATCTTAGCTTCAGCCAAATGCCACTGCTTGCTACTCTCGCCGGGAATGACATCATGCCATACGAGACCGTCAGTAGACTTCATTCCGAGCTGGGTTCGGTGCAGGACAAATTTCCAAACATGGCTGAATTCATACGGCAGCATTATAGCGCACCGCTCACCGAGGATCAAATTGTCAGCATTCTAAAAAAAATAAGAGCACATGATGATAATCACGTAATGCGTTTCCAGAAAAGTTTGGATACTTATCGTGTGGTGAGCATGTCTTGAACATTCCAAGCTCCGCTTATTCATAAACATTATTCACTTGTAGGATATCAGCGTGCAGGACATTATTTCAAATGATGATCCAGTTCTGTCATTTCTTATGGAAAATGCTTCCCCTTTCACGTATTTAATGTGGACAAAAACACGGCTCGATGTCTCACTCGGTGTCGTGGATATGCGTCAAACTAACTACGAAAGCCAAATATCGCTGATCCTTCGCATGTCCGGAATAATTCTATTCCACCGTAAGCCACGGCGTCCAACCCACTGCACCATCTTAATCAAGCTCAACCACCACAGTCCACACCGTCCGCACAGTTTTCCTGTCCAATACCCGCAAAACATGAACCCACCAACATTGCTCGAGCTACTGGATAAAGATCCGGCTGTTCACGAAATGTACCGGGACGCGAAACATCAGCTACTTGTATGGATTGCATCCGATACACTTCAAGCAGACTGGCTTCGATCGGTCCCGCGGAAGCTCCGGTTGACTGCCTTCACCCTCTACTACCTGGTGGAACAGCTGGCTCTAGAGCTCATCGAAGCGGATTTATTTCTGCAGGTTGCCTATGACGTTGCGTACGAAACTTACGACGTTCATGATGTTGACTATCCCGGGATATTGAAGTACCGTCCCTTTCAATTGGCTTTCCTCTACCAGGAGGTGTATTCATACGCTGCGAAGGCATATTGGGTGGTTGGACTGAACGATGATGACTTCCGAGGCGACCCTCCGTTCGATGGGGTCCTGTTTCACAAACGATATGATGACTGGTGCAACGGGCAATGCGATTTAAGCCGGATCAAGGAGTGGAGGATCTACAAAGATATAATATGTTGAGAGCGTGATCGGGGTGATTACCACTGTAGGAGGTTTTTATTTTGTTTTACTTTAATTCATATAAGGAACGCTCAGGTTGTTGTTTTTACATGACACGTGGCGACCCGATCCGGTCTTCATTTATGCCATAACGGATCGCCACAATACTTATGTTATGCTTACTAAGCCTTTTTGTTTTCCTGGTGTTCCTGGAGAAAGAAAAATGACCTACGATTTTTACCGAAATACGTCTGAAAATCACATCGGGCGAGAAAACGATGATGAAGATTTTCTTCTAAATCTCATCGAAGTTTTCGTCATGCAGCACGTGACAGTGTTTTGGTCATCGATACTACAAGCACTTTTATTGATATAATTGTGAGTTTCATCACAAAACTTCAAAAACAATTTCCACTCTGTCGATAACGTATTATTGCTTGCCTTATTTGAAGTAAATTAGTAAGAAATTTCTGAAACAAAATCGAATGACAAGAAAGCTCATGAAGCTATTTTTTCCTCGTCACATGATGCCCGTGAGATACACCAGCTCTGTTTTGAGGTTTAAGTTTAAGTATGGTTTCAATAAAATAGTCTGATTCGGACCACCGACCCGTCAGGTCGGCTGGTTGAGTTCTAACTTGTGTCGTTTTGATTCAAACCGAAAAACCAGTGCTCCGCGACAGTGGGATCGCTTCTGACAGTTTGTTCAGTTCAACTACAGATCAAATTTGGATACACAAAGGTTGTTTTTAGCGGCCCCACAGAGTTCCTCCCAATAACACGAAGATGTAAGCCCTGTATCCGGATGGTGACATTTTATTCCTCAAGCTTGGCAATGAATTTTGTTGAATTGTCCGGACGGCGCTACAAAAAATGAAGGCTACTTCTCAGACAGATGGAAGGTTCAGAAGCTGGTGTTGCTGCCGAAACCAGGGAAGCTACCAGGGGAAAGAGACAATTCGGATTCCGAAAAGGGGAAGGTGGAAGCAAACCGGATAGTCGTGCAGAGAGCAGAGAAGGCATCAAAGCAGTAATGGAGAGGCAATCGATTCTGCGCCGTAGTGACGCTCGACGTCAGAAACGCTTTTAACAGCGCCAGCTATCGCCGCAGCACTGCACAACATGCGTGTTCTTGGCTACCTGTGCAGAATTCTAAGTAGTTACTAGCAGAAAAGAGTCCTGGTGTACGAAACGGAGTTAGGGCAGAATTAAGGAGCACAGGAACAGCGACAAAGCGGAAACCACCGGAAAGACGAACGAGAGCACCGAGAGCAGACACCTGAACTGCGGGAACGTTTTGGGACAGCACACGAGTAACACGTCTTAACGAGAAAGGTTTTATTTGGGAACTAAAATATACATCGAATACAGTGTTGTCAGTTCGGTTGATTATTCTTTTTCTCTTCAGCCAAGGTGGCTATACATAGGATATGCTCATCCACTCCCAACATCCCTCCTGGATGAGCATCTTCTATTGCTAGTGTAATTCTATTTTCTTCAAAAAGGTACTCAACTTGGCCGGGCCAACTGGTTTTGTAAGTGCGTCGGTGGCCATCTCCTCACTCGGACAATATACTAGCTCTACGGTTTGCTGTTCGCACAACTCACGTATAAAGTTCCTCTTCGTATCTATATGTTTTACCCGGCCACTAGATCGTTCAGCTCTAGCGAAACTGAAACATCCCATGTTTTCCACAAAGAGAACGGTTGGTTTCACTTGAAGTTCATTCAGCTCGTTTCCTGACAGGCTAAAGTTAGGGCTTTGTATTCGGCCTCCAATGATGACAAGGCAACCGAGTCCAGTAGAGGACCACTGGTCCAGCTGACAGGTCCTCCGCTATAAAAAAAGTATGCATCAGTTGTCGGGTGCCGGGTACGCCTGTCACCGGCCCAGTCCGAATCGGAATATCAACAATCAATGTGCAACTAGCGATTTGAAATTGGTTCACTGTTGTAGAACCCCTAGTTCCAAAGTACACCTTGCAATCTGCACCTTGCCATGAGCCCCAGCCTGGGTCGCGGCGCTAAGAACTAAGCGTAATAGTGTGAAGCTGAACAGGGTGTTCCGACTCATGGCCATGCGAGTCGCGAGCGCTTACAGAACAAATTCGTCGGAGGCAGTATGCATTATCGCTGGCATGATGCCTATTTGCATCGCCCTGGTCGAGGACGTCGAATGTTATCAGCGGAGGGATACCAGAAATGCGAGGAGAATCGTCAGAACGGACTCGTTGGCTAAGTGGCAGCAAGAGTGGGGCAATGCGGTGAAAGAAAGTTGGACCCACCGGCTCATCTCAAATGTGTCAGCTTGGGTGAATATAAAGCATGGAGAGGTGAACTTTTCCGTACTGACTGCTTCCGGAAGTATCTGCATCGGTTTGGTCACGCTTTTTCACCTTTTTGCCCAAAGTGCGCGAACCCGGAGGAGACGCCAAAGCACGTCGTCTTCGAATGCCCTAGGTTCGAAGAAGTGCGCAGGGATATGCGCGGCGTGACAGTCGACAATGTTGTCGTATAAGACACATGGAACTCCGTCGATAGGGCAATAACGAGCATATTGTCCGAGCTGCAGGGGAAATGGCGAAGTGACCAACGAGGAAACGGCTAGAGCCACTGTAAGTCAGTGCAAAGCAACCACTGAGTGGTTTGGGGTCGTTGGGGTGTCCTGGAAGTCATACTCCGCCTAGAATCGCCGGTACCTAGAATCGACTTCGGTACCCTTTGCAGACTGATCGGTTCTGGAGAAATTCCTGCGCCGGCTACCTCCCTGTCGGAGTAGGCTAGATCCATCGCCGGGGGCTAGTTGAGTAGAACACGTCATAGCACCGGTTTAGGGTCGTCGGGGCGCCAGCGAACCGGACGCTAGGCTCCACCGGAATCGCTGGATTGACTTCGGTACCCCACCGGTCGGTTGGAGTGAGCAGCAGAAGAATCGGTTTCGGGGAAAGTTCCGCCGCCGGGGAATCCACCGTCAGAGTAGGCTACTCGAGTCGATTGTGTCGAGATGTGGGAGCTAAATGGCCCAGGAAATGGGAGCTAAATGGCTCGACCAAAGTAGGTGGAAGCTAAACGGCTCAACAATGGAGCCAATGGAGAGTGAGCAGAGGTCCAGCAACGCCGATGGATAATTGAATATTAAGAAGCGAGTGTCCCACGATGGTGACCGTGAAGGAAAGCACGTCATAACGGTCGGCTACTTCACATCGGTACACGTCTAGATGGGGAACATGAAATAGCCTCTAGCAAGAGCTGGGAAAATGAGAGAAGTGCATGAGTACAGGTATATCGGGATCGGCGTCGGCGTTAAGATAACCTCTGCTCAGGATAGAACATCCGAAACGGTATCGTTCTTCGTTTGGAAGCCGACTGGTTGCACTGGGTGACATGGTAAAAAATGTCTGCCTTCAAGTATAAAGGGTGTCCCACATCAAAATTACATCACGGAAAAAATGCTGTAAAAAAGTCACGGGCCCGGAAACTGTACACCCAGATGCTGACGAAGTCTCATTGTCTCATCATGGATGATGAGACTTATGGCAAGGTGGACTTCCGGCAGCTTCTGGAGCTACTGTTCTTCAGCGCCCAGCACAAGTTTGATGTTCCGGAGGAAGTAAGGAACCAGAAACTTTCAAAGTTTGCCCAGAAATACATGATTTGGCAAGCGATCTGCGCATGTGATAAACGGAGTGCGCCGTTCTTGACTACCGGGACTGTAAACGGGGAGATCTACCTCAAGGAGTGTCTACAGAACCGTCTGCTCCCTCTGTTGAAGCAACACGAGGGACCTACGCTCTTCTGGCCGGATCTAGCTTCGTGCCACGATTCAAATGTTGTCCTGGAGTGGTAGGAAGCCAACGGGGTCACTTTCGTACCCAAGGACATGAACCAAAACCCCCCCACCCCCCCACCCAACGCACCGGAACCAAGGCCCATCGAAAAATACTGGACTATTATGAAGCAGGCACTACGGAAGCATCCCAAGGAGGTCAAATCTGTAGTCAAACTAAAGTTTTCAACAGCGTTTTTTGCGAGATGCGGTACACCCCTTTCAGCGACTTCGTGTTCGAGGTGTACTTTTTGTGTCTTGAACCGATTTATCTCAGCAGTCAATGTGGCGATTTGCGTCTTTCAGTTCTGTTCATATGGTCCAAGGCTGGTTTATTCGCTCCATTGCTGAAGGTAAAGCGCACGGTATATCATCGCTATCTTCGCATAAGTTAGAACAAGCTGATGCTGTTACCAGTTCACTTTTCTTTCTTTTGCACATGCTCGCACAAGCGATAGGAATAACGTTATTGTCAAACTTCAATTGTCTATAGAGCCTACCTTTCTCTCTGTATACTTTTTATAATAAATAGTACACAGAAAATGAAATTTATTTAGATCGAGAATCCATGGGCAACTATGATAGCAAAAAAACTTTCCCCAATTACTCACTCTAGCACCATCGCTACTTGGGCTGCCAAGTTCTCAGCTAGCTACCACTTGTTTTGGCAGAATTTATAACCAACGTCTCGGAGCAGTCCGATATCTCGCCTGCAGTCTATCCAGTGTAGCATGTATCAGCATAATAAACTTCACCGGAAAGCCGTTACCTAATATAACCGGCCATAGCTCAACGCGTGTCACTGACTCGCACGTTGCTTAAAAATCAATCAACAGATTGGTGAGTCCGCAGATTTCGTTCCCGAAACATATCGAGGATTTCTGCAGGGCAAACATTTGATCGAGTGCCCTGTGAAATGTAAGACCACTACTAGTACTACCGATACAATAAATATTGGTATTTAACGTAAAGTTTCCTTCTTTATATTTTCTTTAAAGATTAAATTCAAGTATGTTCCTTTTGCCTCCGTCCATACCAACGGCTCAAACTCGAATGAACTATTATTTATTTGTTTGAACAGACCAACAGTCCTTCTAGAAACCATCGAATACACCACTAGAATAATAGCTAGGGTGGTCATTACACCCTGATCGAAACCTGCTTGGTATTCGCCGAAAAAGAAACTCAGTAGTGATCTCAATCTGATGAACAAGATCCGAGAAAGTACTTTAGACGCGGATCAAAGTTTGAGGACATCTGAAAAATATAGGCACAGCATTTAAATAAAGCTTTGAAACTATTTGAATTAAACTAGTAAATAAGCATGAAATGTATTATCTGGATAGTTCTTTCTTCACAAAACACAAAAACATTATTTGCATCTGTCGACTCATTGTTCATCTTTCAGCCTTTATAATTTTCGACATACTGGGTTCGGTACAATCGGAGGGCAGCTTCCTACGCTTTGAACTCTGTGTTTTCTTGATCATCTTCGGATGGACTTCCTGGTGTTCTAGGGATTCCTGTTCGGCTTTAAATCCACTTTTATGCTCTTCAACAACTTCAGCTTTATCGAAATCTGGATGCTGTATGTCAAATTTAAACAAACAAACAACAATTTAACATTCGGTAAATTCGATACTGTCTTTGATTCACACATACCTTATCAACGTAATGATTGCTCAGCAGAACAAGTGTAGTAAACTTCTGATTGCATATCTCGCACCGTAGTTCTAAGCAGGATTTCTCATGGCGACGCATTTTTTTAGCGAAATGAAACATCTTTTGACAAAACGTGCACTTAAACCGTGGTACTGTATGACATACGACCTGTTGGACGAAACAAAAAAGAACGTTAAAATGCGATTCCCACGAGGACAGCTTGCCTCAACCAACCTTGTGGTATCTGATTTTGTGTTTACTCGAAAAGGAAAGTTTACACATTGAGCACGGAAAGCTCTTCGCGCCAGTTTTACGGGTCATAATGTTCTTCTTCAGATCGTCGGCAATTCCATGCAATTCCGAAGACTCCGTGGCAGTGGAATGTTCAAATTCGTTATCTTCGTCATCATCTGGGTATTCTTGTTTGACTTTGATTTCATCATCAGGATCTTCCACATCTTCTGCCTCAACGTGTTTCGATGTGTCATCTTGCGAATGCTATATATGAAAAAGGGAAAAGTTGCAAGATGTTATTCGATAATTCACAATTACAAGCAGGTTTTAGGCAATTTTTATAGTTACTATGGAGAGAATCTACCAATGAACTCTCAACTTTTTTATCGAGCACTTTCCAGCTTTTGACCTTAACTTTATGCTTGAATTAATATTTCCCTCTGCTTTTTGAAACCGGGAACGGCGATTAAAATACCGATCATGTTGTTTACAATAACCTTGTCAACCTTGCTACTTGTCATTCGTGTAAGGTGGACCACCTTGGTTGAGCAGACTGTTATCAACATGCTAATCAAATATCAAAGCAACCTTTGAAGCTTGCCATCACAAAAAAATGTTGAAGTTAGCGAACAGTTTGATACAAAATCAATATTTTTGATTATTTCACTCTAGCACTAGTGATTTGGCTAGTTGCAGAAAGCAGGGAAAAGTTCTCAACAAGTTGATGTTTGGATCGGATAAGAATAAACGAAGATAGTACGGTGAAGGGACAGCAGTTTTCACATCTCCTATGACACTAGCTTCAACCAAAGGTCAGGGCAAGGAATCAATCAGAAGGTTGACCGTACAAAACAGCCTGTTTATGGAACAGATTATTGACTTGATGGCCACAGGAGAATATTCTGAAGCAGTTGTCGGTTATGGAATGCAGGTCTCACGTGTGCGGGTCACTTCGGATTTCCATGGCGTAAATGTGTTTTGGTTTGCAATAGATACTGCGCGTGACTCGGAGAACCCTGTGTATTTGTTTATGTTTACTTTCAAGTGCTGCATACAAACATTCTATTTGTTTTATTGCAAATTCGTCAAAATGTTCGCGAAAGAAGGATCACCAGTTTGTCTCGTGGAAGAAGCGGAAAGAGGGGGGGGGGGGGAAGTGAAAAAAGGGGGGGGGGGGGGAGGAGGGGGGGGGGGGGGGGCGGGGCGCGCGGGGGGGTGGGGGGGCGGGCCGGGGGGAAAAAAAAAATATTTCGGAAAAATCCATGCGGAGAATCATCAAAGAAGACCTGCATGCATCTTCCAGAGCCAGAGTGAAACGCCACTTGATTACGGACCGGGTCAAGGAACTACGAATGACTCGTTCCAAGAGATTGCTTTCCTTGTTGAAGAAGGAAAAAATGATAATCCTGTTCTCCGAGCATCGATGCTGTGGTCAACAGCCGCACGGACCGCTTCATTTCACCGCAGAAAATGGAGAACGTTCCGGAAAAAGTAAAATTCAAATTTCAAACCAAACATCCGGCTGGTGTCATGATGTTTGGCTTGGTGGCGTCCAACGGTTTGAAAATGCCGCCTGTTTATAATGTTATTAGTAAAAATGGAGGACACATTGAATAAATTTGTTTAAAAGGACTTTATAAAGATAACGGCACTCGAAAATGTTGATATTATTGCTTGAATTAGTTGAAAATGGGATTTGAAAGAAATAGAACAAATTTTCGCATTATTTTCTGCCGCACCCTGTACTAGTACATTAACAAAGCATAGGCGGCTTGTATGAGCGCGTACAAGCTGCGTCTTAACCGACAAATTAGCTGTCGGTCGTTGCTTTCGTAAACCGGCGGTTGCCGCATATACACTGCCATGAAACGCATGTCAGTCCCATCTCTGCTTGCTTTCCTATTCATATGGGACTGATATACGTTTCACTGCAGTACAGCTCCTCCTGAAGCTGTCCGTATAGATACGCAGTGTCGATCTGTTTGGGCAACATGTGTGTGTGTGAATGTGATCTGCTGGACTACGGGCTCAAAGACTTGATCATAATCGTTACCGAATTTCTGGTAAAATCCTTGCGCTACAAATTGCCCTTTAAAGTGCACAAGTTTGCCGTTCTGGTAGCTTTGGCTTTTGTAGACCCATTTGCATCCGATAGGCTTACGATGCGTGGGCAACTCTGCTGGTTCCCACGTGCAGTTCTTCTCAGGCGCTCGTATTTTGTCGTCCATTGCTGCTTTCAATTCGACGCTCTGTGGACTAGCAACTGCTTCACGAAACGGTTTTTCTTGTATTGTGTTGTGCACCAGGTTAACTCCTGCATATTTGACCGGCGATATTCCAGCGTTTGATCTCTGCCACTCGAACTGGTGGTACTTCTTCTGCTTCATCCATCGGATCCATTTGGTCATCATGTTCCGAGGCACCGTGAATATCTTCACGTTCGAAACGAAACCCTTTCACTAAAGCAGCTCTTTCATTGTTCCACCCATGGAACTCATTCTCTGATTCAGTAGGCTCGAACACATCTGGTACCGCTGTTATTATCGGCTTTTCGATGACTGTCAACTCAACTTCTTCACTGTTATCTGGTGTTGTCAGTTCTTCCGGTTTGTGTCGATGTTTATCTGCACACTCCAATTCATTTTCGGTCCCCAAAAATCCAACATCTCGGCTTATCCGGATCTGACCGGTCGCAAGGGTGAGCATTCTGCAGGCCTTATGTTCTCCTTAATAGCCAATTTGATTTAATGGCCTTTTCATCCAGCTTTTTCGCTTCACTTTATCTCCCCCAACACTTACGGATCTCTGTGCTCCAGGCGACGCTGACGTGTGTTAGCAATGCTTCGAATGCTCTCGCGTCTTTGCCTGCAACAAGTGGTCATTTACGAGTCCTAGAAAGTACATGTCACTATCGCCTGCTGTAACCACAGCCTTACCATAAGCC
The DNA here is from genome assembly GCA_024533555.2 of Aedes koreicus. Lineage (NCBI taxonomy): Eukaryota > Metazoa > Arthropoda > Insecta > Diptera > Culicidae > Aedes > Aedes koreicus. The sequence continues at coordinate 57,211 of JAHHFK020003989.1, forward strand.
AGCTTGCAGCCGGAACAGTCGAATTCTGCCCGCACAAAGCAAGCTTACTGACCAAAATCATATTCTCGTCCAGAGAGTAAACGTTGAGAACACCCGTCAGCGACCATTTCTCTCATTTTTTTTTGTTGGGGCGTAGAACCACTGCGTCCGCTGAATTGAACTTTTGTGGTAAAGGTAAGTTCAAGGAAGTAATAACTAGCTTGGATGGTGGTCAAACAGCAAGTGAATATATATCTCTATTCTATTGACAATGGTATATAGTCATGGCATGCTTCATCGCACTTGTTAGCTTCTTTATACTTCAGCACTCCTGCTCAAATACAATGCAGGCCAATCCCCTCCCTCAACTTCAGCAATTTACTGCGGCCTGGGGGTATTGTCAGCACGTCCTCAGCACATATCCTCCGTCAGGAAATAATTGACGTTGATGAATCCCGGATTAAATTGTATCTGGTATCAATATGCTTTGTTCGTCTGGTTTCACCTTCGATACTCAGCAAACTGATGCAACTTTGGTTGTCCTCGTGGATGAGCAGCGGCTGTTCGATGTTCCCACCAAGTCCTTGCGTCAACTTTAAGAGCCAGAGTAGCTCCTTACTGACTTCAGCTAGTGAAACGTATTCTGCTTCGATGGAAGACAATGTCACACATGCCTGCTTGCGTGCTGTCCAACTTATGGTTCCATCGGCAAGCTTAAACAGAAATGCAGAGTTGGACTTGCTGGCTGCACGATCACCTGCCCAATCAGCGTCTGCGTAGTCCTAGAGACTACCGTTTCCTCCTTGCTTCAGCTTCAATCCTGCAGTGCCCTTCAAATACCGCAATGCTCGCTTCGGTTCCATCCTGTCGTTTTCCGTTGAATTACTGACTTTGCGGAAAAGGATGAACGCCGTGAATGCCAGATCAGGCCGTGTAATTTCAACAGCGGAATTGATTATAACCGTTTTGAGTGTATTCTTTGACCGCTTATCGCTGAATATAAATAAGTGATTCCGTTTTTTTTTTTTTTGTTTATATTTATCAGCTAGCGGGAGCCAGTTTTAAAATTACATTTGCATAAGCTTAGACCGTGTCAGATATTCAATAGCCTTAAGCAGTTCGGAGTGCGTATGCGTTTTGTTTTTCGTACCTTGAAACGGTTCAAGGAAACTGGAAATGTTCATATTCAACACAAAGGAGGTGCCAGATGAACTGCCAGAACGAAGAAAAAGATCGAATGTGTGAGGGAGCGAATAAGACGTAATCCGGCCGTATGTGGCCGTAAATTACGCAAACAATTTCAAATGTTCCCTGCTTGAATGAACAGGCTCCTAAGACATGATCTGGAATGCAAGCCGTACGAGAAACAACGGGTTCACGGGTTGACTGAGCGTCAAAAGCAAGCCAGGGTCCAAATAAGCAGAAATCTTTTGGTTCGGCACGGTGACTTAGATTTTATTTTCGGATGAAAAACTCTACCTCCTTCAGGACAGTAATAATCAACCAAATGATCGTGTGTATGGCAAAAGTCTTGCCAATATTTCAAGAGATAAACTAGCAGAACGCTATCAGAATGTATCGAAAATCATGGTATCGGGCGCCGTTTTACGAAAAAGAAAACTTCCTCTTCTTTTCATGGAACCTAACGTAAAAATCAACATTGAATATTACATCGAGCAGGGTTTAAACAAACGAACCATCTGCTTCCTCGTGCTTCAACGCTGTATGGGAATACACTATATTGTTGCCAACAGGACTCAGCTCCAGCTCACAAGGGAAAGAAGACACAAGCGTGGTGCGCGGAAAATTTGCCCGATTTCACCACAAACGAAGAATGGCCTGCATCTTCACCGGATTTCAACCCACTTGACTACTTTGGTTGGGGTTATATGCTTCATCATATAGGCCCTACGAAAGGGCTTACTTTAGATCGATTCAAGGAGAATTTGGTTGATATTTGGGACCAAATTTCTCAGAAAATAGTGCGTGCCAGCTGCGATGGGTTTACAATGCGTTTGCGCAAAGTTATCAAGGAAAAGGGCGAGAGATTCGAATTGAATTAATATGGTTTATTTCTATAACATGAAAAATAAATGCTATGATTTTAGTGATTTGTTTTGCTGTAATCCCATTTTGTTTTAGTGACACCTATTGTGGGACACCCTGTAGTTATTAATGGGAAACATTCTCCGCCAATACCAATGCATGGATTTGAGTATTCTGCGTGGCAATTAGGCTTAGTGACATTTAACGCACGCACACTACAGCGCCATTTAGATCAAAGGAGTGCAAGTAAGAATGAAAATCATTTGGAGTAAAACAGACCATCATTCCTCTGCATGTGCCAGAAAGACAGAGGTGATTAAACGTCAAAAAGCCTTACACTCTCAAAACACCCTCACTTTTATTTGTATTACTGTCCCTTTTTTTCTCACGGAAAAGATACTCAATGTTCGTAAAAAGTGGAACAACTCAAAAATTGAGTAGATCCACTTTTTACGAAAATTGAGTAACTTTTCCTTGGGAAAAAAAGGGACAGTAATACAAAAGAAAGAGCGGGTGTTCTGAGCGTGTATTACAATGAAACTCAGCCCAGAGATGTCTGAAAAATGTACAACCGAAAAAATACCCTCAACCAGACCAACGAGTTGAAAATTGATAGCATGTATCTTCCGGTTCTACGAAAACAAATTCGCCGAAATGTAAAGTCACAGTTCTTTCTTACAACCGCAAAAGATAAGAAAACACTCCCCTACCTTCTCATTAACATGATGGTTCAGTTGAACCGGTGTAGAGAACTTAATGCCACATTTGTTGCACCACAGGGTTAAGCATATTTCTTCATGCTTGAGCTGTTTCCTGTGAAAATGGAACTTCTTTTGACAATTAGAGCACTTCCAATTTGGCGCTTTATGACTTAGAATCTGAAAATAACATACGATCAAATTTAGATACATCCCCATCCAGTAATCTTTCAGCTTACTCTATGATATCTCAATTGATGTGTAGTCTTGAAGACATGCCCACAAATTGAGCACGGGAAGTCTACGGGAATTCCATGGCCTGGCGAAGAGATTGTTGTATTCTGATGCTCAGATAGATTCTCCTCTTCGGCTTCTATGTATTCTTTTTTTATTTGGATTCCATGGACCGGTTCTTGAACTTCAAATTGCTTCGATTCATCACCATGTGAAAGCTGTAAGTAAAAGTTAAAATTAAAACAAACGATTATTTTCATATTCAAGATTCTCACTCATGTTTGAGTGGTTGTTTTTTTCGGTGACATGACAAATAATAAATCAAATAGCATTACTTGCGTAACGAGTATCACAACGAGTGTTCTTCAGTCATCATCAGAAATAACTTGCGGGGGCGACCCCGGCGTAGTGGTTAACATCCATACCTCTCACGCCAAAGTCACGAGTTCGAATCTCACCCCCGGACAAGTTACGAAAATACCCAAAAAGGTATTTGAGTGCCTACCACGGGAGATGAACCAGCCCAGGGCTGAAAATCTCGATAATCAAGGAACTTAACTTAACTTAAGAAATAACTTGGGTATTGCAGCCTTACAGTTAAGGATGTGTTCCAAAGTGCTTCTGCGGATCGAGTTCGGTGGATCCCAACCAGAGATGCAAAATCTCACGACACGAGAGTCATCAGCATATCAATTTATTATGGTTTCAGTTGAAACCCGATTTTATCGACTAGCGACAATTGATTTTACTCTCGTTCTGTACGTTATACCTTACGTCGGAAGTCAGATGCGCTATACAGCGCATTAATTTCGACATAAGGTTTAACGTACAGAACGAGAGGAAAATCGATTGTCGCTAGTCGATAAATTCGGTTTTCATCTGAAATGATAATACAAACGTTAACCAGAGCATGAGCATGTCAGATCAGCTGTAACTACAGAGAAAACCAACAGATGATGCATAGAACTAACATACATCCTCTATGCGGGGAAAACAGTGATCCCAAACTAAGGCATACCAGTGCTGCTCCCGCCCGCATGCAGGTTAAATAATCAAAGTAAAGCCTAGAAAATCCTCTTTTTTTTTCAAACGTTTTGAGCTATAGTGGGTGGAATATTATTAAGCAAACTGCAGACAACCATAGTGCCTACAATCTTGGTTGAATAACAATCCGAGAACATCCTTTTGTCCTATTGATGTTTTGCTTTCCGATGTGGTTTATACTAGAAGCTTAAAGCCATTTTTTAACGGGAAGGAACATCTGCGTCCAGATGCTGCTCAGATTGTTGCTGAGCTATTGGACATCATACGAGATAGTACCGGAATAACCGTAGAAGCCCTCCTTCAAGCTAATCGTCAATCATCACCCTCGAATGCTTCAGGAACCGCCTTGAGACAATAGTACACTCATCCGCACTGAAACTTGCCCGCTGTTCCGACTTACGATTACCCGTCATCACGATCACCTCCGTTTTCTGCAGCCCATCCAGTTTTCCACAACGCTAGTAAAGTGTACAGCATTCAACTCTATTTCCCTGGTGGGTTTACCACAGAGTTCAAGAGAGAAGTTATTCGCGAAACCTAGAGACTCTGGAGCGAGTAAGCGAGTGCTTCTCCTGTTTCAATGGAATGTCACCTCAGCTGTCTTGGTAACAGTCAAAATGGCATCCACCAAGGCTCGTGTTGGTCGATGGTTAGATTCTGATACGGAATTCTATCCGGTCCCGATGCCTTGTTCTCCGTTAGGAGTTTTGCAATCACAAAATGATCCTCGTTTGTGACCACCGCCTCCTTTCCGGCCTCCTAGCCACCGTCACTCACATGATTATAGGTTAGGATACTGGAACGCTACCACTTTCCACGGTTATTTAAACATAGACTCTAGGCTTCCTCTGCCCTTCGTTGTGTAGAATTCATTACCAGGGATTTGTGAAGAGTCAGCCTTCGTGGATGTTTCATCGTCCTGTACGCGTCGCCAGTACGTCAGCCAGTATGTTTGGTTGACAACGAACCATACAGTTTTCGGGCCCGACGTTTCGCTATTTCAAGCCCTTTATCATCTCGGTGAGGTTTATTCTGGGCTTTGAATGACGTCAGTCTACATCTCACTTTAATGTCCTGCACAGTCGGCTTAGCTACATCCACGTTTTCGGCAACATCTCTGACCGACATGTTGGGCTTCCCCTTGTACACTTTCCTCACTTGTTTCTCATCTTGCTTGTTGCCTGTTCCCCTTTTCAACTGCTTGGTTGGCTTCCTCTAGAGGTTCCATTTCCCGACCAATTTGCTTGGCCCGGGATTCGGGATAAAATTTGTTGCTTGTCCCGGAAATCCCGGGATCCCGGGAAATTTTTCAATGTGCTTAAAAACGCAATTTTGTGGTTAGGAATATGTTTTATTCATCAATAAAAAAAAAGCAATGGTTCAAATCAAGTAACTGGTCTTATCAATTTGAATTCGTTCTCTGAAAATACAACTTCAAGAAGCAAATATTATTAATGCTTTCATCGGACAGTGAGGTTCGCTTTTTAGAACAGATATTTCCGGAGTTCGAAAAGATGCGCTCGCTATCGGTAAACGTCGGTTTGATTGATTTTAAGCCGCCGAAAATGATTTCAAGATTCGGGCTCAGCTTACCATGTAGCTCAAAAAGTGACAGCTCTTTCGCAATTACTTTTGAAAAATCAATCATTGCCGAATCAGTCTGGGACGGGTTTCCATATTTCTTTATAGCCGATTTGCAACAATCGAACTCCCAGTTCCTTGATGAACTTAATCATTTGCGTTTTCGATGAGCTTTCCAGTTCTGCTGGCACTTGCGTTGACAACGGAAGACCTTGAAGGAACTTCAGCGCTGTTATTATTTCCTTTTGGCGCCGTTCGTTGATTCTTTTCGTGATTGCATCGAAGAGGTCGTTTCCAACTTTGGAGTTACTTTTCTTAAGCTTCGAATACAAGAAACTCAAGCTGCCTTCCGCAGACAGCAATGTAGCATCTCGTCTTCCCAATGCTTCCGAGGCGAGTCTGATTGGCTGAAGAGCTTCCTGAAGGTTTTTTGCAACCTCGAAATCACTGTCCAACATAAGACCTGAGAAGCCTATTTCGGAAAGAGTCTCAAAACCGCTGATGCAATCAAAACCGCGAATGAAGTGCTCCAGCATCGTTTCAGTCGAGTTCCAACGAGTTTTGACGTCCACACACAGTTGAAGTGGTTTACGTAACATTTTCGTGATTTTTTCTTGAAGCAGTGCATTCTTAACAGGCGATTTTCGAGAAAAAAATCACGACTCTTCGAATACGTTTCAGAGACTCTCCAAATCGCGTAGTGTACAAGTCTATAATTGAAATAAATTAGCTGTTTTCTTTAATATGAACATGAACATTCCAATATATTTACCCGAAGAACCAACTTCATCATCGTAGTTATCACTATCCGAATCGTCGCTATCTGAATCCTCATTTTCAATTGGTACCGGTGGCTGATCCTTGTACAGGACATCGCAAACCCCCAAGTGAATCGCATGGTTGCAACACTGCTGATGAAGGTAATCCGGCAATCTTCCATACTTCGTCATCACTCGAGCTCCGTCAGTCGTTGATGCTACAATGTTTCCATCCTTAACGCCAAATTTCCGGACCATATTCTTGACCATTTCCAAAACCTTTTCAGCTGGTAGTGATCCACGAATTTTGCAGAGACCCAGGTTGTAGAATGATCCGTCAGCGAAATGGGCATTCACGTTTAAGTGGCGCTTGTTGCTTAAACTTGTCCACTCGTACAAAGTGAGACTAAACAGTTCACCGCTATCGATACGCTTCACTATTTCATCCCGCGTTTGCTGCTGAGCGTATCCATAGTATTCGGCGACCAGCTTTATGACGGATGTATTCGACGTTAGCAGAGAATATCCACGTGTGTGGGTCGAGATGGCATCAGTGTTTGACACACTGTATTATATACTGTCTACATGGTCTTAGCAACGACAGTCACAGTGAAATACCCGAGTAGGTGAGACGTCTGTTCCTATCTAAAACGGTGGTCTGCGCAATGGGTGATTTCCGAGTACTAGACATAATTGCACATTGGCGACGGTGGCAGTCTTTTTGCCACGAAACGTTTACTATATTTGGCAATGAACGAACAAAAAAAAAGACAAAATCATGCTTGGAAATCACCCATTGCATCTTGGTCGACAGAAAGGAAGCAAACCAAAATGGCTACCTTGTACTACGGAGACCAGAGACATGGAATGTGCTCAGATATTCAGTGTTCATATTGCGGTTTGTCTATATGGAAAGCGAGTTGAGAGGACCGCAAATGGTTTTATGGAGATAAATGCGCGTTGGGAGTACCGCCACGAAAATAAATGCGAGTTGAGAGGACCGCGAAATGATAACCCCAAACGAACCACATACCGTAAGAAGACACATAGGAAAGATGGCACATGAACAATACACACAGCGAGTTGGGAGTACCGCTAAGCCAAGAGAACTGTGAATGCGTGTTGGGAGGACCGCAAGCCGATGCCCCGTTTGGACAGACTGCCTCGAAAAAAATACACAGCGAGTTGGGAGTACCGCTGAGTCGAGAGAACTGCGAATGCGTGTTGGGAGGACCGCAACTCGGTGTTTGGACAGACTGCTTCGAGGAAATTTTGGACAAGCTAAAAATGTTCTGTTTACCTCACTCTTCGCTCGTCAAACGCGGCAAATGTGTATGTGGTGAAAGAGCAGAAAATACATAGCGCGTTGGGAGGACCGCTGGCACATCCGAGAAAACCGTTTGTGAATACCTACACTCAAACATTTACATGGCTAGAGTATTCAAGTGCAAAAGTATATAGCAAAAGAGAATGAGCACAAAACGGTATCGGCGGATGAGCGAGCAAAGGCGATGCTGAGAGAAAGCAAGGAGCTGCAGAGAGAGGTCGTGCAGCTCGTTCGATTTGTGTGACACCACTGTACGATACTTGCGATGCGCAGATATGAACACATTCATGCTTTCAATCTGCCTATGCTTCCCGTGCAAATAGTGACGTCACTTTTTGTGTTCACATTATTTTTGGGTTACGAATACAATCACAAAAAACATCTGCGCTACCTGTCTCCCTACCTCATCGGTGAGAAAGCAGTACAATACAAGTATGGGTGTCAGAGAATTGAACAAATACACATTTTCGGCGATCCGTGCCAACAGCACCACCTAGTGATAAAAATGACAATCAAAATATATTTTACCTTTCCATTTGGTAGACTTCATCTTGCGGACTGACGCCCAGGGGATGACTTTCATTTTGAACCGAACCCGTGAAGAATCGAAACGTGCGCTGACAAGAGCTGACGGTTGGGCTCAGTCCGTACGATTTTGATGTAGAGTACATCAATGCGAACGATAACATAGCAGACCCATCCTCTCGCTTGTACTGTGGAAATGATGCCGCGTTCAATGAAGACCTGAGCCCATGGGAAGTTTGCCACCTGGAACCACAAAGCGGTGACTTCCTTACCGAAAAGGAAATCCGAGATTACACGGAGAAGGACGACACCTTGGTTCAGGTTGTTCGTGCCTTAGAAGAACAGAAATGGCCAAAAAGTCTGTTGAAGTTCAAGTCAATTGCCAACGATCTCGTTTTCGCTAATGGAATCCTAGTGAAACGCGGTTGTGCCGTTATTCCTCTAGGTATCCGGGAGAAAACATTGAAGATTGCTCACGTGGGGCATCCCCTTGAAGCTAAATTGAAGAGCATTCTTCGTAGGCGAGTTTGGTGGCCTGGAATGGCGAGTGATGCGGAAAAATGGGTGAAATCATGTTCGATCTGTGCAGCAAACGGACGTCCGGAAAGACCGCCTCCGATGCAAAGAGCATTCGCCCCAAAGGGTGTATGGGAAACGATCGCCCTTGATTTCAACGGGCTATACCAGAAGCTTGGAGGAATATCGATCTTGGTTATAATAGATCTTCGGTCCAGGTATGCGATAGCTCGTCCTGTGAAGTCTACGAAGTTTGAACACACCAGAGGAGTGTTGGATGGCGTTTTTGATAGAGAGGGTTTCCCGAAAGCTATGAAGTTGGACAATGGTCCGCCCTTCAATGGGGAAGAGTACGCAAAATATTGCGCTGAGCGGGGCATACAGACGATTTTTTCGACCCCGTTCTATCCTCAACAGAATGGTTTGGTAGAAGGCTTTATGAAGGTAGTAAATAAAGCTATGTCTACAGCCTTGACGTGTGCAACAAACTACCAGAAAGAGTTGCAAGCTGCAGTGCAATCCTACAATGCAGCAGATCACAGTATCACCAAACAGCCACCAGAAGAAATATTGACTGGTCGAAAAATTAAGCGGGGATTGCCACTACTAAGTTACGAAAAGGCTGGGCACGATGAACAGTTACTGGATGTCAGAGACCGTCAGGAAAAACTATTATCCAAACAACGGGAAGACGTTCGGCGTGGTGCCAGAACGAGCCAGGTGAAACCAGGTGATACCGTTATCGTGGAACGTTCATCACGAGTTAAAGGTGACAGTAGATTCGACACAAAGCGCTTCACAGTGATGCAGGAAAACAACGGAAGCTTGGTCTTATGTGATTAAGCGGGGCAGCAGCTTAAGCGCCACGTTTCACAAACCAAAAAGGTCCAGCGGTGGCGAGCGGCGAAACCTTCCGAAGCAACCAAAGATTCCACGGATCCCGGAATTCTTCCTAATAACATTTCGCGAGAGCAGAATGGAGCGGCAAAATCGTCCGATGCGGCCAAAGATTCCATGGACCCTGGAAATCTGTCTAGCAACACTACACGAGAACGTTCAATTAGAGCGAAACGTCCCCCTCTGCATCTTTCCGACTATGTACAGGTAGTGGAAGAGAATCTGTAACGATCGAAATTATTGTTATTGATTCACTTTGAAAAGAATACAAGACACACCATTCTCATCTTTGTATATTTATTATCGCCAACATCCTTGAAACTTCCTTCGTGGTGGGATGGATTTTTGTTTCAGCTTTCTTGCTTACCAGAAAATCTCCTTTTGAGGAAATTGAGTTCTTCTGTTGCGTCTTCCTGCTTCCGATTCTTGTGGAAAAGATAGGATTGTGATGTCAATTTTTTTTTTCTCAAGGCATGCTGTTTTTTTTCACAATCTTGAGAATGGATACCTCGACCACGTTATTAGTTACAAACATGGTTTCAATGCTTGCTAAGCCTGCGTTCAAGATTTTATGCTAGAGCAACAATTTTCTCAAGTCCATTTAAGTTTCCCTTGAGAGAAGGGGGGATGTGTGGGTCGAGATGGCATCAGTGTTTGACACACTGTATTATATACTGTCTACATGGTCTTAGCAACGACAGTCACAGTGAAATACCCGAGTAGGTGAGACGTCTGTTCCTATCTAAAACGGTGGTCTGCGCAATGGGTGATTTCCGAGTACTAGACATAATTGCACACCACGATGCTGTTGGTGATTGCATTGATAGAAAATCCGTCCTCTGCTGCCAGCCGAGCTACAATTTCCGCCAGTGACTAACGTTTAACGAACTTGAGCATCGATACTTGTTTCACTGAGACATTCGGTGTGGATGTTTAACTTTCGCGGATCCTGGGGTTGTGGGGGTTGGGTCTTGGTGTTTTTGTTTTGGGTGGGGGGGGGGGGGGGGGGGCGAATTCCCCCCCGTTCGTGTTTTTTTTTTTTTTTGTTTTGTGTTTATAATGTTTTTTGTTTTTAAAATGTGTGTGTGGGAGTAATTTTTGTTTTGTTGACGAAATTATTCAACATTTTTTTTTTTATGGAAATGACAGCTTGCGTCGTATTGGCGCGCGCGCGTGTGTGTGTGTGTTAAATGTGTAGGCAAAAATGCGAAGGCCTACTGAACCAACACAAAAGGAATGAAGCATTTTCACGAATGATGTATAACATCGATGTAGGTACAGTAAATATGTATGTTGGCGTTGTATATGTTATGTTGAATGTGCTTAAACAGAACACTGAAATTTATTGGGAAGTATCAAAGCGAAAAAATATGTAAGAAATGTGTGTCCCGGAAATCCCGGGATTTTCGGGACGGTGAAAAATCTTATCCCGGGATTCGGGAAATTCCGAATTTTTCAAGATCCCGGGATTTTTTGTCCCGGGATATTCCGGTTTGGAACCTCTACTCTAAACCGTTTGGGTTAGTAGAAACTTGCTAATAACATTCGAGAGCGTTTGTTGCGTCTCCCCGACCGAATTCGCGATTGTTTTCGGTGAACGATTAGGATCTTCTACACGGATAAAAAAATTCATAACTAATGTAGGTATATGAAAATCTAATCATTTTTCGCCATAACGATTTACAAATAATGTCCATATGATAGTGTGATAAACTTTATGAGAAAGCTCTAATAAGAATTATAACAGAATTCATATAGTGTTAATGCAGCTATTCGAATACGTTTTATATGGTGTTTTATGGCATTCACCATAATAAGGTAATAAAAATCATAAACTTGACACATACTTTCTATATGGTAGGAAAAATGAGGTTAGGATAATTTTACCAATATTATTATTTAAAAAAATCCTACTTTTTAATCAAAAAAGAGATAAGTTTCACAAAAGCTTATATTTGGCTTCTCCTCAACTCGTTACAGGGACATACTTGTCCGTAAATAACAATACATTTCAATTGGAATGTCCCTTGGTCAGCGGATTTCATTTTTTTTTCTTCCTTCTCGACACACTACTTTCCACCATGGACACTGACATGGATCGATACTTCTCCAGTACAGCAGCGAAACGTTAGCTGCCTCGAAACGGACTCCGGGAATATCGATGGCGACATTATGCGACCTAAACCGGCAACCGTAGTTTTCTTCGATGTAGGCAACCATCCCGGGGAATGAGGCCAGTGATTTGCTTGCCGTTCTCGATGAGCTGCATTCGGACGTATTGGCGGATGATGGAGTTCGACTGCCTAACTTCGATGCCGACCTTTTCTAGCACGATCCCCCTGAATTGAACGGCTCCGGTGGATGGATTGAACTTTCAGCGAGTGTCGAAAAGATCCTTCTTGTAGTCCTTATCGGCTCTTCACTGATCCCACCGGGACGGATGCGTTTCCATGCGGTTTACCCTTTCGGCGCAATGTACATGCAATTCTGTAGCTACTCATTTTTGAGTCAAAAATCACTCAGTCTGGCCAAAAGGGAACTTACCAAGAAATGGGTAAACATACATTCACTCAGATTTGAGTAAACAGACCTTTGGACGAAACTGAGTAAAGTTCACTCAGATTTTGACATTTTTCAAAACGGTAGTTTTGACTCATTTTGATGAAAAGGAATATTGTAGTGTGCGTGAATGTCTCAATTATTATTACTTTAAGAAGACGAATTTAAAACAAAGTGCTTAAAACAGTTCTGAATTTATTCAACATAAAATTAAGTGAACGAGGGAAACAAAGGTTTTATTGAAATTTGTTCAGTTTGAATTGCTTCTTTCAAACTTCATTCACACACTTTCGGGAACTGTTTAATATTGTTTGATGTAACAGAAGAAAAAAAGCTGGTGACTTTCTGTCCGAAATCTTTGAAACTCTTCCAAATCAGGTCTAACGTGTGCAAAATAAGAGTCGCTGTTATATTATTCTAATAAATTTGTTTGTTCGTCGCCAATTTCAAACTTCTGGCAGCCCGAAATGCGGCACTCAATTCCTAAAATATTTAACATATATACTGACGTGAAATATTACAAAAAAAAAAGAACATGAAACTTACCAACAAGCTGCTGATAGCTTTCGCCGTCGAGGCATCTCCGTAGCTGCTACATTTTATATATTTATTTATAATTTCACTTTAAGTCACTGCGCAAAAATAGACTTCTATCATAATCATTTACCCAAATCTGGGTGGATTCCACTCATCCGAGAAAAACCAGTTCACTCATGTTTTGACAACTCCATGCTGCTTGCAAAAATGAGTGCAATCTACTCAGTCACTGGGTAGTCCCAAAATAGCGTGTAGCTGAACCAAACGAACACTTACAAAATAGAAGCAAATTACTTATTAAATTTATATTGACAATTACCCATACCTGTCGAGTGCCATGTTGATTTGTCAATCCAAAACACAATCAAAAGTATGTGTCAAATCTAATAATTTTCCGTCATTAGGCGCGACACATACTTTTCATTGGGTTTGAATATGCAAACTGTCTGTCGAGATAATACGATGGAAGTGAAGGACTAATAAAAATGATTTTATTAGTTAGGAAATATATGTGATCATAACACATAAAGGGTATAACTTTGCATTAATTTATTGATTATTTGATTTTTTATCCGTGTAACCATTTGTTGAAAATAAGATTTACCAGCTCCTGTTGTCGAGACGCCATTTTCAAAACTTCAATTTAAGAGTAAACAATATGCACGTCGACGCGAAGGTGTAACCGCTAAGAAAAAAGTACCCAGCGGAGCAGTTAAGTGTGAAATCCATTTTTTCTTCATATCTTCCTCCGATTTCACTTCCTAAGGATGCTTCCAGAGTGCCTGCTTCATGATGGGCCAGTACTTTTCAATTGGCCGCAGTTCCGGTGCGATCGGGGGGTTGAGATGCATCGGCACGAAATTGACCTCCTTAGCCTTGTACCACTCCAAAACCTCTTTCGAGTAATGGCACGAGGCTAAATCCGGCCAGAAAATCGTAGGACCATCGTGTGACCTCAGAAGAGGAAATAGACGCTTTTGGGGGCATTTCTTTAGGTACACCTGCCCATTGACCGTTCCAGTTATCACGAATGGGGTGCTCCGCATTCCACACGAGCAAGTTGCTTGCCAAATCATAAATTTTTTTGCAAACTTTGACATCTTCTGTTGTCTAACGTCCTCAGGGACATCGAATTTATGATGAGCAATGAAAAACTGGAGCCCGGAAGCTGCCGGAAGTCTGCTTTTACATACGTCTCATCATCCATAACGAGGCAATGTGGTTTCGTCAACATCTGGGTGTAGAGCTTCCGTACACGTGTTTTGCCTAACGTATTCTGCCGTTTATCGCGATTAGGCGCCTTTTGGACTTTGTACGTGTGTAGTCTTTTACGTTTTTTCGCATCTTGCAAGAAAGTTTTGGTTAGATTCAGTTTCTTCGCCACATTTCGAACTGAACTGTTGGGATTCCCCTTGAAAGGTTGAACTACCCGCTTGTGATCCTTAACACTATACGGAGATCCATTTTTGCCACTTTTTTCTTTCCGAACCATGGTCAAACGTTCGTGGTACCGATTTAAAACACGAGACACCGTAGAATGTACCATTCCCAGCTTCCTGCTGATGGCACGATCCAAGTGATCCGGATTTTCGAGGTACGTGCGCAAAATTTCTTTGCGCCGCATGCTGTTCTTCCGACTCCATCTTCGCAACGATTGCCCATCTGCTAGTGAAACTTACACAGCGTATACAAATACACGTTGAACTAATTCAATTTCAATAGCAAATACCCAACGGGTAAAAAGTTACAGCCATTTAAAAGTGGTGCAATTTGATTCCTTACAACCTTCAACGTAGGAAAAGTCGTTTAAAATTGTGCGGCAGTAATAGGTACCTTCCCTTTTTCTGTGAACAGTTGATACTTACCAAAGTTATGTTGAATGAACTCCCGGAGTCTTCATTCTGTACTTGATATTCCTGATCATGGAGCATTGTGTCCTCTACTTTAATGTGCATCTCAAGGTCAAAGTTCTCGCCTTGCGCTACATTAGTGGAATTGATTTGCGCTTTCTCTACCTCATGTTGACAGGTTAGCTGAAATGGATGTTGAATAGATCATACGTGTTCAAAAAGTTATGAGTTACCATACAGACCTTATGCATCATTAGCTCATCAGAATTGGAGAACGTGATGTTGCAAATATGACAAACGTGCGACTCCGGAACTACAGTTGGAGGAATGTCAACAATATTTTCACGGACGATATTGTGCTCCAAATAGTTTGGCCCACATTTCAAACAATGTGCATTGTATTGTTTTTTTCGGTAAAACTTTTCGCTACACTTTTGACACTCCAGTTGAGGCTCCTCGTGGCATTTAATCTGCATTGGAAAATAAAATATAACATTAGCTATATAATGATAAAGTTACACTCAGACTTTCTCTGGATAAT
This sequence comes from Aedes koreicus, assembly GCA_024533555.2. Lineage (NCBI taxonomy): Eukaryota > Metazoa > Arthropoda > Insecta > Diptera > Culicidae > Aedes > Aedes koreicus. Next base: position 72,303 of record JAHHFK020003989.1, read on the forward strand.
TTTCTTCCAGTGTAGAAAAAAATTGAGGTGGGTTATATCAGGGATTTAACCGCGAGGTTCACGTAGGACCGCGTTGGTGTATAGTAATAATGGTATCGTCTAATCTATACATATCATAACACATTTAGTTGGATTATAATGAAATGTTTTTAATATTTTGCTTTGACACCTTTTGAAATTTCTTTGGAAATTTTCTACAACTCGAGCCATTGCTTTTTCAGTTCAGTTTAGTAAAAAAATGATTTGGGTTTAATGAAACATCTCTGTCGAATTTACTACTGTCGGCTGAATTCCTCTAACGATCCAATATGTACTATTTTTGATAATATACAAAGGTTGTTTAGGATAAATCACGCGCATTCCACTTAAACACAAACTTCTTTATTGTAAAATTCAATTGGTCTTTTAATTCAATACAGATAGTAGTTTAGTCGCTGTGAATGGCCGACGGCAAGATACTTGGGATGATTCTAGTAATCAACTTGTCACAAATGTCGTTTTCCGCTTGGTGGTTCGGCTTCGGAGCGGAAGCCGCCCGCGCGGATTATTGATTTTTATGACAGCAATAGGTCAAGCGGAGAAACTTGTAAATCATTGCAGCCCTTCCTTCTCGTTTGCCGATGAGCAAGCGCAAGCGATAATTTTCGAGCCAGACGCACAAAAACGAGAAATCGAAAAACACAACCGTACCTGCTGCTCAATCGAACTTGAATATCCGAATGCAATCATTTTGGTTCAAATCGTGTGCTTTATACTGGTGTTGATAGCATTGCCTCAAAAGAAGAGAGGCACAAACATGCCGAACGAACCGAATTTCACAAGAGGGGGCGGGCTTAAGTTATAAAACCAGACACCGGCAACAAAGCAAAATAAATTTGCAGCTGAGGGGTGTGGCTATGAATACAGCTATACATGAAATGAAGCCTAGTGAAATAAGAAGAAGACAATTTGTTACCCTTTTTTGAGGACCGGGAGAGGGAAAACTACATTTTCAACCTGTTCGTATGCAGATTTGTATGGGAGCATAAGTAGGTCATGTTTAAGTTAATAATTGAACTACTTATACTGATGGCACTTAATTGAAGTTTTTCTGATCAAATGGTGTATAAATGAAGGCATTCTGTTCAGTCAAACGACGGTAATGAGCGTTCAAAAACCTTTCAGTTTTGCGTAACGCTCTCATTTTCTAAAATTTTGAAATGACACCCGGTATAGAAAAGAGAAACGTAGTCCTACGTTAAAAAAATCATTGAGAGCATGTTCAACGTTCCAGACTGCCATTTTGTTCTTTAATTTTCCTAAAGCATCATGAAAACATGATTCATTTCAGTGTAAAATTTTGAAGCAGAACCTTAACATTCTATTAAATTAGAATGTTACGCTAAAACAACAATAGTACAAAACAAACCTTATGTTTTCTGGTAAATGAGGTACCAATAACAGTCACTCCGCAGTTGTCGCATTTGGTCAGGTCATGGGAAAGTTTCAAGTGATGCAGTAAGGGTCCTGGGCTGGGAAACTCCTCGTTGCAGAAGTAGCATTTCGTTTTGGATAAGCCACTGCTAACTTTCCCCATCACAGTGGATGAACTATTTTCATCACTTAGATTTTGTTCCTGTTCTTTACTTTTTTTATACGCACGACAAGCGGTGTCCCGGTGTTTTTTGTAAGTAGTTCCATTTTTTAACCTTTTCCCACAATAGTCACAGATAACTTTAGCATTGTTGCACTTTAGTAGATGTTTTTGTAGTTGCGACTTCTTGAAACAGTGCATCGAACAAAGAGGGCACTTTTGTAAGACTGCGAAGTGTATCGCTTTCTGTAAAGAAAGAAGGTGAAATGACAGAGAAGTCGACAAAGACTTTTCATTATGGCTTAACTGACAAACGTTAACAATGAATTTGTCGACCTTGGAATCTTGTCACAATAATCTACCACAGCCATTTCGAAGAACAAGAGTCCTTCTATTCGATAAAATTGAAAGCTCACATGGAGTAGATTATGTAATACAATAAATTTACGGAAGAAACTATTGTTTACGTTTGTCAGTTAGGCCCTAATGAAACAATCTTGGTCGAAGTATTCTTAAACAAACCACATGACGCTGAGCCTCGGAAAGGTTTTTCAGATCTATTCCACAGATATCACATGCAACCGGATCATGCTGCATTAGAATGTGACGAAATAGGTTGTCAGCACTGGATTCTTCTATTCCACAGTAGGGACATATGGTACTGGATGTTTCACTTTCTGTCACTACTGTTGGGTCACCGCTCTCTTTCGAGATAAGTTCTGCAGGCCTCTTGTAACTCGAGGAGTCACTTTGAATAGGCTTACATCCTTTTGAATGACTATTATAATGTTCCATGAAATGAAATGTCATCAAACATGTAGAACACTCGAATTTTGGTTTACGTCTTTCCATATTCTGTGGATAAAAATATCAAATGTAAATCAGAGTTCAAATAACAATCCTGGAAAACTTAAAATACACGAGTATTTACCGAAGTGGTGGTAGGTGATCTCTCTGTGTCACAGGTAAGCTAAAATAGAGATTGAATAGATTCAATACCACAATCGTTATGATGGAAATGCATAATTCATCGTTTTTATGATTCTACGGATCTACGTGATTTAAATATGGCAAACAGCAGTAAACGAAAGCTGGAAGCAAACCGTAAAACATGTATGAACACTGCGACACTGCGAACGTTGCGTCGCGTCGGACTTTGCCGTCAGCGTTTTGTACTACAACGCGCTTTCGACGCGTTTGACGCGTTTGCCGCCACAATACACCTTCAGCGTTGAGGCGTTTGTTATGATTTCGAAACGTCATAATGTTGCGTAGTGTTTGGCGTTTGGTTTGATTTAACATAATCAAGATTCTGTTTCCAAGAAAATTTGTGAAAAACTCGCTGCCCAAAATTGATATTATAAATTCTTCTAGGAATTGTTCGAGAATTTATTTCAGGAATTATTTTGCACATTCCTCAACAAATACTTCCTCCGTGAACTTCCACTGGAAAGTTCTCCAACTTTGGGGGTTATTCCAGCAATTCCTCTGATAATGGGAAATTGTCTTTCTTTCGTGGGAAAATTTCTTCCGGGAATTACAATAGGAAATCTTCCGGAGATTCCTTCAGGACTTCGTTCGAATTTTCCCTGGAATTCCGCCTAATATTTCTCCCGAAGTACAACCAGGAATCTCTCCTAGATTTCCTCCAGATTTTTTTCCGGGAATTCTTCCAGAAATTGTTCCTGGAGTTCCTCCATGTTTTCGCAGGAGTTCCTTCAACAATTTCTCCTTGCAGGAACTCCAGATATTCCTCTTTAAACCCAATTTCCTTCAGTGGAATTCCTAGAATCCTTCCAGAAAGCATTGATGGAGGAGGATCTCGTGGAGTTCTTTCTGAATGAATTCATTATTTTTCTTCAAGAAGAATTCGCGGAGTTCCTCTACGTAATTTTTCAGTAATTTTAAGAGTTTTTTTAGGAAGATTTCCTGACGTTCCTCCTGATGGAATTCCAGGAGTTTCTCCAGGATGAATTCCTAAAGATTCTCCGATAGAAATTCCTGGTGCTTTTCCAGGAAGAAATTCAGATGTTTCTTCGGATGGAGTTCATACAGAAATAATTTCTGGAGGTCCTCCAAAAGGTGTTTCTGAAGTTCCGCAGTAATTTCTGCAGGTAATCATTCTGTGACCTCCGAATAACCGATTATAATTTTGGAAAAAAATATTTTCTATAGGTTTTATAAAATTTAAATTTAGAGACATATTGAAGCCACTTTGTTTTCCATTAACGACAGGTACACTCGACAGGAAACTCTTTCCCAACACGGGCTGAAAACCAAAGAAGCCCAATTGTTTTGCTACATAAATACACCATAATCCTCACATGAGAATTTATGATACAGAATATTTCAATAAAGTTACTATTTCACAGGCATGTGCCGAAGCACTATAGCCTTTTGGTTCTCTGTGTGATATAAAGAGAAAAGTCTTTCAAACAGAACTAAAAATCATAGATTTCTAGACCGGGGTTAATGAGTTGTTCTTGTATTTATTTCGATCTCACATTACTCCAATGAACGAATTAGCCCCTGCTTTCTAGGTCACATTTTTGGCTAGGAAATATATTAAGTGCATTTCGATCAATAGTACATTTTATGATAAGAATATCATAAGTACCTATCGGACTTTTTTTTATTTCGGTTGCTATTTTCGCCCAGATCTTCTCTTTTTTTAATAGGTTACGTTAATCTTCACTTGATTTCGCCCACAAGCAATTGTATATTCAAAATCCATTATTTCTCGTAATTTCGATAATTATTCATAAACAAGCCGGAAACCAACGCATCGATTATGAAATTTTTCAAAAACAAAGCACCTGACGCGCGTGACGCGGTCAATTTAGAACGGTTTTAAAACATTAGTACAATGAAGCGAAGCGCGCGACGCGTCTATGTGATGGCTGATGGTGAACAACATTTCCAAAACAACGCGTCAACGTGCTGTCAGCTTTTGTGGTCGCGCATTTCGTTTTTGAGATGCAACGTTAATATTTGGAAAAATGAGGAAAAAATTAATTATTTGATGATTATTTTTTTTTTTTGGATTTTTTTGGTGTGGGTGTATGTTTTTTGGGGGGTTGTGGAGTGTGATGTTTTTTGGCGCGGGGGAAGTGTTGGGGTGGGGGGGAGTGGGGGACATGAAAAGAAAGTGTATTGATAGTTCCGTATAGGGCAACGGCAGGCTTTGAAAATTGAAAGATACAAGTTTGAAAACGAGCGGAGGGCATTGAACGGTAGTATCCGATCAGGCACATAACCCTTTACCATACTACCCCATGCAGGGTAGGCAAGGGGAGGATCCCCTTGACTGGTAAAAAGTTATGCAACCGATCGGGCTCTTATACTACCTATTGCTTTTTTCTAGTTCTAGCGATTTGTCCCTCTCACAATACTGCCTAACACGGGTGAGAAATTATCTCCCGCTGTTGGGTTTATTTTTAGCATGCACCGCCTATTTCATTAATTTGTTACTTACTTAATTTGGTCATACTTCTCTATCAGTGATGTAGCCGTTTTATTGCTTTCGAAGCATCATCTATATTTCACCAATCGTTGATTTTTTCTGAAATTGTTGATATTGTTGCAGCTCATGCACAATACATCCACGTTAAGTACAGTAGCGCTCAAAAGTCATTTGACAAACAGTATTTACGTTATCGTTAAACTCAATTTAAACTTTTTCCGGAAAATCTAAAAGTAGTGCAAGTATAAATAAAAAACAAAGACGGGGGAGTGTATTTCAGCAATATTCAATGTTTATTCGTTTTTTTTTTTTTTTTTTTTTTTTTTTTTTTTTTTTTTTTTTTTTTTATATGGTTGGGATGGGGGGGGGGGGGGTTTGAAATTTTTTGGGTGGGTGTGGGGGGGGGGAGTGGGGGTGGGGAGAAAAACACAGCGGGGGGGAGAAATGATCACATAGTGTTGTTGTATTTTTTTGGGTTTGTGTGTGAGGGTGTGTGAATTTTTTTTTGGTGGGGGTTGTGTTTGTGTGTGTGTTTTTGTTTTTGTGCGTGTTGTTGTTGTTGTTGTGTTTGTTGTTGTTTGGTGGTTGTGTTTTGTGGTGTTTTTTTTTGTTGTGGGGTGGATCCTTTTTTCCCCATAGAAAATTGGATCGGGAAAATCTGTTGGACATGGATATTTGTGGACGGTCTTTTAATATATAGTTATGTATGTATGTAGTTTTGGAAATGTTAAATGATTCACTTACCCACACTGTTGTTATTATTATTAGCTTTTGATTTGTTGGGAACATACCGCCTTAGATGATACTTGCATGCATGTGATTCTCCCACGTAGGTCTTTCTTGGGCGGCTACTTGGTCTTGTTCCAACCAGAGACCGAGATGTCTGACTATCCAGGTTGCGTCGCCATGAGACTCGGATTTGCTTCCACTGTGACCCTACCAGGCTCCAAGCCTAGCCTTCCTGATTCTTGTGTTGTTTCTTTTTTCGTTCTAAAAGTATACAAAAATATTCGCTCCTCTGCCAAAAACAGCCAAACCAAACGTAGAATCTGTGCAGTGATGCTTTCCAGAAAATTGCAGAACCATAATAAAACTCAGTTATAATGAAAGTATTGAAATTAATAGACGATTCTTTGAGTAGTAGTAATATTATTGAAATTATACAAATTCTATATTGTATGAAAATAAGGAAAGTTGTCAAATCAAAAGTGAAAATGCTACTACTAGTGGGTTCAAATGCACTTCTGGTCCCAATCCCCCTGGGAAAAATTGGTTTGCTTCTTTCCGGTTGGGGGAAAAATCCGGGCCAGGGGGGGGGGCGGGGTTTTTTTAACTATCCCAGGGGTTTCTCGGCGCGGGGGGTATTTTATGTTTTTTTTTGTTTTAAAAAAAAAAATAGGGTAACGGGATGTAATGTTAGCCTAGCTCCTTCATTCGGCCTATGTACCAAATATGTTATTAATTCAGCCATAATCAACAAAATCATGTTACTATCGGGATTACCGATTAATTTTAAAGCAATTGAGACGTTATTAATCAATATATAGTTATTCACATCCGTGCAATGTTCGATTTCCTTAACTTTTTAGATACCATGACTTCGCTGGTTAAGCTGAACAAATTATCTGCATGATCTTCGAATGATCTAAATTTGGCTAAATTGAACCGATTAACCGAGTAATGCAGCCTAGATGTACAAAAAATATTCACGCGTTATTAAATAACTGTTCACATAAATAAAATAACAATAATTTAACAAGAAAACCTTAGACCCAATGTTAGGGACATATTGTTTTCTATGTACCTAACTATGGCCTGTTGGATTAATAACGTAGAAAAAATGTTGTTATTGGTTAAATTTTCAATGGTGGTGTAGGAGTTTGCGTTTGCATATTTTTCAAATGGCTCAACCGAGGGAAAAAAATCTGTGTAGAGTAAAATATAATGTTTTCATTATCGAATGACCGGTAAATCATATGTAAAAATCACTGAAATGTTTCAATGTTATTTTAGTTTAGTTTGTTTGTGAAGTTATGTGTTGGGTAGAGTGAATACAGCTGGCAATGCCTATAATCAGAAAATCAGGAAAAAAAAACCGTACAAAGACTGCATTTAATAGTAAATTTCTCGAATGGGACGAAGTTGCATCCATGAATAGACCCAATTTGGTGTCTATGGACCGAAATTACATCCATATCCCTCGAAAGTTTCTGACTAAATAAAATGAGTTGTGTAACTTTTTGTGATACATGCTACCAAACGTCTTATTAAACGTACCTAAGCAAGTGTAAATCTAGTTCAATATTGCTCACAGCTACTATATTTCATGAGTTATGATAAAAAATGTAATCGATCGTTGCATATTAGGCTGAGTTAAGGGACACATACCCTATTTCATCGAGTTCAAAAGTGATTTGACAAATGAGAAAAACAAAGAAAAGTCCTCATATTGCACAAAATAATATTTTTTTTTGAGTGAGGGGGGGGGGGGTGACAATAGTTTAGAGGAGAAACGCCGCGGGGTTGTATACCCCCGGTCTTCGGGGTTGTTTTTTTTTTTTTCCTGGGGGGGGGCGGAAAAAAAGGTGATTAGGGGGTGTGGGGGGGGGGGTTGTGGGGTCAGATGGGATTCAGATCAGGACTTTGACTTGGCCACTCCATAACCTTGATTTTTGCTTTATTAAAATATTCCTTCAGCAGTTTCGAACGATGCTTTCGGGTCGTTATCCTGTTGGAATGTCCATTTCTTCGACATTTTCTTTCGTGCAAATGGCAACATGTGATTTTTCAATATATCTCGATATACCAGTTGGTCCATGATGCCGTTGATACGTACCAATGGACCAACGCCCTTTTGGGAGAAACAACTCCATACCATCACATTACCGCCGCCATGCTTAACAGTCAGAACTTGGTACCGAACATCGTTTCTGCGGGTGACAGGTCTGCGCACATACTTAATCCCGTCGGAAGAAAACAAATTGAATTTGCTTTCGTCGCTCCAGAGTACTTTCGACCAATCTTCCTGAGTCCAATGTTGGTGAGCCAAAGCAAAGGCAACCCTGACCTTTCTGTTTTTCTCAGAAATGAGTGGTTTCTTACTCGGCCGACGACCATGCAATCTACCATCAGTCAAACGACGCTTGACGGTTGAATTGTGATTTTTTATACCGTGGTGTTCAGCCAAATCCTTGTTGATATCCGTAGCAGTTCTTCTGGGATCAGCTTTCGACATCATTGCTATCAAACGGTCTTGCCTGTCAGTGGTAACTTTTGGTCGACCTGGCCTCGGGGAACTTCCGACGTAGCCTCTTTCCTTGTTTTTCTTGTTCCAGAAGCTCACTAATTGACGAGAAAGCTTGTGAGCGTTCTTCTTCCAAACATTTCAGCACGCCCTCCCTGAGCGCGAGCGGGTATTCAGATCGTTTGGTTTGATCCATTTTCGCTATTTGAACATTCATTTAGTGATATAATAGTGAAATATTATGTTAAACTTTAAACTTACCACGAATAAGCACTTTGTCAAATGACTTTTGAGCTGTGGAATCACACCAAAACAGGGTTAAACCCTCTGATCCAAACGGGAATGCGCAACCGATTATACCAAACGAATGGAGAACCATAACAAAACAAACAAACGTCAGATCGGTTGCGGTTGGCAGTGTTGCCGTTTTTATTTTTCAAAAAAATTGAATGTCAAATCACTTTTGAGCGCTACTGTATATAAGCATGCAAACATGATAAGTAGATAAATAAAGAAAGAAGAGTATTAGTACCATAACCAGTAAAAAATCATCGTGGCATAACAAGTCTCTCAGCAGCGTCCAAACTGTTCGACATTATATTAACCAAGCTGTCTTCGCTAGTTCGAGAAGCTACATATCGACAGATCAACATGGATTCATTCCTGGACGTGCATATCGGCGATGGAGCAAAATACACAAGTCGATGTCATTCACACTGATCTAAAAGCTGCCTTCGACAAGATTGACCATAACATTCTTCTGTGTAAGCTTTCTCGACTGGGTGCATCAGCATCACTTAAGGCTTGGCTGCATTCGTACCTGACTGACAGAACTCTTCGGGTGCAAATTGATTCCTGTGTATCAAAGCCATTCACCAGTACGTCTGGCGTGCCTCAGGGAAGTAACTTGGGTCCGTTACTTTTTACGCTCTTCTTCAATGATGTTGCGGATTTATTGGGAGCTAGGTGCAAACTTGTATATGCAGATGACATGAAACTCTACTTTGTTGTTCGTACGGTAGATGATTGCCATTGCCTTCAAAGTTTACTGAACCTGTTCGTGGAATGGTGTGGTCGGAATAAATTGATTGTAAGTATCCCTAAGTGTGTTGTGATGACGTTCCATCGTGTAAAGAACCCAATACTTTTCGACTACTGTATTGATGGCATTCCGCTTCGTAGAGTTGATAAAGTAAATGACCTGGGTGTTCTTTTGGATGCGAAGCTGGATTTCCGTCTACACTATCAAGCCATAATTTCCAAAGCTAATCGTCAACTTGGATTCATTTCCAAAATCGCACGGGATTTCAACGACCCCCACTGCTTAAAGGCGCTGTATTGTTCACTAGTCCGCCCTATACTAGAGAACGCATCTGTTGTCTGGAGTCCGTATGAAGTTACCTGGATTCTACGTCTTGAACGGGTACAGAAGAGATTTGTAAGGCTGGCTTTGCGAAACCTTCCATGGCGCGATCCTGTCAATTTACCGCCGTATCCAAGCAGATGTTTGTTATTGGGTTTAGACACTCTGGAGCAAAGAAGAAAAATTCAGCAGGCAACATTCGTCGTTAAGCTTTTAAACGGTGAAGTGGATTGTCCGGAATTGCTATCACAGCTGGTCTTTCGTGTCCCTCAACGAATGTTACGGAATTCTTCCTTGTTGCAACCAAGATATCACCGTACTGCATATGGCTACCACGAACCACTGACGGCCATTATTAGGACTTTTTCGGCAGTGGAATCTGCTTTTGAATTCGGCGAATCATCCAACAAGTTCCGAAACAGGATACAAAGAATGTTGTAGTGTTATATTTTATGTATTGAGTATTGAGTAACGTTGTGTTTTTTGTTCAATTTTATATTTTTATTTAATTAAGTTTTACCTTTATTCATGTAGACACAAAAGTCGGATGAATTATAATAAATAATAATAATAATAATAATAATAAACCATCAAGGATAACTTCATTGAAACAGAATGAATCGTGATAAAATGTTCTGCACTGCCGGATCCGACCACTTGGACTTGGACGCGCTGCAGTAAAATAAACAGTGCATATCAATGGCTGAAATAGGCCATTTATTTATCGCGCCCTGTGCAAGATGAAATCAGCACAAATCGATTTAGTGGCATTTATTCGTGAAGAAAAGCAATGGTGCATGTATCGATATCAAGTGGCTTTTAAATTAGCCGATTATAACCTTGATCATGTCTATACTGTTTAAGGTTTGAAAAAACAAAATACATATGAATGATCCCAACTACGAGTCAACAGAACATAATGATTCCAGAAAATGTTGTGTAAATCGGATGAAAGAGAAACTAGAAGTGATGATCCATAACATTTAAATTCTTGAAATGTATGGTAAACAATCTGAACACTGCCAATCATATTATTTAATGTAGGACAAGTCGGTTCGCATTCCGCAACTGTAACCAAATCTTTAAAATTGTGAGGCGATAATAGGTACCTTCCCTTTTCATGTGAACAGTTGATACTTACCAAAGTTATGTTGAATGAACTCCCGGAGTCTTCATTCTGTACTTGATATTCCTGTTCATGGAGCATTGTGTCCTCTACTTTAATGTGCATCTCAAGGTCAAAGTTCTCGCCTTGCGCTATATTAGTGGAATTGATTTGCGCTTTCTCTACATCATGTTGACAGGTTAGCTGAAATGGATGTTGAATAGATCATACGTGTTCAAAAAGTTATGAGTTACCATACAGACCTTATGCATCATTAGCTCATCAGAATTGGAGAACGTGATATTGCAAATATGACAAACGTGCGACTCCGGAACTACAGTTGGAGGAATGTCAACAATATGTTCACGGACTATATTCTTCTCCAAATGCTTTTGCTCACATTTCAAACAATGTGCATTATATTGTTTTGTTCGGTAAAATTTTTCGCCACACTTTTGGCACTCCAGTTTAGGCTCCTCGTGGCATTTAATCTGCATTGGAAAATAAAATATAACTATAGCTACCTATATAATGATAAAGTTACACTCAGACTTTCTCTGGATAATTTTTTTCCAGTGTAGAAAAAAAAATCATTGAGAGCATGTTCAACGTTCTAGACTACCATTTTGTTCTTAAATTTTCCTAAAGCATCATGAAAACATGATTAATTTAATTGTAAAATTTTGAAGCAGAACCTTAACATTCTATTAAATTAGAATGTTACGCTAAAAAACAACAGTACAAAACAAACCTTATGCTTTCTGGTAAATGAGGTACCAATAACAGTCACTCCGCAGTTGTCGCATTTGGTCAGGTCATGGGAAAGTTTCAAGTGATGCAGTAAGGGTCCTGGGCTGGGAAACTCCTCGTCGCAGAAGTAGCATTTCGTTTTGGAGAAGCCACTGCTAACTTTCCCCATCACAGTGGATGAACTAGTTTCATCACCGAGATTTTGTTCCAGTTCTTTACTTTTTTTATACGCACGACAAGCGGTGTCCCTGTGTTTTTTGTAAGTAGTTCCATTTTTTAACCTTTTCCCACAATAGTCACAGATAACTTTAGCATTGTTACACTTTAGTAGATGTTTTTGTAGGCTCGACTTCTTGTAACAGTGCATCGAACAGAGAGGGCACTTGTGTTTGGCTTCGTAGTGCATCGTTTTCTGTAGAGAAAGAAGGTGAAATGACTGAGAAGTTAGTGAAAAAGTATTATACAAACCACATGACGCTGAGCTTCGGAAAGGTTTTTCAGATCTATTCCACAGATATCACATGCAACCGGATCATGCTGCATTAGAATGTGACGAAATAGGTTGTCAGCACTGGACTCTTCTATTCCACAGTACGAACATATGGTACTGGATGTTTCACTTTCTGTCACCACTGTTGGGTCACCGCTCTCTTTCGAGATAAGCTCTGCAGGCCTCTTGTAACTCGAGGAGTCACTCTGAATAGGCTTACATCCTTTTGAATGACTGTTAAAATGTGCAATGAAATGAAATGTCATCAAACATGTAGAACACTCGAATTTTGGTTTACGTCTTTCCATATTCTGTGGATAAACATATCAAATGTAAATCAGAGTTCAAATAACAATGCTGGAAAACTTCAAATAGACGAGTACTTACCGAAGTGATGGTAGGTGATCTCTCTGTGTCACAGGTAAGCTAAAATAGAGATTAAATAAATTCAATACCATAATCGTTATGAAGGAAATGCATAATTCATCGTTTTTTTTTTGACCATCACAACAGCAAACAGCACCTAACGAAAGCAGGAAGCAAACTGCAAAACATGTATGAACACTGCGACGATGGTAGCAGTGAACAGCACAAGTCATCTGACAATGATCAAAAGCTTTGATGCAACTTATTAGACGAAGAAAGTTCTGCTTGCCATATGATGTGTTTCTACCATCTCAATTTCATCACCGGTAACCTGAACTTTTTTCACATATGTGTCAAAAATTTAATGTGTTAATAACCATTCAATGTGTATTGAAAAACTTAAGGATTCATTATCGTAAACACGTTAAGACGCCTTCAAGGAAAAAATATTTTATCCCAGTACAAGGAACAAAGCGATATCATTTTGAAATGTTAGATGAATTTCTCACAGTGCGATGTCTGTTCTCTATGGTTGATCGTATCGAAATAGTCATGAATTAGCATACAAACCTTGTGTTTCATTTGCTGACCATCCTTGACGGACGTGACAGTGGAAATGGTGCAATCATTGTCGGCACCTTTTTGCTCGTCAGTACCATGATGAATTCGTTTCTTGTGCTTCTCCAGTTCACTAAGGTGGTCGAACTTTTGATCACACAATTCACAGGCATGTTTCAAACCCGGACAACACGACGTATGATCCTCGAAGTATTTTTCTTCGCTGTGAACTGTCAACTGAAATGAGAGGAAATTAAAAAGTGCTCAATATTTTTTCACTAAACGGATTTATTCTGCACTGATAGGCAAAATAAAGTGCCCACCTCATCATTTTTTGAATTTCTCTCATTTATTTGATTCAAATTAAACAATTAAACAACATTTTTTGATATTTTAGTTTTTATATTCTTTTCAAGTTTCACTTATGGAACAATAATTAAAAAAAAAGATTTCGACACAGAATGTTCCGGTTAACTGCCGGAAAGCCGCTCGTAAGGGCGTAGAATTTTTTTTGCAAGTAATCTTAAATAATTACTTTCCATGGGAAATTTATCAAAAGCAATTATTTGTCTTAGCTTTTTTTTATCACCATCCGAAAAAAGTCCATTTTTTTAATGCAAACGTTATAGAGTATCATGATATCAGCATCTATGCATCTAGTTTTCACTGAAAATTATGTGCAAGGCATTTAATATCAAGGTACTCTATATCACGTAATACAGGTTGCAGTGCGAACGGGGTATAAAGGACAACCCACGCTAAATTAACGTTTGCATTAAAAAAATGGACTTTTTTTCGGATGGTGATACAAAAAAAGCTAAGACAGATAATTGCTTCTGATAAATTTCCCATGGAAGGCAATTATTTAAGCTTACTTGCAAAAAAAATCTACGCCCTTCCGGCCGTTAACCGAAATATTCGCCATGGCGGACGAAAACATGCGTGTAGGCATGTTTTTGAGTTCTTTCTTCGTTTTATTTATCAATTCGTCCTCAGTTTTCGCGACAAAATTGTTGGAGTAGATCTTACGCTTCAGGTTGGTCCAGAAATTCTCGATGGGACGCAGCGTCTTCGCCCTTATGGTATTTCTTGATGAACGACGCAACTTCCGGCAGGCATTTCGTACTATAAATTTCCCCGTTCACAGCCAGTCCGGAGCGAAAGAAGACGGGCTTTGACATCCCCTTCTCGCTGATTGTCAGCCACAGCAGCACCTTCTTGGGGAACTTGGTGTGTGAAATGAACTTCACCTTGATGTTCATTTCCTTCGTGGACCTGTTCAGCATCCTTTGGAGCTTCTTGTCGCTCAGGGTCGTCGGCCGTCCGAAACCGGGCTTTCTTTCGATACTCTGATTGTTGTCTAATAGTGCCAAGATGTTGTAGATGCCGGAACGGGCGTATCCGACGTCCACAAAGTGCCACACGATGTCCGTTTTCGTCGCGGCGGGGTGCCGTTCTTTGAACGCGCACACTTTTGAACGGAGTTGCTTCATTGTTTTTGCCATCACGGTTAGAGTTCGACTGATAGAGCTGTCTGCTGACTCATAGGTTACTATGATTATGTAGTTTTGTCAGTGCGGGTGAAGGTAAACCCATGAAAAATCGGCAATTTTTGACCATTTTTTAAATGCAAACGTTACGATTGAGAGTCCTGGTTAAGATAAGAGTCCGTAGATGCATTTCGTACCTTCTGACAACTTTATGCTTCTATTGATGTCCAAGCTCATCGGTTTAACACCATCCGGGGGATACTTCGTCCTATACCCACTGATTACATTATCTCCATTCCGCTCAACCAATCGCAATATGTTGTGATATATTGAACGAAATATTATATCGTCCCTCTATGATTGGTTTTCGTCCCTCTATGATTGGTCTCTCCAGTTATAGTACACTCAGTAGAAAAAAAGCCGAGCAAAATTTTGCTTCCTTAAACAGTCATATTCAACCTTCTGTAACTTTTTCAATTATCAACATTTTTGACTGAATTTTTGACAGCATAATAAGTAATGTGACCAAAATTTCATATTGATAAGGTTTATAAATTGGAAATTTTGATAACATATGTCAAAAAAGTCGTTTTTGGACATTCTTCTTCTTCTTTCTTAGCGTTTCAAGCTTATTGCTTTCGCAATTAGCTTATTGCTTGCTCTCAACTTCTAAATGCACTTCCACAGTTATTAATTAAGAGCTTTCGATGCCAGGTACCATTTTTGCATTAGTATGATTGTGTGGCAAGTACAATCTTACCTTGTGCCCACAGGAGGCGGAAATTTTTTTTTAAAAAAAAAATTTGGAGGGAGAGGGGGGAGCGACCCCCGCCACCTGGAGGGTGTTGTGGCTTTGTGGCGCCGCTTTTTACGGAGGGGTGAGGGGGGGCCCAGCGCCGTAATTATATTTTTTTCATTTTTTCTTATGTGTAAATAGGGGGGAAAAAAGAAGCGGGGTGATTTTTTTTTTTTATACAAATTTGTTTTGTGCGTTGTAATTTTTACTATTGTCTGTTGTACCCCGAAAAAAATTTTAAATTGGGGTATATATTTTTGGTTGTTTGTGGAAAATAGATTAAGAAAATGGATCATTTTTATTTTGAGTTTTTTCTTTTTTTTTTTTTTAAATATTTCAGCATGGTCAATTTCGTGTGTAAAATTTATATACTCATGTTGGTGCATCAACTTTGACGCCAGCTCTAGTCCAAACCACTTGATGTAAACAGTTTAAATTTTGTCCACATTATTTTCTATGTATTTTTAGGCTATGGTGAGATTTAAATATGATACCTAAATTTTTCAATACGGATTTTTGAAATTGGTATGTCCAAAAACGAGTATTTTCACAAATGTTATCAAAACTTCAAATTTATAAACCTTATCAACATGAAATGTTAGTCACATTAGTTATAGTGCTGTCAAAAATTAAATCAAAAATGTTGATAATTGAAAATGTTACAGAAGGATGAATATGACGGTTTATGGAAGCAAAATTTAGCTCGGTTTTTTTTTTGCGACTGAGTGTATTGGCAAAATTACTGGTTGCATAATCAGATGCGATGATCTGATCGAAAAAGATATGGCGCAAGAGTAGCAAAGGATGTACCGTTTAAAATCCGCACACACTCAAATTGTTCTAACTGTTTTTTTTTTTTATTATTGAAATTTTGCATAGACGTAGTTTAATGTGTATTGTTTGCACTCTGTGAGTTGATTTCATCAGGTGCGCAAAGGTTTACAAAATGGCGACGAAAGAGAAAGTTTTGCACGAGTACTTTGAGAACAAGGATCTGTCGCATCGAACCATTGGAAAAAAAAAGTTGGGAATCGAGAATTCCACGATGTCTGGTGTCATAAAACGGTTCTAAGAACGTCTGACTGTTGATCGGAAGCGATGATCCGGAAAAAAGTCCGTAACACTTAAATATATGAGCTGTATGCTAAAACACTGCCAATCATATTTGTCCTGGTACACATTACACAGCTGTAACCTAACCTTTTGAAAACTGTAAGACAATTGCGGGTAACTTCCTCTTTTTCTTGAAAAGTTGATACTCACCAAAGTTGGGGTGCATGAACTCTCTGAGTCTTCATTTTGCACTTGATAACTCTGTTCATGGAGCATTGTGTCCTCTAATTTGATGCCCGCCTTGAGATCAATGTTACCGCCTTCTTGAACATTTGTTGAGTTGATTTGCGCTTTTTCTACATCATGTTGACAGGATAGCTGAAACGGACGTTGAATAGATCATTCGTGTTCAAAAAGTTATGAGTTACCATACAAACCTTATGGTTCTCTAGCTCATCAGTATTGGTGAACGTTGCTCTGCAAACATAACAAACGTTCGACTCCTGAGCTACAATTGGTGGATTGTCCTCAACTACTTCACGGATGATATTCCACTTCAAATTACTATGGTGCGGATGACTTTGCTCATTATGTTGTATGATTAAGTGTATATATTGAGTCGTGTGATCACACAGCTGACAAGCATATCGCTTTTGGTCACATTTTGAGCAGTGTGCATTATATTGCTGTTTTCGGCAAAATTTTTCGCCACACTTTGGGCACTCCAGTTGGGGTTCCTCGTGGCATTTAATCTGCATTGTAAAAAATAAATAACTAACGCTCTGCTGGGGAAATGATAAAGTTGCACTCAGGCTTTCTCTTGATGATTTTGTTTCAGTGTTGAAGAGTCATTGAGAGCATGTTAAACGTTCTGAGCTTTTTTCTTAGATTTTTCTAAAACATCGTGAAAAATGAATAATTTAATTGTGCAAAAATTGTGAACTACACGGCACTCAAAAAAAACGCGACGTGAGACAAGACACAACGCTTATCATTCTTACAATTTAAAAAATTATCTTTTGGTCGAGCGGTTTCGGGCTCGATGTTGCCAATCTAGGGGACTATCTTCGACTGATTACACAAATTTTCGTACGCTGTTGCGTAATCGTCAGAACAGAAGAGATAGTAAACTGAATTCTCAGCTTTCTCTTATTAAACGGACATGTTGTGATGGGAGGATCCTCTTCATTCATTGGCGTTTCGGATGAGTTTCAGATCAACATCGATTCCCATGCGTTGAGGTGTGAAGGTTTCCTTATGGTTTTAATTGGTTTTGCAAAAGGTATTTTTTTGATTGTAAGAACGATAGGCGTTAGTTATGTCTTGTCTCGCGTCGCGTTTTGTGAGTGCTACAATTTTATATTGAAACAACAACTGCAAGCAAACCTGACGGCAATTGAGGAGAAGAAAAACAGATATAAAACAAACCATATGCTTTCTGGAATATGGGGTACCAATTATAGTCACTCTGCAGTTGTCGCATTTGGTCAGCTCATGGGTAAGTTTCAAATGATTAACTAAATGGCCTGGGCTGGGAAACTCCTCATCGCAGTAGTAGCATTTTGTTCGGGATAAGCCACTTCTAATTTTCCCCATCACAGTAGATGAGCTCGTTTCGTCACTTGGGTGCTGTCCCTGTTCTATGCTTCTCTTATACGCAAGGCAAACGGTGTCCCGGTGTTTTTTGTAAATAGAATCATTTTTGAACCTTTTCCCACAATAGTCGCAGATAACTTTATTATCTTTACACTTTAGCAGATGTTTTTGTAGGCGCGCCTTCGCGAAACAGTGCATCGAACAATAAGGGCATTTGTGTTTGGCTTCGTAGTGCACCATTTTCTGAAGAGAAAGAAGGTCAGATTATCGAGAAGTTTGCGAAGATTAGAAACTTATTCTACCAACCACATGACGCTGAGCCTCAGAAAAGTTTTTCAGATCATTTCCACAGATATCGCATGCAACCGGATCATGCTGCATTAGAATGTGACGATATAGGTTCTCAGTACTGGACTCTTCTATTCCACAGTAGGGACATTTGGTACTGGATGCTTCACTTTCTGTCAACACTTTTGGGTCACCGCTCTCTTTCGGGATAAGTTCTGCTGGACTCGATAAGTCACTCTGAACAGGTTTGCAAAATTTTGAATGGCTCTTAAAATGCGCAATGAAATGAAATGTCATCAAACATGTAGTACACTCGAATTTTGGTTTCTGTCTTATCATATTCTGAGAATAAAAATGCAAAATAAAACTTCAAATTCAAATACCAATTCAAATTGAGGAGTATTTACCGAAGTGATAGTAGATGATCTCCCAGGATAGGTGCGCTGAAAAAGACATTAAATAGATTCAGTACCATAATCGTCATGTTTGGGATGCATAAAACATCGGTTTAATCTGTATTTTGGCCTTCACCATCGTCTTCGGGATATATGTGATTTGAATCTGGCAAACAACACTGAACAAAGCAATGAACAGGACAAGTCAACTCACAATGATTGAAAGCTAAATAAAAGCAGAGTGATCAACTTCTTTGCTGCAAGAAGGTCTGTTTGCTCGGACAATGTTGGAAACCTCGACCATCTCGATTTCATAACCGGCAACCTGAATTTGGAAAGGGGGGTTAGCATTGTCTTCCCTTGATCTTCCTTTCACTTATTTGTCTTCAATGTAAAAAACTTGAGCATGTTCTATTGTAACCACGTTAAGACGCTATTGAAGAGAAGTTGCTTTGTCGCAGTACAAGAAACCAAGAATCTCGACGCGATATAATTTTGATATGTTAGTTGAATACAGGGCGATGTCTGTTCTCTGTGGTTAATAATATCGAAATAGTCATGAATAAGCATACAAACCTTGCGTTTCTTTAGCTGATCATCCTTGTCGGACGTGACAGTGGAAACAGTGCAACCACTCTCGGCACTGTTTTGCTCGTCAGTACCATGATGAATTCGTTTCTTGTGCTTCTCCAGTTCACTAAGGTGGTCGAACTTTTGATCACACAATTCACAGGCATGTTTCAAACTCGGACAACATGCGGTATGCTGTTCGAACTTCCTCATGGAGACAAAACTTTTCGCGCAATGAGGGCATTGGTGCTTGTCTTCACTGGGATCTGTCAACTGAAATGAGGGAAAATGAAAAAGTGCTTAATGATTTTTAACTAACAGGATTTTTTCTACTTCATACTTTATTCAGTTAACGATTATAATGATAGATAGCTGCAGAATTGTAATTGTGATTTCTCAATCCCCGCCCTGGCAGATCACAGTTCGCCCTTCTGCGTTTGGGCTACGCGAGAACCTACCAAGCCTGCCCGTTGATATCCCCTAGACCATGTAGCACACCGGGATCTTCCACCGGGATTACATAGAGGATAGTAGGAGGCAGAAAGTGAAGCAATAGAGATTTTAATTGAAGGAACATTGTAAAGCAACCACTCTCGGACAACGTGCGATGTGTGTTTTGGATCATTGTCCTGCTGAAAGTAATAATCACGAGGTATAGTTCCAATTTTTGCACGGAAGATTGCAGATTACGCTTCAGTCTGTTCAAATAGCCTATTTTGTCCATCGTGGTGTCAATAAACACCACTGGCCGCCATTGAACCCCACAGCATGACGCTGCCTCCACCGTTTTTGACAGTAGGGCTTAAATGCTAGACCTCCAACGACGAATTCGGTTCTCTCCAAACCATCTGTCTTCCATCGGATCCAAATAGATTAATTTTCGTGTCGTCGGTAAAAACCACCTTGTTCCAAAACTCCAAAAGCTTGTCAATATGCTCCTTCGCCAAATCCAGTCGCTTCTTAATATTTGCCTTTGAAAGAAGAGGCTTCTTCCGAGCAACCCTTCCCCTCAAATTGTGTCTGTGAGCGCCCCGCCGGATGGTTTGAGCACTGACGGATCTCCCGACATTGTCTGCGACCACGTTGGTCAATTTTGGAATACTTGTCTTGTGTTCTTTTCTTATTGTTCGCACGATTCCTCATTCGTCAGCAGCGGTCAATATCTGTTTGCGGCCTCTGCCTGTGCGGTTCTTCAAAGTTCCCTCGAATTTTCACTTGTTTACGCCCTAATAAAAATTACATTGAAAATACCATACAATCTTATGTGCAAATACAGTGATATGAATGCTTGATACTATAGATCTTTACGCTAGGATAACATTGAAATATTGTTTTTAAAGAATCAATTGTGAATGGAATTCTACAATAGAAAAAAACGGTTGAAAGAGAAAAATAAAACAATATTTTTTTAATTAAAAAAATTTTTTGTTTAAAAATATTTTTTTGGTGAAGATAGAGGAGTAAATTATTGTTTTGGGAACAAAGTTGTTTTGGGGGTTTTTTGGTGGGTGGGGGGGGGGGGGGGAGGATGATTTGGGGAGGTTTTACTTTATTGAAAGGACGTTTAAATTTGTTTACATTCTTCGCAGTCTGGTGCGCATCGTCAGTCTTAAGTGAAAAGCACAAACTGCGCTCGGCGAATTTAAGTGGTTAACAAACATATTGTCGTGATTTTTTCTCTACATCTCCGTACAATTGAAGACTATGGTTTGTATTTTAGTTTCACACATCGATCGTAGCCGTAAATGTGGTAAAATAAAATTTTGAATCGAAAAAAAAAATGCACGGTGAATGGAGCTCACGCAAATTTGCAATCTCCATTCACCGTGCATTGAAATTGTGAGTTATATGAAATATGTTTTCACGGTTTTCAACAGGATGAATCAGAAGAAAACTCAAAAGCAACGCTATTCCGGCGACGACCTGGAAAAAGCACTCGATGCCGTCCGGCGTGGATCGTCTGTAAGATCCGCCGGTCGGGAATTTCGCGTCCCGGAGCAAACTCTGCGTGATAAAATCGGTGGTAAATATGCTTTCGGATCAAAACCAGGAAGGACGTCGGTCCTTCCAGCGGAAAATGAACGGAAGATAGTGGAATGGATTGAGCTCTCTGCACGTTCAGGGTTCCCAATCACACTCAAACGGCTCCGGATCAGCGTGAGACAGTTCATCAGGCTCAGGAAACTGAAAACTCCATTCAAAAATGGAATCCCTGGCAAAAAGTGGATGAAGCTGTTCGTCAAAAGACACCCTCAGGTGTCTCCCAGGAAATCCAACGTTATCGGAAAACACAGAGCCAGAGTGACGGAGAATCAGGTAAGAAATTGGTTCGAAGAATTGCTGAAGACGCTCAAAGATGAGGGACATGACCACCTGCTGCAGTTTCCACATCAAATTTTTAATTTGGACGAATCTGCTTTCCAATTGTTTGTGAGAAACAAAAAATACTTGGCTCCAAAGGATATCAAACATGTTCAATCAGTTTTCGGCAACAGTGATAAGGAGAATTACACAACGCTTTTCGCAGGAAGTGCCGCTGGAAAGCTGCTCCCACCTTTGATTTTATTCCCATACAAACGTCGCCTTCCAGGAGAAATTGCTCGGAGTGCTCCTCCTGATTATGGCGTCGGTATTACTGAAAGCGGCTGGATGACAGGAGATGCTTTTTATGAGTATCTGAAGAATATTTTCTTGTCTTGGCTGAAAAAGGAGGGAATTCCGTTCCCTGTTCTGCTCTTCGTTGATGGTCATAAGAGCCACGTAACGCTGATGAGCTTTGATTTTTACATTCGCAATCAAATTGTACTGATTGCTTTGTATACGAGTTCCACGCAAATCACTCAGCCGCTTGACGTGAGCTTTTTTGGGCCATTCAAAAAGTTTTGGGAAGAAACAATCCTTGATGAACGTAGTAGTCGTGGTGTCCAGGCAATCCTTAAAGCGGAGATCTGCCCATTTATGAAGCGGGCTTTGGATGCATTCACTGGTAAGGAAACAGCGATCAGAAATGGGTTCAGGAAGAGTGGGATTTATCCATGGAACCCAGATGCGGTAGACTATAAGTCTCTGCCATCTAGTGCTGGCCATGAATCTGCGGCTTCAAATGCGGAAATCGCTGGATCTGAACCTCTGGAACCTGAGGAGATCAAGTTTTTGGAAGCACTTGAAGGGCGCTTGACGGTTAGGCAGTTCGCTGAGTTTCAGAAGGCGGAGAAAGATTTGATTTGGAAGGGAAACCTTTCAGATACCAACCTGTTCTATTTATGGCAAGCAATGAAGAAAGACTGTACAGCTACTACAGTACCTGCTCCTCATCCTAAGGACTCTGCCACAATTGAATGCGGAGATGCTGTTAGCTCTGCTGCAAATGGTAAACGATTGTTGTGTTAAATTAAAAATTGATTTTCTTTAATATAATTCTACTGATCTTCTTAAACAGTTGCTGATTCCACAATCGAGAACGAAGGTAGTACATCAGGCTTGCCGCTAATCGAACATAGAGATCCGTTACCAGGTTCAGAAGATGATGCGTTTCATAAATCCTTCTCCGTTCCAACTTCTGAAATCCCTGGTCCAGCAAAAGAAAAACGAAAAATCATTCATTCTCCATCGACCGCCACAAGCAAAGCATTCGTTGAGTTTATGAAAGCAAAAGAACTAGAGAAGAAAGCAGTTCAGGAAGCGAAGGAGCTAAAGTGGAAGGAACGTGAGCAGAAGCGCGCCGTCAAGCAAACTGAAGGTGAAGAGGCAGGAAAAGGATAAGAAAAGAAAAATTGCTGATTCTCTGACGAAGGCTTCAAAGGCAAAGAAGAAGCGGAACTTAGTTTCAAAACCGTTTTATAACTGAGAATTTACGTTTTTTTATATCGACATGAATTTGATTTCATTTGATAAGGAAATCGTTCAAAGATTGCACATTTGATGTTTGAACTGAATAAAACCATGATTTACACACGTTGTTTGATGATTAAGATGCTATTTTGCCGAAATTGAATGAAAATACTAGATGCACGGTAGATGGGTCCCTACCCCCACGGTAAATGGTGCCCTACCACGGTGAAAGGAGACCCTAATGTACCTTATAAAATGATTCACAACAATTTCCTAAGTTCAGATAACAGTAGTTTATGATTTTTACTTGAATCATTATAAAAAATGAATGTATTTAGTGAAAAGAAAGATCCTTAAGTCTCGCCATATTGCCTTAAATCCACGGTGAATGGCGACCTGGCGGTATTTCCATTTCAAATATATTTCCAATCACGCAAAACAAAAATTGCATTCCATTGTGTTGAAAATTTCCCGGGGGTGAATAATAACGGGTGGGGGGGGTTTTGGGGGGGGGGGGAGAAAAGCAATGTTTTTTTTAGAAGGGGGGGGGAAAACCCTGTGGGGCCGGGGGGGGGGGGTGTCAACTTTTTTTTTGGGGGGGAGGTATGTGTGTTGGGGGGGGGGGGGGGGGTGGGATTGGGGGGCGGGAGGGGGGGGGGTCGGGGGGGGGAGGTGTTTTGGGGGGGGGGGGGGGGGGGCGGAGCGGGTGGGTGTGTGTTTTTTTTTGGTGTGGGGGGGGGGGGGGGTGGGGGGGGGGGGGGCGGGGCGGCTTGTATGGTTGAGCGTCACGTAATGGTTCCGTAACGCTCTCGACTGGTGTTTCGAAAAACTACGTAAAGCTGGCCTCTTTTTCGATTTCAGCCTGAGCAGGATATTATATGCATTATTTTATTTTTTTAAATAATATCCTAATTGAAGGCGGGATCTTTAAGCAATCCGCCCCTAGTTGTTAACGCATCCCATTTTTTTCAGAATATATGTTGTTTGATATAGAAAACAAAGGAACGATTCCGACCTACTCTTAAGCACTGGTTAAATGTAGGATAAGCTGGTACACATTACACAACTGTAACCTGACCTTTTGAAACTGTTTGAGACAATTGTGGGCAACTTCCTCTTTTTCTTTATCAGTTGATACTTACCAAAGTTGGGGTGCATGAACTCTCTGAGTCTTCATTTTGCACTAGATCACTCTGTTCATGGAGCATTGTGTCCTCTACTTTGAAGTCCGCCTTGAGATCAATGTTACCGCCTTCTTGAACATTTGTTGAATTGATTTTCGCTTTCTCTTCATCATGTTGACAGGTTAGCTGAAATGTATACTGAATAGATCATACGTGTTTAAAAAGTTATGAGTTACCATTCAAACCTTATGGCTCATTAGATCATCAGTATTGGCGAACGTTAGTTTGCAAATATGACAAACGTTCGTCTCCTGAAATTCAAATGGTGGATCGTCAACAAATACTCCACGGATGATATTCCACTTCAAATTGCTATGCTCCGGATGACTTTGCCTATTGTGTAGTATGATTGAGTATGAATATTGACACGTATGTCCACACAGTTGACAGGCATATCGTCTTTTCTCACACTTTGAGCAATGTGCGTTATATTGCTTTCTTCGGTGGAATTTTTCGCCACACTTTGGGCACTCCAGTTGAGGTTCCTCGTAGCATTTAATCTGCATTGTAAAATAAAATATTGGGTAAATGAAAAGTTGCACTCAGACCTACTGTGGATGATTTTCTTCCAGTGTTGGGAAATTTTCAACGGCATGTTCAACTTTCAAGACTTAATTTTTTTCTTAGACTTTCCTAAACCTTCTCGAAAGAATCAATAATTGAATTATGAAAGTTTAAAGGAGAAAATTGAACTTCGTTTAATTAAACAATAACATTAAAGCAACAGCCTGACAGCAATGGCGAAAAATGATCATCAAACAAACCTTATGCTTTCTGGTAAATGAGGTACCAATAACAGTCACTTCGCAGTTGTCGCATTTGGTCAGCTCATGGGTAAGTTTTAAGTGATTCACTAAATAGCCTGGGCTGGGGAACTTCTCGTTGCAGTAGTAGCATTTTGTTTTGGATAAGCCACTGCTAAGTTTCCCCATCACAGTGGATGAGCTAGTTTCATCGCTTAGATTTTGTTCCTGTTCTTTACTTTTTTTATACGCACGGCAAACGGTATCCTGGTGCTTTTTGCAAATAAAATCATTTTTGAACCTTCTCCCACAATAGTCGCAGATAACTTTATCATTGTTACACTTTAGTAAATGGTTTTGTAGGCGCGCCTTCGCGAAACAGTGCATCGAACAATGAGGGCACTTGTGTTTGGCTTCGTAGTGCACCATTTTCTGTGGAGAAAGAAGGTGAAATGACAGAGAAGTTTGAGAACATTAAAAACTTATAATACAAACCACATGACGCTCAGCCTCGGAAAAGTTTTTCAGATCTATTCCACAGATATCACATGCAACCGGATCATGCTGCATTAGAATGTGACGATATAGGTTCTCAGTACTGAACTCTTCTATTCCACAGTAGGAACATTTGGTACTAGATGTTTCACTTTCTGTCACCACTTTTGGGTCACCGCTCTCTTCCGAGATAAGTTCTGCAGGCCTCTTGTAACTGGAGGAGTCACTCTGAATTGGCTTACACCCTTTTAAGTGACTATTATAATGTGTCATGAAATGAAATGTCATCAAACATGTAGTACACTCGAATTTTGGTTTGCGTCTTTCCATATTCTGTGAATAAAAATAGGGAATGTTGATCAGAGTTCAAACACCCATCTTGGAAACCTTCTCATTGACGAGTACTTACCGATGTGGTGGTAGGTGATCTCTCCGTGTCACAGGTGAGCTGAAATCGACATTCAATGGATTCAGTACAATATTCGCCTTGTAAATGGATAAACGATTGGATTAAGTAGTGTTCATTGACTAAACTAGGAATGTATATTGATGATATATTTTGATACTTATAAACAACAACAAATGCAAACAAAGGACGACTGTCCTGTGAAGGAAGTCCCAAAGAAATATAAATCGACATGGAGTTTTCATAAGGGCCAAAGCGTAAACAATGGCTTCTTCCGCAAATTTCTCGAGAATGCTAACTTCATAATAGTGAATTACCACGATGATTGTACAGAAGAGGAGTTCCCCTTTACAATAGAAGTGGTGGTTTACTTGAGCGAGTTTGACACCTTAGGCGAAACTGCTGCAAGCTCATGATGGATCAGCGGAAAGGTAGCAGTTCATCGTCGGTCGAAGGTGGAAGCTAACCGGAATGCGAAGGCTAAAGCTGCTCAGAACAATGCGAGGGGCGTTGCGTTTACGGTGGCGGATGAAAACCACAGAGCAGAGAATCGACGTCAACGAGGTGAGGTTCGTACCAAATCTCTCCACGAACCTGATTTCGGTGACTTAATAACCTGCGAGTTCCAGAGGCGTCGATGGTTGCAGCTGAAGGGTACCATAAAGCGAATTGCCAGCATCGGTAGCATAGACGGCTGGGACATCGCGATTGGGCTCCCTCTGAGAAAATCGTCAGGGAGGATCTCGCCACGGGTATGAAAGTGAGTGACTGTGGCTTGCGACTGGTGTGTAAATGCTGTATGGAGAGTAAATCGGCTAAGCTTCCGTTTCCTCCGGTCATTGACCGGAAAGCGTCTCGTGTGCTAGACATTGTTCACACGGACGTTTGTGAGCCGATAGATTGTACCACCCCACAGCGGTAATAGGTTCGCGATGGCGATCACGAACGATTACAGTCGCTTGACCGTAACATATCTTTTTTGCCACGAGTCAGAAGCTGCCAACAATGTTAAGGAATACGTCAGATGGGTGGAGAACCTGTTTGGGCTCTAACCGTGCGTAGTGCGTTCAGATGGAGGGGAGAGTTTGTAAATAAAGAGCTGCGGGACTTTACAGAGTCGAAGGGGTCCGAGAACAGTTCACTTCCCCCATATTCGCCTCAACAGAACGGGGTGGCTTGGTGTAATGGCTACGTGTATGCTAGTTGATGCAGGCTTAGCGAAACGATTCTGGGTCAGGCTATCCTCGCAGCAACCTACCTTCAGAGCAGGCTTACCTTCTGATCCGTCCAGAAAACGCCTTATGAACTTTGTTGGGGAAAGAAACCGGATCTCAGTCGTCTTCGTGTTTTCGGCTGTCAAGCATTTGTGCACATACCAGATACGAAGAGAAAGAAGATGAACAGCAAGGCTACGAAACTAACCTTTATCGGCAATGCAATCCAGCAGAAAGGTTATCGATTTGTGAATTTGGAGACGGATTTAATCACCGTTAGCCGCGATGCCCGGTTCATTGAACTGGGTATGTCGTCGGTGAACATGGAAATTCCGGTTGCTGCAACGAAGGGTCCTGAAGATGACATTCAGCGGATTCCCTTCAAGAAGGATGAAGAAGTAGAAGCTAGTAATACAGTGATGACTGGCAAAAACAGCGTAGCGGACGTTGAAGACAAAGATGAAGGTGAACCTAGTTCCGGCGCTTGTCGATCAAGGCGGATTACCCAAGGAACGCGGCAACGCTACTTGGAAGAATACGATTTGGAATACGCCGTTGGGATCGCTACGTGTGCAGTGAAAGGGCCAGCAGCTAACCATCGTGAAGCTCTGCAGGATCCGTTGTGGCGCGAAGCTATGAATGAAGAGTTCTCATCAGCCGAACGGGACCTGGAATTTGGTTTCACGGCCAAAGGACCAGAAAGTTATCGGGTCAAAGTGGATCTACAAAGTTAAACTGGATGCGGACAATCAGGTCGTCAAAAGCAAGGCGCGACTATTTACCCAAGGCTACGCCCAGAGCACCGGCACCGATGTAGATGATGTATTCGCTCTACTCGGATGCCAGGCGATGTTCCGGACGTTTATGACGGTGGCGGCGAACCGCAACATGTTCGTTAGTCACTTGGACATAAAGACAGCGTATTTACTCGAGAAAAATGCCTACATGCGGGAACCGCCCGGCTTCGAAGTTGCAGAAAAGGAGCAACATAGATGCCAACTTAAACGTAGCATTTACGGTTTAAGACAGTCAAATCGGTGCTGGAACAGGCGTACATTGGTAAAAAGTCACAGATGGACCCCGGATACCTCAAGATGGTTGAAGCTGGGAAGATTGTTCGAGGACCATACTTTCTACTGTAGTCGAGGTCGGACATTGCTACGGCCGCTGCAATGCGCGGACGGAAGTTCAATGAACCTCGTGAGTGCGACTGCACAGCTGCAAAAGCGGGTGTTCCGTTATCTCAAGGCGACGAGTTATGGCCTGCAACTGAGCGGAGACAAAGAGCAGAGCCTCGAAGGGTATTCCGACGCGGACTGGGCAGGGGACGTCGTTAAATGGGCTAGTCGGTGCCAATCAAGTGTCGCGCTTTCTTCAATGGAGCCTGAGTACCTGACCCTCAGAGAGGCGTGCCAGGAAGCACTCTGGCTTAGACAGCTACTGCATGACTTCGGTGAAACATAACATCAACCCACCCTAGTGCTCGAGGACAACCAGGGGTACTTAACCTTCATGCGCTCGGAGAGGAAAAGTCGACGTAGCAAGCACATCGATACTCGAGAGCGGTTTGTGCAGGAGTTGTGTCTGAAGCAGAAGATACGTTTGGAATACTGCCCTACCGATCGTATGTTGGCAGACATTATGACAAAGCCACTTGGACCACTGAAACGGTACTGCTAGGTTTGAAGGCGAACAACTGACGATCTATTGTAGTATACCACCCTCGCGACCCGTTAAAATGAAAACAAACTGAGTCATACATTGAACGTC
Organism: Aedes koreicus; assembly: GCA_024533555.2. Lineage (NCBI taxonomy): Eukaryota > Metazoa > Arthropoda > Insecta > Diptera > Culicidae > Aedes > Aedes koreicus. The sequence goes on from JAHHFK020003989.1 coordinate 101,046, forward strand.
CCAACACTAAGGCAATAACTTAACGTAGAGCACAAATTATGCAATGGCAAACATCAACACACATGGTAAGCCGTTCCTTACCGAACTGCAGTGTACCCTCGTCTAGCTGTACCTCTTTCTGTGAGGCCCACGCAGCGGTGGCATGTAGCCTGAAGGTTTCAAATAGCAAGCCAAGCCAACTCAAGGCGACTAACTCTAAATTACCAATAACCGAAAATGCTAGGATGAGCACATTTTGTCACTCGAGTCGTGACGCTCCTTTTGAAACTACACACTTTTGACTTTCAGTAATTATGGAAGACGTGAAAACTGTGTAATCTATAAAAGCCAAAAATCTAATTGAATAAACGGAATTCTGATTCTTGAGCTCGACATGATTGGGTGTTACCCAATCGCCTGTCGACAACTCTAAGAAAAAGTCTAGTTACATGCGACCCCACTGGATGTCTCCAGTACGGCTATCGCAATTAAGTTGTGAAAATCAGCCCGCCGTGTGTTAGATCGTTGTTTAGCTAGTACTGGGCAAAGTAAACCCAAAGTTCGTTCAAGGAAGTAGTGTGGAACGAGCACTGACTACCTCTATATCTAACAACCTTGTTCCTTACAAGAGATCGAAATTCTCATTCAGCTGGGTGAAAACCATGCTCTCTCTCAAGCAGGTTGTCGATGAGTAGCGAACCGTTCACATTTTCATCTCACCTTTTTCGCCGATAATTCATTATCCTCTCTCTTGCATATGCGAAAATATCGCTCTCCAAAATTCAACGAAAATATTTTCTCACGTCACATTTTTCACTGAAAACATGCTACCTAGATCGTATACGAGGAGCAAAAACCGAAAATAAGGCAAATCCGGTGCACACTGGTACCTCCATGGACCATAAATGAAAAACTGATGCATGGACCATAAATGATAAATGAAGAATGGTGCATTTTCAGGTGTCAAAAAGCAAGTGAAAAATAATTATCGACATCAAGGATTCACTGAAAAAGAAACGATTTATCAGCTATTCATGCTCTCCGAAAATTATAAATCGCCGTAGCTTTTTTCGCGAAAACTGCTGTGAGCGTATACCTAATAGTCTCTCGCTTCTCACATTCTCATCTGTTTCTCCAAGCGGGTGAAAAAGAACGTTTCTCTTCTCAAGTAGGCGAAAATTTCGGTCTCTGTTCCTTACACAACGCACCTAGCTAGTGCGCAGCATACTTTGTTTTCTCTTTTTCTGACGTTTCTATTAGTCGATACAAAACCTCAATGAGTGTAGTACGTCTATTTTAATTTCCAAGTGTAACTTGTTTTCTTCATTTCGCGTGTGAGATTCTTCCTGGACTGGACCCGGACTTTGCCGTTAAAATCGAGCGCTACACCTGTTGAATCACACTTGATTTCATGGCTATAATTACCATCGTTGGTTGGTCTTCGAGGTGAAAAAATACTTATTTAGAGATTAGTACGCCGAACGTTGACCCTTGCGCTGAACTGGCCGGCTTGACGTGCCGCAAGGGCTCAGTAGGGATCATGACCCGAAGCTAAGAGTCAGTTCCATTGTGGTTATATCACATTTATTAGCAGAGCAGCACATCGAAATTTTAGGTTCATTATTCTTTATATGCTATACAATTTCAGATCATCCATGGATATCCCAAGTTTTGTAAAATAATTTCAAATCAATTTCTTTTTCTGGTGGCCATGATACATTATCTAAGCTTTCAGGTTCATGGTGGACGTGCGGGTCCGTATACAATTGCAGCAGGACCACAATCTGCAGACACGTAAATACAAATGAAATTATTATCGTTTTATATTATAATATCCATTCACTACATTTTGTATGCTTTTTTATAAGTCATTTTCAGCTTCACATTTATGCATCCTTGTCAGTTATAGCTCATCTAACCTACGTTATGTATTTGAAAAGATAGGAAGGTTTTGATTGTTTTTTTTTAGAAAGGATCATATTCGAAAAATTCTACTTAAAACAGCACTTTCCTTCTTCATCAGAAATATATATTAATTCAAAACCTAACAGTTTACAATCATTCATTTCCTATTTCACAGACATGAGGAATCATTTATGGGTGTACAAGAGCTATAGAAAAATTCAATTTCCTAATTTTTTATTTTAGTTTTATTAAGATTCAGTTTTTAGATTCATACTCATCTGAAATTTATTTCGCCTTATTATTAGCTGTCTTCAGTTTTTCTAATATTATTATGACATTAATACACATCTAATTTTTATTTTCAGTAACATACCAGTAGATGTCATATATATCTTGTACCTACGCTTATTATGTTCTCTGACTATTATTGTGAAAACAAATTCTAATCTTAGTAGATCTTATTTCAATAGAAACTGCAACAGTCTTTCGATGAGTGGATGGTCAGATTAGTTACGGATATATGTATTCTACTATAGTTTACTGGCTTGCTGGTATTATTAATTTATATTTGAACGTCAGTTTATTATTTTATGTTGTGATATTAAATGATGTGACATAATTGCATTTAAATCCATTTAATTAAAATCGCTATTTCAGATGAGACTCACTACATAAATTATTGCAAGGAAACGGAACAGCACATCGAAATTTTAGGTTTACTATTCTATTGCTATATAATTTCGGTTATACATGGATATTCCAAGATTGATGAGATAATTTTAAATCAATTTTTTTTCTCGCAGCTACATTGTCTACACTTTCAGGTCCACAAATGGAATTGTTATTATCATTCTTATATTCATTCATTATATTATTTGTCATTATAATATTCATTCGCTATATTTATTATAATTATAATATTAATTCACTATATTTTATACATAACTATATGACATTAAATATATATTGGGAAGGGAGGGAGCATCAGGGTATCACTCAAGCTGGAATTGGACAATGGAGTGGTATGACAACCGGCGTCTAGGAGGGAACAAACAGTATAATTTTCTTTATCCTACCGATTCGATTGTGGTGCTGTGAATTCTACTCCAACAATTTCAGTGAGAGAGACGCGCCCTTCTTAACAAGCCATCCCGTAGAAAGCTTAATGAGTATTGCGAATTGGGTTATTCGATTTGTTGGATCGTATTGTTGGAAGGAGATTCTTATGTTCCCGCGGGTTTCGCGTAAGTGTCTCTGCTTACGGGTCCGCCCCACCGTTTTTGGCCCTTCATACAGCGTTACTGTGAATGCAAACCGGTAACTCAATTTGATCTTGCTATTAAGTGGAGCGGCATACATGACAAGGTCTTAGAAGGGATGGTGGCTACCTTACATACATACATTAGTACGCCGAACGTTGATTTCCCGCTGATGATCTTTTCCGTTTTTCGTGGCTGGCGAAGGCAACTCGGCCCATAGAATTAATTTTGAAGCTGGTGCAATACCACTTGCAACGTGCCGATCCGGAGTCCTTTGGACCTGCAGTAGACCATGGATACTGCTCTTCGTATCTTGTAGAATAAGCTGTTGATCGCGTACTTGCCATTGCCAAAAGTTAATAGACGTTGTTTTCCATTCAACTGAATCACATCAATGGCAGAAAGTGGATGATGATTTGATTCAATGGTCCAAGGTTCAACAAATGCGTAGGATAAACTGTTGTATGCTCTTTCATTAGCTCATGCCACTGCATTTCGTGAACAGCACATCGAACTCGTTGACGCAAATTTTACGCAAATATCCTTGATCAGCGAGTCAATGAACAACTGCTCGTCCATGGTAATCGTCATTTTTTTAAACGTACGAGGTTTCTTGACGGGTATGCCATTTTCGTCAAGCAAACCTACTTTCATTGCTCGCTCCGGAAAATGATGAATTGTGTTGCCCGGATCGTATGATGTCTGCTCGTGCATTTGACCGTATTAGCCTGCACTTTTGGTAAGCGTCTGGTCACTAGTCCGCTTCCTAGATTTTTTTTTTGTTCTTGGCTGAAATGGTTCAGGCTCCATAGCGTATTAATTTTACAAAGATTTTCGGTGTCACAACCGCTTTTATAAATTTCACCAACTTCAATTGATACTGATCGGACTCTTGCGTTTGTCTCAATGAATGGAACGCTTGTGTGACAGAAAACACTGAACGAATGAAGCTTTTGCGGAACATCTATGACAAACGTCAACATGGTTCATGAGTGAACTTCAAGCTGTCTCGCAGTAGCATTCATTGTTTCTAATGCAGGTATGAAAATGACACATGTGGTTCTGGAGCTTTGGACTGTGTTGGTGGTTCATTTTCATCACGTCATTGAAGACATTCTTGCACTGAAAAAAGTATATTGTTCCTTTTACACTGAAAAATCGCACCCCTAATCCAAATTGAATGCGAAATCTCAAAGCCCCCAGAGTTGATACAGAAAATGAAAACGATATGCATTATTTTTTTTTTTTTTCTAAAGAATATCCAATTTCACTGCGAATTCTCAAAGCCAGAGCGGGTAAATCACACGGCCATCATGTGACGATGAAAAAACAATCTAACTGTCACGAGATGAAACGAACTATCAAGAGCTTTCTTGTCATTCTCGCACCATCATGTAGTCATGAGATTTTATCTCATACGATTTTGTTTCAGAAATTTCTTACTAATTTCCTTAAAATAAGCCAAGCATATATGTTATCAACAGAGTGGAAATCGGTTTTGGAAGTTTTGTGATGAAACTCACAATTATATCAATAAATGTGCTTGAAGTAGCGATGACCAAAACACTGTCACGTGCTGCATGACAACAAAATCGATGAGATTTAGATGAAAATCTCCATCATCGTTTTCTTGCCCGATGAGATTTTCAGACGTATTTCGGTAAAAATCGTAGCTAATTTTTCATTGAAAATCACATTTGCCAGCCCTGCTCAACGCAATATGCCCCTAATTGTTAATGCATCGAATAACCAAAAGTCATGGACTCAAAGGAGGGTAAAACACGTTTTTTTCCGGCTGATGTTTGTTGAACATAACGATTCCGACCTAGTCTTAAGCACTGGTTAAATATATGATAAGCTGGTACACATTACACAACTGTAACCTGACCTTTTGAAAACTGTTGGACAATTGTGGGCAACTTCCTCTTTTTCTCGAACAGTTGATACTTACCAAAGTTGGGGTGCATGAACTCTCTGAGTCTTCATTTTGCTCTTGATAACTCTGTTCATGGAGCATTGTGTCCTCTACTTTGATGTCCGCCTCGAGTTCGATGTTTTCGCCTTCTTGAACATTGGTTGAATTGATTTGGGCTTTCTCTACATCATGTTGACAGGTAAGCTGAAATGTATACTGAATTGATCATACGTGTTTAAAAAGTTATGAGTTACCATTCAAACCTTATGGCTCATTAGATCATCAGTATTGGCGAACGTTAGTTTGCAAATATGACAAACATTCGTCTCCTGAAATTCATTTGGTGGAACGTCATCAAATGTTCCACGGATGATATTCCACTTCAAATTGCTATGCTCCGGATGACTTTGCCTATTATGTTGTATGATTGAGTATGAATATTGACACGTATGTCCACACAGTTGACAGGCATATCGCTTTTGCTCACACTTTAAGCAATGTGCGTTATATTGCTTTTTCCGGTGGAATTTTTCGCCACACTTTGGGCACTCCAGTTGAGGTTCCTCGTAGCATTTAATCTGCGTTGTAAAATAAAATATTGGGTAAATGATAAGTTGCACTCAGACTTTCTCTTCCAGACTTGGCAAATTATTACAGGATGTTCAACTTTTAAGATTTCTACGATTTGTCTTAGATTTTCCTAAACCTTCTTGGAAATAAGATTAATTTAATTATGAAATTTTGACGGAGGAAATTGAAAATATTGTCCATAAACAATAACTTTGAAGCAACAGCCTGAATGCAATTATGAAAAACGTTTACTATACAAACCTTATGCTTTCTGGTAAATGAGGTACCAATAACAGTCACTTCACAGTTGTCGCATTTGGTCAACTCATGAGTAATTTTTAAGTGATTAACTAAATAGCCTGGGCTGGGAAACTCCTCGTTGCAGTAGTAGCATTTTGTTTTGGATAAGCCACTGCTAAGTTTCCCCATCACAGTGGATGAACTAGTTTCATCACTAGGATTTTGTTCCTGTTCTTTACTTCTTTTATATGCACGGCAAACGGAGTCCTGGTGTCTTTGGCAAGTAGGTTCATTTTTTAACCTTTTTCCACAATAGTCGCAGATAACTTTATTATCTTTACACTTTAGCAGATGTTTTTCCAGGCGCCACTTCGCGAAACAGTTCACCGAACAAAGAGGGCACTTGTGTTTGGCTTCGTAGTGTAACGTTTTCTGTAGAGAAAGAAGGTGAAATGACAGAGAAGTTAGTGAAAAATTGTTATACAAACCACATGACGCTGAGCCTCGGAAAAGTTTTTCAGATCATTTCCACAGATATCACATGCAACCGGATCATGCTGCATAAGAATGTGACGATACAGGTTTTCAGCACTGGACTCTTCTATTCCACAGTAGGAACATTTGGTACTGGATGCTTCACTTTCTGTCACCACTTTTGGGTCACCGCTCTCTTTCGAGATGAGTTCTGCAGTCCTTTTGCAATTAGAGGAGTCACTCTGAATAGGCTTACAAACTTTTGAATGACTCTTAAAATGTGTAATAAAATAAAATGTCATCAAACACGTAGAACACTCGAATTTTGGTTTCTGTCTTTCCATATTCTGTGGATAAAAATACCAAAGGTAAATCAGAGTGCATATACCAATCCTGGAAAACTTTAAATTGACGAGTACTTACCGAAGAAGTAGGTGATCTCTCTGTGTCACAGGTGCGCTGAAATAGACATTCGATAGATTCAGTAAAATATTCGCCTTGTTTACCGATGCATAAACCATCGGATTACGTAGTGTCCATTGACTATAGGAATGTATTTTGATGATACATTTTGATAATTACAAACGGCAACAAACAAATGCAGGAAGCAAACTCAAAAACACGTAAGAACAATACGACAATAGTAGCAATGAGCATCACAAGTCGAATAACCATGGTTAAAGCAGAGTTAACAACTTCTTAGCTGAGTAAGGTCTGATTGCCTGCACAAGGTTAAGAACGATCGTTGCATATCAAGTGCATCTACCATCTTGATTTCATCACCGACAACCGGAACATGGGAAGGATGGCTAATATTGCCTTCCCTTAAACCCATTTATTTGACCAAGTGCTGATGCTGCAAAAAAATTGCTTTCTAGCATAAATAAAGGTAAGTAAACATAAATAGTTCATTCTTATAATGGAATCACTATCGGAGCAACATGGGTCGCTTTGATAGATGATATTTCATTGTTTTTCTTTTCAGTTTTGAGGTTAGCTTTGGGGCAATCCATGGATCCGCAGGATGATGTAAAGGGCGATACGGTCAAAATTTGGTCAATATCAACTTGACGTATTTCTTTCAATTTTGCATTTAAAAACCTGAACACCCCTCTTTTTGGAGGGGGGTGGGTGGAGTATTTTGCTTCTTTTGTTTTTTGGAATTCACTCTTCAGTTGTCAAAATGCCGTCCAAGCAAGAAGAGCAGCGTATCAAAATTTTGCTCGCGCATCGCGAAAATCCGAGCTACTCGCACGCAAAGTTGGCAAAATCGCTAAAAGTTGCCAAATCAACCGTTACAAATGTAATTAAAGTGTTTGGGGAACGTTTGTCGACAGCCAGGAAGTCTGGATCGGGGGGAAATCGAAAACCGGAAGCCGCTGAGACGACAAAGAGAGTTGCCGGTAGTTTCAAGCGAAACCCTAACCTATCTCTCCGAGATGCCGCAAATAAGCTGGGTGTATCGTCTACAACCGGGAATCGAGCCAAAAAACGAGCCGGACTATCGACTTACAAGAAGGTAGTGACTCCAAATCGCGATGATAAACAAAATACGACGGCCAAAGCGCGATCCCGGAGGCTGTACACGACGATGCTGACGAAGTTTGACTGCGTGGTAATGGACGACGAAACCTACGTCAAAGCCGACTACAAGCAGCTTCCGGGACAGGAGTTTTATACGGCAAAAGGAAGGGGAAAGGTAGCAGATATTTTCAAGCACACGAAACTGTCAAAGTTCGCAAAGAAATATCTGGTTTGGCAAGCCATCTGTACCTGTGGCTTGAAAAGCAGCATTTTCATAGCTTCCGGGACTGTCAACCAAGAAATTTACGTGAAAGAGTGTTTGAATAAACGTCTGCTGCCTTTCCTGAAGAAACACGGTTGTTCCGTACTGTTTTGGCCGGATTTGGCATCTTGCCATTACGGTAAAAAGGCCATGGAGTGGTACGCCGCCAACAACGTGCAGGTGGTTCCCAAGGACAAGAACCCTCCCAACACGCCAGAGCTCCGCCCAATTGAGAAATACTGGGCTATTGTCAAGCGGAACCTAAAGAAGACCAAAAAAACTGCTAAGGACGAGCAGCAGTTCAAGGCAAACTGGCTTTCTGCGGCGAAGAAGGTGGACAAGGTGGCTGTACAAAATCTGATGGCAGGGGTCAAGCGTAAGGCCCGGCAATTCGGATTTGGAAAAGCGGAAGCCTAACTGAATATTTTTCCTGAATTTTATACTAATTGAACTTGAAAAAGAAATTTAATTTGATTTTTTAAATAAACGATTTCACCGATTTACACGCGTTTTCCCTTGACCAAATTTTGACCGTATCACCCTTTAATCGGCATTTTTGCAAGTGTCTTGTTTTTGCGAATAAAATAAAATAAAATATGGTTCACACATATAAGAGAATGTCAAATCGCGGTTCGTGGACGGTGTCGGAATTGGAAAGAGCAGTAACACTACTGCGAAACGGGTGCAATGAAAGTTCGTGAAGCAGCCGCCTTTTTCCATGAACCCCGCGAAACTCTCCGCCGGCGGATGGAAAAGTTAAAAAAAAAGACATCTCTGCTGCGAAACGACTGGGCCGCCGCATTGATACTGTTTTCCCGCAGAACTGTAAAACGGAAACCTGCTACAGATAAACGGTCGGTTCTTTGGTCTGAACACATTAGACGATAGACGTCTAGCCTACTAGATTGTAGTAAAACTTGATTTGTCGAACCAATTTTGCAAGGAGTCGGGACTTCCGTTGCAAGAATCCGATGCTTCAATAAACCGACAGTGCAGAAGTGTTCTTTGAAATGCCGGAGAGTGTAAGCGGCGCTTACTCTATTGCGTCCTTTTGCTCAGGTTCAATCCCGTTCGTCGAAAATTCTAGCAATGAAAGGAAAGAAGCAAATTGGAACCCTAGCATCTGCAGAGGGAGGATTCCTTAAAACCGTTGTTTTTGCATGTCCACCACAGGACATTACATACCTCCGATGCTGATCAACTCTCGCGTTCGTATGATGGAGGAGCTGCAAAGAGGCTCTCCTAATGAAACGCTGTTTAGGGCTCACCCTAGTGGCTGGATGCAATCGGATCTTTCTGTAGGTTGGTTCAGACACAATCTCCAGCACACCAAACCTACAATCACAGATCTAGTGTTGCTAATTCTTGACGGACGTGCATCCCATACAAACAACCAGAAGTTCGTTGAGCGGACACGGTATAATCACGTCACGGTCGTATCCCTACCACCGCACTGCACACACCACCTTCAGCCCCTTGACGTTTCATTCATATCTACAACAGCAAAGCCATAGCAAAATTTATCCGGAATAAATTGGTAACGAAGGAACAATAATAACTAAAATATTTCTTTCACTATGCATTGTAAATAACAATATTGATTATCGGCTCCGCAAAGTGTAACACACATCTGAGCCTTACAAATAAATGAACTAATTAAAAAAAATCTAAAATATTCAATAGCATTACGTTTCGAGATATTCTCAATTAATTTGATTACTACATATCATTTGAGTAAAAATACTTGAGCGTGCTAGAACTCATAATAAAAAGCATGCGCAAGGCGCTCTCTCCCATTGGTTACTCTAGCAACGCCGTATAAACAAAAATCGTGCATTAAACCTGCTTGTGCTCGTTGAGACATTGTTGTGACGGATTTTGGAATCAACGGACGAGACATAGGCGGTAGCGGACGAACCAGCAGTCGCAGTTGAGGCAGCTGGAAGGAGCAGGAAGCGTGTCAATTTCGTGTCACTGTGGTGGGGGTTAGAAACCTCGGTCCGCTTACGACATACACGTGGACATCTAGTGCGTCAGGCAAACATTGCGGCACTCTTTGGTGAGGCATATGGGAAGGTAGCTTTGGTGAAAACTGCAAAGAATGGGTTTCGTCGACCTAGTATATATTCGCTGGACATCACAGTTTTCAATTACGAAGATTTCAGTCCTTCTGAAATGTCGAGTTTCGCCAACACTTGAGGAAGATGGCCAAGATTACAAATTTGTTGGATTCGAATGGGAGTCGTTTAAACCTGTGTTTTTGAGTAAGTTCCGAAAAAGGACAAAGGCGAGGAAATATATATGACCAAGCGATATTATGCCTATGCCACAACAAATAAAAAGCTCTTTTCAAAGACGAGGAAGAGCTCCAGAGAAAGCAGCGGTTCTGACAAGCGATGATTTCACGCAGGAACTTCGTCTTAGAAGAATGAAGAAGGAGAGGCATCCTGATGTGGACATTTTCCCAAGGGTTACTCCATTAACGGACAAAATTGGTCTTTCGCACAAGATACCTTCTATATCCGGATTAGTTAAAGAAAAGAAGGTCAGAAGGTTAGTCACTAGCGCAAGACACTAAAGAAGCCTATCATTTGTCGCAAGAAATAAACTCTGAAGAAAAAGCCTGTTTTGATGAGGGATTCAATTTGCTTTTTATAGGTCTTATCATGAATGTTAACACATTGTTTTTGAAAAGTATTTCAATAATCAGTAGTTTTCAAAAGGAGACGAATATTTCTACGCGTACTCAGGTTATAAGTCTCTATTTTCGTGGAAAGCAATTGCGGAAAATAGCAGCTATCGTCGGGAGAACACATTCCACCGAGCAGAAGATTGTCAACAAGTGGAAGTATGAGGGTACCTTGAAAAACCGTGGCGGTAGATGATGGAAACGGATCTTGACAGCTGATGATGAACAGAGTTGCGATTTCTCTGGGGAGAATTACCCGGGTGCACATTTTTAACTCTCTTTGGTGAATATCTCTCAGTCTCTGTAAACTGAGCGATTGCACGGCGGGACAATTCAACTCTAATTTTGGTTTTTTTTTTCTCACTTTGGTTTAAAAGAGGGGGACTAATAAAAAGGGAATGAGACGGGAGTAGGGATGGGAGGAAAATCTGAAAAAAGGTGTGGTTTTAGGTGGGGTGTCTGGGATATGGAGCCATCTAAATCACAAACATAAAGACTAATGTTAGTGGGCGGATGGGGGAAAAATTTTGTTGGGGTTTTTCGTGGGGTCGGTTTATAGATAGTTAAAGGCTGGCTGTCTCTCTGGTTCTTTGTGTATAAGGGTATAAGATGTGGGGGTTGTAGAAAAAAGAAAAAGAAAATGGGAGGTTAATATATAAAAAAAAGAAAAAAAAGAGGGGATGGATGAGAAGACGAGCCCGGAGAAAGTCTCTCAATTGTAGATTCGCCCTAATGAAAAAAAACCCTAGAGTTAGTCAAAAACGATTCAAAATTGAGTTAAAGTGTCCCGCCGTGTGGCCGACACAGCACGGGAGAGCGAGAGAATTGACAGTTCGCTGCCTGAGCGTTCATACACTCACTGCAGTGTGAACGACGAGGAGTGAAAGAGCAAAAAAAGAACTGTACCGCTGAAAAACGGGAACAAGAAAATATAGTCCTTGGGCATAAGAGTATCCTTGTGCTTGCCACACAATATACCAATTCATGCATTGGTGATTGGCTTCGAAAGCTCGCAATTTGATAACTGTGAAAGTGCATCTAGAACACTAAGTTTTGAGAGCCTGGTAATAAGCTAATTACGATTAGCAATAAGCTTGGATACGCCGAAAAGAAGAAGAAGAACATTACGAAATCAGAAACATTGTAAAAGTGTTCAAATTCAAGCGTTACGGTACAAAAATAAACAATGAAGGTTTTCACCAGGGTGACTCTTCCCGGTGAAATAATTCTGCTCTCTTCGGTGCTCCTCAGAGATCACTCACACGCTCCGGCCTGTTGTGTGGTAAAGGCCTGAATACACACACGGCATCATGATGCCTTCTTCATACACAATAGAAGGCGTAATCGCACCTTCCGTTGGGATACCGTCTATCCTTCACCGTCTTACATCGCCTTCTAACCAAGAAGGTAGTTACTTCACGCCTTCTCTGACTCGCAAGACCGGCTTCCGTGTAAACGCATCACACCGTTCAGAAGGCGTAATATTTTTTTTGACGCCGTTTTTACAGCTTCTAAGGCTTGCTTCATTTAGAATTGGAACAAACTTTTGCTCATATTGTGGCGCTCCTGGTGGACGGATTTGGAAGTTCTTGGCGCCCACGTGTCGGGAATTTTGTCAGCTTCACGTATGTATTTTTGACATTCCGCAAATCGACTGTACTTTGTAAACAATCAACATGGAAGCCGAAAGAAGGGAAAAAATTGTGCACAGTTATTTGGAAAATCCATTGTGGTCTGCATCTAGGCTAGCTGAACAGCTGAAATTGCCCAGAAATACCGTATGGCGCGTTATCAAACGGTATAAGGAAACATTGACGACGATTCGGAAGCCTCAAGCCAATCGTCGGAGTGGAACTGTCGACCGGAAACTGCGTGGTAAGATTTTGAAGACGATTAAGCGGAATCCCAATCTGTCGGACCGTGATTTGGCCAGAAAATTCGGTGCTGCCCATAGTACCGTGAGGAGAACTCGACTCCGGGAAGGAATCAAGTCGTATCGAGCTAGCAAACAGCCAAATCGGACCATAAAACAGAATAGTGTGGCCAAAATCCGTGCTCGGAAGCTATACGACCAGGTGCTGACCAAGTTCGATGGGTGTCTTCTGATGGACGACGAAACCTATGTCAAGGCTGACTTCGGGCAAATCCCAGGTCAAAAATTTTACTTGGCAACGGCTCGGGGGGATGTTTCAGCCAAATTTAAATTTGTTTTTGCCGACAAATTTGCACGAAAATTCATGATTTGGCAGGGCATTTGCAGCTGTGGCAAAAAACGAAAGTTTTCGTTACAAATAAGACAATGACGTCGGAACCATACCAAAAAGAGTGTCTCCAAAAACGAATTTTGCCGTTCATTCGATCCCACGACCATCCCGTAATGTTTTGGCCAGATTTGGCAAGCTGTCATTACAGCAAAGTCGTTCAAGAATGGTATGCAGAGAAAGGGGTCCAGGTTGTTCCGAAAAACCTTAACCCACCCAACTGCCCCCAGTTCCGCCCTATTGAGAAATACTGGGCAATCATGAAGAGGAGACTCAAAGCAAAGGGAAAGGTTGTCAAAGACATCAATCAGATGAAGACCTGGTGGAATAAGATAGCTAAAACGATGGACGAAGAAGGTGTGCGCCGCCTAATGAGCCGTGTTACAGGAAAAATTCGAGAATTCCTTCGAAACCGTGACGAATAATTTTATCCGTATTTTTTCTTAAAAGTATGAAGAAAACGCTACATTTGTATAAAAAAAGATCTTGAATTCAATAATAAATAACTGAAATACAGGCAAATGTTTTTGTTCCAATTCTATCTGAAGCAAGCTTTATTGCCGGAGGTGCTGACAACGCCGTCTTGAATCGCTTCATACCTTCTTGTGTCAAATTGTTTGAATTGTTGGTTTTGGTGTTTATCTGATTTTATTTTGCATTTTAATTTATTATGATAAAAATTGTTGTGGAAGTAGTGAAATATTTTAATTCTTTTAATTATATCATTAGATTTTTATGTAATTTTCGTCTCAGATGGATTTAAATTATTTCAAAAACTTGGATGACGATCAACTGAAAATGCAAGCAATAAAAACTGTTGCAGAGATATTGCGAGACGAGATCCGAGAAACTACCAAAGAAAGAAAGCCTAAAAAACGCTTGCGTAAGCGATCATGCTGGACGACTGCTTGGCTTTTGAAGCGGCCAGTTGAGGGTGCCTGTGCCAAATTACTTTTGGAATGGGAATGCGGCGTGCCAATAGAACGGAGGCTCCGCGACGATTTCCGTCGCATGGCTGAAGAAAATTCTATCCATTTGCTGGAGAAAGTGGCCCCGCTGATCCAAAAAAAAGCTACAGTGTTGCGCAAAGCGATTAGTCCTGACATACGACTGAATGCGACATTGTATTATCTGGCAACTGGCGATAGCTTTCAATCGTTGCAGATAATTTTTCGTGTTTCAAAAAGTGCTCTTCATAGGATTATTCCAGAGACTGCGAAAGCCATATATCAAGCACTTGCTCCGGAATATCTGAAGGTTATTTTTGTTCATTATTTTTGATAACTTGATTTTTGACTATCTGTTTTGCTTAATTGCGTTTATTCATTGTCCATCGAGCGAAGCTGAATGGCTGTCAATTGCCGAAAGATACGAGACAATGTGGAACGTGCCAAATTGCATAGGATTGTTGGATGGCAAGCACATCAAGATCATTGCACCACCTAACTCCGGCACCGCATACTATAACTATAAACATTTTCATTCGATCGTATTGATGGCAATGTGTGACGCCGATTATCGTTTTACGTACATCGATGTTGGGTAATTGCTTTCAATGAAACACTTTATTCGAGCAGTGGAAAATGACAATTCTTGCCACTCGTACATGAGAATTAAACAAGATATTGAGAACTTTCTCTTATAAACTAGCTAACAAGTGAAATAACAAGGTTTATATGTTCAATCTCTTCAAAGTGTTGGTAGAATTGACATTGACATTTGCAGAAGTGATTAAAATCCAGAATTTAAAGTAATTCAATATTTTGTTCTTTTATAGCTAATGCTCGCGAATGTGATGGCGGAGTTTTTAATAATTGTTCGCTTTCTCGTTGCCTTGCGGATGCTTCACTGAACTTACCACCATCAAAACCATTGCCGGGTCGGAACACCGCGGTGCCTTATGTAGTTCTTGCAGATGATGCTTTCGCATTGAAGCCGTACATATTAAAACCGTTTCCTGGACGTGCTCTGAGTGTGAGCAAGCGATTGACGAATTATCGTATTTCACGAGGACGTCGCACAATTGAAAATGCATTTGGCATTATGTCAATGCGATATCGCGTTTTGCTTAACAACATTTTGTTTGATCCTGACAAAACAAAGCACATCACCAAAGCTATGTGTGCATTGCACAATTTCCATGTCATGCGCAGTGATCCAACCTATGCACCACGATTCGCCGATTCATGCAACACACTTACCGGTGAAATCATGGAAGGTTCCTGGCGCAACGATCATACGATGTTTGGTGCCGGGATAAGACGGCGCAACCTGGAAAGCGATCGCGATCGTCAATTAAATGCAATTGAAGTACGCAACGAATTTATGACGTACTTTAATGAAGAAGGCCAAGTCCCGTGGCAGCTGCAGACCATCGGAATGGCTGATTGGAATGGTGACGACGTGATCGAGGTACACAGGATGCAGTGAGAGGTATATTTTCAAAATAGAAAAAATCGCTTGCGAAGGAAAACCAAAACAGTTTATTAACAAACAAATAAATAAATTTAAAAAAAGCGTAATGATTAAATGCTGACGAGAAAAAAAAAGAGGAAAAAAATATTATCGATGATTCGTTTTATTCTTGTGAGGTAAAGCTGGCTTCTGGTTGCTCTGGATCAGGGGATGTAAATTGTCGCAGTCCCACTGCAATTTCAACGTTTTCAATGGCTGTCGGATCAGTTAGCAACTCGCCGTTCTCCTTGAATGCGATAACCTTAGTATGGCGACTCAAGTCTAATTTTTCCAAATCGTTGCCCAAAACGAAGAGAGATTCAGTCACGCCACAGTCGATGAAATTCAAATGGATGCACTAAGACGTTTTTGCTAATTCAGAACGATACATTTTCTCAGCATTCTCATTATCTGCGACGACTTACAGCAAACGCAATGAATTGATTTAAAAAGAAAAGTAAAACATGAACCAACAGCGATTATCAAACATACCGAACGTTGCCAGTATTTCGAAAGTATTGTTTTGATCTCCGACTTAGCACGTGCTGCATGCATTGGGTGCATTTGATTTAATATGACCGCCCATTCCTTCGACTCAGCCAAATGTGGATTGGATTGTCCTTCTCCGATAGTTGCAATTAATGCATCGAACTTTTGCAGCGTTCCGCTTGTTGCCATTGGTGTAGTAGTTTTCGTTGACGACGCTGGTCGCTTCACGCGACTTGTCTTATCATCGGTGGAGCATTCGGCTAGTGGCAAATTTTCTTTGTCTGCTTCCTGATGAACGAAACATCACGATACGGAAGGTTGAGAATAGAAATCGAGTCAGCGAGTAGAAAACTTCATTTTTGATTGTGTATGCGTCTTGTACGAAGCTTTATTTTTGCGGACGAATTCCATGGCGGTCCAATGCACCCAATTTGGTATTTTTTAGCTGACTCGCCTGAAACGGTAGCGTAATATGCATTGGCCAGCTTGTTGTTGTTGTTGTTGCATAAGTGCTGCCACTTACGACGACATTCAGCGTCGTTTATGTGCGTTAAATTTCCATCGGTACGAACTTTGAACCATGCAGATTCCTTTAAGTTCTTGTTGCGAAAACCGGACGAATTGACATCCCAAATAACTGTAAAAAAGTAGTAGAGCAAATGAAAAGAGCAACCGAGATTGGAAAAAAACGAACCTGGGTGCAACTCCACCTGTGCGATTAATGCCGCCGTCAATTCGTCATCCCAGTTATCGCGATTGATGTGTGCGCGCTTATCAGCCGATTTTTTTGAAGACGAAATCGGGCGTGATTTGCGTTTGGAAGGCAACTGTCGTGTTTCAGGAATGTGCGAGTTGACTTCATTAAAATGTTGCAGTTCGTGCTCAACGTCCGAACTGAGATCCGAACCACCACCATTGCCGCCATCGGTATCCGAAACATTATATACGTTCCGTTCAGTTATTTCATCTAACACATCCATCTTCTCCATTTCACAAACACGCAATTTGGAAACACAAACTAACAATTATAAGATTTATTGAAGATAAAAATCGGACCGATTGAAATCACTCTTGCAAGAAAGTAAACAAAGTACCATCTGAAACTGACATTTGTCGATCACGCCTTCTGTATGCCTTCTTTTATTGACATCTCCCGCCTTCGATGTAAACGCAAACCAAAAATTGGACGGCGTGACAACAAGAAGGTGTGCAGACGGCGGAGCCCAACACGGCGTGATTGTACCTTCCGTGTAGACGGCAGGAAGGTGGAGCGTGCTAGAAGGCCCACATGAAGGTATCAAGAAGGTACTGACAAATTTCGTCAAGAAGGCATCACAATGCCGTGTGTGTATTCAGGCCTTAAGGGTGCAAACAAAAAACCCCAAGGCCGGAATACACACAGGGGGTAGGCTGTCCCGTTTGTTGCATTCTTGATTCTCTTCTTGTGTCCTTCTTGTGGCCCTCCTTGTAGCTCCCGCCTTCCTGGCGGCGATCGCGAGGTGGCAACCCCGCCGTGTGGGGGCCCCCCGTCGGCGCCTCTCGTCCTGGTGGGGGCGGCGTTTGATTGGTGGGTGGTGGTTGGGGGGGGGGGGGGGGTGGTTAGTAAGGGGTGTTATTTTGGTGGTTTGTTGATAACTTAGTTTTTTGTTATTTTTTTTTGTTTTCTTTGTGAGTGTTTTTTTGTTCGGGGGGTTTGTGTGTGGCGTGTAATTGGTAAGTCGGCGATGATTTTTTGTTTGGGGGTATCTGGCGAAAGTTGGGCAGTGGTGTTTTCTGCGGCGTTTTGGTAGTTGGAAGGATGAGCTGTCAATTGAGTTCGGATTGGGGGTGGGGTGGGAGGGGGGGTTTTCGGGAGGAGTGGGTGTGGGGTGGGGGGGGGGTTGGGGGTCGGGGAGTTCGTTGGTGAAGAAGATTTGTGTGAATGGAGAAAATTGATGTGTTCGATGTAATAACCAGGAGGCATTGATTAAGGATTTCACTGTAGCTCATATGGATTTCAGTATCAATGTGGTGAATACATGGTTTGGATGATTGCATCAACCTGTTCTTCGTTATATTCATAACATTTATATGTGCGCATCGTCACGTCGTTTCCTATAAGCGAGTGTTAACGAACAAGTTGATTTGTGCTGCCATGCCTGTCGTACCTTGGCATTGATCGATTTGTTTTGATGGGCCATATTTAGACAAAGATTTTTCATTATGGCCTAACTGACAAACGTAAACAATATCTTCTTCCGTAAATTATTCATAACAAAATTACAAAATAGAGAGTTGTAGAACACTTTCAAAGCCATGTATTTGTTTAATTAACCACTGATGTTTGTTACGTATTTTATTCAAAAAAAAAACATTAAAAAACCCTTGAAAAAAGAGATGTATAAAACATGTTTACCCCTAAAAAGACATTAAATGCTAATTACTCAAGGTTTAAAAGTAGCTTTTTTGTAGGAAATTTTCTTAGTTTTTAAATGGAGGAAAAATAATCTGGCTAAGCCATAAATTGGCTGTGTGTATTCAGGCCTTTAGGTGTCACTCAACTTGTGATATCTAGCAGAGAGTGGAAACAAAACAAAAATCTCTCGGGTGAGTTTGCGTTAGCCAATGTGCGGAGTACCTTTTCACTAAGCACCCTGCTTGCACCGAGGAGAATTGCATCCCTGGGGATGAACCGTTCGAAGAATACGGAATCATCCTAAACCTAGTATTCCGAAATTGGTGAGGTGAAATTCCAAGGTTGCAGATGACATCGGAAGGTCTGTCAGTGCGAATACTGTCCGGCGTGTGGCACACCGGCACAATATGAGCGGACGAGTTGCCCGGAAGAAGCCACTCTTTTCCAAAGCAAATGTGAAAAAGCGACTGGACTTTGCCAGAGAATATGTTGCAAAGACGAAAGAATTCTGGAACAACGCTCTTTTCAATGATGAGACGAAAATTAATCTGCTCTGTTTTGATGGAAGGCAGATAGAGTGGAGAAAACTAAACTCGGCGCTGGAGGCTTAACATTTGTGCCCTACGGTCAAAGATGGAGGAGGCAGTGTAACGCGGTGGGGTTCGTTAGAGGGTGGTGGAACCGGCACAATGGAGTTTATCGACACTACCAAATGGGATATTTGAACATTCTCAAACGCAACCTACAACCTTCCATGCAAAAATTGAACCTATCATGCGATTATCTCTTCTAACAGGACAATGATCCCATGCACACCTCGTACGTCGTACGAGAGTGATTGCTTTATAAAGTCCCAAAACAGCTGAAAACACCTCCCCAGTCAGCATTTGTGGTGGGAAGTAAAGCACAGACTGAACAACACCAATCAGAAAAGAGCAAAGAACAAGAAGAAGCTCAAAATGGCGATTCCGGAGATCTGGAACAGTATTCCGTCAACGGTAACCAGAAACCTGGTGGAATCGATGTCTCGACGCTTGCAGACAGTGCTGGATGTAATAGGTGGACTAAATGATAAAAATCTGCAATTTTTGACTTCACATGTACTGTTTTTCCATGAGAAGTGAAAACTGTACGCTCAATTTTACCACACATGAATTAAAAGGTTTGCTTTTGGATTACAAATTCCAATTTATTTTATAATTTTTTAACATTTGTTGTTTTCATGAAATAAACAAAAAAAAGGACTAGTTTTGAACTGCCAAAAAGTTGTTTGCGATTACTCAATTTGTTCATCCAGACAGTTTCGTTCAATAATAAAGTTGATTTTATAAAAACAAATATATATATATGCGATTCATTCTTTTAAACATTTGAAAAAGCAGCATACTGTGCCTTGCTGTCAGGGTCATACAATTTCACTTTCAATTGAAAATCGTCGTGGGACGATGAACCTAACATTCATCCCTTTCAATTGAAACACATAATCTTCATTTGACAGCCACTTCTTAGTCAGCTTCGGCAAAACAATCTTCGAACAAACATTTTCGGTAAGCTTTTCATTCATCGGTGTTTATTTTAGCCTTCGGCGTCGAATTAGTACGAAGCAGGAAATTCATGCAATACGTTCGGATTTACATTCATTTCTGAGGTATTCATTATTTTCAAGACTAGAAACAGTGCCATCAGGTAAAATAATTGTAGCACCGAAAACAATATTATAATCAACCATTTTATGAAATGATAGCTGCAATTACTGATATTTATGTTGCTTTAACGCGATTTCTGCTGTGTTCATAGCTCCAGTGCAAATGCAACAAATGTAATTTCAATAAGTCACCGCAGTATCAAACAGAAACGCGCTTGCCAGCTCGGGGAGCTTTTTGTCGAGCAACCTTACAGCAACGCGTGCATCGTCAAATGACAATACTTCTAGCAACACTGGCAGGCATGTTTCGTTGTGTTCGCCAACCACTGCTCGGGTGGGGGTATGAAATCAAATAAATTTCAATGAAGTTGATTGACGGTCGTTCACCACGTCGTTTGAAGCAAGCCTGGATTTCAATTGAACGGTCGAACGGCTTTCAACGGTGGCTACCCAACAAACATCAGTGTCGAATAACTGCTTGTTCAAATAAATTTGGAGAAGTTATTAAGCTTGCTAGAAGAAAAAGCTGAACAATTTCTCCAAATTTGATTGAACAAACAGTTATTCAACATCGATGTTTGTTGGGTAGATCGTAAATGATTTTAAGTTTACTCACATTTGACAGGAAGTGAATTGGGAGTGAATCGGTGAAAGTAAGATTCATTCACTACACGAAAGCTAATTGAAGTGAAGTGAAATGAATACAAAAGCGATTCATTTTCATTTTAATGCTTCGACGATGTAGGACCCTGCTTGCTGTGTTTGTCCACAGCACCAATCCACTACAGGCTTGGCGTAATGGCACGAAGCGAGATCCGGCCAGAACAGCGTGGGACCACGGTGAGAGCGGAGGAAGGGCAGCAAGCGCTTATGCAAGCATTCCTCTCGATAATTCTGCCCGTTTATGGTGCCGGTTGTAACGAACGGCTTGCTGTACCGTCCGCACTCGCAGATCGCCTGCCACAACAGGTACTTCTTCGCGAATTTTTCCATCTTTCTCTTCCGCAACTTCTCCAGAACCGTCATGTGTCCGCCTTGATATATGTCTCGTCGTCCATGACGAGACAGCCTGGCTTGACCAGCCACTCACGGTACAGCTTCCGCGTACGCAATATGGCCACCGTGTTTTGCTTGTCAGTCCGGTTTGGCGCCTTCCTGACCTTAAACACGTAGCCCAGCCCGCTTCATGGTCTGCTGGACGAACCACTTCGACGAATTGACCTTTTTTGCCACGTCTCGGGTAGAAAGGTTCGGGTTATTCTTAAAGTACTGCCTTCCGCGCCTTCTCAGGGTATTCCGTTTTCGGTTTTCGGCCGCTTCCAGCGCGCGGCTCGATGGTCTTCGTCTCCTGGAACATCTTCACAACGCGGGACACGGTGGAATGGTGCATTCCAAGCCTTTTGCCGATCCATCTGTGCGACTGACCAGGATTATCGATCACCGCGCCCAAGATTTGCTGGCGTAGCTCTTCTTGTTTCGAATGCATCTTGAAAACTACTTGAAAGATCGCGATAAAATTGCACACATGAACATAACACTCTAAGCTAGTATTACCTAAAATTTCATTAATTTTTACCCACGCGATAAAAAGTTACATCCAAAACAAATTGTCGCATTTTTTTCCGAGTCCAATCTTTAGAGTTTGACAAAATTATCTATTTGCCCCGCTATATGACCCATCTTATCCCAACGTTTTTTAGATAATATCCCTAATAAACATATACCATACAGGAACGATATTATAGATGGTTTCACCATACCGCTTACAGTCGGGATGATACCCCGAATTGGTGGTTAGGCACTTCTTAAGGTTATTGTTTATGCGGGACATTAAATCAATAGCATCATTTGAAAAGTTCACCAAAATTTGCTTCAGCTACGAGATATTGGAGATTTGTCTTAAGTGACCCATAGTGCCCCACCCTACCCTACAAACCTTGTGTTTCCTTTGCTGACCATCCTTGGTGGACGTGACATCGGCAATGGTGCCACCACTCTCGGCTCCGTTTTGCTCGTCAGTATCGTCATGAATTCGTTGCTTGTGCTTCTCCAGTTTACTAAGGTGGCTGAACTTTTGACCACACAATTCACAGGAATGTTCCAAACTCGGACAACACGACGTATGCTCTTCGAACTTTTTTTTGAAGAAAAAACTTCTCGCGCAGTGAGGACATTGGTACTTTTCTTCGGCGTGATCAGTCAACTGAAATAAGGGGAAATTAAAGAAATGTTTAATTATTTTCTTACAACCTAGATTTTTACTACTTAACACGAGAAGTTAACGGTTAGACGGTGTTGAAGATGAGAAAGGTATCTTTTTAACAATAACAACCTTAGTAACTATGTTGGCTTAGACCAACCGCACCAATACGGTAATATCGGTAAATTGTTACCCACCCTAATAAACATGTACCGTAAAGGAACGATATTATAGTTGTTGCATACACTTAAGTGGGAGTACCCGATTGGTGGGCTTTTTATGGTTGTTGTTTTATGCGGGCAGTTTGACAACTCGACACCGCACCGGTGGTGGTTGGTAACCGAGTTGGAAAATGACAATAGGGTATTTTAGGGGTATGTGGATTATGACATTTTTCCATGAAACATAATAATGTACCCCCATTCCATTTATTTTTTAGTCCTGACAAGTGCAACTATTGAAAAAATAATTTCACAATATTACGAAATAATAATGATTCCAAGACAACATCATTCTATTTCACCATGAAACACGCTACAAAAAAACAGACTACCTAAACTAACGAACCAACCATTGCTTTCCAACATGAAAAAACGTCAAAAAAGCGTTGCATAATCCGACAGGTCAGCTTGTTGTTACTTTGCATAAATGTCTCACTCCAGTTTCATTTTACTCAATTTTTGAGTACAATTGTATACTATCTCTTTTTCTCTCAGGGAAATGTTACTCAATTTTCGTAAAAAATGGATCTACTTATAAATTGAGTAGATCCACTTTTTAACGAAAATTGAGTAATATTTTCGTGAGAGCAAACGAGATAGTATAAAATTGTAATCAAAAATTGAGTAAAATGAAACGGGCGTGCTCTTGGTAAACTTCATGCCAGTTTGTAAAAATAAAAATTATTGGATTTTTTTGGTTTAAAAATCTAGAAAAAATAGTTGAGGTCTAAACAAAATATTGTTGTGCTAGTAAGAACGCCGGTCATGGATATAGATAGAGAAAACCATCTTTTTTTTCAAATTAAAAAATTGCTCGCTCGATGAGCAACCGATTCGTAAATTTGACAACCCGATCCAACCGAGCCGAGCGTTACTATTTGAAGAAAAATAAACAAAACAAGTTGAAACGTTAAAACAACATCTTCATATGAAAGACTTTCATTTCAATTCGAGTGTTTCCTATTAGTTTTTAAAGTGTTATTCGCTAATTTCACGTTTATTGTGATATGTTGTTGAAAAATGAGTGCATCAAAACCCCGCGGAAGGAATTGGACGCAATAAGAGAACGAAGTGCTTTACAGGCCTCGGCTGGATGTTTCCCGAAATCCAATCTTCGGGACAAACCAGAACGTCGAAAACCTGTACGCAAGAGTATACGAACTATACACTGCACGAGATATTTAGCGAAACGAAACCGGTGCGAGAATAAATTTGAGTCTTATTGCGTTACCTTTTTATGAACGACCGGTGCGATATTGGGTGGCTAAATCAAAATAGAAACGCTATCTGTTGTCAAAATATTACCCAGATACGAACCCACCGGTGAGGATGGCCTTGGGGAAGCCGAAATACCCGCGGTCTGGTCGAAGTTAGGATTTTCAATAGTAAGGGTAGGAATGGGGAAGTAGGGGTCTTAACGTTGACTTTCAACACCATATTGGCGATGCGGTATTGTTGCTGCTGGTCAGGCGCAGAATGGGCATTGTGTTAACCTGTAAAGATACAATAAAGCGGAAAAACAGCGCTTGCTATGCTCAGGAGTGTTGAGCGAACGAGAGTTATGGCTTGAGTCAAGAGAAATTACGCGTGTAAATACGGTAGTAAATCGTTTATTTAAAAAATCAAATTAAATTTCTCGGTTTTCAGGAGTTCAACTAGTATAAAATTCAGGAAAAAATATTCAGTTAGGCTTCCGCTTTTCCAAATCCGAATTGCCGGGCCTCACGCTGCTGTTCTCAACTCCTGCCATCAGGGGATCTCCGTGCAGCCACGTGGTCCAATCTTCATCGCCGCAGGAAAGCCAGTTTGCCTTGAACTGCTGCTCGTCCTTAGCAGTTTTTTCGGTCATCCTTAGTTTCAGCTTGTACAATAGCCCAGTACTTTCCCATTGGGCGGAGCTCTGGCGTGTTGGGCGGGTTCTTGTGTTTGGGAACCACCTGCACGTTGTTGGCGGCGTTGACAAGGCACTGCAACGTGGCCTTTGTACCGTAATGGCAAGAAGCCAAACTCCGGCCAAAACAGTACGGAACCACCGTGTTGCCTTCAGGAAAGGCAGCAGACGTTTATTCAAACACTCTTTCACGTAAATTTCTTGGTTGACAGTCCCGGAAGCTATGAAAATGCTGCTTTTCAAGCCACAGGTACAGATGGCTTGCCACACCAGATATTTCTTTGCGAACTTTGACAGTTTCGTGTGCTTGAAAATATCTGCTACCTTTCCCCTTCCAGTTTTGCCGTATAAAACTCCTGTCCCGGAAGCTGCTTGTAGTCGGCTTTGACGTAGGATTCCGTCGTCCAGTACCACGCAGTCAAACTTCGTCAGCATCGTCGTGTACAGCCTCCGGGATCGCGACTTTGGCCGTCTTATTTTTCCCGTTTTTCATCGCGATTTGGAGTCACTCCCTCCATGTAAGTCGATAGTCCGGCTTCGTTTTCAGGCTCGATGCCCGGTTGTCGATGATACACCTCTCAGCTTATTTGCGGCATCTCGGAGCGATAGGTTAGGGTTTCGCTTGCCAAACTACCGGCAACTCCCTTTGTCGTCTCAGCGGCTTCCGGTTTTCGATTTCCCTCGAATCCAGACTTCCTAGCTGTCGACAAACGTTCCCCAAACACTTTAAATACATTTGTAGACGACGGTTGATTTGGCAACTTTTAGCGTTTTTGCCAACTTTGCGTGCGAGTACCTCGGATTTTCGCGATGCGCGAGCAAAATTTTGATACGCAGCTCTTTTTGCTTGGACGGCATTTTGACAACTGAAGAGTGAACTCCAAAATCAAACTAGGACTCAACATCGCTACACACACACACCTTCAAAATGAGGGGTAGTTCAGGCTTGTGACTGGCGCAATGCACTCCGAAATTGAAAGAAATACGTCACAGTTGATTTTGACCAAATTTTGACCGTTTCGCCCGTTACGTTTGATTTTATAAATCCACTTACTGCCTATAGCTTTCCGACCGGCTGGTAACTTAGTCAGATCCCACGTATTGTTTTTCGAATGACTCGCCAATTCCTCTCGCATAGCTTCATCCCATTCGGTTGATCTTGATGACTTCCTAGCTTCACGGAGAGTTCGAGGCTCCTTGTCCGCCTCCACCAAACATGCCGCATTCATTTCGAGCATCAAACGCTTAGGCCGGTGCCCTTTGTTGCCGCGTTCCGACCGCCGAAGTTCAGGGCTGAATCCTTCGAAAACCGACTCTTCCATAGAATTCCCCAAGAAATCGCCTTCTGATGCACTATCGTAGCTAGATGTTTCCAAAATATCAGGCTCGGTAGTCTCCTCCTGGCCGTCTTCTTGCTGCACGCTTCCGTGAGCTTCCGATTCTTCTTGCTGCACGCTTCCAGAGTATCTTCCCGCTGCATTATCCAATCCAGACAGATGAATTCCGGTGTTATCGGCTGCTGACTCTCCCGCACCGATTCCTTCGCGTCCATCTCCATCTCTAAGAACTTCGCATCCCGGTTAATATGCACTCTGTCAGTCTTCCTGTCCAAGAAACGATATGCCTTCCTGTTTTCAGCGTATCCAATGAATGTCAGTTTGACCGCCTTTCTGTCGAGCTTTCGTCTTTTCTCATCCGGGACACGAACCAATGCACTGGAGCCAAACACACGTATGTGACTGTAATTTGGCTTTTCCCCAAACCACAGCTCGTAAGGGGTTCGCTGAACCGTCGAAGATGGCAAACGGATGTTACAGGCAGTCATTACTGCCTCGCCCCAGTATTTCTTCTCCAAATTCAACAGCAAACAACGGGTCATTTCGATCAAAATACGATTAGCTCTCTCGGACTTCCCATTTTGCTGCGGGCTGTATGGCGCAGTCTGCTGCAAAATAATCCCGCTCTCATTCAGGAACGTCTTCAGCTAGTACTAGAGTACTCCCCGCCTCCATCAGTACAGTAAATAATTGGCTTTTTACCGAACTGATATTCTACTAGGCTCACATAGTGGCGAATCTTCTCGTAGGTTTCTGATTTACTCTTCAGTAAGTAGACGACCGTGTATTTAGTGAAGTCGTCGATCAAGGTCATAACGTATTCGTTCCCGCTTGGAGTTCGCACCTCCATGGCTCCACACAGGTCGGAATGCACAAGCTCCAATACAGCTGTCGATTTCGTGTCAGAAGCAGGAAACGGAGCTCTGGCCATTTCATCCTTTGCAACAGACACTGCACACAGACCGCACTCCACAGTCACTCAGCTTCAAATCGATTCCCATTTCTTCACGTATAATCCGCTTCACGGCGTCCGGATGACGGTGTCCCAATCGTCAAAGCCAGCGGTGCTGGCACATATTAGAATGTCCAACCGTCGACAGAAGAGCTTGCTGGACGGGCTGTTTCAAGCAGTAAAGTCCTCATTTCCGCTCACCCACAGCAATCACTTTGTTGTTCCGTAGTATTTGGCATTGGTCGGGCTCGAAACATATTTGATATCCTTCATCAACAATCCGGCTCACGGATAGCAAGTTACCGGCCAGCCCAGGCACAAACAAAACGTCTTTAATAGTAATTAACTTCGAGTCACCGTTTGCGCCTATTTCTGCTAGCTTACCGGTGCCAACACCTTGTGCCGGAATCCGTTTACTGTCCGCCAAACACACATTGTCGTCCGAGTCAGCCAGCGTGGCCAAATTGCTGAGGTCTCCCGTCATATGCTTCGTGCAGCCGGAATCCAGGTACCAGCTACGGTCATCCCTCGAGGCACTTGCAAGACACTTCTCTGCAGCCGCCGAAAATCACACTTCAAAATCTTCTTTCGTTGCTTCCTCCGTCACTGTCACTTTAACTTTCTGGTGCTGCTACTGTTTCGGTGGTACTTCCTTTTCCTTCGCTTGCTTCTCCGCTTTCAGTTTAGGGCAGTCTCTTTCGGAAATGTCCTTCCAACTTACAAAAATGGCACAACCGTTTTTTCCTCTCATTGTTGTCACTTCGAGCCGACACCTTCAGTGCTTTATCCAAGGACTTATTTTCGCATCTTCTTCTCCAATCATCGAGCAGTTTTCCCTTCACATATTCGATTTTCAACTCCTCTGTGGTCTTGCTCTCCAACGTCGTAACTCACCGGGAGACTGGACAAAACAATGGCTACCACCCAATGTTCCGGAAGGTCTTCTCCCATCGCAACCAGCCGATGCGACAGCTCGGCGACTTCCATCAAATGATCAGCCATGTTTCCACCCTCCGCCAACCGCAATGAGCAGAGTTTCCTCAGAACATGAATTTTATTGCACAGGGAGCCACTCTCGTGGTAGCTCTTCAGCGATTTCCACATATCGTTTGCAGTTGCAGCGGACATCACATGACATAAATGATCGTTTTCGAGTGCCAGACCTATTGTGGCTCGGGCTTTGCCATCCTTCGCCGTCCATTCTGGTGTCACCGGATTCGGTTTTGGCTTATTCACCACATCACTCAAGCCCTCCTTCAACAGCAGCAATTCCATC
The DNA here is from genome assembly GCA_024533555.2 of Aedes koreicus. Taxonomy (NCBI): domain Eukaryota; kingdom Metazoa; phylum Arthropoda; class Insecta; order Diptera; family Culicidae; genus Aedes; species Aedes koreicus. Next base: position 128,984 of record JAHHFK020003989.1, read on the forward strand.
CGGAATTTCCAGCTGCTCCAGTTGAAATTGTTGAGTTTCACCATGAGAACTTTCGCCTCCGCTTGGTGCGCTCACTCGACGCTGCAAAAACGAAACGAAAAAGTCCTTTTTTTTCACACCCGCGATTCAATTTCCACTCGCGCCGCGTTCACTGGGCCCATAACCTGTTGAGCGAACGAGAGTTATGGCCACGAGTGAAAATAAATTACGCATAAACTACTGTTTAATAAAGAACTTTATTTGAACGAAGTTTATCTCTCGGTAGTTCGAATTCAACTGAACAAAGAAAAATGTGCCAACATGGCTGATGATTTTGGCGCGTGTAGATTCGTGTAGTAGAACGAAGGAGGCCGAAAGCTGAGGGTTCTCTTTTTATCGACACTGGTTGGGGGGGAAAAAAGGGAAAAAGGGGGGGAAAAAAAAAAAAAGGAAAAAGGGATTAAAAATTTATATAGTATATAAATCTTCACTATTTGAAAAAATAGCCCGATTTGCGATAAAATTGATCGAAATATCAGAAGAATATCCAACTTACCATGTGATAGTTGATTTGGTAGTAGCTGGCTAAAGATATGCCACAGATTTTGCACGAAAAAGGTTCATTTACAAAATTTTCATCTTTCTCCGGGACTTCTTGCCTTTCAGTGTTAGCATTCAGTGGAAAAGCGGAAACGTTAGATAAGTGTCCGCCCGATCGTGTATCTACAAAACAAATATTCATTTAGTTATTCGTGCGTCTATCGTAGTAAAAATCTAAAAATCTACCAACCTGAAACATCGACCGTTGCTTGTTCTTTGTCATCACTAATCGATATTGTAGTTTCCTCTGCCGAGTGACTAATTTGCAAATCGTTGTTCGTGGCTTGTTTTGGATATTGCACGATTTGCAGACATTCGACAGTGCTCCTTTCTGGATGAAACCGCGAAGTGTGGCGTACGAATGAGTTGAAAAGCTTCATCGTATGTCCGCATATTTTACATAGAAACATCTTATTCTCACACTCATAACAGTGCTCATAATATTCCTTTATGCGGTGAAATGTCGTCCCACAGGTAGCACATTTGTGTTTTGGTTCAGAGTGACATTTTATCTGTATTGAGCAATAACTTCTCTCTAGTTTTCGGTAAACGATAGAATTTAATAGAATAATTACATACCTTATGATTGTTCATCCATAGATAGCCTAGAACAGTTATCCCACAGACGTCACAGTTGGTCAACTTCTGACATCGTTTCAAATGCTGAATCAAATATCCCGGACTGGAGAACACTTCCTCGCAAAAATAGCATCTTGTTCGAGACATACCGGTGTTAACCAGAGGAGGCCAAATTTTCTCCATTTCGATGGAAGAATCATCTTTCTCGACATTCTTCAGCTCTTGTTCCATGCTCCCCTTATAAACATTGCAGATGCTGTACCTATGCTTATTGGCAGCCAACACACTTGGAAACATTTTACCACAAGAGTCGCAAGGTACTCTCCTCTGCTTACATTTGGACACATGTGTTTTCAATCTATTTTGCCAGGAAAACTGCATAGAACAATGTGGACATGTCAGCATCGGTTTAGTGTGCACTGTTTTCTGTAGTAAACGAACAAGATTAATTAAGTTGAGAATACATAAGTTTAAAATTTACAAACCACGTGATGTTGAGCTTCCGCCAGATTCGACAATGTGATTCCACAGAAATTGCATGCGACTGGATCATGGTGAGTTAGAATGTGACGAACTAGGGCCACATCACTTGATACGTTTAATCCACAGTGGGAACATTTGTTGCAGGCTTCTTCACCCACAACATGCTCTATGTCACTCAGAGCGGGAACACAAGCATTTGAATGGCGTTTAGCATGATGTTTGAAATAAAATTTCTTTGAGCATACTGCACACCTATACTTTGGTTTCGTATGTGTCATAATCTAAACAACCAAGAATAATTGAAATTATAAATAACATTGCATTCGAAGCATAGTAAGACAAACCTTATGATATCTGGCTTTAGCGGTGCCTTCGAAAACTTCTCCGCAAATACTACATTTGATTGACCGATGGCAATGAAAGATGTGATGACGTAAACGACTAGCGCTGGCATAGTCTTTGTCACAATGAACACACATTGTGCCGGAAGTTTTACTCATTGAACCCGTCTCGCTTATTGTAACGTTTGTAGCTTGATCAACATCCGAGTTAGTTAATTCTAGTTGTTTCTCTTTCTTTATAAGTGCATCAAGACGATGCTTATATCGCGTATTTCTTTTAAGGTAGCGTGAATTTGGAAGTTTTAAAAGACATTTTCGCTGCTTTCCTTTCTTAGACTGGTTTTTCTGTTTTGGCGACAGAGATAATTAAACAATGTTAAGAAAAAATGTATCAAATAACATACCTTCCGATGAGCAAGCAATCTTTTTGAAAAATGCTCATCTTCATTAGCAACATTTTCCTCTTTTATTTGAACCATGGCCTGACAATTAGGGGCATAATCACTGTTGTGTTTTTCGGCGTGGAGGTTTTCGCCGCGATCCGAAAATCGTTGAAAGATGTTGTCATGAACTTCCTGCAACGTAATCCAATTATTCCAGTCCTTTAAAGGGAAATCCTTAACTTACCTGGACGTGCTTCCTGTAGGAACTCTCCGAATATGCACGTTGGTCATTGCAACGAGCACAATGATATAATTTATATTTTGCTTCAATTTCCTGGTAGTGCAATTCCTTGCATTCATCTGTAATCTTTTGACAAAACATAATGATATCGGCTATCACAAATCACGAATGTTCCAAACGCTTTAGTATTACCTCATGCAGATCCAGATGATTCCACAGCCCTTCTTTGCTCATATAGTCCTCGTCGCATAGGGAACACCGGAAAATCAACCGCAATATGCACGTCTCTCGATGCAGTTCCAATCCACCTTCCTGGTAGTCCTCAAAGCAAATTTCACATTCAATCATTTTGGCTATTTCCATTTGGTTGGACAATTATCCTCTTCAAAGAAACCGAAGTTTACGTATTTAATTTCGATACATTAGGTTTTCTATTTGTGTTGTCTGTTGACAACTGGCTACGACTTTTCACGATCCATCTCGCCTTAAATTAGGTTTTTGCACTGTATTTTTTAGTGGTTTTTCGATATTTCGAACCGAATATACAAGCCAACTTGATAAAAGAGTGACAAACTCTCGACGACTTATTCAAAATGACGTATGACGGTTTTATGAACAGAACGGTGAACAAAGATTCGAACGTTACTTTCTCGAAACTAGCATCACCATCACAAAGGATAATATTTCGCTAACATAATTTTGGTGCTCGTTGGAATGGGAGAGGTAAGAATTACAGGAAATTGATGTTTGAATCTTTGTTTACCTCTTTGGTTACAAGATCAGATACGTCGTTTTGAATAATTTGTCGAGAGCTGTTGCAAAATCAAAACATAATACCTATCCGACCAATTACTTGTATGCGGGTAGCACCAGAAGGCATTTGATGGTGGAGGTAGCATAAATCGAATACGCTCATTCGGATTCAACAAAAAATGAGTAACTTTTATCCATTTTCATAAAACAGGCTGAAACGTCAAACTACTACACTGAAAAAAATCTTGCCAGTAAAAACTACCATTTTCAAAACTTTCATGAAATCTCAGCCAAACTTACTACGTTTCTGGTACAGTCTTCAACGTTTGTGGTATATTTGACAGACCTCATCATCCTGATATCCTCCCCATCATGGTTGACTTCAACCGCAGGCATGGTCAAATCAAACGTATTTATAGTCTGGTGAAAATTGTTGGTTTTTTCGCTTAATTTTTTTTAATTTTTTTTAATTTTTTGCGCTTAATTTAAGCGTCGAAATAGTAGTTTCCAAAGCGGTATTTTTTAGCGTGCAAGCCGATTTATGAAAGTGGGTGAATCTCACTCTATTCTTCATAAATCAGGTTTATGTCTTTTGTTTGTACAATTCACACATATTTGTACTTTTCATGCGGTGATTGCCAGATTAAAAAAAAACTAACATTTTAGAGGGAAAAACAGTGGTAAGTCCTTTAGAATTCAGGTAACTATGTGAAATGTATTTATGTGAAAGCCGGATATGGCAACGGAGTTCTTTTTTTTTTTGTTAATCTTTATTCTAAAAGGGTGCATCGATACGCAGCTTGTCGCAAACGCAAAGGAATGCATCCTGAACATCTCGGATTCAGTCGCGCCGATGATAGCTAAATTTCTGCCGAATTCGAATACGATCTGGATACCCTAGTAAACTCCAGCGTTTCTTCGAAGCTTCCGAATTCTTCCTGGAAGCTACCCGCATAACGAAAAACAATTTGCTATGTAGTGAAAACTACATTTCGAATGTGAGTTATATTATTACATTCTATATGTTATTGTTATCAAATAGTTTAATCTTGTTTTCACCATATAACCTATAAAAGAACACATATTGTTAATGTATGCCACATTGTCATAGAAAGGTTTTTTATTGTCTGTACTCGGTCTGGATTATATACCAACTTTTTGGCATAGAGTACAGCAAATATTTTGTTCGTGAAAATTGTCATTTTTTTATGGTAACCTAACTTAACCGCCTATTCAGCATATTCCCAAGTAACCACGAGGCTGTAATAGCATGCATATATAGGGCATATGTATTACGTCTAGTGCATCATTGAAGTTGGATTAAAGCTGAAAAGGGCCCCTCTAAGATCGAACTAATACTATATCTTTTGTAATGCCATAAGACATTGCTAAAGTAGCATTATTGCATTGGTAATGCATTACTACACAGAGAGGAATTTGATGGTCAATTTTACCATTATTGGGGGTTAGGATGACTATTGCAGTATAGTGATTTTGAACCGACTATGATCATGGTCAAAACTACCATTAAAAATAGTTGATGCAACATTTTCCATAATGTCGGAATAGTCCTTGTTACCATGATCATAGTCAAAAATGCCATGAACGTGGTGAATTCGACCATTTGCATGGTTATTGAAAACATTATATGCGATAGTCATCCTGATGATGATTTTTTTGTTGTTGAACAAGAAAATTTTTTTCTTGTGAGATTTTTTCTCATTTATCGTTTTTTTTTTTTAAACCGAGAGTAGTCGGGGGGGTTACCATTGTTGATTTTGGTGGGATAAAGTGAATTATTATAGTTGGGGGTTTTGTGGGTTTGTGTGTGGCTTTTGCTTGCACTCAGCGAAATAAACTTTCGATATTCATAAGATTGCATTATGATTATTTGCTATAAGAATTCGGTATGAGTTTCATAACTTTACCTTATGAAATATAATGATGTTGTAAAAATAAAAATATTCAGCAACCGGGATTCGAACCTTGCTCGTGGGGGTTGTGGGTCCGGTGACTTGTCCACTAGTGTATATCAACACTTGTAAACAGGTGTAACAATAAGAAGCGGATGGTGTATATGGGATAGGTTGTCATGCTTAAAGGCGTACAAGAACAACGTCGTGTGAAACAGAATCTGTTTTTTATTGGGTTTGGTGTTTGTTTTTTAGTTTTAATTCGACTGTCTATCAGCAACAGTAATGCCATATCACATTTTTTCAACAACTCCCATGCTATGTAGCATTACCTTTACATTAAAAATGTTATGATGCATTACCATATATCTACAAACAACTTAACGTTAAATACGCATTAAATGATGCATTATTGCATTATCTCAATAAATGCTTCATCGCTAGCTAAAAAGCAGCATTGGTGCAGTATCATCTGGATGACGTTTTCCAATTTGACTTTAGAAATGAGAAACATATTATCGAGCCGAGCTGCCTGTCAGATCCAGAATCGTCATCTTCATTCTCCTTCACCTTGGACTTAGCAGCAGTAAATTTGGTTTGGAATATGGCTGCATTATGGGGAGCCGCAGGTTTTTCTGGTTGTTGGTATTCAGAGGACTGAGCTGTTTTACAACGAGGAATCTTCATTCTCATATATATGATATATCATTTTCATTAATGATTCAGTTTCAACCTGCACCGGGTATCTAAATTGTGTCCGCTTGTTGTGTGATGAACGGCGGTGGGTATGATTTCATTTGTAACTCGTATCGGGTTGAGGTTTGCACTGATAAAAGGTTCGGGTATCGCAGTCTCACCGACGTGTTTAGCCAGAATCTAAAAATAGCTGCATGAAATATGGTTTTATAGAACGACAAAGAGGGTATGCTTAGGGTATGCTTCGTTTATATTATGCAGTTGTCTTGTATAATTCCATTGCTCTCTTGGCTAAGAGTGTTAACGCAACCGGCATTTATCGATCAGTCGTGAGAAGCGTTGGTTCGAATCCCGATGTAGGAAACACATTTGAGCTTATAAAAAATAAATCCCATCAATGTAACGCGAAGATGCCGTAGAATAATATGAATTAATATCCCTAAATAAAACGTAACAGAGGAAATGAATTCAAATAGAAGAAAATTAAATACATTTTTGATGTTTTTTTTTCCAAAATATCCCAAGCTCTATATTTGCTTTTTAAAATGCAATAAAACATTTCAGTAGAAGCAGTAATTCAACTGCTGAAAAAGTTACTATGCCCTAATTATACTTGTTCTCGGGCTTCAATAAAGCATGTGCGCTAGCTTTAATTTGACAGGAGTGGGGCCCTTTTCGACTTTAGTTCTACTTTAAGCACGCATTCTCTGTGCTTTAAGTACGCATGTATGATTAGACTGCTTTATACCATAAACTTATATCGTAATATAATGCAAAACTAATGTATCTATATAGAGCTTCATGGTTACTTGGGTGAACTCAACTCGTTCGAAAGCACGTCGAAAAGATCGTTCGGGGTGATCAATTAGGGGGGGGGGGGGAGTACGGGGGAGGGGACGGGCCGCGGGCGTGGTTTTGGGGTTTTGGGTTGCGGGGGGGGGGTGGTAACTTCGCCGGCGGCGGGGGGGGGGAACATCAACACCAATTTTAGAATATTTGCTGTGTTTTTGCTGTGGTGGATTGGTTAAGTAAATTTAACTCCTTTTTATATATTAAAAATATAAAAAATACTAATTTTTACAGAATTTCTGTAATTTACAGAAAACTACCGAACATTGTAAAAACAAACTACAGATCCAGTTCTGCAACACTGTAAAAACAAATTACGAATGTACTGTAAACTAAATCTTCGCAAAATAAGCTGTATAAAGGTACCAAACAGATTGTAAATTATTCCATGCTGTCAAACTCGACCTTATCCCGCCATTTCAAAGTTGAATGTTTGTTGTTCTGTTGAGTTTTACAGTGCAGCCAAAAACCAGTTCCCAAAAGGGAGGAAATGTTGGACAAAATTGGAGTCCTTCATGAAGGAACAAGACATTTTTTCCATATGTACAATTAAAATGTATTTTATATATGTAATTAAAAGCAATGAACTGCAAATGAAAGCGAAAAAAATATCAATTTATCTCATTAGTTATTCTAATTGTAAAAACCAAGAAGAAAATCGATAAAAAAGAAACCCGTTTACAAACGAATCTGTAAATTTTGCTGACCAACTGTAATTTTTTTTACATTATTTTCGGTGAAAAGGGACAACGTGCGTTACCAACAGTTCACCAAAATTTACAGAGCGTTTCGGTAAATTTTGACAGTTCAGACAGCGAAGTTAAATTTACTGAACGTACTGTAAAACTAAAAAACTACCGAATCAATTACCGAATGTTCAGCCGTTTAATATTCGGTAAAACATTACAGTATACTGCACAAAATCTAAGTGTCAGTCAGTCAGTCAGTCAGTCAGTCAGTCAGTCAGTCAGTCAGTCAGTCAGTCAGTCAGTCAGTCAGTCAGTCAGTCAGTCAGTCAGTCAGTCAGTCAGTCAGTCAGTCAGTCAGTCAGTCAGTCAGTCAGTCAGTCAGTCAGTCAGTCAGTCAGTCAGTCAGTCAGTCAGTCAGTCAGTCAGTCAGTCAGTCAGTCAGTCAGTCAGTCAGTCAGTCAGTCAGTCAGTCAGTCAGTCAGTCAGTCAGTCAGCTGCCGTCAGTCAGTCCGTCAGTCGCCGCCGCCGCCGCCGTCGCCGCCGCCGTCCGCCGCCGCCGCCGCCGCCGCCGCCGCCGCCGCCGCCGCCGCCGCCGCCGGCCGCCGCCGCCGCCGCCGCCGCCGCCGCCGCCGCCGCCGCCGCCGCCGCCGCCGCCGCCGCCGCCGCCGCCGGCCGCCGCCGCCGCCGCCGCCGCCGCCGCCGCCGCCGCCGCCGCCGCCGCCGCCGCCGCCGCCGCCGCCGCCGCCGCCGCCGCCGCCGCCGCCGCCGCCGCCGCCGCCGCCGCCGCCGCCGCCGCCGCCGCCGCCGCCGCCGCCGCCGCCGCCGCCGCCGCCGCCGCCGCCGCCGCCGCCGCCGCCGCCGCCGCCGCCGCCGCCGCCGCCGCCGCCGCCGCCGCCGCCGCCGCCGCCGCCGCCGCCGCCGCCGCCGCCGCCGCCGCCGCCGCCGCCGCCGCCGCCGCCGCCGCCGCCGCCGCCGCCGCCGCCGCCGCCGCCGCCGCCGCCGCCGCCGCCGCCGCCGCCGCCGCCGCCGCCGCCGCCGCCGCCGCCGCCGCCGCCGCCGCCGCCGCCGCCGCCGCCGCCGCCGCCGCCGCCGCCGCCGCCGCCGCCGCCGCCGCCGCCGCCATCGCCGCTGCCGCCGCCGCCGTTAGTGAGGCAGTCAGTCAGGCAGTCAGTCAGTCAGTCAGTCAGTCAGTCAGTCAGTCAGTCAGTCAGTCAGTCAGTCAGTCAGTCAGTCAGTCAGTCAGTCAGTCAGTCAGTCAGTCAGTCAGTCAGTCAGTCAGTCAGGATAGTAGCAAGGTCTCTTTACATAGCGAGAGGGCAAAAAACAAACAAAAAAAATGGGGAAATACTACCGACCATTACCCATTTCGGGAGGAATCGATTAGAATCCATTCGTCTTTCACAAAGCACGCGAAGATTTTATGATTTCTTTTTTTGTTTAGGTTGAATTACGAATTATTGTTTGGTTTTTTTTTTGCGAAAACGACACAGCAAGAAGAAAACACGTCAGTCTCAAAGCACGGCTTGCTGTGATCCCTTCTCCAGATGAGATTTTGGTATGGCTCCGAATGCTTATCGATTCCGACACAAACAGTAGTTGTTGTGCTGTTTCACAGTGGTTGAGGTTTATTTGTGTTACCTATACTTAATGTGATTTAATAGCCGTCGGCTGTTTGCAGACCATGATGTCACTCCTGGCACGTTATTCTTGGCTTCCTTGTTGATGCAAGTCATACGTTCCGGTGAATGTCTGAAATTTTGCGGCTTACGGCCATCTTTCCCACACCTTATGCATAGTTTGTTCCTGTCCGATCCTTTACAGTTTCGTGCAATGTTCTTGCATTGAAGGGTCACTTTCAGGCACAAGATTCTCATATCGACAGGGTCGCTATAATTATACCGTTTAGGTATTCATATGGGAAGAATGCTAATACCAAACTGATTTTAATGCGAAAACAAGGCAATACTCAAAGGTTAACCATTTCGGAATACCCGGTACTGAACGATATCGAACCCATCAACACATGGACCGGGACCAACAGCATTTCTTTGCTTCCGAAGGATTTCATGATTGAAGATCCAGAAAATCCCACCAACTTCAACATAAACGAATACCAGACCTACTGAGGTGAGAGACAAGTAGCGCATACCATTAAACATTATTTACGTTGGAAGTTCACAAACTGAAAGATAAACATAAAACTACTGGTTTATTGTTCAAGATGATTCAGCAGTTACTACTTTGAGTTCAGTTATAATAATACGTAGTTGTCGTTTCTTATCGAATATGTATTGATTACCGTACATCTTCAGCCTAATAATCTTCGGTTTACGAGGTTCTAGACATTTTTTCGCTCTGCTATCTTTGTATTAATGATAATGACAAACAAGTCTCAGTTCATTGTACTCATACGTTCAAATCGTATCCTTTGTATTCTCGTTATTTCTCTTTGACTTTATTCATCGTGTTCTAATTTACCTTCTCGTGAGTGCTGTGCGTGAAATAAATAGCGATAAGTTTTCAATGTTTTCATTACGTTGATCGGTGCACTCAGTACATACCGTTAAAATAATATGATTGCGTATCAGACGATACGAAAGAAACTTGATAGCACATTGTTGGCACGTTAGTTTTTTGCGTATTGATGTTTTACTTTTATTTCTAAATTACGGAGTTGGCTAACATTGAGCATTCTAATGAGATTTTTAAGGCTTGTAATTGATTTTTCTCTGTATGGTGAGTACAGTATTTATATTAAATCACTAACGCCACTAGGCTGTTGATGTTCCTGGGCCTTCATTCTCAGCATGTTCATCGTGTTCCTGCAGTACCGTGTCCTCTTCTTCAAATTCCAGCTTAAGTTCAATATTCCCAACTAGCATAGGTGACGCTGTTTGAGATTGAGAATCATCGCACTCCGTCATTTGATGACTATGGCAATTTAGCTAGAATAGAAATCCAGTTATTTTAAAATTTCACTATCAAGAAGTGAATTAGCTCTTAGTATACAAACCTTATGTTTCATAAGCTCATCAGTACTAGCAAACGAAACTTTGCAAATAATACAACTAATTGTCTCTTTCGCTGCGTCGACACTGTTCTGCGTTTGCTCTTCAGTACAACTTACGCTTCCGATAGGTCTTTTGTCACCATGATCTTGTTCCTTGTGGATTTCTAGTAAGCTAAGAAGGTAGTACTTTTGACCACACAACTCGCATACATGTTTTAAACGTGCACAATTGTCCAAATGGATTACTAACCTCCTTTTGAGGTGAAATTTTCTCGTACAATGAGGACATTCGTAGTTTGGTTCCGTGTGTTTTGTTAGCTGAAATAGACGAAAAAAAAAAAAAACGCAAAGAAACCCAAGACAAAATGGCCAATTTTACACACACACCCCACACAGAATTTTTTTTGTTGTGACAAGAAAAAACAACACCCCCAAATCTTTTACCGATAACTCGGGGGTGGTTGATTTTTTAACGACGGCCTGCGGGTTGGTTCCCCCTGGCCTCGCCTTTCCCCTTTGCAGGTTCCGCTGGCTCGGCTTCTTTTTTTTTTCTTTTTTGCGGAAAAAAAAAAAATAATTTATTTTTCCCATTTTGTTTTGTGGTGATTATGTTTGGGGCGGGCGGCCTTGGGGGCGGCGAGAGAGGGTGGGTGTTGGGTCTTGTTTTGTGCTATGGTGACGACCCAGGTAACCAATAAGCAGTTCCAAAGCGTCTTTACGGCAGCCTATCAAGCAATTAAGTCACCTTAAATGCAACATAAATGCCGTTTTTGGCCCAATATACGGCAGATTTACTGCAATGCTATGATAATGCTACATCAATGCTGTTATGCATTCGAAATGCTAATTACAGGCTACAAGCATTTAAATAGCATTTGAAATCCAACTTTACAGCAGATAGCATTTAAGATGCTGATATAATGCTAATATAATGCTTGTAGCATCTGCAATGCAGATTTAGGGTTAATTTACTGCATATGCTATTGCTTATTGGTTACCTGTGGATGGTTACTAAAGGAAAATTTCGTTTAGTCAAATGCTTTTTGTTTCTGAAATCCCGGGACAGAAAAGGGGACAAATTATTTTTGACCGGAGGGGGTGGGCGGTTGTTGGGGGTGTCTAGGTGGTGGTGGTGGGGGGGGGGGGGGGGGGGGTTTTTTTCTCTTTGGGGGGGAGGGGGAAAATAAAATAGGGGCAAAATATAAAAAAAATGGACTAAAGGTTTTCCAAACTGGATCGGGTATCAAAATAGGGTCGGCTTGTTGTGTGATAAACGTCAGCGTGTATGGTTGTAATTGTAACTCGTATCGGATTGAGGTTTGCACTGACAATAAGTTCGGATATCAGTGTCGCCCTTGCTCTCATTGCGCTTGTTGCTTTCCGAAACAGTAGACACATGATTCCTTGTCGAACGTTCGAGTGTGCAAGTTCATTTTTTGGTTTTTTTCCACGATCGTGGTTTTTTTTCTGCACTAAAGCTGGTGTAACAGCTGGTTTGATAGTGCCACAGTGCGACGTTCGGAACGAAGGAAGTGGCCTTTACAAGCGAGCCTTGTAAAGGACCATCCAACGACCCGTCATCGACACCGAAAGTGTGAAGAATTTCGTTCTCCCCCACAACGGCTATCATCATCATCATCATCATCATCATCATCACCGCACCATTCCATCGCGTCGGTCAAGGCTTTGTTCCACACGCACCCGGAGGCTTTTCAATAGCCTATCTACACACTTAAATTCGATTTTGCTGTTCGGTAAAAAAATTGACGAAACACTTCGGTAAATATAACATCTTACCGATTTTTCGGTAAACATAAAAAATGTTACCGTAATTTTGTAACACTTTACCGAACGATCTGTAATGTTGAATTTTATTTACCGTAAACGGTAGAAAAAAATACAATCCATACGGTAAAAACAAACAATCACTGAATACGGTAAGAACTTTACCGAACAAAACGTAAAACGAACTCTGAATCACCGAAGCCCGGTAAAGTATTATTAGCTGTCAAACTGTCAGCCATTTTCTATGAAGCCTCGTGGTTCCAGTGATCGGTTGTCCAGAAGGTGGTTTGGATATTGATTAATTTTAATTATTCCATGAATGTATGTAGAAAATAAACCAGCGTTAATAGGGTATTATAGAGGTATGTGGATTATAACATTGTTCGATAATAAATATAATAATATACCGGCATTTAATTTATTTTTTAATTTTGACAAGCGAAACTATTGAAAAAAAAAATTAATAAAAAATGGAGAAATCGAAGAAAAAAGGTTTAGGATGGGGGGGGGGGAAAAAAATTTTGTTTTTGTGTAAGAGTTGGAAAATTTGGGGAATTTTTATTGGAGCTATCATCCGGCTAGCTATAAATATTTCAAATGTGCTGATTACACGCTAAACAATCAATAGGTTCGATGTAAAAAGGGATTATTATTCTAAATGATACACATGCAAAATATATTTGCTGCATTGTATCCATCTACAGGTAGAACACAACTTCACTGACGAGCATCCGATGCAGCCGACACTCATCGTTCGTAGTATTTCGTTGACTGCGCCATATGCTGGAAAGACCTCACAGTCCCGGTCGGAATAACAACAAATATAGTTTTGTTTAATATATTCAATTAACCAATAACATCCGAATATTTTGGTGTTTAATGATAAAAACAAAAACAAAATACCGAAACGGTTCGGTACCAGACTACACAAATTACCGAACTGTACGTTAATTTTTGACAGATCATCAAATCTTCCATTACCGAACTGTACGGTAGTTTTTGACAGTTCGTCAAAAAATTTGAGTACCGAACGTTCGGTAATTGATTTAATTACCGAACAGATTACCGAACGTTCAGCTGTTGAAAGTTCGGTAAAAAATTACCGAATACTGTAAAATTTTCTAAGTGTATACAGACCGACACGAGTAGCAGCCGCATCATACCAAATTGTGTAAAAAGGAACATTTCTTTTGATTTCCACTTTGCTCCACTACTGACTGAAGTTAGAGGATAATCCCCCTTGCAGGCACTTTTCCGGTAAAATTTATTGCTGTTTTTTATAAAAATTTTTTTTTTTTCTTTGGTTTGAAATTTCTTTGACGAAGAATATTGTTGATTAATCCTCCCGGATAACAGGAAACCTTTCTTGGTATTATATAAGTATTTTTTATTATTATTATTATTTTTTTTGGTTTGTTATTTTCCCTTATTTTTCTTTTTTTTTTCTTTTTTCAAATTATTAATTAACCCACCTAGAAGTGGATATAATCTCATTTTTTTTTTTTTTTTTTTTCTCTGTGATAGCTGTGTATGTGGATTTTTTTTGAGCATGTTTTAGGTGAATTTAATCGCGGCAATAAAATAAATAATTAACCCACCTTTCAGTTACGAAAATCTTTATTGTGTCCTATATTTTTATATTATATTTTGTTTTTTATTTTATTTTTCTCATATTGAATTGAACACAATTGTTTTATTCTCCTCGTGGGCGTTCTAAGTCCCCACGATGGATGAAAATAATCCGAGCCGGGGTTCGGAGGAGTTTGATAGTTCGGATGATGATATTCCTCCTATTCTACAACCTTTTCCTAATTTTTCTTCAATGGAGACAGAAAAAGCTTCGGAGCCAAATTCGACTGAAGCAACTCCTGGTACATCCTCCTCCGAGCTCACCCGCCGGAAAGCTTATCCAACCGGATCTAAAGGTCCTTTTCTGGTTTTTTTTTTCGGCCCAAGAGTAAACCGTTGAATAAATTTCAAATTGAAAAAGATCTGGCAAAGTCGTTTCGGAGCATTCAGGAAATAACCTCTCCCAGCCGCAGTAAGCTTCGCATCACTCTAAGTGATCGCGAAGAAGCTAACAAGATTGTTGCCTCAGAGCTCTTTTCCTTAGAATACCATGTGTATCTTCCCTCGCACGTTGTTGAAATAGCCGGAGTGATCACCGAACCGTTTTTGACGTGCGCTGACATCAAGGCCCATGGAACTGGTGGGTTTAAAAATCGTGCCGTTCCATCAGTTCAGGTTCTCGATGTCAGGCAAATGAACCATGTGTCCTCCGACGGCAAAAAAGGCCTTCAAATTCGTATTGTGTGATCTTCTCTGGATCTGCCCTCCCGAATTTCCTCGTGTTGGGGAAGCTTTGGTTACCTGTTCGCCTCTATATACCGACGGTCATGCACTGTGATAAGTGCCAGCAGTTTGGTCATACTGCACCTTACTGCTGTAACAAAGCACGATGCGGCAAATGTGGTGAGCAACATGTGGAGGGTCCCTGCAGTACGGACCCCAAGTGTATATGCTGTGGGGAAGCTCCACATGATCTCTCTGCATGCCCGAAGTATATAGAGCGGGAGAAACATGAAATTCGTGCATTGCAGCAGCGGTCAAAGCGCTCTTATGCAGAAATACTTAAAAAGATCGCACCGGCCGCTGTTCCACCAGCCCAACCTGACAACAATATCTTTTCTTCCCTGCCCATTGATGATCATGGCTCAGACTTTGAGGATGCTGAGGAGTACTCTGTTCTTCAGACGGGAGCGAAGAGAGAGCGCGCTACAGCAAGACGTCAACGGCACCGTCAGCAAGCATCTCAAAACGCGCTGACTGTAGAACAGGCTCCACACCCTCCTCTGAACAATCCAAGAAGTGGTGGCAATACAAAAAAAGTTTCTCCTCCAGGTTTTAAACCACTGGATAGTGACTTTCCGCCACTTCCGGGAACATCTAAAACCCCAGTTGTTCCAGTTTTTTGCCCAGGACGCCAAGTACCAAGACATCCGGAATCTCGACCGTGTCAAGTCGAAGACTCTGAAAAAATGTCTCTTTCTGGGATTGTGGAATTCATCTTCACCATTTTCGAGGTCTCACTAACAACGAGAAACCTCATCAACATGATCCTTACATTTGTAAAACCTCTTTTAAAGAAACTGTCTTCAAAATGGCCTCTTCTTGATTCGATCATATCTTTCGATGGATAATTTATCCAATGAGGTCGGGGATATAATCGAAGCACTACAATGGAACAGTAGAAGTATTCTAAAACATTTGGACGCTTTTAAGTTTTTAGTTCACAAATCGCATTGTGACGTATTTGCTCTCTGTGAAACATGGCTCTCTTCTGATAAAGATTTCTCTTTCCACGATTTTAACATTATTCGGCAGGATCGAGGGGACTCATATGGAGGGGTGCTGTTGGGGATTAATAAGCTCCACTCCTTTTATAGAATTGATCTCCCCTCGATGACAGGCCCTGAAGTAGTTGCATGCCAAGTGACTATTCGAGGCAAAAGTTTTAGTATAGCCAGCATATACCTGCCGCCGAATACGGCAATATCCCGCAGGGACCTTTCAACTATTTGCCTCGCAATGCCAGAGCCACGGTTGATCTTAGGAGATTTTAATTCTCACGGTACAGCCTGGGGGTCGCCGTACGACGACAACCGTTCTGCATTGATACTAGACCTCATGGACTACTTCAACTTGACTATTTTGAATACTGGGGAAGTAACACGCGTGGCTCCACCTCCAAACCCTGGAAGCAAATTAGATTAGCAAGTTCGTGTCAATCTCGCTCGATCGACATAGCGTACGACCTCACGAAGTGCATCGACTGGGGTAAATACGCTGAAGCGATCATCGATGGCGAGCAATCGGTCGAAGTCCTTCCTCCGTTGGAAGAGTATCGGTTTTTATCCGGGTTAATCCTCAAGTGTGCGATCGACGCACAACGCAGACCGGTACCAGGATCAACAATTCGCCGACGTTCGCCCACTCCGTGGTGGGATGACGAATGTACAGAGGTCTACCGTGAAAAATCAGTCGCGTTTAAAGCATATCGGAAGCGCGGTTCGCGAGATAACTACGAGCGGTACATTGCTCTTGAGCGTAAGTTTAAGAGCTTCGCCAAGGCCAAGAAACGCGGATATTGGCGTCACTTCGTCGAAGGGCTATCGCGTGAAACGTCGATGAGGGCTCTTTGGACCGTCGGGAGAAGAATGCGAAATGCGTCGTCGGTGAATAAAGACAAGGAAAGCTCTTCCCGGTGGGTCTACGCGTTCGCCAAGAAAGTGTGCCCAGATTCGGTTCCGGTGCAACGAATTGCTCGCGATACTCAAACCAATCGTAACGAAATGGATGCGCCTTTTTCGATGCTCGAATTCTCACTTGCTCTTCTTTCATGCAACAATTCTGCACCAGGAATGGATAAAATCAAGTTTAACTTGTTGAAAAACCTCCCAGACGTCGTAAAGAGGCGCTTGCTGAACTTATTTAATCAGTTCCTGGAAAGCAATATTGTCCCGGATGAATGGAGGCAGGTTAGAGTTATAGCTATACAAAAACCCGGGAAAGCCGCGTCGGATTACAACTCTTACCGTCCAATTGCGATGTTGTCGTGTATACGGAAGCTGCTAGAGAAGATGATTCTCCATCGGCTCGACAAATGGATTGAATCTAATGGCTTTCTATCTCATACACAATTTGGTTTCCGCAGAGGCAAAGGAACGAGCGATTGTCTTGCGCTGCTATCAACAGAAATACAGCTGGCCTATGCTCAAAATGAGCAAATGGGCTCAGTTTTCATGGACATTAAGGGGGCTTTTGATTCAGTTTGTGTAGACGTCCTTTCAGACAAACTCCACGAGTGTGGCCTTTCACCATTATTAAACAACTATTTGTACAATTTGTTGTCTGAGAAACATATGAGCTTTTCTCATGGGTCTTCGACAACTTCACGAATTAGCTACAAGGGTCTCCCCCAGGGCTCTTGTTTAAGCCCTCTTTTTTATAATGTTTATGTTAGAGACATCGATAGCTGCCTCATGGAAAATTGCACGCTAAGACAGCTTACGGATGACGCCGTTGTTTCAATTGTAGGACCAGAGGCGAACAACCTGCAGGGACCGTTGCAGGATACCCTAGACAATTTGTCTACCTGGGCTGTAAAGCTGGGTATCGAATTCTCCCCGGAGAAAACTGAGTTAGTTGTTTTTTCTAGGAAGCGTGATCCAGCACAGATACCGCTTCAACTCACGGGTAAAAGAATAACTCAAAGTTTGTCTTATAAATACCTAGGGGTCTGGTTCGATTCTAAATGCACCTGGGGAAAGCACATTAAGTATCTGCATCAGAAATGCCAGCAGCGAATAAACTTCATGCGTACTATCACCGGAACATGGTGGGGAGCCCACCCGGCAGATCTGATAAAGCTGTATCGTACAACGATTCTGTCGGTTCTCGAGTACGGTAGCTTCTGTTTTCAATCCGCCGCGAAAACTCATATTCTGAAGCTGCAGCGAATCCAGTACCGTTGTCTTCGTATCGCGTTAGGCTGCATGAACTCAACTCATACTATGAGTTTGGAGGTATTAGCAGGAGTTCTTCCTTTATCAGATCGTTTTGTGGAGCTATCGTTCCGGTTCCTCATCCGCTGTGAGGTGCTAAATCCATTGGTAGTTGCAAATTTTGAAAAGCTAATCGAACGAAATCCTCAAACTAAGTTCATGACACTGTACCATTGGTACATGACTCTGGAGGTGAGCCCTTCTTCGAATGTTCATAATCGTGATTACTCCCAAGACTTCTCTAGTTCTACTGTAGTTTTTGATCTAATCATGAAGCAAGAAGCTCGTGGAATACCAGATCCACTCCGTTCGGAGTACATTCCATCAATTTTTTCAAGCAAGTTTGGCCATATCAGAAGTGACAGAAAGTTTTACACCGACGGATCAAAAACAAATGATTCCACTGGATTTGGTGTTTTTAACGAAATTCATAGCGCCTCCTTCAAACTTCAAAATCCTTGCTCCGTATACGTCGCAGAATTGGCGGCTATACACTATGCATTAGAGCGAATCGCCTCTCTTCCCTCTGATCAATTTTTCATATTTACGGATAGTCTCAGCTCACTCCAGGCTATTCGTTCAATGAGGCCGGCTAAGCACTCACCGTATTTCGTTAGCGAAATACGGTCTCTTTTGAGTGCGCTATCAAACAATTCCTACACCATCACCTTGGTTTGGGTCCCTTCCCATTGCTCCATTCCGGGTAATGAGAAAGCGGACTCACTTGCCAAGGTGGGCGCTATGGCAGGCGATATTTATGATCGACAAATCGCCTTCAACGAATTTTTTGCTATTTTCCGTCAACAAGCCTTGATCAGCTGGCAACAAAAATGGGATGAAGGGGAT
Organism: Aedes koreicus; assembly: GCA_024533555.2. Taxonomy (NCBI): domain Eukaryota; kingdom Metazoa; phylum Arthropoda; class Insecta; order Diptera; family Culicidae; genus Aedes; species Aedes koreicus. Next base: position 147,695 of record JAHHFK020003989.1, read on the forward strand.
CTGGGCAGATGGTTACATTCCATTCTCCCACAGGTATCGAAAAAATCGTGGTTCAGAGGGTTGGATATTAGCCGGGATTTTATCAAGGTAATGTGTCGTCTAATGTCCAATCACTACTCGTTAGGCTCTCATTTCTATCGAATAGGTCTCTCAGACACCAATCAATGCGGCTGTGGTGCAGGTTATCAGGACATCAACCACGTTGTCTGGCATTGCCTCGATTACGAAATTGCCAGATCTGATCTTTGCGCATCCCTACGGGCCCGAGGGAAACCAGAGAAGGAAGATATCAGAGACGTGCTGGGTAAGCTGGACTTGGACTATATGGGGCTAATTTACAAGTTCTTGAAACAAATAGATGTATTCGTTTGATCCTCTCTTAGCTGTCGCTAACATGTCCACCTCGTCCCCTCCCCCGTAATACCCCTTCTATTGTATCGTTACAGCTTAACGCAATGCAACATCTACGCCAGACCAACAGCAACAATATCGCATCGCCATCTGCTGTTGAAAGCCAACGTTAAGATTCCTACTTCCCCATTCCTACCCGAATCATTGTAATCCCTAACCTCGCCGCGAGTTTTTCGGCTTTCCAAAACTAACCTAGTTAATAAGTTATTATCGTTGTAAAAATGAAAAAGAACTCGGCTCCGTTATGCCTATGGCACTTGAGCCTTATAAATAAACAACTAAGTTAAAAAAAAAGTAAAAGCAAAACATGGAAAGTGGGAAAGAAGATGGTAGTATAAATTAAAACGCATGAGAAGACCAAACGTCATTGGTTAGTAAGAATGTGAGAAGCGGAAAAAGCGAGGTGGAAGAAGAGAAATGAAAGAAGAGAAACAGAAGAACGAAGTGGAAGAAAAGAAGCAGTAGAAGAGAAACGGATGCAGATTAGCCACCTCAACACACCGAGCAAGAGGAGCTCAGAATCCTGAGATGGATTTGCAGTAAATTTTAAACTTCATTCCATCTGAATTTCAAATGAACTTTGTTTTAAATACTGAATACTTTAGTTTATAATGTTCAGCACGATTCACTAACGATTCTGATCAGAATATGCTGTATTCAAACCAAAAGCATCGGTTAAGGATTCAGAGTATTGTTTGCTTACTGTTCGGATTTAGATTGCAGAACAAATATAGCTGTCGTGTCAATGTTGCACAATGACCGCGCAATGCCCTGAATAGGACTTGCTGCTAATTTTGGAAATAATATCATCGGAATCCCGAGCCAAACTAGATTGGAAACCCTAAGCGGGATATAATGGAAGGAACTCAAAAAGGATTAATTCAGCACCAAAAGAAAGATCCCCCAATTTCCCTGCAAACGCTAAACATACGAACCTCATGTTCCACCGTTAGCTCATCAGTACTGGCGGCTTTGTTTTGCTCTTGCTGCACTTCAGTGTTATCTGCTCCTTCGATTTTCAACTTGCTGGCATGCGCTTGTCTCATGTGATTCTCTAGTCTGCCTCGGAGTTTGAAAATTTGCCCGCAAAACTCGCACGTTCGTTTTAAACCTGGACAACTTGCCGCATGTTGTTCAAGCCTTATTTTCATGTGAAATTTCTTCGGACATCGAGAACAAAGGAACTTTCCTTCCGTGTGCCTTGTTAACTGAAACGAACAATAGTAGTAAAATTATCCAAAAAGAACGTCTAATTAAAATTTGAGCTTATCGCACATACAATATGGTAGTTCATTTGGTTATGGCTGGAAAAGGTTATCTCACAGATGTTACAGGAATAACACTGGGTTGGCAGATTTTCCAGAACGGACTTCCAGGATTCCTTTTCCGGTGACTTTTTATCTTGAGTAAATGTTGAACCACTTGAAGAGTCACTATCCGATGTCGTGATTTCCTCTGCTTTGATCTTCGCTTTTTCTCTGTGCCCTTTGACTAAATTCAATTCTTTGGAGATCTTACGTTTACAGGAAGAATAATGCGCGTTGAATTTTTTTTCAAAGCAGTATTTTTTCCCACAATATTGGCACTTGTATCTCCGGGCCTTCTGGCGTTTTACCTGTGTTGAAGAATGAAAAAAGTATAACAATATATTAGCATAAAATTCAGCAGCATGAACAAACGATTTCCCCTGAGTAATAAGGACTATTCCCCATGGTAATAAGGACTATTCCGACCATATAGCAAATGTTGAATCGACTATTTTAGAAGTTATTTTGACCATGATCATAGATCATAATCGGTTGAAAATCACTATACTGTCATAGTCATCCTAACCCCCATTAATGGTAAAATTGACCATCAAATTTTTCTCAGGGTAGGCTGGGACACCTTATAAACTAGTCAACCTTTTTTTAGAATCGTTGTTATCGAACCTGAAATTTTGTCACATTAGTCAGCACAGCAGTGGCAGCAGTTTAAAAGTAGACTATGAAGATGTTCCACTAATTCCATTCCACATTAAATTAAGATCAGAAGCAGTTTTAGATTGTGATGGTCGAAATAGACAAACTTTAAGCTAGCTTACACTTACCAACTCTGTGGGGATTGATATCACTGATTCGTCCCGGACAATCTTTCGATTCCGCAAAGAAATCGTACAATCAGTCTTAGCTTTTTTGGAAGCTTGGATAGATAAGACTTCTTCTGCACCAGATTGAGAACTGTGCTCTTCCGCTGGCTTAAATAGAAAATAATCAATAGAAAAACGTTCATATCAAACTCTTCATTAACCATACAAACCATTTGTTTCATTGCCCCTTGGGAACTTGTCATCTCCTCCACTGTATCTGACCTCTCGCCACGGTTTCGATTATCATGAACTCGCTTTTTATGGTTTTCCAATCTGCTACGTTGTTTGAACTGTTTTCCGCAGATTTCACAGGGCAGCACTGGACCTGCACAGTTTACGGCATGGTCTTCTAACCTTCTTTTGATGTGAAATTTCCTCGGACATTTAGGACACTTGAATTTTTCCTCCGTGTGTCTGGTTAGCTGAAAGAACAGAAATAGAACCAGTTGTGCATAGAACAACTAAAAGGTGAGTTTAACCCTCATACCATATGGTAACTGATTTGGTTGGGGGTAGCAAAAGTTTTTCCACAGATGTTGCACGTATTAATGGATGGGTGGCTTGATGAATATCGCCTTCTACCCTTGCCTCTGGATGCAGGAATCCAGGATTTTTTGGCGACCGCTTGGCTATCCAAAGGCTGTCCATCATCCTGGATTGTCGAAGTCGTGGTTTCCTCTGATGGCTTCTTGTGATATCTTTTGTAAAAATCTGACTGATTGGACCGCGTACGCGCACAGTAGGCACGGTGTACTTCAAATCTGTTTTTTAGGTGAAACTTCTTCCCACAAGTAGGGCACTCATATTTCAGGTTCCTGTGCTGCTTTACCTGTTTTGGAAAATAAGCATTATTAATGTTAACTATGGTCGATCGTTGTCGAAGTTTTAAAACGAAATCTACAACTATGATTAAGTCCAGCATTCATTTGGACATTTTAAGTAATGTTAAAAGTGGATTATCAATCCTTTCTTTTTTTTTGTATGTTCAACATTGCGCAAGAAGGGATTATGGAATTTTCGATTTTCAACAAATCCAGTCAATTCATTTGCTTCGCTGACGACGTGAAGGCGGACGCACTCGTGGGTAAGGTAGCGCAACCGATTTGTCAGCATTCGTTACGTACACTTACCATTACACAAAAAGTGATGCTTTTGAATACTTTTCTCACTTCCTAGGTTTGGTATCCATCATCTATATGACCGTTGCATAATTTCCACTCAGCCAACATTACAGCTAGCATGGGAACTTTTTTGTTAAGACGACAGCCAGCACTTGGTTCAATTCAGCAATTGGCAAGAGCGATAAATCAGGGAGGAATGAAACTGTATCTATATCGGCGTTTAAAGCTAAAGCTCTGCTTATCAATCGTCATCTTCAGGAGATCGGTTAAATTCCCTTCTATCAATCCTTCCTCACTCAAGCACTTTATTTGTGAATTCAAAAACAATTTGAAGTAATAGTGTCAACACCGCTGGGCATCATGACGGTGTAATCGCCGACGGAGTATCAAACTGAGCGCGCCGCCCGACCGTTGCGTGACAGGTGAGAGGAATAAAAAAAGCATCAATTCCGCAGCTGGAACTCATGGCCGCCGTTTTGGGGCCCGGTTAAGTCAAACCGTTATGTCTGCACACACACTGCAAATCGACCGGTGTGTTTTGTGGACTGATTCACGAACTGTGTGCAGTTGGATCCGCTCTGATCAACATCGTTTCAAACAGTTCGTGGCGTTCCGGATCGGAGAAATCTTGGAGCTAACAAGGGCGTCAGATTCGCGGTGGATTCCGACGAAGCTCAACATGGCCGACGTTTTGACCAAATGGGGTCGAAGTCTGTTTCTGCTGAACGATAGCGAGTGGTTCACATCGTTGTGAACGTGGTGCATCGTTTTTGTATCAAGCGGAAGAAAAATGGCCGTCTATCGATACGCCGATCGCAGATATTCAAGAGGAAGCAAGAGGTCTAGTAAAGAATGTGCACACCAAAAAGTAGTCAACGGGAAAATAGTGGTATTAAATGGAAAATATGAGAAAATCAAAAGTAAATAATTTATTTAAGACTTCATAAAAATACAAATATAAAACATATACAGTTAAGTCAATTTGACCTGTTATATCCAAATGCCCGCACCTTTCGTTTGACACCTTCCATCAGTTTTTGCACAGTGTCATCCGTCACCAATTTTGCAGCTTTCCGCCAGTTACGCCTGAAGCTTTTCTCATCAATTGCTACGCTATTCGTTTTTCGAAGATTCCTCTTGACTAGAGCGCAATACTTTTCGATCGGACGGAGTTCTGGCGAATTTGGCGGATTGCAATAATTTGGGACAATATTTACACCATTAGCAATGTACCAATCCTTAGCCAGTTTTCCATAGTGGCAAGATGCCAGGTCAGGCCAGAACAGCACCGAACCGTTGTGTTCCCGAATGAACGGCAACAGTCGTTTATTCAGACACTCTTTTACATAAATTTGTCCATTTAGAGTGCCAGTCGTGATGAAGATGTCGCTTCTGAGACCGCATCCACATATTGCCTGCCATACAAGGTATTTTTTTGGGAACTTCGACAATTTGTTTTGCTTAAAACGATCAGCAACATTTTCTCTTTGCAACAAGGTATAAAACTGTAGTCCCGGTATCTGCTTAAAGTCAGCTTTGCAATATGTTTCGTCATCCAATATTATGCAGTCGTATTCCTTCAGCATAGTGTCATATAATTTTCTCGATCGAGATTTTGCGCTCTTGTTCTGGCTGTCGTTACGATTTGGAGCAACACCTACTTTGAATGATTTCAAGCCTGCACTTTTCTTCACTTTCTGGACGAACGATGGAGACATTTTCACTTTTTTCGCCACATCACGAACGGAGATATTCGGTTTCTTCTTAAATTCTTTAATCACTTTCTTCCTCTCCGCGACGAAACGAGAATCATGGTTACCTCCGGAACCGACCTTTCTCTTTAAAGTTAAGCGCTGCTGAAAGTTTTTTAGCACTTTAGTAACCGTCGATTTTGCGATTTTTAATGACTTGGCAATATCGCCGTGCGACATATCTGGATTTTCCACTCTTTTGTGCAAAATTGCTTCGCGCACGCGTTCTTGATTCGACGCCATTTTACTGAATAAAGGTTACTGTAGCCAAACGACGTCTTCATCATAGCACACATACATTAATATTCATGTAGTAGTGATCGGATTAGCAAAGCGTACACGGAGAAGACTGCAATAAGGGCATTTCCGACGACTACTTTTTGGTGTGCACATTCTTTACTGTTCCACAAAGTTGTCGTAGAGAAAAGATGTTCGCGGTGGACTACGTTGCTGAGAGCGACGGCGTTTGCAGTGCGCTTCATAAAGAATTGCCAACGCAAGATAAATGGGTTGCCGATCCTCACAACGAAGGCAACCGAAAAACAGCAGCTGTTGATTAAGGCACAATTTAGTTTCAACAGCCGCTGGGCCAGGACGAGTTCCGAAAGGCGGAGACCATCATCTGGAAGCAAGCGCAGTTCGACGGTTTTCAGATGAGATGAGTGTGCTGACGAAGAACTTGGCTTTGAGGCCAGGGCAGAAGTTGGAAAGGATAACGAAATCTAGCAGCATTTTCCAGCTGACACCGCTTCTTGATGAGGACGGTGTTCTGCGAGCCGGCGGTCGAATGGAGATGTCAACCGACATGCCGTTTGACAAGAAATTCCCGATAATCTTACCCCGCAAGCATGGACTGACGGAAAAGCTGATCCAATTCTACCATGAGAAATTCGGGCATGCCAACCGCGAAACCGTGGTAAATGAACTTCGCCAGCGGTTCTGGATCCCGAACATCCGCACTGCAATTCTTCAAGTCATGCGACAGTGGGTCTGGTGCAAGGTACATCACTGTCGTTCGTTGGCTCCGTTGATGGCTCCGCTTCCAGTTCAGCGGCCTTCGGCCCTTCAGCTCGGTGGGCATCGACTATTTGGGTCCCGTCGAAGTAACTGTCGGCCGTAGAAAAGAGAAAAGGTGGGTAGCAGTGTTCACTTGTCTAGCCATATGTGCGGTGCACCTGGAAGTCGTGCATAGCCTCACGACGCACTCCTGCTTGATGGCTATCCGCAGATTCAATAGGGAGCATGGAGTACCAGCGGAAATCTTTTCGGACAATGGAACATGCTTCAAAGGCGCTGCCAACGAGTTGCGGAAAAATCGACAGGGAGTGCGCCGAGAATGTAACAAGTGCATCAACGGCGTGGCATTTCAATCCGCCCGCCACACCGCACATGAGCGGAATTTGGAAGCGGATGGTGAGGTCTGTGAAGGAGCGCATGAAAGCGTTGGACGATGGTAGAACCCTCACGGACGAAATTCTGCTGACGGTCCTTGCAGAGGCAGTTGATATGATCAACGCTCGACCATTGACCTACGTACCGCAGGAGTCAGCCGAAGAAGAAGCGATCACTCCAAACCATTTTCTCCGAGGAACAGTGACGATTGCGGACATGAAAGTGGATGGATCGGTCAGTGCCGTAGAAGCTCTGCGATATGCCTACAAGCGGTCCCAGGAACTAGCGAACCGGATGTGGGAGATGGTCGATGGAGTACTTACCGATCATCAACAAGCGAACCAAGTGGTTCGAAGACCGGAAACCGTTGGAGGTGAACGATCTGGTATTCATCATCGATGGGAGAAACCGGAAGTGCTGGACCAGAGGCATCGTGGAAGAGGTGTTTCAGGGAGCTGACGGACGAACGTACGGACGGCAAACGGCGTCTAGAGGCGTGCTGTTGCCAACTTAGCGGTTCTGGAGGTAAGTGATAGTAAATCCGGGACTTCCGGAGGAATCACCGGATGTTACGGGCTGGGGTGTGTTCACACCGCTGGGCATCATGACGGTGTAATCACCGATAGAGTATCAAACTGAGCCCGCTGCCCGACCGTTGCGTGACAGATGAGAGGGACAAGAAAAGCAATAGAGCAAAAAACAAAACAAATAGGAGGCAAGAATAAAGTGCGTTTTTTACCGAATACAAAATTTGGCAATACTTTAGTGAATTTGCATTAGATTTAGTCATTAGAAGCATACATAGACTTCGCCCGTTTACATCTTGCCTAACGTGAAAGCAGTCGATCTACGTTTGATTGCTATAATCTAATTAAATCGAAAGCTGCATATGAAAGAGTACGAAGAGCGCGAAAGGGTAGAAGCTTCTGAAGCAAAGTTTGGAAACGAACGACCGTGGTGTGTACGAATGGAAATTGGAAACTGCGAAACTAATTATCTTTGAGAATTGTTCGGATGTAGCCCATCGAGAGATTTTGGGCAATAATGAAGCGGAAGCTTAAGAAAAGTGGAAAAACGGCTCAGGACGCGACTCAGAAAATGTGGAACAAATGTGCCAAGGAAGTTGAATCCGGAGTTGTGCAGCGTTTGATGGGAGGAATAAAGAAGAAAGTACGAATTTTCATTAGAAATGAAGAGAAATTACTTGTATTGATATTTTTTTCCTAAAAGAACAGTGAATTACATTTGTTTTGATGTATTAAACTTATTTGTACGTCAATCCAATACCGAGATACAGATGATTTTATTATTCCGGATTATAAATGGACATAGCTTTACTGCTAGGGTCTCATGTTGATGAGAAGATATTTTCTCCAAAACATCATAATTAATAACGTAAATCTCGCTTGGAGCAATAAAAATATAATTAATAGAATGTATCAGTATGTAGCCAAATGCTCTATTTTGCAACACACCTGTTAACTGTCAAAATAGATACAAATTACAAAAAAATAGATCGCATCAACTTGTCAACACGCAGATAAATTCTGCACAAATGGTGTTCTGAAAAGTTATCGTTTCGAGAATTGGCAAAAGCGTTCAATGTCTTCTGTTTTCAAAATCATGAAAAAGTATGGTAAAACTTTTTCTCTTGTAGATCTACTGAAACCCGGACGTAAAGAGGGGTCAATGAACCGAAAAAAGGAGCTGGAAGCGGTCTTTGAAGTCAAAGAAATAGTATCATGTTCGCGAAATTGCATAAAAACTAACCATTGGTAGCATAACAACATCAGAACTTAAAGAAGCAAAGAGCCCCTGAAAGGACGAATGCCCAGAAAGCATAATCGAAAACAAGGACACATAGCTTGTACAACCTTCTTCCGAAAGAGCCGAACCGATGCATTTTGATGGACGACGAACCGTACGTAAAATTGGACCCCAGTACACTTCCAGGCCCCCAATTTCATTATGCTGTGCAGAGCAAACGCGTACCCGATGACGTACAGTACATTAGAACCAAAATGGTCGGAAAGAAGGTGTTTGTATGGCAGACGATTTGCTGGCATGAAGAGTTCTTCGTATTTCACATTGGGCACATTCAACGGTGAGGATTACTGGAAGCAGTACATGAAAAAACGCCTTCTACGTAAAGGGTGTATTCGATAAAAATGGCACACACATATATACTCATCAAAATTAAACTGATTATCGGATTTTCTTGAAATTTTCAGGGAATGACTACTAATGAGTTTTGATTTACAACATTTGTTTTATTCAATTTCGTCTCCCATCCCGAATGCCCGCACCTTCCTTTTCACTTCCCCCTTAAATTTTGTACAACCGATTTTCCCAGTGTTTTTGTTGTTTTTACCCAAATTTTCTTCAATTCTAGCTCTGTTTTTATAGTTTTGGGATGTTTGCGAAGTTACGTTTTCATAATTGCCCAGAATTTTTCAATTGGACGAAGTTCCGGTGAATTTGGTGGGTTCATATCCTTTGGCACAAAATTGACTCCGTTGGCTCGGTACCACTCCAATACGTTTCGAGCGTAGTGGCAGGATGCTAGATCAGGCCAAAACAGAGTTGATCCTTTGTGCTTCTTAATGAATGACAAGAGACGCTTCTTAAGGTACTCTTCCGTGTAAATCGCACCGTTTATTGTTCCGGAAGTGATGAAGGGAGCACTTATTTCACCACATCCGCAAATCGCCTGCCAGATTAGAAACTTCTTTGCAAATTTCGATAGTTTCTTCTTTCGAATATCCTCCGGAACATCGAACTTCGACTTGGCAACGAAATATTCTTGCCCAGGAAGTTGACGGAAGTCGGCCTTGACGTATGTTTCGTCATCCATCACGATGCAACCGGATTTGGTGAGCAGCTTCGTGTAAAGTTTCCGGGCGCGGGTTTTCGCAGTGATGTTTTGTTTTTCATTCCAGTTTGGGGCTTTTTGCACTTTGTAAACATGTAACCCAGCACGCTTCATGGTTTTCTGCACAAAACCGACTGACACCTTAGACTTTTTAGCGACATCTCGAATTGACATGTTTGGACGGTTCTTGAATTGTTGTACGACTTTCCTGGCCATTTTACTGTCCATTGGACCACTTTTACGACCACTCCCTTCCTTCCTTTGGACACTCAGACGCAGGAGCGTCTGGATGAAGGTTCTTATTACACGAGACACAGTTGTATTTACAATTCCAAGCCTTTTAGCAATCCACCGGTGGGACGCCCCTGGATTTTGATTGTGAGTGCACAAAATTTTCTCACGGACAATTTCTTGTTTCGACGACATGACTGAAACTACTGAATGTATAACTATGAAACTTGGCAGATGTAAATAATACACTATGGATAAGATCTACTCAAATTTCTAGGTTTTTTACTCATACGATTCAAAAGTTACAGAAGATTTTCTGTGTGCCATTTTTATCGAATACACCCTTTATCTACCGAAAGCATACTGTACTCTCATTGTCTTGGCCAGATCTAGCATCTGTTCACTATGGTGCTGCTACTTTGAAACTTCTCAAAAGTGAAAAAATCACTTTTGTCGAAAAACGGCAGAACCCACAAAACTGCCCTGAACTACGACCCATTGAAAGATACTGGGAAACTATTAAACGGCATCTCTACACACTTAGAAATTATGAATTTTACACGAGACGTAATTCCTGCTTGTAAAAAGTCGGGGAACGTAAACAAAGATTTCGTGTAAAATTATGTCTCTTGAAACTGACAAATACGCAATTCGACAAAAGATGTGTTTGATTGAATTTATTTTCTCATCTCTTTCAACTCATTCTTATGTGCTAAAGGACGCTTGCATGTGTCGGTCTCAGGGGACAGAAATTTACTTGTCATTTTGGTAGTGTGTAGAAGGATGGAAGAGAAGCAAGTTCCGTTGACAATTTCAAGACAATGTGGTCTACGGTTAAGCGAAAAGTTACAATGATAGTTGCGCAAAACCTCATGGGAGGCACCAGGAGTAAGGTTCGAGAATTCTTCAGGAATGAGGAATTGATTTTCAAATCTTCTTGAGGTTTTCTACATGTACATCAATTTTCATTTATACAATCGAAACTAATGAATTTGATCAAATATAAACAGTTCTTGTTGAAAAATAGGTGTCCTTCGAGGAACGTAAGCAAAGATTTCATGTGTTTTAATTTCTCCTGAGTGGTTGAATTTATTTATTTTCGTCGTTTTCAATTCATTCTTCTATTCTTAAGGACGCTTGCATGTGTTAGTCTCAGGGTACCAAAATTCACATGACATTTTGCCAGTGCGTATCTGTGACCTCAGTAAAGTCAATTTAAGTTTGTTACTATACTTTAGTTCAATAGCAACAACATGATATCATAGAGTTCATGATTTTTTACCCGCTTTGTTTGAAAACTATAAAAGAGGGTTTTTTTTTCGCTGAATTCTTGGTTTTTTTGTTCATTATCGTTATATTTTTCATCACTAAACAAAATCTGTAGACCAAATTTGAAACTAAGAACGGGCGTTGAACTTTAGACAAAACCTCAACCAACAGTGAGTCCTCAATTTATCCTTACGTTACGTACATATAAACAAATTTTGAACTAATCTTATGCAAATGTTTCGTAAGAAAGAGTGTCAATGTGTTTGTTGTGCTTATAAGCGTTTTTTGCTAAACATTTCAACTCGCTTTGCACAAACCTGAACTGCATATTCAATAGCATGTTTGCTCCGGGTATGATATACAGTTGGTACAACTACACCCTCGCAGAGCGAAATGGAAATTGATGTAACTCAAAAATCCATTAGCGAATAAAAGTTTGATTCCGTGCGGCTTTCCGTTATCGTTGTCAGCCGCAACATCATTGCCAAACGCTCCCGAGGGCACCGGTGTTCATGAAGGTGCGTTGGCACGATGTGTGATGGTTTGACATCCGTCGAATAATTATTCAGACGCAATCAAGGTCCAGGTTGTTTGACAACCATAAGAGAAGCGACTGCAGGCTGGTTGTGTGGATTGATGATGTTACATTTTAATGGGGAGGAGGCGGGCGGTGGTGAGCAGCTGATTTGATATTCAGTAACAAACAAAAACTTCCATTCGATCGCAAACAACGGGGGAAAACTTGAGCTTGAAAGCCGAATAAATTAACTATGCACAGCATCTGTCGAGTGCTCATGGTAGGCTATGAGTTTTTTTTTACCATCGATTGTGTCAGACTGACGGATGCTTCCCAGATAAAGAAAACTCAACCGAAAAGGCAAATCAACATTTGATTGAAAAATGGAAAAACGTTTCTCTGGAAATGGTTTACTGCCAAGAAGTCATCATTCTGGCTGACCTTCTCTTTTATCGCAGTATCCTTGATGAAGGAACTCATCGATTATACCGAAATAAGTATAAACTATGAAGCTGTAAGTACGAACGCTATTAAGTGACTCAACAGTTTGCATGACACCAGCAGATATCATCACCAAGCAAACGAGCTCGTTTTGTCGTTATTCAGTGTATTAATTTCACTTACGTCTTTACGGGGACCTTTCCGCTCTTGTCGACCTGCAGACAAAGTTTGGTGTACGCTTTCTGGAGGAACATTATCGCGGGTCCGTTCAGCTGAGTCAGATTATACGCCATCCGGATAAGCTCGTCGCTCCAAAGCTGCAATGAAAGAAGCAAACAAACAAAATATCAGTTTATAGTTACTACATGAACATGCTGAAACGAGAAAATATACCATACAAGACAATCATATGATCATGTGAAAAGAAGCATGTATTAGCAACGGATCGGGTGAAAGGGGAGTAAAGACTATTAATAACAATTCATTTTATCTACTTTCTCGCGAAAAGAACCCAAATTTTCAAGTCCTTTTGTGTCATTGCCTTCGGTATCTTCTTTTACGAATGGCCAGTTCCCGAATTCTTTAGCTGAATTGAAAGCACAACTTGCATAACAATGAATTGCAACGAAGATAACATTTACTCTAAATAGTTCAACTAACATGGGAAAATTTTCTTTTCACCGAAACGAGCGGATGCATCGACGGAAGAATGCAGCCGGAAAATGCTACACTCCGGGATATGAGTGGGTTGTTGCAGTGACCTACATTTAAACAGCTGTTTATTTTGAGTATGTACACCCTCAGCTCAAAAGGAAAACAGACGAGGAGAATAAAGTTTCCTTGCTCATTACGGACATGCGGAAAAGTTGTCCTGCTTGTGTTGCTTTTGCTTTTTTTTGCATTGGCAGTTCAACGATGATGTTTACTTAAATTGGTAAGTATGTAAAGAAACTGTTGAGAATATTAGATGTTGTTTTGCGTCCTTGTTATTTTTTTTTATATTTATTTGTTAATGAAGCAAATGAAAATTCTGACGGTTCTTGTATTTTGCTCTTGAGTACTTGTACTCTAGGGTTGAGTGCTATTTTGTAATATGGCGCCAAATTTTCGTCGTATTTCTGAGAATCTATGAAACAAAACATTCACAAATCTTTTTGAAACAAATATTCACAAGATAGACCTACGTCTGATGTTTAACTCGTTACGACGAAGTGATGTGCTGTGATGTGATAGGAAGCCTAACTAACTAACTAACTAACTCCGAACTAACTCGGAGTATCATGCTTACTCTTTTTGCATCAATCCCTGAACCTCACTTTCAGCACTTATAACATATTGCGCACTTTGCACCCTACTGTTTCGCAATTAATTTTAAGTGCAGAACCGTTCACGAAAGTGCTGGTTTGCGAACAATCTTGTCGATGTCTTCGGCGCACTTATTCTTCACGAGCCGTTGCATAAGTGCGCTGAAGACAACGACACGATTTGAGACAATCCCGCACTTATAAAATGTAAGTTCGGAGTCCAGTGGTGAACGAAATGCGCAATATTGGTTGAGCATCTTTGGGAAACATGGGATATTACTATTAGGGTTCATTGATTCTCATATTCAAGGAGGACTGTGCCAGTTTCAAATCAAATCAATGATGAAAAGTTCAAAACTGAAAATATTTATTAATTAAAATGCAGAGTGTGACATAAGTAAAAGCTTAATGTTTGCAATCAAAAGAACTTCGACTAGGCCCTTTTAAAAAAATATTTCTCGCATGAAGTAAATCATTTGACCGCACTTCACGTGTTTTGGGTTGCATGCATATAACCAAGACAAAATGAAAGGGTTTGTTTGTTATTCTTCCATGAGAATATTGACAACAAGACTCACCATAACGTTGGGTATAGAATGCTCTATGAATGATTGAACACGCACACTAGCGTTGATATACACTGTACACTGTATACACTATACACTGAAACCGGCCAGTACCCATTTGTAGTGACTTTCGAGATTTGGTTCAATGTTGAAAGGCCGCTTGCTCGCCAAGTTATTTTTATAAGGAAATAATACACGTCCATACGCCGAAAAGCTTGTCAGGAGAATGAAAAATCAGAATATGTTATGTAACCTAGTTACATACTTGCTTTCCAAAACTATCTTAGCAGCCAACATGAAATCATCACCAAGCAAACCAAACAATCAAACGCTCGAGCGAACGCCTCATTCACCATAGCCAAATGTGATCGTACTCTTTGCTTATGCTATCTCCGATGCAGAATAACAGTGTTTACTTAAAATCATAAACAATTTGGTCAGATAGGAAAAGTCAGTTTTTGTTTTTATGAATAATATTTTTTATTTCTAATTGCAGGACTACTCTACCACACCATTAATGGGTAAAATATCACCCATTTCGAACTTAAGTGGGTTAACTCCTTTAATGTATTTTGAAAACCCTTTATCCTCAAGCCTTTTACCTATCAGGTATGTTAAGTTTCGTTCGGGAGTTTGCACACCGGCAAATATTTCGGTGACGTTCAAGTGGTCCATTGAAGCGGTCATCACATTGTTATCATCCAGAGAGATTCCTACATCGCCCAAACATTTCCTGAAGACTTCTGTGGAATATATCTGATAAGATTTAAATAATTCTGACGTCAACTTGATGAAAGCTTGGATTTTAAGCCCCGGAAGTGACACATGCTCGGAAGTACGATTCTAATGATGAAATAGAAGCATTTTATATTATTATAAAAAATTATTAACGTACCTCTTAGTTTTTGGGAGCTTTCGCTATCCAGTTTAACCTCCAGTTCTTCCATATTCTTCGCGTTTTCGTGGAATGGATTCCGCGAAGTTTTTTTTATTTTTCGAACCACGCACTTTCAAATATACAAAGCGAGCCAAGAAAATGCTAAGATATTTTTTACCCATCAATCGGTAGTCTCTCATTGAAAATAAAAAATTGGTCTTTAGTATGCATTATTATGATTTTAAAAGTACCCATTTTTTGACAGATTCATATACTATCGAAAAATAGGTACATATTTACCCAATAATGGGTACTGGCCGGTTACAGTGTAGAGTATGTGAGCAGTGCCACCAAATTCAAAAGAGGTGGAAAAATATTATTAAATTTGGAATTTTATTTCTCGGTAAATATTGAAAAAATCTACAATTAGAAGTATGTTATTATTTATTTAATCTATGGAAAAATAAAATCGTTCAACTTTGGGCGATTTCTAGCACTCCTACAAAAAAGGTGATATTGAAGTACTGCCAAACCCATTTCATTCGCCAAAATAGTTTGGCAACATCAAGCGATTACGTCGATTGTGAACACGGTTCAGAATAGGTACAAGCGTATTTAAATTATTGTGAAAATTAATCCCATAGTTTTCTAGTATTTTATCACGTATTCGTAGATTGTCGTGTGGCTAGTGTAATAAGTGAAGTGTGATTTTTATGGTTTGTGCAATTACACAACGAAAATGTGTGAGGGTATAGAGCAATTAAAGAGAAAACTTGGAGTCTGGCTTGAGTATATTCCCTAGTACGGTTAAATCAATACGACGAATTTGTAGTGCAAGGCTAAGCAATTATGTTGAAAATCTTACTGCTCATTATTTTTACGAAATTTAAGTCTCCGAAACGTGTTTGTAGCTTTTAATTATATTCAAGACCTAATTTTATTTGCCAGGATTATATGTTCTTGGTTACTGCGTCCATTTATTGGAGAAAAGAACCATCTTTTAACGTTTGCAGTTGAATGACTGCAGAATGTGATGAATATATGTACTATGGTGAGTATAGGTTCCGCTTCCCTAGTCATGTCGTTTACGCTGAAGAACAAGTATTTCTCGTAACACCTGTTTCCATAATCCGATTGAATAAATATGTAGCCAGTTGTTGGGATTCTCTAATATAAAAGACTACTTTTTAATTGAATGTTTGCTAATTGCAAAGATGAGAAAAAATTAAGCTAAAAAGGAGCTAATGTGAACGTTGTTCTATTAGTTCTTATCGCAATAAAAAAACTAACTAACTTGGCAAAAGACCAATCGCACACGTCCAATCTACAAATGTAAAAGCAATAGGTGCAATAGAATCATCGTAAACTTCAAAACCAACATTTTCTTTGTAATCTTTACGACGTTTTACGTTGAAAACCATGAAAAAATTAAAGATTATACGATAAAGTTGCAATAACGATTTAAAAACAAATTTAAATTTTCTATCCTATTTTTCTCTATTTGACACAAATGGACCTAATGCAATGTTTGGCTTGATTTGAGAATGCTGCACATTTCAACGACTTAGCGGTTTTGAACCTGACTACGTCCGAATTTCGAAGCGAGTGTCCAAAATTAATTTTCGGTTCGCGACTTCCATCAAGTGTTACTTCTTTGAAACAAAATTAATCATGACGAAATATTCAGCACTAAAAGAGAAAACATTTCAAAAGAAACGGCTTTCATAACATTCTCAATCGAACCACTAAGCGCCGCAGTAAAAATACGTCCAGAAATAAAATGACTCAAGCCTCAATATAGTACGGCGTTTTTTTGCATCACTTTAACATGAATTATTAATAAACAATTGATAATAATGAAGATGATAATAAACAATTGAACAATTATTTGCTTATAACTGTACAAATTTATGCTGAAGGGATACTTATTTTTTTTTTTATTAATCATTTATTTGTACAGGCTCAATCGAATCAACTTTACAGAGCCAAGTTTTCATATTTTTTTACATCATTTATCTTAAAACTAAAGTTAGGGGGATAGAACCGATTACTCGCGGCCGTCTCGAGGTTAATAGGAATAACAAATTACGGATGGGAAGATGGGTGGGAATTTAAAGTATGGTATACATAACACATTAATTTTAAATTCTAAATTGTCTTAACACTTATAACTATACAATGTATGGATTTCTTTTAACTTGAACATTTTTTTGAAAAAGAAAAAAAAACACACAAACACAGATAAAAAAACAAGAAAAAAAAACTTAAAGTAAACATACAGGTTAAACTAACTACAATCTAATGCTAAGGGATACTTATATTGCGAGTTAATGCATTGTCGGATAATATTACCGAAGATGATAATTGACTGTCATAATTTTTCGCTCCATTCTACGAAAATTTCCAAATGGAAAATCTATTAATCAAATTAATCAAATTAATGTGAATGTTAGAAAATGTAGTCTTCGTGCGTAGTGAATATCTTTCCGCAATAAATGAAATGACTGAAATCCACAAGTGACGAAAAAACAATCGTTTGTGCTAGCAGTATTGAAGGTTCATGTAGGCTTTGAACGTGAAAACCCACTTGAAAAGATGAATGTTTTACCTTCATCATTTTGCTCTGCGATGGAATGAAATGAACTTTGTAAGAGAACGCCAATCAAATCGTTGAACCATTGATTAGAAGAAAGCAGGTGCGCAGGTGTGCGGACGACACCAGTGAATTCGGCGATTAAATTCAAGGTTGAAGGGAGAGAGAGAAAACTTTCTTCACCTCGCCCTGCATGCGGATTTGGTAGTAAGTCTTTGAAAAGATAAAGGTAAGTGTTAACCAACAATAATTAACAATTAGTATCAAAACTTTATTAAATCAGTCTCACTCATGTTCATTAAAACTATTCGAACCAATACTGGCATTTGTTCTTTTGTCATTTGGGTAAGCTTGCATAACACGTTCAAATCCTCTGCACTTCCACGAGAAATCACTGGGATTTTGGATAGTTGGGGAAGGGTTAGCAGCAGGGTTCGTTTTGGTTAACGATACGCTGAAAGTACATACCTACACCATCCGCCAAAAGCAATAGACCGCTCAAATATGACTGAAAATAGACAAACATAACAAAAAACAAAACAAAACAAAATAGACAAAATAAAATAAAATAAAACAGGATATTAGATATTGTCTTCAAAATATGGTAGAAATAAATAATTTGTTGCTTTGCAAACCGGCTCTCCTCGATGTCCTAGATGGCCACGTCCTGCTGGACCCGCAGCTGCTGCCGTCGGCACTCGTCCACATCAACCCGGCCGTCGCCGACGTGTCGGAAACCTTCCGGTAGTAACATAATATCTTTGTCTAATACACTCTTCTTGTACCGATTAATTTACAAACTAGGCCTGCACACCGAATCAAAATTCACTTTGGCACGGTTGTGGTATTTTTCTTTAAAATCTAGTTCTAGATATTTGCACTTGGTTGCAGGAAACAGAATCAATAAGAATAATAAACTCGCTTATGACCTCTAACTTTACACGGTTGCTAAACAATACACACTATCATCCCCCACAATACCCGCGAACGACGACACTTTGGACCTGAGCTCGCTTGAGGAAAAATCACCAACACACCACAGCGCAATTGATTGTATGCAGTTTTTTGAAAGAATCGCGAGCACGGCGCGATCCCGCTACACGCAACACTCTTCTAACTTCAGCTCACCGGAACAAATTGCACACTAGTAATCCGCGACGCAGAACAACGCGACGCGCGATGAGGTGCTACTGCCGCAGTCGTCGTGCTAGATGATAACGTTGTTGTTGTTGTTGTTGCCGCCGATGCGATGCAAACTACTACCAACACACACAACCACCTACCTCTCTAACTTTACGTTTTGATAAATCGCATCCAGGGTGGGCGAAAAAAAAATTCAATCCATCAAACTCACACCAACACCACTGCGCTTCTCTCACGTGCAAACGCAAGCGACAGACAGATAGAGAGAGTAGTGTAGGAGAGGAGAGAGTAAAGAATCAGGGGGGGAAAAAAAAAAAAAAAAGTTTTTGGGGGAATCGGGGGGGGGGGGTTGGGGGGTGGTAGGGGGGCACAAGATGAATAAGAAATTATTTGGGGTTGTATGGGGGGTGGGGGGGTGGGGGGTGGAGGGTTATGTGGTTGTATGTTGGTTAAAAAGAAGGGGGGGGGGGGGGGGGGGGGGGGGGCCGTTGCCCCCCCCTAAGTTTTGATTTTATTTTTAGAATTTTATTATTTGTTTCAATATATTATTATTTGTTTCAATATATTATTATTTATTTTTTATCTCTAGAAGGTTGCAAGGTAACTTGTTGCAATACAGTTGATGTTACTCCAATACTACTCAATTAAGTCACAATCAAGTCACTGTATCCAAATATGACGATTTTGTGTTGCTTGGGATGTTCGTCAGATTGCTCCTTTGCCTAAATAAAAAAGCCAAACTACGCGAAGTTGCCTCGATTTTGTAACAAGTTGTAGCAAAAAAGCGTAAAAAATTGACATCCATGAGAAAAAAGTTGTAATTATATAATAGTTTTTAAATAGTAACGAGTAACAATTTTATTACAATATTTTTCCTTTAACCTAAAACCCAACCTATGTAGCCTAAAGTATCTAAAAACCCCAAGCAGCACACAACAGTCAAAACTGGTTTCAGCAGCAATTGAGTCACAGAGCAGTCACCTTTACTGGGTTGAAACAAATGTGCTACTAGGGAAATATCTCTTAATCTGTAATTTCAATAAAATGTTCAGCTCTTGGTTAATAAAAAAACTGAATATTCAAACCTATGCTATAGCTTTCAGAAGCCAAATAATACTAGATTAAGAAACACAGTTGATAGTTAGAAAAAGTATCAACGAAAAATATTTATTTGAACTATTCATGGCATGGGTCAAACCGCACCGTTACCCCGCTTTCCCCGTTTTAGGGTACTGTAGTTTCGTATTATTGAGAATATATGTTGATCATATCTTACAGTTTGAGTCAGCGTGTGAGAAGCAGAACAGCAAGCTAGTCAGGGCGAGAAGTTGCAGTTGTCTTATCCTATTCAAATAATTTATCCGTTTTTATGAGCATGAGCAGGATAATGAGCATGATTGACCGCCCGAAGATGTTATTCCGTTACTGCCAGTTCAGCTGTTATTACTCAGAAGATCAACAGATGATGCAAACATGCTCAATGTGTAAAACTGGTGATCCCAAACTAAGGCAATATCGGCGCTGGCCTCGCCCGAATGCAGGTCAAATAAGGAAAGGGTAGGAATGCGTTAACGTTTATTTGGACGTTTTATTGGAAGCCGAGACCACCGCCGCACTTCCACGAGAAATCACTGGGATTTTGGATGACAAGATTGGGTGGCAGCAGGGTTCGTTTTGGTAAACAATAAGCTGAATTCACGCTTCGTTTAGTAAAATATTTAAATACTAGTACCGATTTCTGATTCGAACCGATTACAACAGTAAGGATGCTATTGGGGCCACACACAAAGTGTAATGGTGTTTTTTCATCGGAAAAACAAGGTGATTTTTTATAATGTTGGAAATCCGATTTGATCTGAGTTAAACCAATAATAAGGATGCTATTGGAGCCACTCACAAAGTGTGATGGTGATTTTCCGTTAGGAAAACAAGGATAATTTTATGAACGCTTGAGAGACGCTTTGTTGTTCTCTTACTGTGCTCACTCGATCACTCGTTACACCAAATTATAGATAACCGAAACAACACGAAACGCGCCATGCTCGATAGGAAAATAGTGCGTAATAAAGCATCGACACAACCTTTCACAGCCGATGCTCGAACCAAACTCTTTTTTCGTAACTTACAATTTTTACTACTGTATTCTACAATCTATTGCACTGCTGTAACTAATAACTGTATCAATCAAGTTGAAGTGTCTAGTGAACAATCTATGCTAATCCATTAAAAATTGAAATTTAGGGATTTCGTAAAAATAAGAGTCCGTAGATGCATTTTGTGCCTTCTGGTAACTTTATGTTTCTATTGATATCCATGCTCATCGGTTTAATACCAACCGGGAGAGACTTGGCCTTATACAAATGGATTTCATTATCTCCAGTCCGCTCAACCAATCGCAACGTTTTGTGATAGATTGGACGGATTATTATAATTTGAGATAACTCCATGCAGATGTCTTCCAAGTTTGGCAGATCGACAAGCAATCGGTGGAGAGTTAAGAGGAAGACCGGAAGAATAAGCGATGGTTCTGCGCGTGTTTACAAACAGAAGAACCTTCATAACAAAACGAATCATCGGGTAAAATACATACGGTTGTTTTTTTTTTAATTATAAGCAGTCTAAAGCAGTTATTTGATTCATTTTATCCAGAAGTACCATAAATGGACATTCGAAAGTTTTTCAAAAGTAAGTATAATATTTACCAGCATGTAATTAAAAAAAACAAGCAAACAAAACAAAACGAATGTTTTTTCATGCAGCTGAAATAACCACGAATAGAAAAATATGCAAAATGGTTGTATTTCTCGAATTTGAACAACAATTTTAATGTAATTCAATGATACACCGTTTTGGTTTCATACTACTCAGATACACATGATTGCTACATATACCGTGTTTCGACAGAACGTGTTTCAGTTGGATCATATCAGATAAATCGGTTCAAATTTCAAAACGCAGATGCAGATGTGTATATAAATTATTTTTAAAATATTGAGGAATAGCTGTTGGAACGCATATGAATTTCTTTTCGTCATTGATGAATAAAATTTCTTAAATTATTTACTAACTACTCGTGTGTTGAGAATGCAAGTAGCAACAATTCAGCACAAAAAACACAGCTTGCTTACATTTGTTACTTACGTCGTTTTAAAAGGTTATGTTCCTGTTTAGAAAATATCAGATACAATAATTATACTAAAGGTGAGCAAAGGGGACACAAACCATAAGCTATAAACCACCAAAACTCAAAATGTATGTTTGTTAAAAGCTAATCACTTATTATTTGAACAACCATTAAAAAAATATAATCTATTCAAACGGTGTGAGCATGGTGAGTAAAAAACGGTGTTTCTTCTGTGTTGCTTTGGGTGAGAGGGTCGCGGATGAAAAGTACATTTTCAGTACAAACTGCAAACAAATTCGGTGGTTATTCTATACAAAAACCCAACATGACCCGTTAAATGTTTGGCATTCAATGTGGTTTGATTTAAAAACATGGGAAAAATCGAAAGTTTTTAAAATCGTTTTATTTTTATTCCAGAACAAGCCTAGAATTGTTTAATCTTGTTGCAAGAATCGGATGGGTATTGTCAAATACTTTGGGTGAGAGTAGAGAAGATAATCCACCCGCATTCAGGCGTAATGTCACATAAATGGGGCTCCATTCCCGCTC
Organism: Aedes koreicus; assembly: GCA_024533555.2. Classification (NCBI taxonomy): domain Eukaryota; kingdom Metazoa; phylum Arthropoda; class Insecta; order Diptera; family Culicidae; genus Aedes; species Aedes koreicus. Next base: position 169,984 of record JAHHFK020003989.1, read on the forward strand.
CATCTGTCGGAACATGAAAATGACCCTACTCTACTGGTCCACCGGGCGTTGTATTGTCCGTTAAGTGTCCGTTAATGTTAATTGTTCAGTATGTGCAACCACTGGTTGGAGACGATGTAATTCTCTCTCTCTCTCTCTCTCTCTCTCTCTCTCTCTCTCTCTCTCTCTCTCTCTCTCTCTCTCTCTCTCTCTCTCTCTCTCTCTCTCTCTCTCTCTCTCTCTCTAAAAAAAAACTCGCCCCCCACTATTTGAAATCCTGGCTACGCCTATGAACAGACTTCTTGCTCCCCACGAATGATTTCGCGAATGTGTTGTTTTAAATCATTTTAAAATGTATTGAAAATAGCTACATCAATTTACCTAAAATTTTTTATTATTATTTTGTGTACAATTCAATCTTAATTGCCGGTCGGTATCATCACACTTTGTGAATGCCCCTTAATCATAAAGATGCAGATGTGTATTTGCTCTAGACTCAACGAAAATATGAGTTCCCTGTGAACCGTGAGGACGTGACTGGCGTTGTTTTTGGCCAAATAAACTAAAGAACCTTCGAAACATATATATGGAAAGTGGTTTGCTAACCACAGGCCCCATTCGTTTGGATCTGTACGCAGTGTTGTTGGCTCCAGCCAACCAACTACGAAATATGCGGTCATCTAAGCACATGTGCAAGTTCATAGATGATGCCTCATGTTTCCATCGTACTGTCTCAAATAAATTGTATTGCACCGTAAAAAGCAATTTCGGATTGAATTTCTAATTATAGAGTCAATTATTTAAATTGCAAATCTACTTGATTAAGAGGGAGCTGAAGTTTGCATGTGTATTAACCGTGCTTTTGCATTTAATATGTTTTATTAGCTGGTTCTCTACCACAAAAACAATTTAAAAAAACACGTGTTTTCTGGTTTTCTGAGTTAGAATTGCCGTTTTAAAAATATTACTTTTTAGAGATTTTCCTTCCTACAAACATTGATAACGGGGAAATTTATAGTACGAAATGCCTGCCGGAAGTTGCGTCGTTTATCAAGAAATACCATAAGGGCGAAGACGCAGTGTTCTGGCCGGATCTGGCGTCGGCCCACTACTCGAAGCAATCGTGGAGGAGATGGAGCCTATCGAGCGGAAGGCCACTCGCAAGGGCGTAGAAGTTTTTTGCAAGTAAGCTCAAGTAATTACCTTCCATGGGACATTTATCAAAAGCAATAATCTATCTTAGCTTTTTTATCACCATCCGAAAAAAGTCCATTTTTTTAATACAAACGTTATTCTTTCTGTGTAGTCTCTAAATTATGGAATCAATTAACAATATATTCAATAATTATGTTTTTCAACTAGGATTTTTAAAACCGACCGAATCTACTAGTGAACATTGTGACGTTACCCTTTCTCTGTTTCCTGATGTGCTGTATATTCGGCTCGAAATGGTCAACTTCACCGCTGCGTGTATGCTGGATCTGGCGTCCACTGTGGTGCCATGTGTGTAGTGATGCAATTAGGAGCGCAAATCCTCTGACAAGTTATATTTTCACCGCCCGTACTTATTTTCTTAAACATTCTTCTTTTTTCAGAGAACGAGTAATGGCGCTATAACCATAAGCCATATGGGGCTAGGGCCATAGTTAATGCGAAGGTCCCAACCATTTGAAGAGAAATGGAGCATCACTTAACCTTTTGAGACTAGATGCTCCCAACGACCATTTTTAAATAAATCTTTGTTCTGTACACCAAACAGAACATTCTGTTTAACTATTCTCACCGACTATGCATTTCCATTTTCCTTTGATATCTACTGAAGACTACGTGGGTTCTCCGTGTCTTCTCAAGGTGGATACCAAACCTTCCCTATCTCCAAAGGTTGCACGGACGTAGCCAGGTGGGCGATCGAGGAGTGTCTTCGTGGGGATTATTGCGTGAAGAAACGTATCAGTAACTGTTTACGTTCATGGTGCCATGCCATGTTTTCAACGAATTATTCCTCATCGTAGCTCCATCCACGAGGTGGGCAAACGTCAATGCTAATGCTAATGCTAATGCTAATGCTAATGACGGACAATATCAGCGAAGATTTATCCGGCATATGTAATTTTTTTTAAATGAAAATAGTGAATCTTAAGTATTTCACATGAACGACTAATAAAGAAAAGCTGACAACTCATAAGTTCCGTAAAATATTGCATCATTGAGAGCAAGAATGATAAATAGAGCACAATGTTTCAGATTTCCTTTGAACAAGGAGATTTTTTTTAACAGCAACATAAAACAACTTAACAAAACCAAACAGAGATTTATTTGTTTCATCTTCCAACGCATCGGAAGGTACAGTGATGGTGCAAAAAAAAAACCGGAAAGTTTTATTCCAAACTGACAGCCACAACAAACGCGCGCACGTGCCCGCTGAGAAAATGGCTCCAACCGGATGCGGAAGTTTACCATGACAGCGATCTAATCTAAATACACAGAGCCAAACCACGAACTCAGCTGGAGCCCACCAAGCAGGATATAGGTAGCTAGTAGCACATGATGAGATGGAAAACTTTGGAAAGTTTTTTTTTCTCTCTTTCTTTGCCGTCAACTCGCGGCCTACTCTTTGGGCTATGCAATATAATAAAACTTTCCTCCATAGCTTCGGGCAAAAGTATGTTGTAGCTTGCCATTGTTGGAAAGTTATCCTTCTACTATAGCTAGCTTCCGTTTCCTGAATCGCGTAATAATTGCAGGCGTTCTAGTTTTTCATTTCCCCTGTATGCGTTTCATCTTTTTTTTTTAAGTTTTCTTTTATTCATATGGTTATTTGAATTGAATAATAAAGATATGAGAGAAATGCCTGACGCAGTGGTAAACCATGATGCCACGTTAAAACTCAACGTTCTAATAAATGTTTCTCTCATGCCTTGAATAACAGAAGAGTGTTAAGGTGATCGTTATATAATAAAACGAATAAAAATAAAACGCTTAAAAGGAAATTTGTTCAATCAAGCACTATAGCATTATCGTCCTCCTCTATGGCACTTTCCATATTCCATATTTTATAAGTCAGTCGGTTCGTTAAGCAAGCCAATAAAGAGCATTGTTTACACGGTGCTAAGTGGTGTGTTAAAGAAGTGTAGCTTGTGTGAATTGAGCACCAGCAGCATTGAAAGGTCGAAAACTTTAGTTCACTACTGTAGAACAACTTTTGAATGTTTTATGATTCCCGTGTACACTAGGTGGTGGTGTTTTCATTTGCTCTATTAGCTTTAGACACGCAATCGAGCATTAATAGCAAAGGGAGCACCTTTTTTGCGCACTCACACTGGGAACTTTGGAAAAGTTGTAGCTTATATGGGCAAGTATGTATGTCTCTGGCAACAGCTCGTTTCTGGCCGATGAGCTTGGCTTTGATTGCTCGGAGGATGGGGAGTTCCTTCAGCAGTTTGTTGAAGAAAAAGAAAGCAAAAGGGCTTGGAAGTCGTTTCGAAGTGTTATTAGCCGAATGTTATTGGTTATTTGCAATTTACATTATTTTATGGAAAAAGTTGGGTAATAGAGCTATTATTGCCATGTAGCTTGTGTTTGAAATCTGACAAGGCAGTAGAGTATACTATCAAGAGGCATATGCACAAAAACATTACCATTAAGCTGCCGCTCAATTATACAGCATCTGACTGCTGCGTGTTGGGCCATTAAATTGTTGTCAATTTCTCCATAGCCGTAGAAAAGAAGGATGTTGGAATATTTTTCTGCTTCTACTTCGCTTATTCGATTTGGTCGGATTTGGTCACAAAACTGTTGGAATAGAGAATGGCGCGTTTCATGTTGGCCCAGTTAGAATGGTTCAAGTTCCTCGGTACCATAGCGATGTTCAGGCGATCCATCTCATCCAACAACCCTTTGGCGTACTGGACCGATGCCAAGCCTAAACTAAACACCACATCCACTCCCACATAGTGGTTATGGAAGAAAGCGGCCACTTCCTGCAAACATTTGTTACTTTAAATCTCCCCATTATCAACAAGTTCTCAACTGTGACAGCACACAGCGGTCACAAATTATAACAGCAACTTGATTGTGACTTATTTGAGTCACAGAGCAGTCACTTTTACTGTTTTGCAACAAATGTGCTACTAGGGTAGCTTCGAAATATCTTCTTCATTGATAGGCAGTCACAAGAGAACCTCTTGGGTAGCTTAATGTGGGAAATACACTTGACCTCACTGTTCACCCGGGAAAATCTCCTTGATCATTGTCTTCAGCCGCTGCTTCTGGGGGCGGCCTGCTGCTCAAAGACACATGACGATTTCCAAAAACTGGAGGTACATTTTGATAGTTAGGCCGGTTGCAATGATCTCACGGTCCAAGGCACGGAAAATTTTGACACCTTTCCCGGCAATTGGTAGTAAGAGCATACCATGGCGATGCATAGGTGAATTCACCAAAAATCAAAAACAAAAAATAAATCGCATGAAATAGCGAAAACTATCGTTTTTTTTAATGCCGACGTTACATCCATTACAATGATCTGGAGCACGACTCCAACTGGGCGTGGTCAGCTACAAGTAATAGTGCTCTGAAAGATAAATTTCGTTTTCTTTGATTACCGGTAAATTTGACAATACGGTTCATTTGGAGTCTTAATTTCAAATGTGACTTAATTTTATGTTCAAGTTGACGTATTTTGCAATTCTAGCTCGGAACATAATAAAGTACATATCATCACACTAAAAATCACGTTGTCTAACCTTATTTTGCATCAAATCCTAAAATATATCGCTTGAAACAGATCGCAGCAAGCTGTGCTTTGAAACTGGCGTGTTTTGTTTTTGCTGCGTCGTTTTCTCGAAAAAAAAAATCAAACAATAATTTGCAATTCAACTTTAACTAACAGTGAAATCATAAAATCTCCGCATTCTTTGGGAAAGACGTAGTGAATACAATCTATTCCCTCCCGAAATTTGTAAGTGTCGGTAGTATTTCCGCGTTTTTTGTTTTTTTTTGCTTCGCCCCCGCACCCGAAGGAAGAGTTACATCAGCATAGTTTTGTTTATTAGTGGTAGTATTGTGGTCTCCGGATATAAATTATTAAGTTTGAGTGTTTTTTCGCTTTGTCGCGAGTGACTCGATGATTATTAGCAGATTTGAAGTTCGATATAGAGTCGCCTTATAGCGGGGGTTTTGATTATTGGCATAGTTCGGAGTGAAAAAAAAGAAGACCAGTGCATGTAGAAAACGGCCATTTGCTGGTCAGAAGCAACAAACGACGACAACGCACATGCGTGCTTGTAAGGCTGGCACATAGTTTTAGGCATTCATCACGTGGTGTATAGAGTTTTGTTATTCAGGTAGGTTTAGCAACGTTAATTTTGCGCTTATTTTGTCTCGAGTGCATGAAACTAATTACGAATCAACGTTGACATTTTTTATTTCTACGGAAGAACTAGCGAGTATCAGTAAGGAAGCGGCCATGGGTGAGATCTATCTGATTATTACTATATAACAAACCTTTTTAAATAATACTAAATACGTGCTTGGTTTGGAAATTTAACATTTCCAAATCTGGAAGTGTGTTGCAGTGCCCTTATCCAAATGATATCGGTAATGTTTACATGCGGGGCTTATTGTATGTGAAAGTAACCTCGGAATGGGCTCGACTCTCCAGACATTCTGAAATGGGTTGCTGGATCTGCAGTAGAGCTATCACTTTCTAGCTCTCGGATTAAAGCTGCTTCCAATGGTCACTTGAGGGATTGTTGTAAACAGATTTCTTCCATAATACCATTGCCGGCCAATGAGTGTTAGATTGCACATACACACACAACTCCTAAAATATATCGCTTGAATTTGAATTTAAGTTTACAAAGCGACGAAAAATAGACTAAAAAGACTATTATTTGTATTCTTAATAGGCGAAAGTTTATCCAACTGTGGTTTTCGGGTTCATTGTCCAGCAAAGTTTTAAGTCTAACTCTTGACGTAGTCAGATGCACACGTCGTGGCACACAAGTATTTTGTTTTTGGACAGGTAGCGAAAATATTGTTATTACGTCCTTACGTTGCGAAAAAGTTTGCGGAAACAGCAGCATTTATCAAAAACTTATCGGAGGGCATCGATGCCTTTGATAATATCGAGCTTAGCTCAGAAATTGGCATTGGGGAAAAAAACCTCAGACATAATGTTAACAATATCGAAGATAAATTTGCGTGGGTCAGAGACGGTAGACTGTTGGAAGAAAACACAGAGAAAAGAAGAGTGAGATGAGTCTTTTCCACCGAAGTCCTGAATGAATATACAAATTGATCAAAACAACTATCTACCGTCTCAAAAATTGCGCGAACGATAACAACAATATTAAGTATCAAAATCAACCGAACGAAAAGTATCAAATTGCTTTACTTTAATTCCAGAAGAAAACGGGATAAATTTCCCGAATTGAAAGTACTGCTGAATGCCATGTCGAAAGGACAATCTGCTGATAACAGAAACATGGTCTTGTAATGAAATCGAATGTCGCTACACAACTCACTGCTTTTTTGCATTGCGATCGTCTTGACGTTTAAGCTGTCAATCAACAATCGGCATAAGGTTCTTGGTATAAACTGATAGATAAGTGCTAATATACAAAATGTAGTCAATGTGAAAAATTCATAGGATTTTTATTTCAATTGCAGAAATTCAAATGCAGAAGAGCTGCCTAAAATTCTTTTTTTTTTTGCTGAGCAATAGTTCTCAAAAACCATAGATCTAAGGCATTATGCCGAAGAAAATAACGATTTTCACCAGGTTCTTGAAAAAAAAGTAAGCGAAATAAAGATGTACCTCGAGAACGGCTCAAAAGACTTCGGACTGTTTTTTTTTTTAGAAAGGTTTGAGGAACACGATGGAATTATAATTTTATCAAAACAAGTTATAATCATTTGATATAAATGTGCACTTTAAAATTTTGCAATAAATAAGGGATATTTGGCAACACTGGCTTCCAAAACTAGTATTTTTTTCTGAATTTTTTGCACAATTGCCTTCACAAAGCTTACAACACACTGATTTTATTATGGATTTATGACTAAATACTGGAGGACTTTCATTACACCAAAAATGCTGTATCTCCTCAGGGTTTCGAGTGTTTCCTTTGTAACATATTGGTGAGAAACACGGAACACGATGAAATCGGAAATTTCAAATCAAATTCAATGTCGACCCGATTTTGTCACCCCGTCTCAGAATAATATTCCTCTCTGTTAACCTTCATGCCAAATACTCGGCTTCAAGATCGACTTTTGAGGTATATTATAGGGCTATAATACCATTCAATCAATACAAAGGTTTTGTAGAGCATAAACATATGTTTTATTATAAAAAGGTAAGAAAATTAGGTCATCTATGTGTATGCATTCAGAGGAAAAAGCAATTTAATTTTCTCAATGCAAAAATACTAAAAATTAACACCAAAAATGGTCAGCAACACTATCGTCCAAAATAAAATTTTATTTTTATTTTTATTTTTTGAAAGCCTTCCTACTAGAAGATTTTTTTTATAAAGGGCGAACCCAAAATCACTGCAACACAATTGGCTGCAACATTTTTTTCCCACTCACTGGACAGAAATTAACCAAACTTCGCACAGTTCCTATTTAAAGTGCATTATTTACTTCCTGTGAGTTGCGTCGTTGAGTGGTTTGTTGCGGCCAAGATGGAAGTGAATCAAGTGGAGACGTGTGAAAAAAAAAATTGCTCACATGGAAAATCCGGAGCTGTGCTGTCGTGCTTAGGGGAACATGCTGCAATATGTAATTCAACCGTCCCAAGAATACTTCAATGGTTCATCGACTGGTTGATTTTGGACGCGGAGTAGAAAGGGAACCGGGAGCAGCATGTAGGTAGACGTAGGGAATGGTTAAGGTTAATTTCAGCCGAAATCCCAACATTTCACGTGATTTTGCCAAAAAGATAGGCCTTTCGCAAAGTTACGTCCAGAAGGCAAGAGCTAGATGACATGCATATAAGATTCAAAACTTTCCAAATCGCGATGAACGGCAACAAACTGGATGGATGACGAAAAATACGCCAAAACTGGCCTCCAAAAAATGCCAAGACAGGAGCTTCACACCGGAAAGATAGATTCAAAATGGATGATCGTTACAAAAAAAAAAGAAAATGTCGAAATTCGCATCGATACACTTGATTTGGCAGGATATATGCACCCATGGAAAGCGAAGTTAAATTTTCGTCACAACAGAGACCATCAATGGAGAAATTTACAAGAAGGAATATTTTCAAAAACATCTTTGGCCATTTTTGGAGCAGCTTAATGAAAAACCACTATTTTGGCCGGATTTATCTTCTCGCCAATTTTCTTAAAGCATGCTGGAATAGTATTAGACTTATTCGGTGCTTTTTGTCCCCAAGAATATGATTCTACCAAACTGCCCTGAACTACGTCCAATCAAAACTTATTGGACCACGATGAAGCGGAACCACAGAAAGGAAAAATTCTTGGTAGGCTCTGGCTTTGACTGGACGTGTTGTTTTTTTTTCTCGCTGTAATTTTTGTATGTTAAAATTAATTAGATAGATTTAATTAATGGTGATTTCGTGTGTTAAAAATGTGCTGAATTTTGCTCTAAAAATTGTTCGCAAAATTAACTTTACAGTTGAAGGGAGAAACTGTTACACAATAGACTAGGATTTTCGGTCATTTTTGTGATGGTTATCAGAGTGGATTGCATTCTACTCCTTTTACGGACTATTTTGACATCAATGCTCTAGACTTGATGTGCAGAAGATGTCTCTCACAATTGCACGGAAACTCAGCTAAGTTTTTGTTTAAGAACTCAATTAATTCAAATAATTATTATAATAATTGTATATTAGTTTATTTAATATTATTCTTATTAGTTTAGTGTAATGGGTGGTCTAGAATAACAAGTGTTGTGGGGTGGCTTTTTTGGTGACGGGTGGGATGAGTTAAGAGTTTCGCCGGGTTTATGAGTCTTTGTTTGTGAGGGGGGTTGTTTGTCATCTTAAGGAACCAGCCGTGAATTTCACTACTAATTGTTTATTGTTTACAAGAGAAAGGTAAAATTATAGAAAAAAATATTTGCATTTCTGGTGTGGGTTTTGGTTGACATGATGCAGTGTACGTTTGACAAGATTAACTTGTCAGCTCCGAGTAACTTTTTGGCATCCTTTCGATTCTTATAGTAGTTGTGAGAGGGCTCATGTCAATCGGTGAAATCATAATTTGGAGTTTGTATGGGATTTGCTACGGGAGCGATTACTTTTACGAGTCTCACTCGTAGGACACTCAGTAACCTCAAAAGATAGGTCACTGTTTCTTTCTATTGGAAATTAAAACTGAGATGAAATATCTCCAAGAACGCAAAGTGGGGATAATTTTAAAGTGCAAACCAGCTGGAGGTATGGCTTATTGTTCAATTTTTCTAGCAGCACTGCGCTGCATAATACTGATATGGTTGAGCTTGAACCGTTGGTTTGAGACATGTGTTGTTTTCGTGGGGATTTGTTTGTTTTTTGTGTCATATCTCTCGTGTAAGTAAGTGATCTAGTTTTTTTATAACTTCGGGACGTCAGCTGATAGGTCCTTTAATGTAGTTCATTGGGGTCTTCCGTGAAGTTTTTTATTTGAATCACTTTGAGAAAGACGTAGCAGCATCCTTACTATTGATGTATATTGGCCCAAATTATATCCCAAGCATTACTGAAGATTGCCTTGCATTTCCTACAAAAAGTACTGCCATTACACTTTGTAAGTGGTCCAAACAGCATTCTTTATGTTGGTTTGAATCGGCCCTCGATTATTTTTCAATGGCTTTTCCAAAGAATATCCTCCGTCATATTTTGTGAGAGGCCCCAGCGGCCCATTGCAGTTGACATAAATTGGTCCAAATCGACTCTCTGTCATCGTTATAAATAACCTAGTATTCTCAATGAAAAACCACTAAATCACTCTGTGAGTGGCCCTAACAGCATGATATCATTGATTGTTGACTGTTGATTTGAATCGGATTTCATGCGTTATTAAAACCATGTCTTAGCAATGAAATTTTACAAGATTGCAGAATCAGACGACTCAGATCTAAGTATGAACATAAAACATCAATTACCACACGATTGAAATGACATTGTTGTGAAAGGCAACCTAAGACCACCCCCATCGCCCTAGAACCGTCAGCCATGTACACCCACAAACGCGTATTTAGGTGTGTGTGTGTGTGTGTGTGTGGGGGGGGGGGGGGGGGGGGCGTTTGACTTTGTAGCTTCTCCTCTTTACAGAGAGCAAGGATTGGCGCTGTAACCATAAGCTATAAAAGGCTAGGACAAGTTTCAGTGCTCATGTCCCAACCGACAGACAAGCTCTCACGCAAGAAAAGCCTGGATAGAAGTAGGAAACGCCTGTGTTCCAGCCCAGGAACAACAAAGGAGTGCATTAACTTTCTTAGCTTCGTCACTCCCAACGACCTATATACATATATATATATATACATATGCTTTCTCGCCAAGAAAAGCCTCCCGCACAATCTCATCCACCTTCAAACTACAGATATCTATGAAAGTAGCATGAGTTCTCAGCATCTTCTTAAGTAGACATCTAATCAACACTTCCCTCCCATCCCTTGCTGATCATAAGGACCTGGCCAGGTGTTGTGCAAAGAGATCGATGGACCCAAGACAGCTCTACTGGCCCTTCCATCGTCTCTACAAAAGCCAACCCAGGGTTGTGTATGCTCGGAAAATGCTATTCTATGCTATAAAGTTGTATATTAAAGTAACGCAATGTTGTTGCAGCAATCCAAGAAATCTGACAAGTTCTCTTTCACCACCCGTTCCTATATTTTCAGACATTCTTCTCTTCTCAGAGAGCGAGTAATGGAACTATAACCATAAGCCATAGGGAGCTAAGACTATAGTTAATGCCCAGCCGGTCGCAACCGTTTCAAGAGAAATGGAGCATCACTTAACCTTCTTAGACTAGATGCTCGCAACGCCCATCTTTGAATAAATTTTTGTTCTGTACACCAAACAGGGCATTATGTTCAACTATTCTATCCGAATATTCATTTCCTTTTTCCTTTGATATCTACTGAAGGTTCCGTGGGTTCCCCGTGACCTCTTAAGAAAGATAACAAATCCTCCCTATAACCAACGGTTGCATGGACGTGGCCAGGTGAGCGATCGAGGAGTATCTTCGTGGAGATTATTGCGTGAAGAAACGTATCAGTAACTGGTTTCATTTCATGGTGGAATGCAATGTCTTCAACGAATTATTCCTCATCGTAGCTCCATCCACGAGGTGTGCAAACGTCAATGCTAATGCTAATGCTAATGAAGTGGGAACACAGAACGTCCAAGGAGAATGGAAATGACATGCTTAGGTAGTGGATAAAAATGAGAAAAAGGCCGGATAGACTGTATATGCTTTTACGTATGCCGTGGAGCAAAAGTGTCGAGAATTGCACCAAATAACCTCCAATAATAGTATAAACCTGCCCTGCAAATTTAGTTATTATCCGATAAGTATGTACATAAGATTATAAAATAAATTAACTGTGTTGCAATATTTTCGTGTTCGCCCTTTACATAATAGTAACGGAGATATGCGCAATACAGAAAAAGAAATTAAGCACTTGATGAACAAATCGTCAAACTTTGGTAAAAATCTTAAAATATTGTCTTCAAGTGGTGTGGACACTTCCGGTGGAATGACTCGCAAGGATTGATTTGCTGACGTACTTTGTAGGAATTCGAGATCTCCGCTGCATTTCCACGTAAAATTGCTGGAAGAATAACTAATGTAGTGAGGATCCTTTTTCCAAGCGGTTTGCTGTCAATACATTCTATTCTCAACTGGCTTCTTTGAAAGGTGAATCACCTCATATTTTCAAACACCGCAGTAAATTTACTCCTTTCACCGAGAATAAAATAAAAGAAAATGTTAGACCTTCTTAACTTGAAACCATTTGACTTCTGTTTCAATATCGTCTTGATTTCATTGTTACCAGCATTAAAAACATCCCACAGCAGTGTTCCTTCATCCACACCACTAAACAGAATTCAGAAGAAGGTGTCCCCTGTACGGGAATCTTTACATTTACTAACTTTTTTTACCCTCTTTCAGCGTTTTGCTTTGGTGGAACATGATTTTCTTTAGTCCTTTCTGCTCAAGGGTTCTAGCTTGTATGGATGCAACTTTGAAGTTTCACGGAAAGAAAATACCCCTGAATTCAGTTTTGTTACAGCGAGAAGGAAAATGAAACGAAAATACAAACCTTTCCATGGACTCGACGCGTCAAGCCGCTTGCCGCACCGTGAGTGTCATTAACGGCAACATCATTTAACGACGCCTGCTTTTTTCGTTTTACTGTATCACTTTTCACTTTTTTATTTATAATTTCTTCTATTCGCTGTAACGTAGGCGTAGACCTTACCAGCTTTATTATGTGTTTTTTCTGCATACCTACGTTAATACTGGATCTGATTCCCCCTTGCCTTTGAAGGACTGAGTGATGGTGAGGAAAAAGGATAATTTATGTGAAGAAAGTCATGTAAATACACCTTGGAGGCGCATTTTTCCTAGTCAAATGGTATATTTGGCTCTCTCACATTCGTTTGTAGTTCTGGTTTTTTGGTACTCACATCACTTCGTCAAACGTAGATTGTGTATCTAACTAGAGTTGCCAAGGACTCTGCTATGGTGAAGATCACAATTTACCACTCACGTTGAATGTTGGTAATGACTGGAGAGCACGCACTTCAAAGAGCGAAATTTTTGAAGTGTGAGACTGATATGCCTTTCACTTGACGGTCTAGACGTGAAAGCATAATTTCTGCTGCTGTAGAAGCTTGAAATGGTTTTGAATTACATTGCTGTGTGCAATTTCAAAGCGTCACTCAGATGGAAAGTCTATATCAGTTGATATGCATATAGACAGCTTTTCAAAATTTATTCTAATGAGCATTGATATCTTCATCTAAACAACAACTTTGGTTGTAGAAAAGCATCGTTGAACTATGCATCCTAAACGAGAAGTGCCAGGAAACGTTTTAGAAGTCTTGTCATTACCAAAATCAGTTGGTTCTTTTAAATTGCCTATCAGCTCCCAACACGTGTCTGCTATCTGAAGAAAGCTTCGAAGGACGGCAAAACTGTTGCACTCGAAAGCCATTACCGGCCGTCATCATCAAACGCCAAGAACCGTTTCCCTGTTGCTGCTGATATGAAGGGTGGCATTGAAATGTTTAATTAGGACCCTGATACTTCATTTCCTATAAGGGAAAAAAAAAGTTTTTGCGTCCACCCCAGCAGCGCGGTCAGGCCCCGTTGTTAGCACGTAGTGTGCCTTCCGGCCAGGAAGTTCATCACTACCCGGAAGGCTTTTAATTTGATTGGAAAGTTTATCCGTTGCTAACGGAGCCTGAAATATGCACTTGAACCGTTGCTGTTTGATGCACTATGATAGAACGTCTTTTAAAAATTATCCAGAACTTGTGAACTACGGTAACCAGGTGAAACATTAAAAACATCTTCATGTTTTCGGTATTCGCTTGACTGGATTCTCATTCGCTATTTTCTGCAGTAATAGAAATTTTAATCAATATGCATTATAAACTTAGCCATATACATTTGTCGATAACACACTTATTGATGTTTTGTCAAGAATTTTGATTTGTACAAAAATCGACATGCACGACATACTTTTCTATTAAAGATTTACACATTCACATCGAAGAACATTTTTTTTTCCAAATTTCAATTTAGTGATATAAGTTATAATACCAATTATAAAGAGCATCGCCTCAAGATAATATAAACTAACAGAGGTGTTTCATTTCCATCAGATTTACTCGACAAAAAATGATAATATTCACCATTTTATTAATGAGTTAACCACATTTTAAAACATTAGCACCTATCTAAGATTGGTTCCCTTGTATATTTCAGATCAGTTTTTTTTCCCCGCAAACTAGTTCCATAGCAGATTTTTCTGAGTTTTGACCGGTTTACAACTACTGTGCCGTGGTCAAAGATGGAACAGTAAAGTTTTCACTGGATTTGGCATAACATTTGCTTATCCCACAGCGAACAGAAGCAGGAGCTCATTGTTGAACAATTCCGCTGCAGTTGGTAGACGATGGTCGATAGCAATCTCTGGAATGCAGGATTATGTTTGGCTTTATCGGGTGAAGGATAATGCTAGTGCTAGGACCGATCATCATTTCTGTGCAAATCCTTAATTCCCGCCATGTATATGGTAAAATATGGTTCAACTTATTGGTTGAATGTTAGAGTGCAAGAACTGGTCGGATAAAAACATGTTGCTCATTGAGATGGCATACTGAATATTCTTGTGAGATTGAGTCATTTATACAAAGAGGACTTAGGAACTCCAATATCCTTTACCATAGCGTCGATTCGATGACAAGTCTACCATGATACCACTACTGATACTACATGGTTGTTCAAGGATATTGGATCACATTGGACATCCAAAGACGTAGGAACACAGGTTCTAGATGCTACGTAAATGAGGCAAAATTATGGTTTCAACAGAATCTAGTCGTGTGACATATCTAAATTTGCAGAATATCATAGGCGAATAATCTCAATGGTTGGCTGAGCTATTAACCACCCATTTGTCCCATTAAAGACTGTATTCGATGAAATTTGGACACACGCAATTGTTCGTAACTTTTTAGCGTGTGGGTAAAAATTATTGAAATTTTAACTGAATATATTTCATTGTGTTGTGTCAATTGTGTAATGAGTTTCGTGAAAATCGGTCGAGTGATTTCAGTGATGGCTTCGAATGAAGAAATAGTGCGCCGACAACTTTTGGGCACTCACTTCGAAAACCCAAACGCTTCTCATCGATCGATCGGAAAACAGCTCGGAATCGCACATTCAACCGTATCTCATGTGATCAAAACGTTCAAGGACCGTAAGACAACCAAGCGGAAAAATGGTAGTGGCAAAAAACGTGGCACATCAAATCCGGAGAAGGCCAGGATGGTATTGAACCAATTTAAGCGTTATCCCAACATTTCGATCAGGGATGTTGCGAAAAAGGCGAAAGTTTCAGTTTGTTTTGTGCAGAAAACAATGAAAAGTTCTGGATTACATGTGTACAAGGTCCAGAAGGCACCGAACCGGAGCGATAAACAGAACTCGGTGGCCAAAACTCGTGCAAGAAAACTGTACAGGGAGTGGCTCACAAAACCGTTCTGCATTGTGATGGACGATGAGACCTACATTAAAGCCGACACCAAACAAATGCCAGGACAGGAACACTACGTCGCCACCTCTAAGTTGGCCGTTCCGGAGAGTGTACGGAAGAAGAAACTGTCGAAATTCGCCAAAAAATTCCTTGTCTGACAAGCGATCTGCGGATGTGGCAAAATGAGTCAGCCCTTCATCACCTCTGGGACCGTCAACGGACAAATCTACAAGGACGAATGCCTCCAAAAACGACTTCTGCCCTTCTTGAGATCTCACGATGGCCCGACACTGTTTTGGCCGGTTTGGCATCTTGCCACTATGCCCGGCCCGTCTTAGACTGGTACAAAGATAATAATGTAGTTTTTGTACCAAAAGACGTCAACCCTCCGGAACTTCGCCCAATTGAAAAATTTTTGGCAATCATGAAGGCAAAGCTCGTTAAAACTCCAAAACTGATAGAAAATGAACTTGAACTAAAGAAAGTGTGGTTAAAAGTATGTAAGCAAGTCGGTCCTATCATTGCCCAAAATTTGATGAAAGGGGTCAAGGCAAAGGTGCGGGCATTTGGGTTGGGAGAAGAGGTTCAATAAACCAATGATGTCAAAACTTATCCATTTAGTAGTACTTTATTTCCAGAAAGTTTGAGAAGAATCGGGCTCAAGGAAAATTTTTGGTGACCTATTTTGTGTGTCCAAATTTCATCGAATACGGTTTTTACATGTATTGGAATGAATAGCGGGGTGCAAAGCTGCAACGAATGTGCTACTGCCTCCAAAAGCATAATATCACAGCAATGTTTTCCATAGTACCGAAGGTTGTTTTTCGTGCCAGGGTCCTGTTCTCCTTCGCTTTAAAGCCAACAGTTATATATTTTAGATATTTTTATATACTTCGTAAGAGTGGTAAAGTTATAGTCTTAATAGGAGCTAGTCATGTGACAAATCGATACAGTATTGGGAGTAATAAAGTATACACTCAATTTTAAATCATAAATTTGAACATAGCTTCGTTGTTTCAATAGATACGTCCTCAATATGTTTTGGTGAAATTGAACTCTTTTATTATGCCATCAGACAAGAGCATTTGAATTTAACAAGTTGAAAGTGTTTTTGTCATTGCCAAATAAATCTGTTCATTTTCACTTTCAGAAGGATACAGCACAATAATGGTTTCAACCAACACCAGGGCGGCACTTTGTGTCCTTTATCGTTGACATACAAGACAAAGCAATAACAAGAGGATATCTCTGCAAGTGCGTAATTGATCGTGCAAGACTGCCAGCAAGGTCATACAAGGCATACCTCGATATAAAGCAACTTTATTTTTCTACTTCTAACGTACTTTTCTTTCAAATGAGAGTTTATTTTAAACCATTGCAACCAATAGATTGAAAATTGGCTCATCTATCCTATGGTCTTACTACTTTTCTTGAATGAGATCTAGTTTGCGAGAAATCGATGAAAATAGTTAGGAAATATAGTTGCTTTTTATCGAGGTATCTACCTGTATATCTTATCGCAAAGTAGCAGAAAAGTTGAGTGTAAGCGTCCCGGCAGTGCAAAAGATCTGGGGAAAAAAATCCAGCAGCTTGGTTCAATTCAAAGTTGATAGAGCTGGTTGAGAACAAAAGTGATTCACAACGCCACGGCAGGATGCAAGAATCTTGAGAGAAGTTCGTCAAACCCCAATGTTGACAAGGCGAGCAGTGAAGGAAAGTTTGTCTCTGAATATTTTCGAAAGAACAGTACGACTTAGGCTTCAGCAACAAGGTCTGAAGAATAAGTTTGCATCTCTTCGGCCAGTGATTATTTAACGCAACAAAATCAAGCGTCTGAAATTTGCCAAGAAACACGTCAACAAGCTTTTTGGAAAAAGGTGTTGTGGACTGATGAGAGTAGTTTCAAATGCAATCCAGGATTTGGTTGAAAACGGGAAAGCAGCCTTTGGATAAGAATTTCCAGAAAACAGTGAAGTACGGAGGAGGCAATACTATGGTGTGGTGATGCTCGCGGGATCAGGTGTTAGAAATTTCCTCGACCAAGAGCTTCCTTTTTTAAACCTAGTAGTAGTCACATAGTTACTATGAACGGTGTTCCTATTACTTGGTCAAGTCAAGTGAAATACCTTGGGCTGGTACTTGATCAAAAATTAAATTTTAAAGATCACATTGAATGCCTTATTCAAGCCAAATGTAATAAATATATAATATGTTTATATCCTCTTATAAACAGGAAATCCAAACTTTGTCTGCAGAACAAACTACTAATATTCAAACAAATTTTTAAACCGGCCATGGTTTATGCTGTTCCAATATGGTCTAGTTGTTGTGCTACCAGGAACACTTCTTCTCTTTAGCAATTCAAGCTTATTGCTTTTACAATTAGCTTATTGCTTGCTCATAACTTAGTATTCTAAATGCACTTCCACAGTTATTAATTGAGAGCCCTCGATGACAGATACCATTTTTGCATCAGTTTGATTTTGTGGCAACTACAATCATACGCTATGCCCAGGGAGTCGAGAAATTTTCCTTTACGAAAAATTCCTAGAACAGACCGGGAATCGAACTCAGTCACCTCCAGCATGGTGTTGCTTTGTAGCTGCGTCTTTACCAACTGAGCTAAGGGGGACCCCTTCTTGTTACTTTTAAGATTATTATTATTATACTGACACGCAAGAATAAAAACCTGTTTAAAATACTGAACTGCTAAGGCATGAACAATGTAAACAAAATTAGGTACATATTTTAACAATTAAGGTTGATACGTTACGGTATTAGTTGGAGCACCAAAATTAACATAAAATGTAAATATTGATAAATTTGGAACTAATAAAGAGTTGAAAAAAAAAGACTGGGATATTGGATACAATGGTTAGGGTTTGTAGCAGGATCCGTTTTTGGTAAACGGTGTGCTGAATTCCACTGACGTCGGCACCGAATAAGATATTTAACAATGTTCCCGGTTTATTCTCTGTACAGAGATGCACAGTAAAAATATTAAAATTTTGGCACCGATTTAAACCAACAGGATGCTGTTGGGGCCATTCACAAGTGTGGGTAGTTTGTTTCAGCAGAATACAAAAATACGTCACCGATTAAAACAACAGTAAGGATGGTGTTGGGGCCACTCACAAGTGTGGCTGGTTTGTTTCAGCAGAATACAAAAAAAAAACGTTAAAACATCGAGTTTCAGGACCGATTAAAACAACAGTAAGGATGGTGTTTGGGCCACTCACAATTTTGAGTGGTTTATTTCAGAAGAATACAATGTGTACAATGTTGAAACATCGAGTTTGAGGACCGATTTAAACAAACAGTAGTAATGCTGCCGGAGTCACTCACATGTGCGGGTGGTTATTTAAATGGAATACAAAAATACTGTATAATATCGAGTTTTAGGACCTATTTAATACCTTCAAACAAAAATCTTTAAATATAATCCTTTAGTACTTATAAGCAGAATGGATTTTTATTATTATGGGATAGTAGTTGAAGTTCAGAAGTACAATTTGATGAAGACTATATGTATAATACTAATGCTGAAAAACAAAAAAGCATAGCATGACAGCTAATCCAACACATACTTAAGAGAGATACAGAGAACTTCACGACTCCTCACACGTGTCACAGGAAATGGAGTGTCAATAAAGCCACCCCTGGGACATGCCCAACAAGAGCTAAGGGTGATCAAAAAGGTTGGAAAACGATCACACATGACACACAGCGTACCAGCATCGGGGATCTCCTGAAAAACAACATTCAGAGAAACAAAGGCAACAAGAATAAACACTGAGTGGTAACACATAACATCCAATTGATAAAAAAAAAACAAGACTTTAAAGTCAACAAAAAACAAGCAACGGGTGACGCGACGGCTGAAGCTTCATACGATAAGGAAACAGTACCCTAGCAAAGGAAAATAACAAGCTGATATCATATAAGTAACCAGTTCTGTTATCCCAGTTATCGTTTTGATTTCTGCTGCTATCGCATAACAAATTTAGTTATCACCATTGGCAAATTTTGTTATCATATGTTATCATTTTGAACACACGATTTTTTATGAACGTTATAAGTTGAATTGTAAAACTATATATATTTCCTGGATGTTTGAACAAGAAATTTTGCTTTTAATAAAAATATTTTTTTCAGTTATTAGCATGAGAATTTGATTTCAAATTGATAACATATTTTGAAACTATTTCTATAAACTTGCTTACAATACAGGATTTGTTATCAAGTTGTTCGCAGTGATAACACAATAAGTTATTATTATGATATTCAACAAGTATTTTTTTTATATTCATTCTGTTATTATGGCTGTTTATTCGGCCTTAATGATAACATATTCCGTGATCAAAAAATGATAACCTGGTATTAGAACTTGTTATCAATTTGATATAATCCTTTGCTCGGGTAGGGAACCTATCAGAAAAGAAAAGTATGAGATTTAAAATGAAGATTGGACCTGCAAAAAAAAACACACCAAACAATAGATGTCACTTATAAAATGAAAATGAACCAAACCACAACACCACATGCATTGATTATAAGAGAAATCGATGCAAGTGATGAAAATGATAATAGTCATAAACAACGTGAACCCAGCAATAATCACCAATAACATACAAACCACATAGCGTGGGTAAGGTGGGCCGAACCCTAAAAAGACACGCAAATGCGTAGTGAAAAACATTACCAAAACGAGGAAACGCAAAACCAACATATTTATCAATTACGCCCAGATGAACCCAAAATACTGAAACACAAGACATCGAACGATGCACAAGTGTGCGTGAATAAACGTCAAAATACTCCACAGAGAACATGAAAAAATAACAAGAGAAGGGGAAGGCCTTTAAGATAGTAGAATGTATTAGAGAAGTTGATGAGCTCAGGGCAAACTCTTGAAAAAATTGAAAGAAATTGTTTCATATGCCTCTCTTCTCTTTCGTCGCAACTCCCTGCACGGCCACTAATCCAACTTACACACCGCAAAGATTATACATATCGAACAGCAAAAACGCACAAAACCCACAGTAGAAGAAGAGAGAGGCAGACAATAAAAACCGCAACGTCGGAAGGATATTTTCGCGTAAACAGCGCATTCGCTCCCATGAACCATTCAAATTTGTAAATATTTCTTTATACTACAGTATGCCCTAGTAGAGCCGTAATATTTAAATACAATACCTAGTTCAATGTGTGATCCGTCATTGAATCGCAGAAATGTGCTTAGGCAATCATTCGAACACCACCACGAACCAAAGCAAAGGTTTTTTACCATCTGTACCATTTCTTCTGAACACACACATACACATCACGTACTGATATACGTAACCAAAAGATGAGCAAAAGTGTGGCTGACAACATCTTTTTCACAGCGATCGTCTCTTTGATTTCGCGTGACGCATTAAAAACTAACACATTTATTCCATCCAAAGTGACTCTGATAACAACCGCAAGCTAACAACACAAGTAAAGTTCAAAACGTTCCACTATCACAGCCTGTCATGTATACGTTAATGAATTTGCTTCGGGAAATTTGCTGGTGTGCTGGTCTACATTTTGTACGAATGAACTTATACTCAATTCGTACAAATAAACTAGATAATAAAAAAAAGTAAACTATAATTGGAGGGCGTACTGTATTTTACCAGTACTGTATGCCCATTTACGTTGTTAAAGTCCAGCATTTATGTTCAAATTTCAATACTCATGACGTACATTTTCATTGAAAAGTGCATTTGTTCAATAGAATTAAATCTTCGATTTAATTTTTTATTGAAGAAAAAAATATTAAACATTTGCGCAAATTTTAGGTGAATCTGTTCTAAAGTACACCATTTCGCAGATTTTGTGCAAAGCAAATTTAAAAAAAAATACATAGCCATCTTGTAATTCCTATAAATATTCCCTAGTGGCAACTAAAGGGGATCTTCTCGCCTAACTGGGCATTTATATTACTATAACTTATAGAGATGTACAGAAGATCAGCAAGAACGGTAACTCAACGGCACGTCCTCTTATAGGGTATACCTTTTAAAATCCACACACGCAAAATTCGTTCTCAAAATTTTAGTTTTTATCCGATAATCACTAAATGTTCAGGGAGTAAAAAAAACAAAGTTAGTTTTGGCGTCATTCATTTAATTTATTTCACCAATATATCCGAATGCGCGAACCTTGGCCCTAACCTCAGCCATAAGGTTCTGTACGACCTCAGTGTCGACAGTTTTTTTTTTTTAATATTAAGCGGGGGGGGGGGGGGGGGGGGGGGGGTTCACGTCCTTCGTGTAGTGGCATGGTGCCAAATCCGGCCAGAAGGTCGTCGGACCGTCGTGATCCTTCAGGAGAGGGAGAAACTATCCATTCATGGTGCTTGCGGTAACGAAAGGTGTACTCCGCTTTCCGCAAGTACAAATCGCTTGCCAAATTAAGAACTTCTTGGCAAATTTCGACATGTTTTGTGTCCGGAGGTTCTCGGGAACATCACACTTATCCTTGGGAGTCACATACAGGTTTCCGGGAATCTAGTTGAAGTCCGCCTTCACAATTGTCTCGTCATCCATTACGCAGCAGTGTGGTTTCGTTAACTTCTGGTCGTTCATCTTCCGGGCACGGCTTTTTGCGACCGTATTCTGTTTTTCGTCACGGTATGGGGACTTCTGAACCTTAAACGTACGTAGTACAGCTCGAGTTTTGGTATTCTGCTCGAAAGTCTTGCTCACATGCAGCTTTTTTGCCACATCTCGAACTGAGGCGTTCGGTTTCCGTTTAAAGGCCCCAACCACACATTTGTGATAGTTCTTGTTGATCTGACGTCTTTTTTTCGGATCTTTGCTTCCGATCAACAGTCAGACGTTCTTCGAACCGTTTTATGATACCAGACACCGTGGAATTTGCGATTCCCAACTGTTTTCCGATGGCACGATGCGACAGATCCTTGTTCTCAACGTACTCGTGAAAAAAAATTTCGCACACGCACTATTCTTTCGCCAGTAAGTTCGCCATTTTGAAATCTTTTGCGCATCTGATGAAATCAAATCACAGAGTTGAAACAATATACATTACACTATTTCCACACAATTTGAATTAATTTTACCCAACGGATCAAAAGTTAGAGCAATCTGAGTGTGTGCGGATTTTAAACGGTACACCCTTTATTATGAAGTAATCTGTGGTCAGGTGTTTATTTGTAAATCAAAAATTATTTTAAAAACGACAAATAATTTCGATTACTTCGTAAAGAATTGCACCAAACATTGTTAAACATCGATTGTTTTTAAGGTAATCCCTGAATCCATCAACATTAGAAGTAATATGCTTAGAAATTTGAAATTTCATGTTTTTAGAACAGAACTATTCAATTCGAAGGCATCAAAAAAGGCCCAAAAAATCTCACAAAAACCCATACAGCTAGGCTTAAACTTGTTTAACCATCGGAATAAAATGTTATTCGAGTTTTGAGATGTTTAATATATTTAACGATAACAACAACATCAACACGCAACAGCGTCTGAGTTTTCCCTAGTAATCATTAGCGAAAAAAAAGTTTTATCCGAAGGCTTGTCACTCTCAGGCTCACATGTTGCTGGTGAGTGGGAACAGTCAGCATCAACCGATCAATCGCAGAACTCGCAAGTAAACGTTGTTGCGTCGGTGGTTGATGACTTTTTTTTTCTCCGCATCCTTTTCCCATGCGACTGATCCAAACAAAGGAAATGGTTCATAATAGAGTCGGCGTTTGTTTTGACCTCCAACTAGACAACAAACGCCCAGAAGAAACGAAAAGAAACCACATCTCTATTCTATGTTGACACTTTCTTATCGAGCTTTAATGTGTGTTAGCTTTGCCATTATATAAAGTTTTCTAGCCGAAAGTTATAACCTTGTTAGATTCTAACTTTATAGTGCGAACATACAATATCCTAACAATAGAAACTGCGATGCCCTGTTAACATTCGATGTTTGTAATTACAAGCGAAATTTTGTCCGGCTTCATCAAAACAAAAATAAAAACAAACATCTCTCATCAAAGCAGCCAAACTGCTCAACCTTTTTCTTCTACCGGAAGCCCGTCAATTCACTTGACAATGGCCGAAGTGTGGCCACTGTGATTGAATCGTAAAAAAAACTTATTCTGTCACACTCATCGTCGATGATGTTGACTGGCTATCGAGAGCCAACAAAAGTGCTAGAGAAAAATGATGGAGCAAAACAACAGAATCGGTGATTACTTCCCGAACTGGGCCTGAGAATGTATTCAGCAATGTGTGAGTATCCAACGAGGGGTTGCTAGGAGGAAGACAACCAACGAAAATAGCGAAATGGCTAGCTTTTGCTACACTTATCGTTTCTTCAATTTCTAGAGCATCAAACTGGATTCCCGGAAGATTTCGAAGCTTGAAGCAAAACAGTCAGACGAGTGGTTTTATGACGAAATGTTTGTCTGCCATCAGTGAAGATTGGTTACAACAGTTTGTTCCTAAAGCTCTTGCCTACGAAACCAACGAAGAAAGTTTTCATGAGGGCAACGATTTTTAAATCGATAGGTAGCTGTCCGCTACCATCAATCTATCCAGGTGTCACATACAACTACCTATTGATGAGCCTCCTATTGTCACAGCCGTTGCCATATCGCTAATGTCGTTCATCTAATTGAAAGGGGAAAATCAAGGGAACCGATTGACAAGCATGGCATATGTTGCACGTTTCAACGATAATACCTACTTGGAATTTCCTCAACTCGTTCTCATTCATCAGGTACCGGTGCGGGTGCGATAATCGATCAAAACATGGCACACATACGATACCCGCGGGTGTATGTGTGACGGGCTGTGGCCTAGTAAGGAGTCTCGTTATTCATAACTGAATGTCAATCGTGATCACACTGCTTAATGCGCACAGATGTGCTTCGGTGATATTTTGCGACTGCTCTTCTATTGTCATCGGGGTGATTCAAAACGTGCATTGGCCTCACAACATCAATGTAATCGGAGAAGGTTTGTTTGGACTTATTCTATTTGAACACGTCGTGAAAATTTTTTTATGGTTCAGGAAATAAAACATAATTCACTGTCAATAACAGCTGAGCAAGTGACCAGTAGGAAGAGTTTGTAAAGTCAATCACTACTTCGCCGTGCCCGGCAGCGTTTCGTCATACCCCTCTAAAATTGCACATTTTACCGTTTAGTGCAAATGTTTCATCACCAACCATAATTTATCCCATTATCAAAGATTTTGTAACGGCGAAACTGGATGCCATACGACAATCATATCATATAAAACGATCCCGCGTTTTATATTATTTTGACGATTGATATGGGTTCAATTTGTAACACTTCATAATGCAATAGGAATCCATTAGCATCCTTTCCAATGTAGAACAACCAAAATCATGAAATGCCACGAAGCTGAAACATCCTAAACCATAATGTTTGCTCATCATAAAAACACAGTTCATATGTCACTTTCAAGCATATTCATCTCATTTAACGATTTTGTAAAAATTTGTATTCTGTAAATTTGACTTTTTCCAATTATCTTGGATAGAAGATTGAAGATTGAATATATGATACAACATAGTGACTGGTATGCTTTTACGGTAAGTTATTTAAATTTGAAACAACTTTTTTATTAGGAACAGTAGAAATTTGCACTATCTCAGTACGTTCACTAGTATAAATAAAAACTAAAATAAATTTGTTAATTTAATCTAAGCTTCAATATTAACCTGAATTTTCCTACATTTTGTATTTTAACATTTTTTATAAATCATCATTTATGCTAAAAATTCCCACTGTTACTATAACAACTATATAACTGGGATTGGTGGGTACCCTAAGGCAGTAGAAGGATTTGTTGGCTGACAAGGGTTCGTGGAGTCGCCAGTCCCTTGTCATGTAAATATACGCGGCCTTCTGGCCGTAGTCATCCGAAGGTCCTTATTGAGATCGACTGACCTGCTACAACAAGTCGTCACGTAGGGTATTCTTCTCTCGGGGCAACCTGCTGAGGATAGTCCTGCAGACATAGGTAATCATTGCACTGATGCTGGGTTCTTATCACATCACATCACATTATCTTGGATAGAAAATTTTCCTAATATTGTTATTGTTATTGTTAGTCGCATAAATCGTGCCTTCAATTAAGGTGTATCCGGAGACTACTCCCCGCCGGGTCTATGCAACCTGTTAATCCTTCCCGTTGCACGTGTCAGCTTATGCGATACTCTAGACACACATTGGGTGGTCGTATCCGGGTCCTCCACTGGGTAGGCGCACATGTCCGTCCAGTTTCTGGTACATTAATTCTTCTTTATGCCTAACTGAATTCTTATTACTTAAAAGTTTTGAGAAAACCCGCGCGTAAAACGACTAGTCGGTTGTAATATGTATTGCACTCAATTGGCCATGATAATATAAAAACTCCATACCGAATTCTTCAAAATATTATCAACATTTAAACTTTTCAGAATGAGACCGGTTAACATATGCTCATTTATACAGTTTGGATTTTGAGTTTTAGTAACATTCCATAAACCCATCTTATCAAATATTTATTCCAACAACCAAATGAAAACGTAGAAGGTGTCCTGCATTGGCCAACAGTAAATTCTCCTTCAAGCATTCCTCTTAACCATCCAAACCCAACACTTCATAATACCCTAACCTTTTTGCTGAAAAACGATATCTGATGAACTCAGTTGGCTGTTCTACTTAATAGCCCCTTAATATTGAAATCTTACTGGTCTATACTGTTATTATTATTTAAATTTTATTTATTTAAGTAGCCATACATCGTATTTACGATATGACTTCATCTACAACATTTCGCCAATATACTCGGTCTATGGCTGCCTCTCTCCAACCTCGTTGACGACCCACACTCGCCAGATCCTGTTGCACCTGGTCCGCCCATCGTGCTCGCTGTGCCCCACGCCTTCTTGTACCGGCCGGATTCGAGGCGAACACCATTTTTGCAGGGTTGTTGTCCGGCATTCTCGCAACATGCCCTGCCCACCGTATCCTTCCAGCCTTCGCGACCTTCTGAATGCTGGGTTCGCCGTAGAGTTCAGCGAGCTCGTGGTTCCATCTTTGCCACCACACTCCATCCTCCTGTACGCCGCCAAAGATGGTCCTAAGCACCCGGCGTTCGAAAACGCCAAGTGTTTGCAGGTCCTCCTCGAGCATCGTCCACGTCTCGTGCCCGTAGAGAACAACCGGTCTTATCAGCGTTTTGTACATGGAACATTTAGTGCGGGGGTGAATCTTTCTTGACCGCAAGTTTTTCTGGAGCCCGTAGTAGGCACGACTTCCACTGATGATGCGTCTTCGGATTTCACGGCTGTTGTTGTTGTCAGCCGTAAGCAAGGATCCAAGGTAGATGAATTCTTCCACCACCTCGAATGTATCCCCGTCTATCGTAACACTGCTGCCTAGGCGGTCCCTGTCGCGCTCGGTACCTCCTGCTAGCATGTACTTTGTTTTCGACACATTCACCTCCAGTCCGACTTTCGCAGCTTCGCGTTTTAGGCGAGTGTACATTTCTGCCACCGTTTCAAATCTTCTGCCGACAATGTTCATGTCATCCGCAAAACAAACGAACTGACCGGATCGAGTGAAAATCGTACCCCGGCTGTTGAGCCCGGCTCTTCGCATGACAACTTCTAGCGCAATGTTGAACAACATACTGGTCTATACTGTTACTGTCACACTTTATTGTTAGTGATTACATATAATGTTTGAAGGTTATTTCTCGAGTACTTTTTCAAACAGACGTGCTAAGGGTTTCAAGAATTCAACGTTTGAAGCTCACTTCCCCTCCTTGCTCACAAAATCAGA
Organism: Aedes koreicus; assembly: GCA_024533555.2. Lineage (NCBI taxonomy): Eukaryota > Metazoa > Arthropoda > Insecta > Diptera > Culicidae > Aedes > Aedes koreicus. The sequence continues at coordinate 197,046 of JAHHFK020003989.1, forward strand.
CACGTCTGTTTGAAAAAGTACTCGAGATTTAGTGGTTTACTCTATAAACAAATCATCTGAAAGCTATTTTCTATTTATCTCTTCCGCTTAGCTACTCTCAATGTATGCTTCCCTAAGCAGTCCCTCCGCATCCGGTAATAACCCTATTATTATAAATTGATAATCCACCCATTCCAAATCACGAAAGAAATTCCCAGCGCCTAACATGCAAGTGGGCGGGATGTTACAACTTGGAAAAATTGTAAAAGAAATCCATGAATCAACCCTCTCAGATGTAACGCTAATATGCTATTATGATAAATCTACAAGCCCATAACTGCATGCTGGTTTGTGATTTTAAAAGTATCCAAATTCAGGAACAAAAAGTCCAGGCACTGATGCAGCAAGGCATCCGAACCTTGGATTTGGAAACCTGTGTCACTTAACAAATCCTCAAACAAATGGGCAAAAGCTCGTTGGCCAATATTTAGTGTCAACCAGTGGGTACGTGTGCTCAACTCCAAGTTCCCCTTCTTTCAGACTCACCTTCAGTTAAATTTACCCATTGAGTTGGACACATCACTTTAGAAAATACTGTGATGGAGCACGGACATTAGGTTACAATATGTATGAAAAATACTTCATAACCTATTTAGGATTATATCTGAAAAATCCAAATTTGGCCAACACCCACCAAGATTTTTCTAATATTGTTCACCATATCTGTTTCAAATATTTGTGGAAGCAAAATGAGCAGAATTCTTCAAAAAGTATGTCAACGTCAAACAACAATGCAAGCAGTGTTGCCTTGACAGTTGTACCACAGAGAACAGACGTCCATATTCGGTCTGCTACTTGTGTAAAACTTTAAACCGACATTTCAAATGTATGTCGTTATGCTCCTAGTAGGTGGCGCTGCAGTTGTGCGATAAGTGTCATGTAAATGTTTATCTATAAAAAGCCTAGCACATAACCTGAAAATTTTTGTTTGTTTTTCTCTGTACTTGCTTCTTATACCGGCTGCACATAATAACTTTTACACACGTTTTTCAAGAAAAGATATATGGACATCAATGTCTGTTCTCTGTGGTTGTACCTCCATCAGAGAGTATTTGGTCAAGGAATCAATAAATAGTTTATTAACTTGACGTTTATTCGGCAAAGTTATGGCTGAATTTTTTTCTTGGTACCAGAAGCAGCCAACATTGTTATACTTCATTATAGGGTAAACGCACCCATAGTGAAGGTAGTACCAATAGTGGTTGTATTGGAATTATATGCCTGCTATACCAAAAAGATTCGGCAGTTCTGTTCACAAGTTGGCTACATGACATTCAACTAGATTGTTCGGAACATTTGAGTTGAAAACATATTTGTTTTAGTGTCAAAATGACTTTAAAACATCGTTTTTAAAATAAGTGAATATAATCTACTAAATTTCTTATGTTTTCATACGCATCATCCATTTTTTATTTAGTGTTAAAATTGATATTATTTCACATCAATTTCATTTTTTTGCTCGTCATTACCTTAAAGAGTATTTCTTCTAACAAAATAAAACCATAAAAACATTATTTTTATGATTTTTCCGCTGTGCCGAATTCAAATTTGAACAAGTGACAGTAAAGAAAAAAATTGTAAACAAAAAAAGTTCTTGATAATTTTTGTTGCAATTAAGGGTAAGAATAGCATATTTTGACCAATAATACTCAATTGTAACGTCTTAGTTGTTGCAGAATGGATTCGACAACGAAAAACGCACCCAAATACGATGAAGCGGCCATCTCCCGGTGCATGGAATTAGTGACCTCCAAGCAAAAGTCACTATACGCAGCATGCAAAGCTTACGGGATTCCTCAATCTACCGTTCGCTTCCGGCTTAGTGGCAATGGACCAAAAAAGTTCGAAAAGGGCTACTCACAGTATTAACGGATTATGAAGAGCGGAAGCTTGTGCAATACCTCGTTACAATGGAGAAGAAAGGATTTCCGGTTTTTTGCTGCACAAAGTGAAAACTTTCTTTGAGGCGAATTCTTGACTCAATCCGTTTACGGACAATGTCAATGTCGGACAATGAAACAGCATTCATAGGAACTACAAAATAAAATATCACCCAGTATTGACAGCATCCGAGCGAATACAAGAAATTCGTCTTCTTGAGGAAGAAAAGGAGAATGAAGTAGCGAGCAAGAAAGCCAGAGCAGAGAAGAGAGCGCTTGCAAAAATCAGAAACGAAAAGCTGAAAAATGAGAAAGCGGAAATCCGGAAGCAAAAACGAGAAGAAGCTGAGCAACGGAAAAATGAGAAGGAAAAACTTCGAAAGCAAAAACAGGAAGAAATTGAACATCGTAAGAAGAAAAAGAAGAAGCAACAGCAAGACTAGCTAACGGAAGTTAATCAGCAGAAACAGCAGAAGAAGGAGTTACTTTAGGGAACTGGAAACTGAAGTACCGGAATTAAGTTGATGAATGTGAAATTCATATTCTGCATTTTTTTTTTATAACATGAAGTTTTGTTTTATATTGTTTATTTTCTTTTACCACTTGCAGCCAGAGGCTCATAAGCCTTTCTTAGGCATTGGATTTATATTCCAATGTATGTCTAAAGCACAGTTATTGAATAATGAAACATCAATCGTTCTTCGATTTTCCATAATACTGCTTATTTTTTATACTTTTATTTTCAAGAGTAGGTAGAAGTTTCTATGAACGGATCAGGTGTAATACTGTAAAACGATTATCCATAAACGCGGTGGACAGTACAGGATAGATATAGATAATTTTCACCCCGTCCCACTCTTTACTTTTCCACGCACATTTTTTTTTTATGCGGCGTTTAGACCGTGACCAAGTCATGCCTCTCAGCCTCCTCCCCTACTTAATTTTACGTGATTTATGAACGGCCCTTTATTTGAATTAAACTTAAATAAATTAGTTTGTATAAAATTTTAATGCAAGATACTTAAATTTTTCTTAATTACCACCACTATAGGTACCTGATGTCACCATTATGGAAACATACCACCACTATAGGTGCGTTAATGAAATTAGAAATAAAAACCAGTATTTTTCGAATGTTTTACCTCTTAACTAATAGAAATAGGTTAGTTTTCGAATAAACTTCAATGCAGGGAGAGTTTGCAACTAATTGATCTCAAATTTTCTAAGAAGTATTATAAACTGAAAAAGCAGTGTTCAAAACTACTCTAATCGTTTAACTCTGTAAGCTCAAATGAAACGATATTCTAAACACCCCTTATTAATCTTAACAAATTTTGTAGATGATTATGAAAACAACTGTTTTGTTCAGTAGAAACAGTTTGTTCAGTTTCTGAGATTTTTTTTCTTAAAAAAATCTTCATAGAACATCTCTTAAACTATTTATGGCATAAAGGAATTTTATTAGAAACCTGACAAGCCACATGGGTATTCTGTACACGTTGAAGCAATTTTAAGATTACAGAAATTTACTCCAGGCAAATTGCGAATGCCTTACCTACGACAAATTTCATTTTGTTGAAAGTTCTGATTCTCTCAAGATTTAATACGAAAATATACCGATTATATATTAAAAAAAATAAGTGCAAAAACGAGCTTCCTATATCGGGGCATCTTAAATCTCATCTCAAACCCACATTCTCTCCCCCTTTCATTGTAAACCAGCTTTCTTGAACATTCCATACGCAGTGTTCACTGCACTCTTACAGTCAACGTCTTACTTGGAAACAGCTAGCGTTTTTGCATAGTAACACCGGATTTTTGCTGACGTACCTGCCTTCACTTCGAGCCTTACGCTTTTGTTCTTTGCTAAATCTCAGACGTTCAACACCTTCGACAAAAATCCACCCCGACGACGACGACGACGACGATCCCATAACTCACGGAAATTTTCCCTGCATCAATATGAATTTTCTGATTTTCATCATCGTCTCACATCGCTCCATTCCCTGTTTAGACTCATGTTTGCGTTGAACTCGGGGATGGGGACGCAGTGTGTTTTCAAAATTATTGGTACAAACTCAGTGCAAGCTTGGCTGGGATGGAAATTTTTCAACTGACTTTTCGTTTTCGCAGAATTGATTCCGGTTAGTAAAATTCGTCGAATTCGATCCGACCCCTTTCCCGCCACACGCTAAATATGTCTCCATATTTTGTTTTCCAAGCGAATGCCCTTCATTATGCAAAGTGCTTTTCCATGATCGTTTCATGCTTGGAGGGCAAAAAGGTACATAATATATCATTACGTGCCATCGAGTCGAAAAATATGAACCAAACGTCCAGCTCATTTCCTACCGCACTTGAAGAAGTTCTGTTTCCGAACGTTAGGAGGCTTCCCTGTGTGATGAAAGAGTTTCATTTGAATAAGTGCTTCTGGGATCAACGCGAGAGGACTACCAAAATCTTTACTGAAAAAAAAACAGAACGATGAAGATGTTCTATATATGCAGTTAGGAACATATGGTGGAGGCAGTATTTGCATAAAGACGCAATGATATAATGCTCCCCAGGTTAGATGTCAGGTGTACTTGTGTGCATATTTTTTTTTAAATATCTTATTTTGAGTGACTATCTGTCTTCCGGGCTGGTTCGTCATTTCTTGTGTGCATCGAAATAATATAGAGGAAGAAATATGACAGAAAAAATGACACAAAAAGACTAAAATAGCTTCTCTAGCATAACGTCCAATCACAATTTTTTAAAACGACCAGAGTATGAGTACGATCCACCCAAACCGGTAAAAACTGGCTGTTTGTTTTGAAACAAGTTATTAGACAATGCACAACACTTATCATTCTTACAATTTGTCTCGCGTCGCGTTTAGTGAGTGGGTAGTACTTGGACTTACTCAAAACTGGGAAAATTATGTTTGATGACTTCAGATTTGGAAGATTTTTAAGAGTAGGCTGTGCCTTCAATCAAATTTGACGTTAGTTTTTCTGATACGGTTTTTACTCTACGAATAAGTTATTTTATGGAAGAAAACAATGAGTTCGTGTGGGTGTTGAGAAGAAATATTTGGCCGAATTTATTCGAACTACAGTGAATAATACAGTCAAGCAGAAGCAAGTGAACCGAATCTGAGAACGTTGACATCCTGCAAGTGGACCGTAGAAGAGTTGGTTTGCCTCGCAGAAAAAAACTTGTAACTGGCATGGTGAGGACGTTCTTTTTCAACATTTTTCTGTTTGTTTAAACCTTGTTTAATATTTGTCGGTATAATATTAAAACTTAAAATAGAAATTAATAAAAACAACACACAAAAGGAGAATGTTCTGGTTAAAGTTAACATATTTTAGCAGGATAAATAAGTGTTTTAATTTCAGAAGACCCATGTTGTTGAAGAGTTCCTCAAATACTAACAAATCATAAATTTTTATAATACTTGTATCCATTGGAATAATGAAAAGAAAAAACCTTGTGCCAATAATTAAAAATATATATATACCACTACATTCAATAACAAAGGGTAAAAGGGGAGAACAGGTTGCCAGACGAAATATACACTGGATGAGGGATTTGTGGAAATCTTATCCAAGTCATCGATGACAATTGTACCTTCCTTGATGAGATTGCCTTCCGACAGTCTACAGTGAGTTTGCTAACCCTATTTTTTCAACAAACCATGTCATGTCCTGTACTGCCCAGGGATGCATAGTTGACGTAAGCGACAAGACGACCAAAATTCACTTTTTAATTTTTTTTGCATTCTTTACCCTATAATACATTGCCTCCAAGCACAAACAAAAAAAGTTTCTTCGAAAAATTGTAAGATAAATTGAAAAGAACGGTTTGGCGTAAGCACCGTTTGGTCGCATGAATGACGACTCTCCACATATATGTTGACCCATAGCTATGCAAAGCTGACCGTACACATCACGGGTGGCTGTAAGCGAAGTTGAATGCACCAGGGAAAGCAGATTAGAGATTACATACATACTTGCCATCTATCGATCTATGGAAAACACCTGGCCGGTTCCTAATCGTGGGGATACTGTATCCCTCATACTGCCTTGACATTTGGAGTTGAAAATGGGATAGAATTGATGGATTTTTTTTCGTGGCGAGAAAGTGAAAAGGGATGAGCCTGGAATTCTGACCATTGTGATATATAATTGAAACCAATAATAAAATTGCATAAGGAACTAGCAAGTGGGTGTTGAAATTGACGTCATCATTTATTGTACACGTTCCGAAAGCTCACAGCTTTCCGAGTAATTAAAAGCCCGCCATAACACCACCTCGGCCTTCCTTAGGGCCATCAAAAGCTTTGCGTGTATGCGCGTAGGATTACAAAGCAAGACCAATCTGAAGGTGCCTGGGTTTGATTCCCGGTACGGTCCAGGAAATTTACAGGTAGGAAATTTTCTCGACTACGGACGGTGCATCATCTTCGTGTCCTTGATCATGGTACCGGTAGACCATGTTGCTGTAGGCAAGATTTTATGATAATTGCTACCACAAAACCTGCACACAAACCTGCTTTTCATATCGTAGCCCATTGTGTTCAAAAAGAAAACACAATATACACCCTGCGGCACACCTCTTTCATCTTCAAGCTGGTACTCGTACGAAAAGTGCCGCCGATGATTCTGGGTAGCGCAATCCACTTGACTGCGGCGTCGTTTCACGGGTATACGTTTAGTGAACTGCAGAATGAACGCCTTTTGTTCAGTTCCTGATAGTCCCCAGTACCAGGAATTAATTTCGGACCGTCTATCCCGTCCAATTTTGCCGTTGCATACTGATTTGCATCCACATTCCCGAAGCATGGGTTTATGGTCGGAAAGCCTTTTCTCTTCTCTTTTTATTCTCAACAATTCCCGCTTCGTTGGCAGGCGCCGTTTGGGTGAGATTGATTTAATCGGTTCCACATCCTTCCCAATCGCATTTCGTGCATCTTCGTCTATAACATCGGTAAATCTGAATCGGAGTTTAGATCACCTACATTGAAACATTAGATAGTGTAAAACCATAATTAAAAGACCAGGAATCCTACCGCCTGCGTTTAGGATTGGCGGTAGTTGCACCTCTTGCTGATCAATGTGCGGTATTTCCGGAACATTTGCGTCGGCCGGCACTTCGAGCTCATTTTTCTCGGGATCATTAGCCTCAGGATCATTACCTTGTTGTACTTGCGGTATCGGCTGATTCTCTGGAATTTCTACCGTCAAATCTGCATCACTCTCACCGTCGTTATCTGAACTTGAATAGGACAGCAATAGAGACAGAGCACGTTTGTCGGACATTTTCAAATGATTTTTGTTTGTCAATCAGTGAGTTTTCGGAAAAAAAAAATCTGACGTTTCACCACACGCGTCCAGTTGCTTCCCGATTCGTGTAGGACATATTATTCAGAACTTGGCAGCCTGGTTTTCACGCTAAACTATGAGAATAAACGTTCAGTAATATGCCTGTTTATTCACATAAGTTGGCGTATGCGTTTTAAAGATGATAAAAAAATGAAACTATTCTAATTATCTTGCTGGCCAACTTTCATTAATAAAACTTCATCGAATGGACAGAACATTTGTCCATAATTGTTGGTATACATTGCATTTCAGCTTAAACCCGGAAAAACGCGTTCTCTCAACAATCGGCATGATGGTGGTTACGTCAACTATGCATCCCAGGGCAGTGTAATATATCCTTTCCTTAGGTTACGTGTAAGTGCTTCTGCTTACGGGTCCACACTCCCGTTTTTTTATCATTAAAGGTATGTACAGTTTGACCTTGCCATTGGGATGAACCGTACGTAATGGCAAGTACTGCACTGGTGGTGGCTTCTTATCACATCAAATCACATCAGTACTTCAGATGCACCTAGTGGAGTGGAGCCTACCTAAATTTGGATTTAACCAGAATACAATCTTTGCTCTACTATTTAAAAGGACTAAAGGTTGTACGGAATCAAATTGCACCACTTTTAAATGGCTGTAACTTTTTACCCGTTGGGTAAATTTCCCAGAGAATGATTGAATTGACTTATTTTTAGGGAACAACGGGTCACCTCGTCAGATTTTTCTCTGTAAAAGTAAGTTTTCCCATGGAAAAACCTATGTAAAATAAAAACCGCGGGCGCTAAAATATAGTTTCATCGAACGAGCTGAAATTTTGCACAGTAATTATAGGACCCAAAAGGCTCCGAAAAATCAAAAGGGAACTGGAATTTATATTTTGTCCCAGGCTAATGTGCAATCGTTGCGAAGATGGAGTCGGAAGAACAGCAGCGGCGCAAAGAAATTTTGCGCACGTACCTCGAAAATGCAGATCTTTCTCATCATGCTATCAGCAGGAAGCTGGGAATGGTACATTCTACGGTGTCTCGTGTTGTAAATCGGTACCACTAACGTTTGACTGTCGATCGAAAAGAAAAAAGTGGCAAAAATGGATCTCCGTACATTGTTAAGGATCACAAGCGGGTAGTTCAAACTTTCAAGAGGAATCCCAACAGTTCAGTTTGAGATGTGGCGAAGAAACTGAATCTAACCAAAACTTTCGTGCAAGATGCAAAAAAAACGTGAAGGACTACACATGTACAAAGTCCAAAAACCGCCTAATCGCGATGAACGGCAGAATACGGTAGGTAAAACACGTGCACGGAAGCTCTACACCCAGATGTTGACGAAACCACGTTGCCTCGTTATGGATGATGAGACGTATGTAAAAGCAGAGCTTCGGCAGCTTCCGGGGCTCCAGTTTTTCACTGCTCATCATAAATTCGATGTCCCTGAGGACGTAAGAAAGCAGAAGATGTCGCAGACAAAATAGGCCTATCTGTCAAAAGATAAGCTATCTCTAGTGGAATTTAACGGAATTTGCTCGTGTTTACTAGTGATAGTTTAAAAAAGTGTCTCAGTATTTTTTATTTTTTTTTAGAAAAAAGTGATCAAGTGATGTGTTAATTTAAATTTTCCTAGTTTTTCAATTATAAAATTTTGCCATCTAAGCTTCAAAACAAAACTGAGCTTCAACTTTGCTAATAAGATGAGCATGATTAGATATGACAATTAGATGCTGGTTCAAGATTCTCCATCCAAGAATGGAGACGAAAAATGAGGACTATTGCCATAAAGGCTATATTCACGTAAAATAGCACACATAAAAAAGGTCTTATCGGATTCTTTTACATAAAACATAAAGAAAATGAACTCAACTAATGATGATTTGATTTCCTTTTTTTATTTCACTCGATTCTTATTTCATTTCACATGCTCGCCGCTCTCTCTAAACTCAATCCATTAAATTTTGTAAAACGCTTTCCCGTCTGTTTCCACATTCCTCGAGACTTTCTTTGATTCTAGCTCATTTTTGATTATTTTGGTAATATGATAGTCCTAAATATTTCATTTTGCTGAAGTTCCTGTATATTCAGTACATTCATAATAGTATAGGTACATATGGGTGATATAGTTTTGACGTAAGAATTTGTTAGGTGACAATCAGCAAGTTTCGTCTGATGATGGCTGAAAAAGTAAGCTAAAACGCTTTACGCAAAAACAGCTATTTAAATTTCCCGCTGCACCGATAAAAAAACAACCAAAAACCACATAAAAGTAATCTAGTATTCACTGACAGTACGCCGCTACGCGCCGCTACGCTCCCGCTTCATTTGACTCAATTTTTGAGTACAATTGTATACTTATCTCTTTTTCTCTCACGGAAATGCAACTAAATTTTCGTAAAAAGTGGATCTACTAATAAGATTGAGTAGATCCACTTTTTACGAAAATTGAGTAACATTTCCGTGAGAGAAAAAGAGATAGTATACAATTGTACTCAAAAATTGAGTAAAATGAAGCGGGAGTGTAGAGTTTTTTTTTGACAATCGTCATTTTGCATTACCCAAAACAAATGCCACTTTCTGATTTCACCTGCTCTTCAGTGCCTATGTTAATGTTAATAAACTAGTAATAGTTGTGCTAAATACTTTAACAACCTTTTTTTCAAAAATGCATGAAAACATATTTGTAACATCAAATCCTGATATGGCTTGAGACAGCTTTGGAATGGAACTTCGAGAGAAAATACTCGAAGACTCGTTGAATGCAAGAAGCATCAAAAAAGATCCCTTCAACTCGAACTTTAAGATCCAAAAGGTATTATAGCTACCTGTGTCGGACCGGACAATCAGGCAATCAGGCTGTTTGTTCGATCTCACATAACCTGGTGTGAGCACGAATGGCGATCGGTACTGTTCAGGGATGGGTCGAAGTTCAACATCATCGATCGATCGATTGGAAAACGCTTGGATTCACGATTCTCCATGAAGAGGATACTTTCCTGCCATCGTTTCATGTAGAAAGGGGTTCTCAAAAATGTTATGCTACCGTATGCAGAGTGGAATTATGCTGCATTTTGCATTCAATAAAGTGTATTTAAGATTTATTCATAAGATTATTTCACAGTCACTTTCTGTTACCAGAGATATTAAGGGCTCAACCTTTGATGCCTTTTGTAAAAAAGCTGAAAAACATTCAAATCAAAGTTTTATCTAGGGGCTGTGGAAAGTTCCAGGTGGAGGCGTTATGCCTGTTTTGCTAAATAAATGGGCAAAGATTGCAGTTGTCGTTTTCGATGGACGAGAGAGGAAACTGGCACATTTATAGTCTGATCAGGCAAAGCAATAAACCTAACACAAGGGTATTCAGCACAAGGGAATTAAAACACTCAACACCAAGCTATCTCAACACACGGGTCTTAAAACGCGATTTCCGTTTACGAAAACCTTGACTGAAACCAAAATCACCTGCAACAATTTGGCAAAGCAAAATAAAACAATCGCCTCGTTGCCAGGCGTAGCCAAACCATAACAATGGAACTGTCAAGTTACCGTGGCACACATGGGCACCTATTGGAACCACGATTGGAACACCAGGGTTTATCGTATCGTATGAAGGCACATTCAAAAAAATCGGCACAAGTGATTTTGTGCTGAGCGAATCACCCTTGGGAAGTACAGATTTGCAAAGATCTGCATTTTTTCCGATAGTCATACAACTCTCAATGCGCTCAAATCACCTAAAAAAATTGGAAAAATTCATTCTACAGAATGTCGTTTTTGGCAATTTGAAACTGAAACTGCAGAACATATACTGCAGCTGTGGAGCATTATTCAATCAAAGGATGTAAATATCTGGAAAGAGGGTACTAGAGCCCTCTGAAATTTGGCAAAACGATCCTGGTAGGGTATTAGACTTTATAAAAAAAAGTCGAGCCTAACTGGGATCAGGGGCTCTATCAACTAATGTCCATAACACCTTAATTGTGACTTGCACCAAATCAAACATGGGCCATACAACAATAATCCTAATGAATGGATGCAGTAGCGTTTTGGCTCTACAGAAGAATAAAAAAAAATCTGGTGGCCAATATACGAAATGGCATTTGCTTTGTCTAAGAGGATAATTTCTTGTTTTGTTCATTAGATAATATTATCATTGTTTGTGAATGAATTTTTTTTTATTTGACACAATTTTTTTTTATTTATGTTTATTTTGATCACTTGCATGCCTTTTCTTTTTGTTAATTTACCACCAATTTTTACTATACAATTTTTTGATCATCTTAGGTTGGTTGCATATGTTTTGTCTAACACTGTATGTGTAACGATCAGTGTCGCAACCAAAGGGATGTTTATAGGATTCAAATCTCCTTTTCCCCTTCATTCATTCCTGCAACCACTCCCCTCCACCAAGAAACAAATCCTGGATGCGGTACAGGTTACAATGTTGCGATAAAAATTTTAGCGACTTATGCATTTAGTGATGAGAAAATATTTCCTTCTAGATCATCATAATCGTTACTTCGCGTATGGAGAATACAAAAATTACAATTATAGTACGATACAAGAGGCCAAATCAACTTTTACTTACCGGGCCAAAAATGCCCGGATCGGAGGGAATTTGAAATGAGGAAGCTGCAGCAAGGACAAAAAGAGTAGCTAACTCCAAGCTCTCCATCCGAGATGTCAAAAAAAAGCTGGGAGTGTCGTTTACAACCGTCCGGCAAATCAGATTCGGTCAACCGGAAGCTAAGCTGATGTTGTTATTGCATTTTACACACATTGAACTAAACAAAACGTATTTTTTAAATGAATAAAATTACAATTTTGATCGTAACACCTTTTAAGCGAGGACGTTTGTGTTAAATTTTTTTCTTTCAATATGAACTTGAAAGATATGTAAGATGTTATATGCGAGACTTATCATCCAACAAATAAGGAATTTAATGCAAACTTTGAGTATATGTGGTTTTCGGTTTAGGGCAGAAAACTATACCAATCAAGTGAATATGATTTTTACTTGCAAATTCTATGAATGGTCGAGTTAGGTTCCGTATTTCGCATAAGGCAAGATCCACTTAGCATTTGGCCACTTCTTTATAATTACTGTGACACCTCTAGTAGCCGTACCGAGAAGCTAATGATAGTGCAGTGATCTGGAAGATACTCAAGCTAAAAATTTAAGGTAGATGAAACGCAAGATACGAGAACAAAACACTCACGTCGAAAACCGGAGGAATGATCGCAAAGTATCTTAAAATTTCAAAATCGACTATAAATACCTTGCTGAAACGTGCAAACTGGATCGTACAAACTAAAAAACCGCAGAAGTGGAGCCTACGAGCAGAAACCACGAGTGAAAGTCCGTACCCAAGCAACACCAAATTGACAATATTGGTTGCACCAACTTGATTGTGACTTAATTGAGTTACAATCAAGTAACTTCAACTGATTTGAAACAAGTGTACTATTAGAGTCCGGAACAATTCTGGGACCTTCTTGCGTGATTTGGTGAAAAGGTTCTCTGCGCCGCATAATACAATTCGACAAATCTGTCGGCGTGAAATTTTCCAATCGTACCATGCCAACAAGCACCCGAACAGGACCCTGAAACGGAATCTAGTTGCCAAATGAATGCTGTACGACAAATTGCTGACGAAATACAACGGGTGCATTTTGATAGACTATGAAACATGTATTAAAATGAACTTAGGACAACTCCCGGGGCACACATTTTAGTTAGTCAAACGCAAGGGTAAGGTTGATTCAAATTTGTCTATGCAGACAAGTTTTCTCGCAAAATGATGATATGGTAAGGCATCTGTAGTTTTGGAAAGAAAAGGAAGATTCTCATCACTGGAGCGACGATGAATGGACACATAGAAGAGTTTTCAGAAGTGAATTTTGCCATTCATTCAATCGCACGACCGTCCGATGAAGTTCTGGCCTGACTTATCCAGCTGCCATTACAGCCGGGATATCATGGAATGGTATAAGCAGAATGATATTGACGTTATTGAAAAACTCTCAACCCACTAAATTGTCAAAATTTTTGTCCCATCGATAAATATTGGGCAATTATCAAAAAACAAACTGAAGAAACATGGTAAGACTTGGTAAAAAAAACATCTGATTTGTAGAAGTGGTGGACAATAATGGCAGACCAAGTTGACAGCTCTACTTTGCATAAAAATATGGATGGTATTAAGCGACAAATCTGGTAATTTTTCCGAAATGCTGATGAATATTTTGTCATTGTATATTTTCTTTGATGTTCAATAAAATCCTGTTAGGATGAATCATTAACCATTTTATGTGCTTTTTTTGCGAAAAAATGTCTCAATGTTTGCGGCCAAATACTAAGAGGATCAAGTTTTAGCAATGTTTTGATTGCCACACTATAAGAAGCAATTTCTACACCTTATACGAATAGTTACCCAAGTTTCTATTCTATTCTAATTTATTCCCACAGTACCCCAATACAATTTACACAACAACGCAGCCTGTTATCATTTGTTTGTCGAGCAAAGTTACAACATTATTGTAGAAACCTCCATCGGATTCTCAGACACTAATGAAAGTGTAAAAGCCTCTCGTAATTCTCACTTGTTAAACATAGCACCACTTCTTCCATTGTTCTATCAAAGTTTGTGATGCGAAGTAGTTAAATGGATATCGAAAGTTTCCATATGAGTGCAAGCTTCTCTTTGGTTAGGTTGAAACTTTCCCATTTACTTAGCCTCCATGGCACGAAGCAAATTCAAAATAGTATCATGTCGTATGTATTTTCATGAGCATGAATCATATTCCTTGTTTAATTTTGATTTGTTTTTATCAAAGTATAACTGGATTGGTTCAATATTTATTTCAAAACCAGAGACGGGCAAAAACTTTGCCCAATATTTATTTTTCAAAATTTGTGCTATTACTCAAACATCGCAGCACAAGCATAAAAAATGACGTACCTACCTCATTTAACCGAATGAAAATATTCAACATTTGTCAACGAAATTCTTCATATGCAATACACTTTCACTCACCCTTGCAATCTCCTTTCTCGTACAGCAGAAATTGATGAAATTTACATTGACAAAGTCTGCACCGTGGCACACGGTGACGGTTTTTTCCTCCAGCGTATCCTGGGAGCCCATTGTGACGAGCTGTCGCAGCTTCATGTCCTGCAAGGTGTGTGTGAAAAGAATGAGAGATTGAAATGTTAGTTAGGTTAGCTGGTACATTTTTTCCAAGATTAAACATAATTGAATCAAATCAATCCTGAGAAAAATTTAGTTGATTATATGTTGCATTGAAAGTATTGTTTCATTCCATTGTATCTAGCCTAACTGATCATTTTCGGGTCTTTATAATATCAAATAAAAAACATATGCCATATTAAAATACGACACGAGAGCTGGATAGTTGTTTTGATGAAAAAAAAAAGCAAACTATGATTTCCAGCTTGAATTGTCCCCACATGGGATGGAGTTTTATGTAATCGCTGTGAGTGATAAAGTGGCAGGTGATAACATAGGTCTGAATATATGGATCGTAAAATGATGGTGCCTCACCGTCGGTTGTACCATCATCCATCTCTTCTGGTAACATCATTGTAACACCGATGTAATTTACAGCTCCTCTCGCTCAGCGACACTAGCAGGCACATAATTGTGGTTGTATTTTCAAAAAAAAAAAAACAAAAAAGTGACGAAGAATTGCAAGAACCGTGAGGGCTCGATCTTCAAACTTTTTGTTATAGCGAACAACTCCATAGAAACCGAGGAGAGGGAAGAAGCTTAAACACTAGCCAACTTGCCCGCGCTCCTTGCACCCACTGACTAACTAGATCGATTTACCTCCCTCTCTAATGATGACCCTGGTCCAGCGATGGTCATCACCTAGCCATGATCGTTGTATGCGATGTTTTCAGGTCGGTTGTATCTTCTATTTCGTTAGTATTTCCTAATCCTCATTCTCTTGATGGCAAACTCCCCTAGCAAAGGATAATAACAAGCTGATATAATATAAGTAACAAGTTCTGTTATCCCAGTTATCGTTTTGGTTTCCACTGTTATCGCATAACAAATTTAGTTATCACCATTGGCAAATTTTGATATCATATGTTATCATTTTTAACTCACTATTTTTTATGAACTTCATAAGTTGAATTGTAAAACTATAAATATTTCCAGCATATTTGAACGAGAAATTTTGCTTGTAATCAAAATATATTTTTCAGTTATCAGCATGAGAATTTGATTTCAAATTGATAACATAATTTGAAACGATTTCAATAAATTTGCTTACAATACAGGATTTGCTATCAAGTTGTTCGCAGTGATAACAAAATAAGTTATTATTATGATAATCAACGAGTATTATTTGTTATTCATTCTGTTATTTTGGCTGTTTATTCAGCCTCAATGATAACATATTTAGTGATCAAAAAATGATAACCTGGTATTAGAACTTGTTATCAGTTTGGTATAATCCTTTGCTCGGGTCACCACTGCAGAAGCTTACGGATGACGACGTTGAGGTTCTGAGCGAGATTGCGCAGCAGAGATACCTCAGCATCTAATCTGCCGTTCACAATACTTTTACTGTATACGGACGATCCAGACAATTATTGTACACTTTCTGCGCAGTGATAACCATATGGTGTTTGTTGATGGTCTAGCTCACATTCTGCGGGATCCATGGTTGTAGTGACTGGAGATGCTATCGGACATCTTCATCCTCCCAGAAATCGGTATGATTTCTGAAATGAAAGAAAATTCACTTCGTCAGGAATGGGAAAGGAAAGGTTTTCAATTTCACACTGTTGACTGCTGACCAGGCTGCGTTTATAAAAAAATGGTAGAAGATTCAACTTCTCCATTGCTTTTTTTAAATCTCCAGTGCTGGTTTCCAAGCACAAACGCGTCGGTCCCTGAGAGCAGTTTAAATGTCCTTTCTATTTTTCATCTTTTACTTCATAGGAGGCACATTTTTGTGATGAATGACTACCAACCATCTTTATTCAATTTTAACAGTACGTTTGGTTCTACCTTGAAGTTGGTATAGGTACTCTCTACTCCAGCGTTTCCGAAAATTAGAATAAATTGGCGTCAACCAACGAGCAGATGCCTTTGAAAAGAACCAGTGCCCTCTATTAGCTGTGTCCAATCCTGGACGACGAAGACATTCTTCTAGTGGAAAGCAGAATTGGAGCGGCACCAAACATCGAGGAGGACATGAAGTTTCCAGTGATACTTCCTAGCAAGGACACGTTCACTGCTCTGCTACTAGACTGCTACCATCGTAGATATCTACACGGCAACTCGGAAACTATTGTGAACGAGGTTTGCCAACGAGATTACATCTCAAGGTTAAGGACAGCGGTAACCAGTGCAGCGAAGGCATGTCAATGGGGCCGGATCTACAAGTGATTCCGCGCATGGGACTGTTGCGATTAGCAAGGATGGCATCATTTGTACGTCCGTTTACATATACCGGTCTAGATTTCTTTGGGCCTCTAACAGTGAAAATTGGTAGAAGCAATGCGAAACGCTGGATCGCCCTGTTTACTTGTTTAACGATAAGGGCGGTGCACGTTGAAGTGGCTCACAACCTTTCGATGGAATCCTGCGTGAAGTGCATCCGACGATTCATCTGCCGACAAGGATCACCAGCGGGAATCTATTCCAATAATGGTACCAATTTCCAAGGAGCAAGCAGACTTTTGAAAGAGCAAGTTGAGCAGATGGCCGTAACCTTTACGGGTGCTACTACGAAGTGGGTGTCCAACCCTCCGGACCTCCACACATGAGTGGAGCTTGGGAGAGGATGGTGCGCTCCATAAAAACTACCGTCGAAACAGCCTACAACAACAACCGCAAGTTAGACGACGAGGCTTTGGAGACATTTATGATTGAGGCCGAAGCAGTCGTCAACAGTTGTCCATTGACATATCTGCCACTGGCGTCGGGAGAATCTCAAGTGCAACATCAGCTCGACGTGTTTTGGAAGAGGTGTGTTAGAAAGTATCTCCCAACGCTGACGCAGCTACCGAAGGGGTGTGGCGAGGTGAAGCCTATAACCGAGGGACAGTTAGTGGTCATAGTAGGCGAAAGCAAGAGGAAACAGTAGACAAGAGGCCGTATTGTCCAAGTAATCAAAGGGGTGGATGGGAGGATTCGGCAAGCTATCGTCAAAATTGGGGGGGGTCTTATGGAGCCGGGGGGGGGGTGGGGGTGTGTTTGTGGGGGGTGGTGGTAGTCTAAAAATACTGGGCGGGGTGACCGGGAGGGGGGGGGGTGTTTGTACACGCAACACATCTTTACGGTGTGGGGAGAGACGCGATCGTCGCTAGGGGGGGCGACACTATCTAATAAAAAAAAAAAAAGTCAGTCCTTCTTGATTCATTCATTCTTTATCAAATCTCTATCTGAAGTGGATGCTAGTTAATATAATAATTACATTTAATTGATTAAATTTAAATTAATATCATCCTAATTATTATTATTTTTTTTTTTCTATTATTATAAACTGTATTTTGTTAGTTTCTTTATTTTATTATAATATAACTACCCTAAGGTAGGACGGATTTTTATTAAAAAACCCTCCCCTCCAAACCGTTACAGAAGATAGGCAAAATGATTGAGATAGGCAAAATTTTGCCCAAATTCAATTCCTTATAACTTTTTGAAAAATTGTTGGATTTGGACAAAACCACGACAAATTCAGTCAAGATTCAAGAACATGCATGGTCACGAATACTGGCCACCGGACACTGGAGATGTTCCGGATTTTCAGAGGGCATGTCAAAAAGACATTTGTTCTGCTGCTCGTATTTTTGTGTGGTGTGAAGTTACATCGATGACTCCTATTTTCCTAGAAACTAGAACTTATTGAAAATTGAATGCCAGCGGTTGCACTAAGATCCGTTGAAAAACTTTCGAAATATGGCCATTTCCGTAAAACTGGTTCCGGATACTATGGTCAATCATGTATATCCTTCCAATTATGTATATATCACCAAAACATCAAGATTTTTCATGGAGGTGCTTCAGGGAGTATATTCAGGAGGATCAATTTCCCTGAACACTCTGTGATAGGTTCCAGGGGCCCCGGGAGAAGTGGCCAATTTGGAAAATGTCCGGGACCATATCAATATGGGTATCAAACTTCAAGATTTTTCGAGGTGATACTTCTAAATGGCCATCATCAATGGTGCCATGTTTAATTTTCATTAGTGTCCCCTCAGCCTCGTAGCATATTGTCACATATCCACTAGACCCCCCCTCTCCCCTAAAATGCTATGTCATTGATGGACGACCTTTAATAAGCTCATAAATAACCTTATGAATTTTATCTAGGTGTGTATGTAATCAGTAATCATCTTAAAAAACCAATACATTGATGAAATTTCATTTTTGTATTTTTGTTGCTTCATTTTGCCTTATGCTTTTCGTTATAGAATTCGCATGAGTGTGAGGGCGCTTTCTATTCAGTGGTCACGGTCAGAACTATGGATTGTTTTGTCTGCTTCTTTTGTTCTCATGGGATGGTGTGCAGAAGCTTTGTTGTTGTATAAAAAGTCGTCTTCTTGTTGTTCGGTTCGTAATGTCGTCCGTGTTATCCGAGTTCCAGCGTGGCCCCATAGTCGGTGCACGTGAAGCAAGTGCATCGATTACGGAAACCAGCGAATTGGTGGGAGTATCTCCCGCAACAGTTTGCAGAATCATGGCCCAATACAAGGAGGGAAAAACATCACCAGGAAAAAGCGTAGGACGAAAACGGAACCTGGATGACCGACAACAACGGTCATTGCGGCGGATCGTCAAATCAGACCATCGGATTTCTGCTGTAAAAGCAACTGCTGCTTTGAATGACTCTATGGAAGATTCAGTTTCTACTTGGACCGTTCGTAGAGAACTGCATAAAATGAACCTACATGGCCGCGCTCCTATTGCCAAACCGCTGATAATGCCGAAGAATGCGATCGCAAGAAAGTGATGGTGCAAAGCCCACAAAGACTGGACAGCGCATCAATGGCAGCAGGTCGTGTGGTCTGATGAATCATCGTTCAGACTTTTTCCAACAACTGGACGAGTATACGTTTGGCGCTCACCGGAAGAGGCTTATGATAAAGAGTGTCTTCTTCCTACCGTCAAGCATGGCGGTGGCTCAGTAATGGTGTGGGGTGCCATATCTTGGCATGGACTTGGTCCTATTATGGCACTTCAGGGAAAAGTGAAGGCTGCCGATTATCAAATTATTTTGGAAGACAAGGTATTTGTTCATATGACGACAAGTCCTGAATATAACATCTTATATTTTTTATTTGATGGTGCTGCCACAGGTGCTGCCGATGATGGAATCGTTCTTTCCTGGAGGGGATGGAACTTTTAGGGATGATAACGCTCCGATTCACAGAGCGAAGATCATCAATACGTGGTTCGAAGCACATGCTGATGATTTTGATCACCTGCCCTGACCTGCACAATCGCCGGACGTCAATATAATTGAGCCGCTATGGTCGACTCTCGAAGCAAAGGTGAGAAACGTTTTTTCTCCTCCGTCATAGTTAAAGCAGTTGGAAGAAATGCTTATCGACGAGTGGCAAAAAATTCCTCTGGAAACGGTTCAACAACTTTATGTTTAGTAATTTTCCATGGCCGTGTACGGCTGGGGTGGTCTACAAAAATGTGTACCACTTTTTTAATCGGCGGATGGTGCCACCTGAATGTATTGTTATGGCTGATTCAGATTCGAAGTTATAGATTTGTGAATAATGAATAGAGATAACAAGTTCGGGGACATATACTTGTACTGGGCGATGAAAAACAATAGCCCCGGAAGCTACCGGAAGTCCACCTTGACGTAAGTCTCATTATCCATGATGAGACAATGAGATTTCGTTGGCATCTGGGTGTACAGTTTCCGGGCCCGTGACTTTCCCACCGTATTTTATCGTTTGTCACGATTTTGAGTCTTCTGCACTTTGTACGTATGCAGTCCCTCCCGGTTTTTGGCTCTTTGAACGAAATCATGGGACAGATTCAAATTTTTGGCCACATCCCTGACCGAAGCATTGGGAATCCACTTAAACGCTTTCACGGCACGCTTGTGATCCTGATCACTAATAGAACATCCATTCTGACCGCATCTCTCCTTCCCAATACCCAATGGGTAATTTTCTACAGCGTTTTTTCCGTGATGCAATTTGATGTGGGACACCCTTTAAGCATGCAATCGGAAGCGTTTTCTGTGTGATTTGATCATAATTAATTTCAACTATTAAATTAAACATTCATTGAAAGGTATTCCATTAAAGCAGCTTATTTATTAAGAAGCATATTACTTTCTGTAGGGTTAAACGATGATATGGAATATTAATACCTACTTACTTTGTAGTATGTTATGCAAAAAAACATCAAATTTTGCTTAATTTACGTATGATCCTTCAGGAAAATAGTTCAAAGTTTATATAATTATGTATCGTGTGTATTTGTAAACCTAAAGTAAAAATCTGGGTTTTCCACAAATTACTGGTGGCGTAGCGCCACAGTTAAAAAACATTTTGCTCGGAACCACACACCGAAGTCTTATACATTCTTCAAATATGATTTACAATTTATTCCTTACATCTCCACACGGTGCTCAAGTAAGCAAAAACAACTCACAATTTTAATAAGTACACAGAAAAAAATTATTAATTTTAACAAGCGCGTAAAATTTACCATCGTTTAATTTCAAGCCAAGGGAGGTGTAAACAACGAAATTGTTTGCAATATTTCATGCGCCATGCGACAATGTTAGCAATCTTTCATACAACAAGCTAGATTCAGGCGTTATCTGGCTTAAATTTACATGAAATATCCTATTATTTTCTGCCAAATCTAACATTCACTTTATGTGCATTAGATAACGTAGAAAATTCAATGTTTCTTTTTATCTGTGTATGAAAATCCCGAAACACAACTAAATTGGTTTCTCATGTTGATGCTTAATAATCATCAATAATGTGTCTTAATTTAAGAAACCAAAATAAAACACACATTTTCATCTAAAATTGTGACCATTTCTCCCGAACCCTGCTCGTAATGAATTTTCACATCATCGTCATTCCCGAAAAAAAAGTTTGTGTTCCAATCCCAACGTTAATTGTTTCAAGCTGTCGAAAGCAAAGGAAAATTTATTGCAGTCCTCTCTTAACATTCACAACCTGGGAGTCGTTTACTTGATTGGCCTTAGCCTGTGTAGATGCCGGAATGGAACACGGCATACACATAATCTGGCCGAAAATTATGTAAAAGGCTCGCACTCAACTGAACTCATTATAAGGAGTAATTTGTCATTTCCATAAGCCATAAGAACGGAAATGGGAAATGCCGTTCGATTGTGGAAAGCTGAGCTTTCAGCCACACGCACAACCGTTGATTTGTTTCAGAACTCGACGACAATGTGGCTGTTTGTGATTAAAATTAGAGGGACGAGAGGTGATTTGGCTTCTCATACTCTCATTCTTTATAACTTAGGTTGATGGAAGAAAATACGATACCATTAAGCGTTTGATGTGCGCCCATTTCATTCAACCTCTTCGCACCTTTCACAGGGTGGTTCAGTTGCTGTGTTCTCTTGGCGAAACATCTGAACGTCGTGTCGTCAATGTGTGAGAGTCTGAGACTATGATCCTATCAACGGAACCGAGGTGCAGCCATTAATCTTGTTGGAGTCTGTGTCTGCGGTTCTGAGCTAGGTAGATGAATTTCCCCAAAGAGGTTGACTTATGGACTGACGTTATTGGAAGCTAACTAAATTGACGTGAGTCTAAAGGCAAAATACACCCCTTCCAACTCAATAAATCTTTCGGTATGCAGAAGCTATTACAATGAAACGATTTTTTTTTTTTCGAAATGTAAATGCGGGTGTTGGAAATCGTTAATCGATTAAATTTCTGTATTAAACCAAGGATGACGGCCAATGGGACCAAATATTTGAGGTTACTTTGAAATGATAATTATCCTGCGGAAACATGTGGAACTTGTGGCATTGAGCACAGCTTCAAGCCCAATGGCCGACCATGTTCTACCTCGGGCATACTGATCGTGAAATATAGAGAGGGAAAGGTAATTAAAAGTGATACTCGCATTTAATCGGTGAAATGAAGGTAGATATGTACCTGTGAAAATCATTCGGCCCTGAACTTAAGTGCCAGTTTGCTGTAATTAGCATAGCAAACGTTACTCTGAATGACCCATTTTGTGGTGCTTTCTAATTGCGTGCTGATAATTGGGAGATATTTTCATCAGGAGAGGTACACTTCCTGCGTCGATATGTATGTATCTGTGGGCTGATTTAACTGCGTCCTATGAAATGTTCGTAGAATCGAATATAAATAACAATGTTCTCGTACACGATATTAAATCTACACGTTTGCTGTAAAGAACGTTAATATTGTTGTATAGAGAAAATCTTTGTGATTTCTAGACAAAATGGTCAAAAAGTCGAAAGCAACAAACGTAAACCAATACTTAAAACGTAAATTTCCTAGAAATGCCAGGTGGCAAACATCTTTATCCACTACCGACGGGAAGGTAATAACTCCCTGTTTCTTTTTCTAGTGCTATTTTGTTTGGGGAGCAAGCAGATCCCAGAAAAATACGCTAGACGTCATTTTTTACAAATGTTACTTTCGACCTTTAGACTATTCTGTCTAGATTTCTTAAATTTGAGAATGTAAAACTTAAAATTACAGCGTGAAAAATAGGGTCACTTTTTCAGGAAGGATCTGTTGATGGATAAACAGGGTGGCCAGCAAGATTTATAAATCTTCCAGGTTTTATCCCCAAAGACCAGAACAGTTTTCCTATTTGACTAAATCTAAAAAATATACCCCACAGAGTTTGTAAGAAACATGTAATTTTCTGCGTTATCTACGCAAGCCCGTAGAATTTCCCCTCGTTTGATTCCAAGCCAAAGGAAGCGTAAACAACGAAAATGTTTGCAATATTTCATACAACAGACTAGATACATGCGTTATCTAGCTTGAATTTTCATTAAAAATCTTATTAATTTCTTCCAAATCTAGCATTACCTCTATGTGCATAATGCAGAAAATTACATATTTTTTCAAATTGTGTAATGCACATATTAGGAATGCTAAATTTTGGATGAATTCATGGGATATTTCATGTAAATTTAATCCTTTTGTTGCATAAAATAAAAATAAAATCAATCAATTGCAAGCCAAGGCAAGCGTAAAGAACGAAATAGTTTGCAATCTTTCATTCTGCAGACCTAATTCAATCGATATCTTCTTCATATATGAATGAAATATCCCATGAATTTATGCCAAAACCTGTATATGTGCATTTGATAACGTAACATATTACATGTTTCATTCAAACTTTAAACCTGTTGTATGATAGATATAACTGTTGTATGAAAGATGGCAAACAATTTCGTTGTTTACGTTTGCTTTCACAGTACGATCAAAATCTGTAAAATTATGACGACATGGATGTAACAAATCTACTTCCATTATATTCAATAGAAATTTACGCGTAATCATAAATTTATAGCATTGAAAAACGTCCGCTGTAAATTTATTCGAGCACTCTATGTTGAAAAACATAACAGATTTATTTTATTTCTTTTCTTGAAAACCGTTTCATTAAAAGGTGTACCGTTTAAAATCCGTACACACAAAATTCATTCTCAAAATTCGAGTTTTTATACGATTATTACCAAATTTTCAGGGAGTAAAGAGAAACAATTAGTGTTAGTTTTGGCATCCTGAACTAAATTTATTTCGCCTGTTTATCCTAATGTGCAAACCTTGGCCTTAACCCCAGCTATAAGGTTCTGCACGACCTTAGAATCGACAGTTTTTGCATATTAACCAATGCTTTCTTCATTTATTCTACATTCTTCAAAAATAAAGGTCGTTTTGGAAGGTGTTCCTTCATAATGGCACAGTATTTTCCTATTGGGCGCAGTTCCAGAGTGTTTTGGGGGTTCAGATCTTTTGGCACGAAATCGGCATCGTTAGCCTTATACCACTCTAGCACGTCCTTCGTGTAGTGGCATGATGCCAAATCCCGCCAGAAAATCGTCGGATCATCGAGAGCCTTCAGGAGAGAAGAGCCGCTTTTGGAGACAATCTTCCAAATGTAACTGTCCATTAATGGTGCTTGCGGCAACGAAAGGTGTGCTCTGCTTTCCTTCAGTACAAATCGCTTGTCAAATTAAGAACTTCTTGGCAAACTTCGACATCTTCTGTGTCCGGAGGTTGTCGGGAACATCACACTTATCCTTGGGAGTCCCATACAGGTTTTCTGAAATCTGGTTGAAGTCCGCCTTCACATATGTTTCGTCATCCATTACGCAACAGAGTGGTTTCGTTAACTTCTGGTCGTACAACTTCCGGGCACAGCGATCGTATTCCTCTCGTCACAATTTGGGCACTTCTGGACCTTAAACGTACGTAATCCAGTTCGAGATTTGGCATTTTTCACACCAGTCTTGCTCACGTGCAACTTTTTAGCCACACACTTAGAAATTATGAATTTTACACGAGACGTTATTCATGCTCGTAAAAAGTTGGGGAACGTAAAGAAAGATTTCGTGTGAAATTATGTCTCCTGAAAGTGACACATAAGCAATTCTACAACTCAATTTATTTTCTCATCTCTTTCATCTCATTCTTATGTGCTAAAAGACGCTTGCATATGTCGATCTCAGGGGACAGAAATTTACATGACATTTTGGTAGTGTGCACATCTCGAACTGAGGCGTTCGGTTTCCGTTTAAAGGACCCAACCACCCGTATGTGATAGTTCTCGCTGACCTGATCGCTTTATTTTCCGGATCTTCGCTTCCGATCAACAGTCAAACGGTCTTCGAATATGATACCAGGGTTCGTGGAATACGTGATTCCCATCTTTTTTTTCCAATGGCACGATGCGATAGATCCTTATTCTCAAAGTACCCGTGCAAAGCTTATTCGCGCACGCATTGTTCTTTCGTCGCCATTTTGAAAACATTTGCGCACCTGATGAAATCAACTCACAGAGTGTAAACAATACAAATTGAACTATGTATACGCAAAATTTCAATATATTTTACCCAACGGATCAAAAGTTTAGAGCAGTTTGTGAGTGTGTGGATTTTGAACGGTACACCCTTTATTTGCCTTTCCAAAACACACTACCAAAATGTCATGTAAATGTCTGTCCACTGAGACCAACACATGCAAGCGTCCTTTAGCACATAAGAATTAGTTCAAAGAGATGAGAAACTACATTCAATCAAACACATCTTTTGTCCATGCGTATGTGTCAGTTTCAGGAGACATTATTTTAGACGAAACCTGTTTAACGTTCCCAAACTTTTTACAAACATGAGTTACGTCTCGTGTAAAATTCATAATCTCTAAGAATGTGGTGTTTTCAAGCTTATTTCACCTTTGTGCAGCAGTTAGACTATATTTTTCAGGCTTGAGATGTACACATAAGATCATATTTGTCAACTGGGCACTAAAAGAAACCATGCCGGTTCGGTGAATTTAGGGGTTCATGGATTTCATGGATTTCATGGAATCCAACACTGAGGTTTTCGCAGTCACAGACAATTTTGTACTATTTACAAAAGTCCTTCGCATTTGTTCATGATAAACTGAGCGATCGTACTGAATGATGTTGATATGATGTAAACTTAAAGCATTTGAGACACAAAAATAACAGCGGGTCAAATACATCGAAGAAATTTTTTTTCTGATTTCAAATTTAATGCATGTAAAATTATTTTTCATTCCGCGAGACTCAGCATTTTGCTAGAAATGATTCCACTAAAGAAAGAATTTCGCCTACACTGTAAACTATGTATAAAATGTCTAAGAAATTTACACGATTTATAATTTAAACTTGCATGTCGTGTGATGCCCCATGTATGTGAATGCTATTGAACAGAACTTTTTCGAGCTGTGTAAATGTATGTTAGCATTAATTTTGTCAACATATTTTCAGTGAAGGTTATGATTACATCCTAAGTAATTTTCATATTTTGCGACGTTTGCTTGAAACTGAATTAGGAAAAATTTTACGCGTTTGTTAAAATTCATCAATTTGTCTGGGCAAAGAAAATAAATGTTTTATCAAGGCATTACATGAGCAAAGCCTTTATATATACTTAGCTAACAAAAACCAGATAGTTTAAAGGGCTTTTTATGGCAGCATTATCAAGGCAAATTTATTTTCACGAAAAATGTTATAATACTATTTCTGAACTATGAGGGCGAATTTTTTGAACTATTAAGGGGGTTTGGGACGGGGGGGTGGGGAGGGGGGTTAGGTTTTTTTAAAAAACTTTTTTAATTAAAAAAAACATTTCTGGAGAAATAATTTCTATTGTTTTTTTTTCCTCTTCTCGCCCTCTTCTGTTCTTTATTATTGATGAAATGATATTTTTTTTTATAAAAAAAAATTTCCCTTTTTTTGTTTGCTTGAATTTTGGTTTTTTGGAAACATTTACATGGAAATTAATTGAAGTTTTATACTAAAACAAGTAGGATGTTTTTAACGTTTGCATTAAAAAAATGGACAATTTTCGGATGGTGATAAAAAAAACTAAGACAGATAATTGCTTTTGATAAATTTCCCATGGAAGGTCATTATTTAAGCTTACTTGCAAAAAAAATTCTACGCCCTTGCGAGCGGCTTTCCGGCAGTTAACCGGAACATTCACCATGGCGCACGAAAAAATGCGTACAGGCATGTTTTTGAGTTCTTTCTTCGTTTTATTTATCAATTTTTCCTCAGTTTTCGCGACAAATTTGTTGGAGTAGATCTTACGCTTCAGGTTGGCCCAGAAATTCTCGATGGGACGCAGCTGGGGACGTTGGGCGGGTTCGCCGACTTGGGTACCACATCGATATTCAGCCGCTCCATCTCCTCCAACGATCGCATCGAATAGTGCGCCGACGCCAGATCCGGTACCGCCTCTTCGCCCTTATGGTATTTCTTGATGAACATCACAATTTTCGGCAGGCATTTTGTACTATAAATTTCCCCGTTCACGGCCAGTCCGGAGCGAAATAAGAGCGGATTTGACATCCCCTTCTCGCTGATTGTCAGCCACAGCAGCACCTTCTTGGGAACTTGGTGTGTGAAATGAACTTCACCTCGTAGCTCACTTCCTTCGTGGGGGAAATCAAATACGAAGTGCCCTGCCAGTCGTTGCCATCCAGGGTGAGATAGGTCGCGTCGTCCATCACCACCACCACGTCGCAATTCGCCGGGAAAATCGAGTGGACTATCTTATTCAGCCGCTGCCACTGCGTCATTGCCTGCCGCTCCGATACCAGTGGACGCGACTTCCGCTTCCTGACATGTATATTCATGTTCGCCAGGTATTGTTTCACCGACCTCCCGGCCAAGCGCACGCAGCGATGTAGCCACTTTTCCCTCAGTCTTCCTCTTCAGCATCCTTTGGAGCTTCTTGTCGCTCAGGCTCGTCGGCCATCCAGAACCGGTCTTTCTTTCGATGCTCTGATTGTTTTCTAATAGTGCCAAGATGTAGATGCCGGAACGGGCGTATCAAAGTGTCGCTCGATCCACAAAGTGCCGCACGATGTCCGTTTTCGACGCGGCGGGGTGCCTTTCTTTGAACGCGCACACTTCTGAACGGAGTTGCTTCACTGTGTTTGCCATCACGGTTAGAGTTCGACTGATTATTTTATTTATTTACATGGCATAACGTCACAACACTATAACATAGCCTGATATACAATTTCCTTCCATAATGCCCGATTCGTGGATGCGCCTCTCCAATCCCTTGGGCACCTTGTACCCCCTGCTCCACCTGGTCGGACCATCTTGCTCGTTGCGCCCCACGTTGTCTTGTACCAACCGGATTCCCGTCGAACACCATTTTCGCAGGATAGTTGCTCGGCATTCTCGCAACATGTCCTGCCCAGCGTATCCTTCCAGCTTTTGCCACCTTATGAATACTGGGTTCGCCGGCGAATTGCGCGAGCTCATGGTTCATCCTTCGCCTCAATAGTCCGTCCTCCTGTACTCCACCAAAGATGGTTCTTAACACCCGTCGCTTTGAAAAACTCCGAGTGCTCGCAGGTCCTCTTCGAGCATTGTCCACGTCTCATACCCGTAGAGAACAACCGGTCTTATTAGCGTTCGACTGATAGAGCTATCAAATTTTGTCTGCTGACTCATGGGTTACTATGATTGATGCTGCATGGGTAGTTTCGTCAGTGCGGGTGAGGGTAAACCAGGGAACTGGCGGACAGCGATTTTCCTGTAGCCAACATCTCTAAAAACCAAACGTCAAAAGATACATTGTTTGTGGTCCTACCCGTAGTAGCAAACGTCAGACGGGCCTTATTCAAATAAGGCCCGTGATATGTTGCATACTGTCAAACGCTAGTAAATGGGATTGGGTTGCCAGGTCCCTGGGGTAAACCCATGAAAAATCGGCAATTTTTGTGCATTTTTTCAAATGCAAACTTTAGTGTTGCAGGCACAATAATTATCTTGGGGTTGGTCATCAAATCTTACGGTCCACCTATAAGCATCTTGCTACACAGAAAAAAAAGCGTTCCCGAAAATGAAAACGGACCGTGAACTAGTTCACGTTTTCGGGGATTTTCCCTTTATTTAGTTCATGATTACGTGATTCAGTTCACGGTGTATATTTGCTTGTTTTCAAATTCATGACTGAAGTTCACGCATCTAGGCACGGATTTTTTTCCGTGTATGAAGTACCAGGTGGATCTTCACCGATTACCTGTCGATCTGCCAAATTTGGAATACGTCTGAATTGAGTTATCTAACGCTGGATCACGATGTCCAACTTCTTCGCTCCAGAGTGGCAGTACGAACAAGCCTTCGAGCGTAGTCGCTTGACTGCTTTCGCCATGGCTGCTGAAAAACAACTGATAATGCTGTCAATTTGTTATTGTACAAAACAGGGTTGCTAGGATTGGCGATGCATTGGTGTTTTCACCACCAGTTAGAAAGGTATTCGCATGGCAAAGAGCTAAGATTAGTTCATTTTTTCAATGCATACGTAAGTAATCGGCTCCTTTCTCGACAGATATGTAAATGAGTAAACAGTTCGATTTGCACTCTGATCTGTTTTTCATTCACGGTGTATTGAAGCTTTCGCTAAACTGTTTGAATAGGTTGGATACAGATTGAGCTGTTGTTGGCCTGTAGCCAGATGTAAGTTTTTTTTTCAGTAATTTCCCACTTTTATCCAAGAAACCAAGAAGGGCTCAAGGGCGAAAAGTTTTCGATAATAGACTCAGGTCAAAATAGCTCAATGATAAATTTACACTTAGGCTATATTCTAATGTTGCTCAAGATTTACAAATGTTTCGCACTACGGGATTAAAGTCAAATGAAGTTTTTTTTCAATGAATTTCAATTTTTTGAATAGCTTGGAAGGAAAAAAGTTAAACAATATTATGCAATGCAATAATTACACAGTTAAAAATTATTTATAATACACGAGACGTAATCCGTTTTTGACATATTGGAGGATATCATGAAGGAACGTAAATGAAGATTTCATGTAAAATTATGTCTCCCGAAACCGAAACATACGCAATTTTACTCATGGTGTGTGTGATTGAATTTATTCTCTCGTCTTTTCAATTCATTCTTAAGGTTTTAAAGAACGCTTGCATTTATCGATCTTAAGGCACCGAAATTTACATGACATTTGGTAGTGTGTAGGTGATTAATAAGACATTGAGAAAAATAACCTTGGCATTGCAGTTATGAAAACAACACGCACAACACCTCACCAAAGTAACAATTGTAAACAATGACTTAAAACGTAAATTTCCTGGAAATGCCAGGTTGCTAACATCTATATCCACTACCGACTATAGACACTCAAGTAATAGACCGGCCAACGTACCGCCATGTTATATCCAAAACGCACATTTCCCACACGGTAAGCTTCCTTTACCCATTAATGGGTACGATTTATTATTATTGTTATTCCTCCTGTGGACATTTTTACCCATTTTACCGTAAAACGACGTATACCCATTTAAATGGGTAGACGGTAATACGATTTGACAGTTGTTTTGGATACATCAACTGTGCCAGACACACGTTGGCCGGTATATTACTTGAGTGTCTATACTACCGACGGGAAGGTAATAACTCCCTGTATCTGTTTCTAGTGCTATTTTGTTTGTGGGAGCGAGCAGATCCCAGAAAAATACGCTAGAAGTCATGGTTTACATATGTTACTTTCGACCTTTTGACTATTTTGTCTAGATTTGTGAACGCAAAAAAAAAATTGAAGTGTAGTTTTAATCTCGTGAACACGAGTTTTGCGACGTTTTTTCTCGATAAACGAGAATATAATGAAAGATGAAATATAATTTCGAATGTGGCGGCCAGTCGACTAAGGTTTCATTGGTAAAACAAATGGGAGAAATTGAAAATAAATTATTTGAAACTTTCGAAATAATGGGTTAATCGATTATTGTCTTTTAAAATTTGAAAAATATTTTTATGAAGTGCATAATTTATTTTTGCCAGCGTTAGACTAAGTTAGAACTAGGTAAGGTAAAATGAAATTTGTAATGATCCTAATGGAGTGCAGACTTCATTTTTTCCAGTACTGTATTACGAAAATAGGCCCTTAAGGATCAAAGCCCGAGCACTAGTAATTTATTAGGTGTACGCACACACTTAGAAATTATGAATTTTACACGAGACGTCGTTCATGTTTGTAAAAAGTCGGTGAACGTAAAGAATGATTTCGTGTAAAATTCTGTCTCCTGAAACTGATACATACGGAATTCGACGAAAGATGTGTTTGATTGAATTTATTTTCTCATCCCTTTCAACTCATTCTTATGTGCTAAACGACGCTTGCAGGTGTCGGTCTCAGGCGACAGAAATTTACATGAACTTTTGATAGTGTGCATGTAAAATGGATGTAAAATGGCGTCCATGCAAGACGAGTTGTGCATCAAAGTTTTACTCGTGTGTTGCAAAAAATCCAAACTACTCAAATGTCAAGTTAACGAAATCGTTAAAAGTAGTCAATTCACTGATACCAACGTATTTTTTTTTTTTTCGGAAGCCAGGATCTAGGGAAACCAAAACCGAATGCCGCAACTACGACAAGAAGAGTCGCCAGCGGTTTCAAGCAGAACACCAACCTCTCCGCCCGAGATGTCGAAAACAAGCTGGGAGTGTCTGCGGCGAACAAAGTGAACGAGGTATCTATACAGAATCTGATATCAGGAGTTCAAGTCCCGACAATTCGGATTCGGTCAATCGGAGGCTGAGCACAATATTTTTGTGCTTTTTATACTGACTAAAGTTCAAAAATAAAAATGAAAACAATTTATACGCATTCTTGGTTGGTAACACTCTTAACCACCAAGGCACCAGAAGATGCTAGCTAATAATCGATCGGTTGGTTTGAATGTCAACTCTAAGCCTGCTATTTTCAAAACACTTCTTCAATACAGTAATTGCAAAGCATTGTTTTGAATATTCTTGTCCAATCCAAACCATTACCATCCACTAACCACAATCAACTTAACTACACATAAACGTCTTTTCTCACTCACCAACTTCAACACCATCCAATTTTGCCACGAGAGCCTACTGGATAAATACTTCCGGCACATGTGAAGAGCCTTTCGCGTCAAAGTTAATTATAAATTAATTGAACTACGTGAAACCCTAGTTCCAACGTCACCCATCTCCAACATACTCAATCAAGTATTCTGAATGAGTAGCGATAGAAAAACATATCGGCTTAACTGTTCAACCCCACATTTGCTCTCTTCATAAAGGGTGATACGGTCAAAATTTGGTCAAGGGAAAACGCGTGTAAATCGGTGAAATCGTTTATTTAAAAAATCAAATTAAATTTCTTTTCAAGTTCAATTAGTATAAAATTCAGGAAAAATATTCAGTTAGGCTTCCGCTTTTCCAAATCCGAATTGCCGGGCCTTACGCTTGACCCCTGCCATCAGATTTTGTACAGCCACCTTGTCCACCTTCTTCGCCGCAGAAAGCCAGTTTGCCTTGAACTGCTGCTCGTCCTTAGCAGTTTTTTTGGTCTTCTTTAGGTTCCGCTTGACAATAGCCCAGTATTTCTCAATTGGGCGGAGCTCTGGCGTGTTAGGAGGGTTCTTGTCCTTGGGAACCACCTGCACGTTGTTGGCGGCGTACCACTCCATGGCCTTTTTACCGTAATGGCAAGATGCCAAATCCGGCCAAAACAGTACGGAACAACCGTGTTTCTTCAGGAAAGGCAGCAGACGTTTATTCAAACACTCTTTCACGTAAATTTCTTGGTTGACAGTCCCGGAAGCTATGAAAATGCTGCTTTTCAAGCCACAGGTACAGATGGCTTGCCAAACCAGATATTTCTTTGCGAACTTTGACAGTTTCGTGTGCTTGAAAATATCTGCTACCTTTCCCCTTCCTTTTGCCGTATAAAACTCCTGTCCCGGAAGCTGCTTGTAGTCGGCTTTGACGTAGGTTTCGTCGTCCATTACCACGCAGTCAAACTTCGTCAGCATCGTCGTGTACAGCCTCCGGGATCGCGCTTTGGCCGTCGTATTTTGTTTATCATCGCGATTTGGAGTCACTACCTTCTTGTAAGTCGATAGTCCGGCTCGTTTTTTGGCTCGATGCACGGTTGTAGACGATACACCCAGCTTATTTGCGGCATCTTGGAGAGATAGGTTAGGGTTTCGCTTGAAACTACCGGCAACTCTCTTTGTCGTCTCAGCGGCTTCCGGGTTTCGATTTCCCCCCCGATCCAGACTTCCTGGCTGTCGACAAACGTTCCCCAAACACTTTAATTACATTTGTAACGGTTGATTTGGCAACTTTTAGCGATTTTTCCAACTTTGCGTGCGAGTAGCTCGGATTTTCGCGATGCGCGAGCAAAATTTTGATACGCTGCTCTTCTTGCTTGGACGGCATTTTGACAACTGAAGAGTGAATTCCAAAATCAAAATAGGAGCAACATTCTACACATACACACCTTCAAAATGAGGGGTGTTCAGGTTTTTTAAATGCAAAATTGAAAGAAATACGTCAAGTTGATATTGACCAAATTTTGACCGTATCGCCCTTTAGGTCCTCTTCAAGCATTGTCCACGTCTCATGCCCGTAGAGAACAACCGGTCTTATTAGCGTTCGACTGATAGAGCTGTCAAATTTTGTCTGCTGACTCATGGGTTACTATGATTGATGCTGCATCGGTAGTTTCGTCAGTGCGGGTGAAGTTAAACCCATGAAAAATCGGTAATTTTTGTGCATTTTTTTTAAATGCAAACGTTAGTGTTGCAGGCACAATAATTATCTTGGGGTTGGTCATCAAATCTTACGGCTTACCTATAAGCATATTGCTACACAGAAATAAAAAGCGTTCCCGAACATGAAAACGGACCGTGAACTAGTTCACGTTTTTGGGGATTTTCCCGTTATTTAGTTCATGATTACGTGATTGAGTTCACGGTGTGTATTTGCTTGTTCTCGAATTCATGACTGAAATTCACGGATCGAGGCATGGATTTTTTCCGTGTATGAAGTACCAGGTGGATCTTCACCGATTGCCTGTCGATCTGCCAAATTTGGAATACGCCTGAATTGAGTTATCTAACGCTGTATCGGTTATATCCAGCAAAAACGAAGTGCTTCACGATGTCCAACTTCTTCTCTCCAGAGTGGCAGTACGAACAAGCCTTCGAGCGTAGTCGCTTGACTGCTTTCGCCATGGCTGCTGAAAATCAACTGATAATGCTGTCAATTTTTTACTGTACACAACAGGGTTGCTAGGATAGGCGATGTATTGGTGTTTTCACCACCAGTTAAAAAGGTATTCGCATGACAAATCAGTTCATTTTTTTTAATACATACGTAAGTAATCGACTCCTTTCTCGACAGATATGTAAATGAGTAAACAGTTCGATTTGCACTCTGATCTGTTTTCATTCACGGTGTATTGAAGCTTTCGCTAAACTGTTTGAATAGGTTGGATACAGATTGAGCTGTTGTTGGCCTGTAGCCAGATGTAAGTTTTTTTTTCAGTAATTTCCCACTTTTATCCAAGAAACCAAGAAGGGCTCAAGGGCGAAAAGTTTTCGATAATAGACTCAGGTCAAAATAGCTCAATGATAAATTTACACTTAGGCTATATTCTAATGTTGCTCAAGATTTACAAATGTTTCGCACTACGGGATTAAAGTCAAATGAAGTTTTTTTTCAATGAATTTCAATTTTTTGAATAGCTTGGAAGGAAAAAAGTTAAACAATATTATGCAATGCAATAATTACACAGTTAAAAATTATTTATAATACACGAGACGTAATCCGTTTTTGACATATTGGAGGATATCATGAAGGAACGTAAATGAAGATTTCATGTAAAATTATGTCTCCCGAAACCGAAACATACGCAATTTTACTCATGGTGTGTGTGATTGAATTTATTCTCTCGTCTTTTCAATTCATTCTTAAGGTTTTAAAGAACGCTTGCATTTGTCGATCTTAAGGCACCGAAATTTACATGACATTTGGTAGTGTGTAGGTGATTAATAAGACATTGAGAAAAATAACCTTGGCATTGCAGTTATGAAAACAACACGCACAACACCTCACCAAAGTAACAATTGTAAACAATGACTTAAAACGTAAATTTCCTGGAAATGCCAGGTTGCTAACATCTATATCCACTACCGACTATAGACACTCAAGTAATAGACCGGCCAACGTACCGCCATGTTATATCCAAAACGCACATTTCCCACACGGTAAGCTTCCTTTACCCATTAATGGGTACGATTTATTATTATTGTTATTCCTCCTGTGGACATTTTTACCCATTTTACCGTAAAACGACGTATACCCATTTAAATGGGTAGACGGTAATACGATTTGACAGTTGTTTTGGATACATCAACTGTGCCAGACACACGTTGGCCGGTATATTACTTGAGTGTCTATACTACCGACGGGAAGGTAATAACTCCCTGTATCTGTTTCTAGTGCTATTTTGTTTGTGGGAGCGAGCAGATCCCAGAAAAATACGCTAGAAGTCATGGTTTACATATGTTACTTTCGACCTTTTGACTATTTTGTCTAGATTTGTGAACGCAAAAAAAAAATTGAAGTGTAGTTTTAATCTCGTGAACACGAGTTTTGCGACGTTTTTTTCTCGATAAACGAGAATATAATGAAAGATGAAATATAATTTCGAATGTGGCGGCCAGTCGACTAAGGTTTCATTGGTAAAACAAATGGGAGAAATTGAAAATAAATTATTTGAAATTTTCGAAATAATGGGTTAATCGATTATTGTCTTTTAAAATTTGAAAAATATTTTTATGAAGTGCATAATTTATTTTTGCCAGCGTTAGACTAAGTTAGAACTAGGTAAGGTAAAATGAAATTTGTAATGATCCTAATGGAGTGCAGACTTCATTTTTTCCAGTACTGTATTACGAAAATAGGCCCTTAAGGATCAAAGCCCGAGCACTAGTAATTTATTAGGTGTACGCACACACTTAGAAATTATGAATTTTACACGAGACGTCGTTCATGTTTGTAAAAAGTCGGTGAACGTAAAGAATGATTTCGTGTAAAATTCTGTCTCCTGAAACTGATACATACGGAATTCGACGAAAGATGTGTTTGATTGAATTTATTTTCTCATCCCTTTCAACTCATTCTTATGTGCTAAACGACGCTTGCAGGTGTCGGTCTCAGGCGACAGAAATTTACATGAACTTTTGATAGTGTGCATGTAAAATGGATGTAAAATGGCGTCCATGCAAGACGAGTTGTGCATCAAAGTTTTACTCGTGTGTTGCAAAAAATCCAAACTACTCAAATGTCAAGTTAACGAAATCGTTAAAAGTAGTCAATTCACTGATACCAACGTATTTTTTTTTTTTTCGGAAGCCAGGATCTAGGGAAACCAAAACCGAATGCCGCAACTACGACAAGAAGAGTCGCCAGCGGTTTCAAGCAGAACACCAACCTCTCCGCCCGAGATGTCGAAAACAAGCTGGGAGTGTCTGCGGTGAACAAAGTGAACGAGGTATCTATATAGAATCTGATATCAGGAGTTCAAGTCCCGACAATTCGGATTCGGTCAATCGGAGGCTGAGCACAATATTTTTCTGCTTTTTATACTGACTAAAGTTCAAAAATAAAAATGAAAACAATTTATACGCATTCTTGGTTGGTAACACTCTTAACCACCAAGGCACCAGAAGATGCTAGCTAATAATCGATCGGTTGGTTTGAATGTCAACTCTAAGCCTGCTATTTTCAAAACACTTCTTCAATACAGTAATTGCAAAGCATTGTTTTGAATATTCTTGTCCAATCCAAACCATTACCATCCACTAACCACAATCAACTTAACTACACATAAACGTCTTTTCTCACTCACCAACTTCAACACCATCCAATTTTGCCACGAGAGCCTACTGGATAAATACTTCCGGCACATGTGAAGAGCCTTTCGCGTCAAAGTTAATTATAAATTAATTGAACTACGTGAAACCCTAGTTCCAACGTCACCCATCTCCAACATACTCAATCAAGTATTCTGAATGAGTAGCGATAGAAAAACATATCGGCTTAACTGTTCAACCCCACATTTGCTCTCTTCATAAAGGGTGATACGGTCAAAATTTGGTCAAGGGAAAACGCGTGTAAATCGGTGAAATCGTTTATTTAAAAAATCAAATTAAATTTCTTTTTCAAGTTCAATTAGTATAAAATTCAGGAAAAATATTCAGTTAGGCTTCCGCTTTTCCAAATCCGAATTGCCGGGCCTTACGCTTGACCCCTGCCATCAGATTTTGTACAGCCACCTTGTCCACCTTCTTCGCCGCAGAAAGCCAGTTTGCCTTGAACTGCTGCTCGTCCTTAGCAGTTTTTTTGGTCTTCTTTAGGTTCAGCTTGACAATAGCCCAGTATTTCTCAATTGGGCGGAGCTCTGGCGTGTTAGGAGGGTTCTTGTCCTTGGGAACCACCTGCACGTTGTTGGCGGCGTACCACTCCATGGCCTTTTTTACCGTAATGGCAAGATGCCAAATCCGGCCAAAACAGTACGGAACAACCGTGTTTCTTCAGGAAAGGCAGCAGACGTTTATTCAAACACTCTTTCACGTAAATTTCTTGGTTGACAGTCCCGGAAGCTATGAAAATGCTGCTTTTCAAGCCACAGGTACAGATGGCTTGCCAAACCAGATATTTCTTTGCGAACTTTGACAGTTTCGTGTGCTTGAAAATATCTGCTACCTTTCCCCTTCCTTTTGCCGTATAAAACTCCTGTCCCGGAAGCTGCTTGTAGTCGGCTTTGACGTAGGTTTCGTCGTCCATTACCACGCAGTCAAACTTCGTCAGCATCGTCGTGTACAGCCTCCGGGATCGCGCTTTGGCCGTCGTATTTTGTTTATCATCGCGATTTGGAGTCACTACCTTCTTGTAAGTCGATAGTCCAGCTCGTTTTTTGGCTCGATGCACGGTTGTAGACGATACACCCAGCTTATTTGCGGCATCTCGGAGAGATAGGTTAGGGTTTCGCTTGAAACTACCGGCAACTCTCTTTGTCGTCTCAGCGGCTTCCGGTTTTCGATTTCCCCCCGATCCAGACTTCCTGGCTGTCGACAAACGTTCCCCAAACACTTTAATTACATTTGTAACAGTTGATTTGGCAACTTTTAGCGATTTTGCCAACTTTGCGTGCGAGTAGCTCGGATTTTCGCGATGCGCGAGCAAAATTTTGATACGCTGTTCTTCTTGCTTGGACGGCATTTTGACAACTGAAGAGTGAATGCCAAAATCAAAATAGGAGCAATATTCTACACACACACACCTTCAAAATGAGGGGTGTTCAGGTTTTTTAAATGCAAAATTGAAAGAAATACGTCAAGTTGATATTGACCAAATTTTGACCGTATCGCCCTTTAGAGAGCAATAAACGCCTTGCCACCCCATGAAAACAATGCCAAACAAAACGAAATTAATTATCTGCTACCAAGGTCAAACTGGATGCCAATGTGGACCAGAGGATACGACGCAGAGTCCATCCCCAGAAGTAGTACGATTTCCTACTGGGAAAAAAAGAAGCATAACAATTACTGGAAATGTGCGTTGAACTGTTCAGTTGAACAGATGCGCAACGGTAATGACCAAATCGATCGATTTTCCTGTCATAGTACTCAAAACGATTAGGTTTAACCTTCATCGACGGCCTATTCTTCCTAATAAGCAGCAATGGCCTATTAAATTTAACGATGTGGCGGGAAGGAGAAAATCCCTCCCCGAAAGAAGGATGCAATGCAGGATCGTTAGAACCTCAAGTGGAAAACCAATCGATTATTTCCACCTCAGAACCCGTCGTAACATTTCGGTTTCGTGTTTCAAGAGATGGATTTCTTTTTGATTAGTCGATTAACTATCTAGAACCAGACTGTGCAATTAACTTTGAACAGTTCGCAGCTATTTTGCATAGACCGATAATGGCATAAAACAGCGTTCTATACATTTTTCAATTTCAACCGCAACCAAGCGCGAACTGAAAAAGGGCAGAAACCAATTTCCGAACCGTCAGCCACTTTCCAAGAAGGCGTATCAGGAGGTGCTATCAATTGACGGAGAAACTTCCGCTCACGTAGAACAAAATAACTGCCGGAAGTGGATGAAAATCATTCGTGATCATTACGCTTGGTGAGAACCAATAAATTGAAATATTTCGCAAAAAATAATTCAATTTCGGATACACTCTCGAAAATAGAACTCCATCAAGGTATCTGGTTGTCTTCCCGTGCCTGGTAAGTGCATCAAGGAGGATTGTTTACCACTTATTCTTGTATCGTCTGGGACATTTTTTCCAATATTCAAAGTCTTCGAAGGGTAACGAAAATGTGTACTTCCCTGTCAACCAAAAAGCCATATCGATGTTTCCAATTCAATTTGCGTGAAAAATTTATTTAATTTTGTCACGCAGTGCCAGGACTGTGCGGAACATTTTTTTTATGTCTTGTGGCTTGTACGTACCATCCGTACAATAGCAGTCAGCCTTGTCGGGTGATGGTACGAATGTTGGGATCAAAGCAATAAGCTTAATTCAAAAAACAACACAAATGCTCTGAATGGATTCATTCAATTTGCAAGTGAAATGGCGGACTTGGATTGCAATGTATGGTTTATTATGGTTGTCGAAGAAAAAGCATGGAAACATATTTGGAA
The DNA here is from genome assembly GCA_024533555.2 of Aedes koreicus. Taxonomy (NCBI): domain Eukaryota; kingdom Metazoa; phylum Arthropoda; class Insecta; order Diptera; family Culicidae; genus Aedes; species Aedes koreicus. The sequence goes on from JAHHFK020003989.1 coordinate 236,576, forward strand.
TCGTGTTAAATGGAGTAGTAGCGAATGTTCGACAGAATAATCAAATTTGTCAAGCGTAGACCGTACCTATTGACAGAAACTGTTGGTTTATGGAGGGAAAAAATGCTTACCCGGGGTTTTTTGGCGTACGGCCCGGTGCGTACATCGCGGATGGTGGCTATGTCGAGGAAGTACATTTCGTGATTTTGATCCACCCAGTACAGGTAGAAACCTTTGGCGTCGACACGAACTGTCACTGGCGTTCCGGTGCAAGATTCCTGAAATGAAACAGCAATAAAAAACGAGAATTAGTTTTGAGAATCTATAAAGGTTAAAAATCATCGAAAATTAGATGGGGGATTTTTTTTCTGTAAGAACCACTGCAATGATAAATAAATGTTATTTACATTGACATTGTAACAGATAAATTGATACTCAGTCGGCTTTTCGGCCAATGACCGGATTCATCCTTCTCAAAATGTTTAATGCACATATTCTGTGTAATATTCATTCTATTGTGGCAGCTCAGGAATTAGATTTTTGCTAGAATTATCGCCTCGAATGATCTATTTTGCTAAATTAATGTAATTTGAAGAACTAGGAAAATTGAAACTAAAGAGGTGCTCTTTCAAACTGTGTCTAGTAAACACGTGGAAATCCCTTTAAACTTCAATAGAAAAAGCTTATCGTTTGACAGATAGGCCTATTTCGCCTGTGACTTACAGACTTCTTCAGTGTCGATCACTCTGTTTTCAATTTGCTTTTTATCTAGGCTTCCTATAGACTGTTCCAGAAAGTATAAGCAAACCTTGTTTTAACGGTCACTTTGAATATAATGATTTATTTCAACATGTTTTGGCTGCGTCCTTTTGTTTGCACATTTTTGAATGACATAGCATCAAAAAAGTGCTCAGTTTTGTATTACCTATCAAAATGCGCGGTCTTACTCCGGAACAACGAAAAAGTATCGTGCACAAATGGTGCACTGAGAGCGAACTCTCCTTGAGAAAATTGGCCAAGGAAGAGGGTGTAAGCGTTGGAGCAGTACGATCTGCCGTTCGAAAATATAGAGAACAGTGTACGTTTGGAGATGCGCCGAAGAGTGGTCGGAAATCCGGTTCTGTTAGTCCGGATATCGATGAAAAGATCAGGGATGCCTACAAGCGAAAACCAGCGTTTGGGATGTTGCGAAAAAACTAGGGACCTCGTCGAATAGCGTCATGCGTGCCTAAGAAAGACTTGGGCTAAAAACATACCGGAAGCAGAAAAAAACCCAAAAGGAACCCGCGTCCGTGAAACCACGGGCCCGCAAACTCTACGATTCGTTATTGTGTAGAAATTCTGGGTGTATAATAATGGACGATGAAACGTATGTGAAACTAGATTACAAAACGCTTCCCGGACCACAATTCTATACTGTAAGCGAAGACAAAGACATCCCCGAAACGGAGAAGGCAATTTTTACCGAAAAATTCGGTAAGAAGGTTATGGTTTGGCAGGCAATATGCGAGTGTGGTAAAACATCTAGTCCGTACATCACAACGGAGACGATGAACACTCAGAAATACGTTAAGGAATGTCTCCAGAAGCGATTACTGCCGATGATCAGGCAGCACGAAGGTCAAATAGTGTTTTGGCCTGATTTGGCGTCATGTCATTACGCAAAGGACACTTTAGAATGGTACAAAAGTCAAAATGTATGTTTCGTGCCGAAAGACATGAATCCGCCGAACTGCCCGGAGGCACGGCCAATCGAGACTTTTTGGGCTTTAACCAAAGCAAAGCTTCAAAAATTCATAAAACCAGCGGACGACATCCAAAAATTTAAAAATACTGATCAAAAGTGGTCAAAATGGTGGGAAGGACCACTGTGCAGAAGCTAATGGGTCATGTTCGAGGAAAAGTTAGGAGGCTTGGCTATGATTAAATATTTTGATTGAACGAGAAAAAAATATCATATAAAACACAAATACAAATATGATTTGCCAAATAAAAGTATTAAAACATGACTTTTTTGTTATTTTGAAAGTGTGTTTATACTTTCTGGAACAGTCTATACTAGTACGAAAATGTTCCCGAACAATTTAATTACGTTGTTGACCACTTTTAATGATTTTGCTTACTCAGCGTTGGAGTAGTTCAGATTATAGGGACGTGAGCAAAATTTGGATACGTTACTCTTCTTGCTTGGATGCCATGTAAAGTCAAAATAGATGCATCTTTCTGCACACACACAAATACAAATGGTTAAGTCGACCAAATTGTGACCGAACACACTTTAGCATGAATATGTATTGATGTTTTTTTAGTATATAAAAAAGTATAAGACGGGCACGTTTCTAATACATCGGTGGACCACGGGTCATAGGACTCGTTGTTTTCGCCCCTGGTTTATTTAATGTCTGAAAATTGAAGAAAGATAAACTATCAGTCATGTTTTAATTGTATGAAACACTTTCCCGGAAAGGGCCATTTGTGTAAAATATATTATCTCTCGTATGATGATTACTTATAGACTGTTCCGAAAAATATAAATACACTTTCTTTCTCAAATAAAAAAAGACCATACGGAGATTTTTGATTATTCTGTTCTCAAACATAGTAAATAACAATGTTTTCTTTCCATCTTAATTTCAATTTGCTTGATTTTTCGTAGGGTAGACGAGTTCTCTAACTTTTCCCTTAACACTACTCATGAGCTTCTGCACAGTGCTTTCTCTTACCATTTTCACCACTTTTCGCCAATCTTTCTAAAATTTGTCAGCACTATTCGCTGGTTTTATATATTTTCTCAGCTTCGCCTTCGTCAAAGCCCAGGAAGTTTTGAAAAGGCGAATCTCTGGGCTGTTTGCTGGATTCATCTCATTTGGTACAAATAAGACATTGTTCATTTTGTACCACTCTAGTGCATATTTGGAGTAATGGCAGGAAGCAAGATCAGGCCAAAAGATTGTAGGCTTGTTATGCTGTTTGATCAAGGGTAGCAACTTTTTTTGCAGACACTTCTTCGCGTAGATTTGACCATTCATTGTGTCTGTCGTGAATGGACGACATATTTTTCCACATCCGCATATGGTCAGCCACACCATTACAACACCATTTTTGCCGAATTTTTCGGTGTAAATGGCTTTCAATGATCCAGGAACAGCCTTTCCTTTCAGCGAGGCATAAAACTGAGATCCCGGCAGAGTTTTATGTAGGTTTAATTTTTTTTTTTTTTGCTTTTTTGGTCAGCAGTTTGTCGTACAGCTTTTGAGCCCTCGGTTTCACAGATTCTGCCTGTTTGGCGCTTCATTTTGACTGCTTCTGCTTCCGACGAGCCTGCAGGCCCATTCTCTATTTGGCACGCATAACATTAATCGCCGAAATAATTACCTTTTTTGCCACATCTCGGGCTGATGCTGAAGGATGACGCTTGAAATAGTCCCTTACCTTTTTTTTTTCTGGCGATTGTAGGATCAGCGGGACCGGGTTTTCGGGGAATCTACGAAAGAGCACTGTTGTTGATACTTCCGTAATGCGGTTTGAACTGCTCCGATGCTCACACCTTCTTCCTTAGCCCGTTTTCTGATCGAAAGACCACTGACGGTGCACCGTTTGTGTACAATCCGTTCTCTTTGCTCGGGAGAAAGACCATGCATTTTCAAACTTCCGTGCGAAAAATTGAAAAAATGACAACATCAGTTTAATTTGGATGTAAACAACAGGACCCAGCCAAAAGTTGCTTGAATACTGCACGCACTATGAATTGACGGTTAATCATTAGTGTATTTATAATCATCGGAACAGTCTATACTTTATAATAATAACTTTATTCACAAGGCAAGGCTTTGAAAATCAAGATTAAATTTGTTACTTTCGAAAATTTCAGATGAATGTTTTTACAATCAAATGTTGTGATGTTTGTTCGGAAATAATAGAAGATACAAGTTTTGTTTTTGCATCGCTTTATAAATTTTCCATACAAACCTATTTCAATAATTCTCAACTGAACTAATAAACGGTATTTAAAGCTGAAACTTTGCTTAAAATGACTTCCCAATGTAAGTAAGGATCAAAACGTACTAATAATTAAAATCACTGTTTTCTTATCATAACGCTCAATTATGGGGAATTGTGAAGCAAAAACCTCAAAATTTGCAACATTCTACTGGTCACCTACCATCAGAATCCGGAACGTGCCTTAATACGGTCATGGGCTCTTTTTTTCAAGACGAACCAGCCTCAGGTTACCTTTTCAACAATACTGTTTTTTCAATCCTCATGTGATTTGAAGTCACATATTACGAGTTAAGAACGCACAAATAGCCACAATCATGACCGATTTGACCGAATGACCGAATCAATGCTCGAATCTTAGAAACTACAAACATTTTACAAGTTAAACTTCCAACTAAGTTATGCTACGCCACGAAATGTTAATGTTTTCATAGATTTAAAAATGTAGGGCAGTCTGATAAGTATGTACATAGCCTACAAAAGAAAAACATTTTTTTTAAAGTGGCGATTTATTTCTCAACATAGTCTTCTTTTAGCTCGACACACTTGACCCAGCGATGCTCGATCTTCTTTAGCCCGTCTAAAAATACGTTCTCTAGAGGTCTGCATAGTAGGCTTCTGTGGGGGCGATGACCTCCTCATTCGACTTGATTTTTTGCCCGCCGGGTGAATTTCTCAAGTTTAGAAACAAAAAGAAGTCGCATGGGCCAAAACTGGAGAAAACGGCGAATGGGGCAGCAGTTCGTAGCCCAATTGAACCGATTTTGCCATGGCAACGGCGGAGGTCTGAGCTGGTGCGTATTCATGGTGAAGGAGCACTTTTTTCCTCTTTGCCAAATGGGGCAATTTTCAGCAATTCGGCGTCAATAATTCGGCTCTACTATGCCCTGTGACCTTTTCGCCTTTCAACAGGTAGTCGATGTAGATCACATCTTGTGAAACTCAGTGGCCGGTCGGTGGTCATCACCTTTCCAGCGAACAGCACAATCTTTGCTTTTATTGGAACATTTCCGCCAGAAGAAGTCTATTATTTTGACTGTTCCTTGGTCTCTGGTGTGTACCAGTGGATTCATGTTTCGTCGACGGTCATGAAACGACGCAGAAACTCCTTCGGATTATGCTTAAACAACGTCAAACAAGGCTCTTAAATGGTCCTACGGTTACGCTTTTTGTCAGGAGTGAGCAAACACGACAAACATCGTACCGACAGCTTTCTCATGCCCTAAATTTCAATATGACCCACGCGATCTTTTGAGATGCCTACTGTCTAAGCTATTTTGCGCACCATCAAAAACTGACGTGCAACCACATTGAAACTCGTCAAGCCAATTTTTGACAGTTGCCATCAAAGGAGAAGAGTCACCGTATATAGCATCCAAGTGCTCTTTGATTGCTCTGTGCGATTTCCTTTGCAAAAGCAAGAATCGAATCACCGACCGATGTTGCTCTTATTCCATTTTTATAAAATCTGTGAACACACCCGGTTTTACACGCTTTCAAAACAATACTACGATTCGGATTTGACTGCAATTTTGACAGTAGCCGTCTACGGGAATGTACTAAAGCTTGTTCACGTTAAATTTCGGACACTTTTCTTTCAGTTTGGTTTTTGAATTATTTCAAAGAACGCTGAAACGTTTTTCTTAATACTCCACTTTATTTCGTGGTGCAACAAGTTTACATTCTTGTTACATTCAGTAAAATGGAGTCGAATCAAGTGGAACTTCGCAATGGCATTTTGTACGAACTGCAGCAAAATCCGAATTTATCGGTCGCGATCTTGCCAAGAAACTAAAACTACCGAAAAGTACGGGGTTTTGTGTTTGCAAATCATTTGATCAGCACTTGACTGTGGATCGGAAGGTTGGAAGTGCAACAAATCTAAAAGTATGCTCCCGACAAATGGATAAGTAGGTGGAAAAATCCCAATCTTTCTGTGATAAATTTGGCTTCCAAAGTTGGGTCAAAATCAAAATCAAGTCAAAATCATACGTACAAAAAATGAAGCAGAGGCAAGAACTGAAGGCGTACAAAATGGTGCCCAACCGTGATGACAAGCAAAATTTCACTGCAAAAAGTCGTGCTAAGGAGCTTTACACCAATTTTTTGCAAACACTTTCTTGTATCATAATGGACGATGAAACATACGTACTCGAAGACTTTAAACAGCTTCCGGGTTTGGCATTTTATACCGCAATGCAAAGAAACGCCGTTGCCGAGCATTTAGGGACAAGGAGGTGTCCAAATTCCCGAAGAAGTATTTAAATTGGCAGGCCATATATAGTTGTGGTCGAAAATCTAAGAGTTTCGTTTCCACGTGCAGTATCAATAAGAAAGAGTGTCTGCAAAAGCGGTTGCTACACAGAAAAAAACCGTTCCCGAAAATGAAAGCCGACCGTGAACTAGTTCACATTTTCAGGATTTTTTCCTTTAAATATTATTTAGTTCATGATTACGTGATTCAGTTCACGGCGTATTTTTGCTTGTTCTCGGGTTCATGGCTGCAGTTCACGGATATGGGCACGGATTTTTTTCCGTGTACCATTTATCAGAAACCACCACTCTTCAGCTCTGTTTTGGCCTGATTTGTACTTTTTTATTATGCGAAATCCGTCCTGGAATGGTATAAAGGTTTCAAATACGTGCCAAAAACACCCAATCCACCAAACTGTCCAGAACTTGCCCAATAGAGAAGTACTGGACTCTAGTTAAGCGAAAACTTTTCGAAACTAAGAAGAAGGCAAATGGTACCGATGATTTCAAGAGAAGATGGAGAATCGTCACGGCGGGCGTATCTGAGGATACCATACGGAACCCTGATGGCGGATGTACCACAGAAAGTTCGAGAATTTTACAGAAAGAAGGATTAACATCCTCATCAACTGTTTCTAATGTAGATATAACTCTATTATTGTAAAATATCGGTTTTGTTGAATTATGTGTAAATTGCTGTTATTATTTTGGTGTCCGAAATTCTAACGTGGATAGACTTTACACGATAGTAAATTTCTCTTGCGATATATGACGCTCTCGGGCAGTGAGGTTTAAGTACCTATCGGAACACCCTCGTATGTTAAAAATGGCATCTGAAGCTGCAAAATGGCGCAACTATATGACGATCACAGTATCCTGAAAGTCACTAAAGCTGGACGGGTACAATGAGTGACCGCGTTTCGTGGAATCATATTGTAACATAGGTGCGGGCTTAATAGGAGCATGTCATCGAAATTTTGAGCCAAAAGGTTTTAAATAGTACACAGCTCGAAAAAGTAGTGCATATTTCTGTTCAATATCATGCACATTTTTTTTTCTAAATGCTGACTAAAAGTAAATTGGTACACCCCTCGCGCGCCACTAGCACGCCTCTAATGTTGGGAATCGAAAATCTTTGACAGTGGTTTGTTTTCACTTCTATAGAGAACAACTGGTGTAAGTTTGATCAAAGTAGTCGATCGCGCTCAGAAATAACGTCAAATGGAACTCGAAAGAGGGAAAAATATTGTGCAAAAACATCTGGAAAATCCGGATTGTCGGTTCCAAGCTGGCTAGAAGTTGCTGAAGATGCCGAAAATAACAGTTTGTCGAGTGCTCAAAACTTACTAGGAAACCCTGAGTGTGAAAAGGAATCAGTGAACCTACGAAAAAAAATTATAACCAGCGATCGTCAGCTGCGCTGTAAGGTGTTGAAGTTGCTAACGAAATACCGGTGCTGCGTAATTGATGATGAGACCTACATCAAAGCGGAACAGCCGGCACAGGAATATTTTACGAGTAAGAACAAGTTTACTGTGGATGACCATTTCAAACGGAAGAAGCTGAGGAAATTCGCATCGAAGGAAGTACCTGATTTTGCAGGCAACATGCATTTGGAGGCAAACGGAATGAATCATTCGTGACCAAAAGCACCATAAGTGTTGGGATCTATAAAACTGAGTGCTTCCAAAACAGTTTTGCCGTTATTGAGACAGCAAGATCAAAACCGATATTTGGGTACGTTTTGACTTAATGTCACTACTCCAAAACCGTGCAGGAGTAGTATGTGGCTAATTCTGTGGATTTTATACCAAAAGACATGAAACCACCAAACTGTCGCAAGCTCCGTTCGATGGAAACCTAGTGAGTCATAATGAAGCGCGTTTCGAAGACCAAAAGAGGGAAAGGGAGAGGGATGAGAGGAGGGGAAAAAAAAACAAAAGGAGGAAGTAGGGGGGGGGGGCAAGGGGTTTTTAAAGGGGTAAAAAATTTGTAATATTTTTTTTTTTTTTTAAATACCTTTTAAAGAAATCCTATACACCGTGTCCAATATATTTTCATACACTTTTTTCCGTTCATTGGTTTCGTGCAACTACTCAACATGCTATGTGTTGGTGTAGTTTTGCACAATGTTTATACAAACGCTTTTAGGTTATGTCCGATTGTTTTCATTCGGTGTTTTTTTTACTACCAGCGATGAAGGAGTTTCGTGCTGTGGTGATAAAAAAGTTTTTGAAAGGTGAGCGCCCGGGCGCTATTTTCAGAAATTTGAAAAACCTCGTAATAAAGCGGGATTTTGTGTACCGAACCATCCGAAGGTATCGTGACATTTGCTCGTTGGATGACCGGAAGAGATCCGGTCGTACTCGTACGGTGCGGACTGCACGAGTTGTTAAAGCGGTCAGGGAACGGATGAGACGAAAATCACAGCGCTCTGTACGTAAAATGGCCGCAGATCTAAATGTTTCGAGATCGTCAATGCACAGTATACTGCAAAATGACCTCGGATTCCAAGCTTTCAAGAAACGTAAGGTTCACGGAGTTTTGGAACCTTCCAAGCAGAAACGACTCGAAAGAGCAAGTCTCTTTGTCGCGGCACGGTGGGGAAGAATTTATCTTTTCCAACAAAAAGTTATTCGTCTTGCAACAATCCCACAATATTCAGAACGACAGATTGTGGGCTCTCTCTTCGAGAACTGTTCCACAGAGTGATAAGAATATTCCACGGTTCCAAAGTGCTGCGTCAGTGATGGTTTGGGGAGGAATTTGCAAGCGAGGCAAATTACTACTGGTTTTCATCGAAAAAGGCGTTAAAGTGAATGCCGTATATTATAAAAACGGATTTTTTGGAGAAAGTTGTCAAGCTATATGTGCAAGAGGTGTTTGGAAATGATCACTATGTGTTTCAGCAGAACGGAGCGCCATCGCATACTGCAAACCTCGTTCAGGGCTGGTGCCGAGAAAATTTGACCGACTTTTTGGACAACAATGAATGGCCTCCCAGTTCACCAGATCTGAATCCCTTGGATTATTTAGTATGGTCATACATGCTGGCGAAGGTAAATGACCACAAGGCGTCTAATATGAACCAATTCAAAACCGTAATCAAACGAATTTGGGACGAAATGCCGATGGAAGTCGTGCGTGCCGCCTGTGACGGTTTCAAAAAACGTCTGGAGCTGGTCAAGAAGGTTAAAGGCGGTGTTATTCCAAAACATATGCTGTAGTTGATCATTATTATATTGCAATATAATGGGTAAAGTTATCAATAAAATCTGGATTATTGATTTGAAATAAATAGAGTTTTATTTTGTATGAGAATATATTGGACACGTTGTAATATGCATGGGTGTGAATATCTTATCCGCAGCTGTGGAATAATCGTTGCCGAAGCTAAAACCAACGACCGGTTCATTATTCTGGGGGTCCCGTTTTTTTGGGAGTATTTTAAAATCACTTGGTATTTCATTGAAGTTCGTGTTACAGGTTGATCAGGAATCATTGAAGTATTCAACTTTAAGCTAATGGGAATACTACCTTGTTTAAAACGTTCCCGAAAACCCCCCCATTTTGCGCTCTCTGGCCGGCGATTTGGGTTTTTTTTTTTCCTTTAAGGGTGGCTCTTTTGTCTTTTGCTTTTTTGGGAATTTTTTGGTTGGCTTGTGAAATTTTTAAAAATTTCCGCCTTTTGGGGATATTTTTGGGTTTGTGTGTTCTCAATTTTGACAATTTTCAAATAGGAATTGAATTTGCAACAACGAGTTTGTATTAAATTATGCGTTAAAAACGATTTCAATGATGCGACAACATTGCAAAGAAAAGTTTTTCGGTAACGATGCTTTGAAGAAAACAGTCGTTTATCAGTGGTACGACCGTTTTAGAAGTGACCATGTGTCCGTAAACAATCATGAGAGAACTGGCTGGCCATCGATATCGAGAACCGACGAATACATCGAAGAATGGATGACCGTAGACCGCAAATTGGCCTTTGAAGAGATGGCAGAGGAATTGAAAATTGCTTTTGGATCCGTTCAAGAAATGTTGGTGAATTATTTGGGCTCAGACGTGTCGCTGCGAAGCTGATGCCGAAAGACCTGAATTTCATGCAAAAAAGGGACCACCTTAACGTCGCAAAAGTCATGATTTCCAAAGCCTGAATTCACCTGATTTGGCTCACTGCGACTTTTTCCTATTCGGTCGACTCATGAAGCCGCGTTGCAGTCGATGGAGAGTACTTTGAAGGGGACAATATCGATTCTAATTGTTCTAATCAATTCAGAGAATTTTTTGATCAAAATAGTATATCTCAAATGTGTAGTTTAATTTTGAAGGTGTTTACATCTCCAGATACCAAAATTCTCTTGTATGCTTGAAGTCAAAAACATTCTTTTTTTTCGAGATATGTTACAGTCCTAGCTGTAAATAATAAAAATAAATACGATATAACACGTTTCGTCATACCTTACAGTAGAAGAACCTAGCCTAGATTCATAGTTGCGTTTGCTAGTTAAGCAAGGTGAAGGCTTATTTTGAATTTCGATCAGTTGATTCGAGCTGACATGTTCGGTTGAATGCTTTGGTTCCATTGCGTAAACACCATGTTTCAGTTCAAATCAATCAATGTCACTTGAACATGTTGTTTATCTTCCACTAATCTTGGGGTTTTTTTTTTCATAAACAATCACTTGTAAAAAAAAACTGAAACCAGGCATGCATCGCACGCATACACATTTGTGTCCTCAAATCACGACGTTCGCATCAGAGCTACCAACGAACAACCACCGATGATAGCTGTGAAAATAAACCTTAATCGATAGAAAATGTCCATGAACCAAATGTGCGAGAATTCGAAAAACAAAGGAAAATGTCCATCTTGAGGCTCGCAGAGCTAACTCGTATCGCATCGAACAGCTAGAGGAACCGAGGTAGTTGCCGACACGCACTCTTTCATTGTATTCTCAACTATTTCCGAACAGACGAATGAATGGTTGATGATGGTCGGCAAAAAAAACCTCAATACCTACCTTCCTTAATGCTTTTGAGTTTCCATGTATTTATTCCATATAAAAAACGCTTCTCCCTAGCTTATATCAAGTTGAACGAGAGAAGACCGCGGATAGCGATGTAATGCCGGAAAGAATTTTCTCATTTATCATTATCTCAGGAACGTAATTAAACCTTCGGAGCTTGGAAGAACAATTGGAAAATGGGGTCAAATTGTGGTGGCGTACACCGTTGTCCAACATGCGGTATATAGATCGAACGGTTTCGGTTGATTGAAGGTTCAAGGTGGGTAAAGTTCAAAAGTATGGAAGGGCTCCAAAGAAGACAGCAGATTGATTGGTAACTTTGTTCGATCAGAACCGAATCTGTGCCTCTGCGACCATGCATGTAGATTTTAGAAGTTTGCATTGTTTGAACAGCAGTTGAACCAATCTAACTTTCCCATCACCAAAGTCCACACGAAATGGCGTTGAATTATTCACAAATGTCAATCTTGCACGAGGATCTCGTCCCAAGGAAAATGTGAATCCTTTCCTTCACTACAGGTCGGTCTGAAATATTTCAAAATCCCTCAAGGGACACACACACACATAAGTCAAGTGGAATGATGGCAAAAATTTCCCAACGCCAACCTCGATGGTGCCGGAGGAAATTTACTCTTCATTCCGACGATGATCGTTTTTCCATTCTTGTTTCTTTTTTATTGGGTAAGCTTCAAAAGCCTTGTTAGGAGGTAAACCAAACGGATGATAGCACGTCGTCCCAATTGAAATTGGTTTTTTACGTGTCACCCAGCTTAGCAAATACCAGCAGCTCTAGAATGATTCACCTACAATGACAATACTAGGAAAAACATCCATTATGAACGTACATTTTTTACGGCGACCAAATCGATACCAATGAATTGGGTCACTTTAATGTTGATGACCTGTAAACATTTCGGGGTGGTATGATGGTATAATCGAGAAATAATCTCCCCCGTAATGCGTGGTTAAACTTTTTGTTCTATTAATGAGATTTATCTGAAAAAATATTAATCTCATCGCTTTGTAATTCGTCCTACTTGAGAACAAAAGATTCACGCACTAGTGGGTTCATATGTTATGTTTGTTTTTGTTATCAACACATCTATTTGAACCGGAATCACTTGATTTAGCATAGATCGAATAAACAGTTACTTTTATTTTTTGGATTGACTCCAACAAATATAAAGGTGAGCATTTTAACGACACATGGGGGCAGTAGATCGATGTTTTAAAAGGACAGAAGAAACAGCAGCAACCAATGAACGATAATTTCATTTTTATGTTCATATTAACCTACATTTAATCAGAAGTTTCAACCTTGCCCACTCTACTTAAGTCAAAAAAATATTTGTTTCAAAATCAACAGTAATTGCGCTCAGTTGCATATTCCCTGGGACATTTAATTGAATCAAATCTGAATGCCTTAAAAATGTTCCTCGATTAATTTCCAGCGCGTGTGACATTTTCATTTTACTTTGACAATTTCCGCTTTTTGCTGGCACTCTCCCCATATCAGTTTCTGTCTTGCATCCGCTGGCTGATGTTAGGACCGTTACGAATGGATACAATTCAGAGAGAGTGCCTGTGTTAATTAAATTATGACGGCACTTTCAGCGCGTCAACTGTGTGTCATCCGTCCGTGGCAGATCACGATATCCGTCATCATGGCCACCGCCAGCATTTGAACCGCTAGGAAACTCAAGGCTAACCAACAACCAGCTGCAATCACAACAAACTACAGCGAAAAATACCCGGCTCGCTTTGCTCGGTGGCAACATGGCTGCACGCTGTCAGTACCATTTTGCAGAAAATAGCGTCATATAACTTTCAATAATGCACATCAAATTGACATTAATGTAACCATTTAACACATCCCGCGATGACGATGACAACCATCCCCATGGTCCTCCAGAAGCACAACCCGCACACAGCCGAAGAACGAAGCTGTTCAACAACAAGCGATAGTGTTTTACTTTGCTTCGTATTCATCCGTGGGGGATGGTGAAATTTAATAAATTTTTAATTTTATGCCAGCTGTGTCTCTATTCTGCAAGGAACTGTGGCCTGAGAACAGCTGGGATTTGTTCAACCCCTTGTTGGGAATTCGGAAAATTGTTGCATCGTGGATTCCCACGAAATGTGTCAATTAATGTGAAATTTAGGATTATTCATAAACGAGCTTCAATGGAAACTCTTCTTGAGTAAATTCATTTTTCGTGCTTGGAAAATTCAGAAAGCATGTTTGTAAAATCTGTGCCTCCATTCACCATTGTTTCCCCGTTGAGTTGGTTTGCCAATCGACTATAGTTCGATACACGAAAGCATTGACGCAGCAGGACATACTAACAGATCAAAAATATGAGCCAACATTATATCGACACCCACTGCCAGACTTTACCAACCACAACCCGGTTGCAGGCTCATGAGGTAAAAACTGGTGCAGATGTGTGCTTTACTTCTTCTTCTTTATTGGCATTTCAAAATTATTGCTTATCGCAATAGGCTTATAGCTTGCTCTGAACTTTTATCAAATATTCGAAATGAACTTCTACAGTTATTAGTTGATAGCTTTCGATGCCTGCATTATTTTGCTTTTTTTTTGCTTTATAGTGTGGTGGCGTCGAGAAATTTTCTGTAAAGAAAAAATCGTAGACCATACCGGGAATCGAACCCAGCAAACTTCAGCATGGTGTTGCTTGGTAGCTGCGCCTATACCAACTGAGCTACCGGAGGACATGTTTACATACACAAACATATATAAAGCCGTCCGCCACAAATAACACACTGAATATACGTTTCCTGCTGATTTATGTTCGTTTAAGGCGGAAGCTCGAATTGAGTGCACTTCATTCCATTTTTTCCTGTTCTCTATTGAATTCAACTCATGATGTGATCCTGACTTTATCCGCATCCTGCATTTTGAACTCATATACCGACCGGAGCTGTTTACGGTGTTCTAAACCAGCCCGAGCCTCTAGATTTGATCGGTGTATATTTATTGCAAAACGTTATTGCAATTGAAAACAACCAGTCGCGTGGAAAATCTGCTTAACCTCAAAAGCTGATTTATCTTGATTATGATCAAGCTGATGATGGCTGATTTTTTAATTCTTCTTTGTGTAGGTGCCTAAAAAGCAAATCTACTCGGCGTTTAGATGTTTGTTGATAGCATGGTGACATCAATTTAATAAATTTTTGTTCGCTTGAAAAAATATGTGCAATGTAAATGAAAAGTACTTTAAAAAAATAAAAATTTTTTTGTTTTTGAGTAAAAGAAAACAAAAAAGATATATTTTAAAAGCAAAAAAAATATAATAAAAAGATAAAAACGGCTTGTTTTTAAAAAAATGTTGGGGTTTTTTTTATAAAAAAAAAAAAAAAATTTTTATAAAAATTTTTTTTTTTTTTTAAAAAAAATTTATTTTGTGGGGGGGGAACGGGTGGTGTTAAAAAAAAATGTTTTGTTTTTTTTCACATAGTAAAAAAAAGGGAGAGAGATTTACAAGGGGGTGATATTTAGGGGGGGGGGGTGATTTCTGGGTGGTTGGTAGATCTTCTTTTTACAGTGACCGGCGAAAAAAAAGATCCATCGAGCCGTATACTAATCAGGCATAGATATCTTTACAACTTCGTATCAATAGCAACTTTCTTACCCGTACTGTACATATTTGGGTATCATTCATGAGGCTTAGCGTAAAAGTTTGAATATACATATTCATTTCAGCCAACTGCATGTGAAAAACGAAATAAGCTTGTGTTTACGGTATGTCAATAAAAAAGATCCACTAGGAAAAAAAAATACTTTCCGTGTACATCCACTTGGCTTACCCCTTGTTGATCATGCTTTTGACATTCCTTTATTTACATCCATCACAGATAATTGCTACAGTTGTGAGAAATAAGTGAGTTTAGCCCAAGTGACGAGTTTTTTAAGAATCGATCATGGGAGGAAAGAAAATAACAGTCCAAGTTCGAAATCTTATCGTGCGCGATTGCTCAAAAAACGAATCTCAGCGCAAAGTTGCCGAAAAGTATGGTGTAAGCCGTGGCGCAGTGCAGAAAATAGTTTTGAAACACCAAAAGCTTGGAGGTGTCGCAGATCGAACAGGACGTGGACGCAATCGCAAGTCTGTCCGCGAAGACACTAGAATCATCCGAGAAATTAAAAAGGATCCGTTTGTTACCATCCGTGCGCTCAGAGAAAAGCTAAGCCTTTCGATATCCGATCGTACAGTTCGGCGACGCATTGCTGAGCACGGTTTGAAAAGTCATTTTGCTCGGAAACGGCCGTTCATAAGTAAAGACTGTATTCGATGAAATTTGGACACACAAAATAGGTCACCAAAAATTTTCCTTGAGCCCGATTCTTTTCAAACTTTCTGGAAATAAAGTACTACTAAATGGTTAAGTTTTGACATCATTGGTTTATTGAACCTCTTCTCCCAACGCAAATGCCCGCACCTTTGCCTTGACCCCTTTCATCAAATTTTGGGCAATGATAGGACCGACTTGCTTACTTACTTTTAACCACACTTTCTTTAGTTCAAGTACATTTTCTATCAGTTTTGGAGTTTTAACGAGCTTTGCCTTCATGATTGCCCAAAATTTTTCAATTGGGCGAAGTTCCGGAGTGTTTGGAGGGTTGACGTATTTTGGTACAAAAACTACATTATTATCTTTGTACCAGTCTAAGACGGGCCGGGCATAGTGGCAAGATGCCAAATCCGGCCAAAACAGTGTCGGGCCATCGTGAGATCTCAAGAAGGGCGGAAGTCGTTTTTGGAGGCATTCGTCCTTGTAGATTTGTCCGTTGACGGTCCCAGAGGTGATGAAGGGCTGACTCATTTTGCCACATCCGCAGATCGCTTGCCAGACAAGGAATTTTTGGCGAATTTCGACAGTTTCTTCTTCCGTACACTCTCCGGAACGGCCAACTTAGAGGTGGCGACGTAGTGTTTCTGTCCTGGCATTTGTTTGGTGTCGGCTTTAATGTAGGTCTCATCGTCCATCACAATACAGAACGGTTTTGTGAGCCACTCCCTGTACAGTTTTCTTGCACGAGTTTTGGCCACCGAGTTCTGTTTATCGCTCCGGTTCGGTGCCTTCTGGACCTTGTACACATGTAATCCAGAACGTTTCATTGTTTTCTGCACAAAACAAACTGAAACTTTCGCCTTTTTCGCAACATCCCTGATCGAAATGTTGGGATAACGCTTAAATTGGTTCAATACCATCCTGGCCTTCTCCGGATTTGATGGCCGTTTTTTGCCACTACCATTTTTCCGCTTGGTTGTCTTACGGTCCTTGAACGTTTTGATCACATGAGATACGGTTGAATGTGCGATTCCGAGCTGTTTTCCGATCCATCGATGAGAAGCGTTTGGGTTTTCGAAGTGAGTGCCCAAAATTTGTTGGCGCACTATTTCTTCATTCGAAGCCATCACTGAAGTCACTCGACCGATTTTCACGAAACTCATTACACAATTGACACAACACAATGAAATACATTCAGTTAAAATTTCAATAATTTTTACCCACACGCTAAAAAAGTTACGAACAATTGCGTGTGTCCAAATTTCATCGAATACAGTCTTTAGGGTGAATAAGGAGAAGCGATGGCGGTTTGCAAGAAACCATATAAATAAGCCACTGGAGTTCTGGAAACGGGTTGTTTTGTCAGACGAATCAAAGTTTGAGCTGTTCAACAGAAAACGACGACTGCGAGTTTGGCGGAAAAGCGATGAAGGGCTGAAGGATAAACATCTACAAGGGACCATGAAGCACGGCGGTGGAAATATCATGGTCTGGGGCTGTTTCTCATGGCTTGGAGTGGGAAATCTGGTTCTAATCAGTGGTATTATGACGGCAGATGGGTATATAGATATTCTGAACGAGAATACTGAAGAATCTTTGCTGAAAATGGGTCTGGAAGATAATTACATTTTTCAGCAAGACAACGACCCAAAGCATACGGCCAAGAAAACACAAGTTTTTTTCCGTGCCTGTCAGATTAAACCCTTAGAATGGCTTCCCCAGAGCCCGGATTTAAACCCAATTGAAAATCTCTGGGCAATTCTCGATAATAGAGTCGAAAAAACCCACGTAACAAACAAGCAAACATATTTTGCGGCACTGGAGCAGGCCTGGAATGAGTTGGATCCACAACACCTCAGAAACCTAGTCGAAAGCATCCCGAAACGATTGCAGTCCATCATTGAAGCAAAGGGAGGTCATATTGACTATTGAAGAGTTGATTCCAACTCTTTCGATTATTTTTTTTTATTCATACATGAAGTGGATCTTTTTTTATGTCATACGTATTTTACTAAACTCCAATAATTTTGTTTTTTATTTTATGCAAGGAATAAAAGTGATCGTTATTTTTGTACTGAAATGGTTCGGCTATGTTTATTTTTCAGAAAGATGTATTGAAATACCCTACTTTTTCAAAAATTCGTGTTTTTTTTCTCAACAATAATACATTGATCAAAGGTGGATCTTTATTTTTGCCGGTCACTGTATGCTCTTTGTTTACACTTTCTTGAATTTTGTATATTTACGTCCAAGTGTACTGGCAAATCTTTCTTATCCAAGTAGGTATTTCAGCAGGATTGCCGATATTTTTTAAGTTGAAGACAAATCTTGCACTTTTAAAAATACTGCATATTACGATTGATGAAATCTTTATTGTACGTAATTTCTTTGAGACTTGGACTACAAATATGACTAAATTGATTGATCTTAAGAGTGTATCGAAGCGAAGTAAGGGCCGTTTCATAAGCCACGTAGACTCATTTTTGAAAATCTCAGACCCACCCCCCTCCCCCCTCGTAGACTTTTCTCTATACATTTTTTTGAAATTTTGTATGGAGCGTAGACTTTGGTCAAACCCCCTCTCCCCCCAAAAAAGTCTACGTGGTTTATGAATAGCCCCAAAGAAACATTCAAACAGTAATTACTCTAAAATGGCTTTAATTTGTTTTAGTGTGTTTTGTAGTGACATGTTTGTTCACATGTCAATAACAGTTGTGATTTCGATTGGTTGCAGAACAGTGGATCGTTTCAAAGATGATCTGGACTCGCATAAGAAACTTCTGCATATTCTGTGCTTGGACGTAGCCCTGCATTTCTGATTCAGCTCATTCAATCGATTTCAAATCAGGTCCTGGCCCTTTTGTCAAAAAATTTAGCACTTTTGGTTCCGAACTCGTACTGTACTGGCTCATCGAAATTTCTGAGAATTACTATGGGAAACCCAAAGTTTGTGTTTTCATCCTCCTAGATCGTCATCATAATGATATACGAAAACATCTTCTCTCTCAGCATACGGGAGATCCTTTCAGTATTAATCGAAGACCACTTTTCAATTTAAATAGTATGTAGATGTATTGAGCTGACTGTTGCTAATCATCCGAGCATAACTGTTCAGTGCTCCCTTGATTCGATTGTATTAGCTTGCTTCCGATTGAAAACCATTTCCCATTATCATGCTGAAAGTTTTTCCCGTTACATATTCATATCCATACTGAAAAGCACTTACAGATATGAAATTTTGCAGAAAAGCAGTCCACTCCTACTTTCGTCGGCTGAATGGGAGCAAGCTCAAATATACCATGTCTAGAACTGAAACTTTTTGCACAGTGTGGTAGTACCATTTTTAAACAGAAAAAAAACACACACAAAAGAGCAAATGCCAATTAATGTTAAATGGAGTTAAAAATCACCATAAACGGTTGATTGTGTTTACTCAATACTGAGCTAAGGTTTTTTTTTTCTTTCTTAACAGCATTTTTTTAGGTAGGCACACCATGCACGGGTTATGAGTTTGCTGAAGCAAAACCGCCAAATGAAACTCAAATCGGACAAAGCGAAGAGTGAGGGTTTATCAGCCAAGGTCAGCTAGGGCAAAAAAACTGCAGAAGGAGAATGAAAAGGGTGATTCCGGGCAATCGGATGTGTATGAGAATCGTGGCAGTTATCCAATTTTGGTGATGCTATTCCGGATTCGTCAGTGTTTTCTTTTTTTTTCTTTTTTGTCGTTTGGGAGTGAAAGCTTCATCCATTGGAATTTTCGCAGACTATGGTTTTTTGGTTCCATTTTTCCAGCCTAGAGTGGCGTTCGGATTCTGATCAATAAATTAAATGATGATTTGTGTACAACAATAGGGCATGTTGAGTTTTTGTGGCAGGCAAACAAAATTGCATTTTCACCTTATTAAATTTCTTAGTTGATTCTTATTTGCGTATATCAAATCTTAGTAATACTAAAATAATGTCTTACTCCTAGGAGGAAAAGCGTTTACCAGACAGTCTTCAATAAAAGCAATTGATTGTGGAAGAATGGCAATAATACCATGCCAAATCTATAAAAATCGAGTCATTTTGAATAGGAGTAAGGGCTTTAAGAATAATTTAATACTTTCATATTTTTTGTCAGGCCCATCCTGAAAGAAACCTTGGGAGGAAACCTGTCAACGAATTGCGATCATAATATTATTATTATTATTATTATTGCAGCATTTTATTGAACATTTTCTTCGGACGAGTTCGATATGTAAGCTGAAAAATGGGTAAAAAATTCGAGATTCTTGTCCAGGGATGAGGTTGAACAAAATAATCTTTAATTCACTTTATGTGTTTTAATTAAACGCATTTCTCCTGCAGTCAAGGTGCTATTCTAGATGCGTTTTAAATATTTGAGGGCTTTCAACGCTAACTAGTGTTGACAATAACGTTCAGCTTATATATTGCTACGACTTTGGAATTAACTTCTGATAAAACTGTATTTTAAGAGTTTATTAACAAGCAAAAATTATTGCTAAAAATCTGTATGAGTCCGTTTGCATGAGCATGAATATTGAAGTTGTAGCAACCTGTGCTTTTGAAATGACGTGCTAAAAATGTTTCCACCATGCGTTGTCCGGTTTTCTGATTTAATTTTTCTTTTATTTTATATGCTATTTAGAGCAAATCTTATTTCATTTGAAAGCTGAGAAAATTTGCTAGCAAACAACATTCACAAATTGTTCTATATTATTATTTAGCACTGTATTTGAAGGAAATGCCAATGCAGAATCCATAGCTTCCGGGAAGGTAAGCCCTAGTCCTCCAGAAAGTAAGGGGTTGGAGTCGGGCCCTGCAAACCAAACCGAAAATCTAGTAATGAACAACAAGGGAATATGAACCGAAACAATTGACGAAGACCACAGCGATGAAAAAGGACTTGTGATTGGAAACTCGGTACGTGGAGTAGTACTCTCCGATGTACTTAAATTCACATGACGATATGCAGAGGCTCGTGAACGATTGGTGGCCGATCAACAAAATAATGTGCAGGTTGAGAATCAAGGGTCGGTTCTTCAAATTTAGCATAATCAGCATGCACTGACCGCACTCCGGAAGCACTTACAAAGACGCATTCTACGCGCAGCTTGACCGCGAATACGATTGCTGCCCAAGTCGAGGCGTCAAGATCATCATAGGAGACCAGAATGCTCAGGTTTGCCATAAGGAGGAGTTCAAGCCGACAGTTGAAAAGTTCAGCGCTCGCCAGCTGACGAACGGCAACGGCCTCATTGATTTTGCCGCCTCCTGGAGATCTGAAGATTACCTGAAGATCACCTCAGAAGACGGAATCGCAAAACGACCACGTTCTCATTGGTGGACCGCACTTCTTCGATATTATCGACGCCAGGACCTATCGTGGCGCTAACATGGACTCTAATCACTACCTGGTGATGATAAAACTGCGCCCATAACTCTCCATCATCAACAATGTACGGTACCGGCGGCCGCATCGGTACGACCTAGAGCGACTGAAACAACCGAATATTGCCACTGCGAAAGTGAAGCATCTTGAGGCAGCGTTGCCGGACGAGGGGGAGCTCGATGGGGCCCTTCTTGAAATATACTGATTGCTTTGACGAGAAGTGTAGAGAGCAGTGGACGCAGGGAGAGCAGTGCTGCAGCAAAGGACCCGACAGAAAGTGGAACGATACAAACGGAAGGATACAGAAAAAACGCCGCCTGGAGGAAGCGGAGTGTGAGGAGATGGAGCAGTTGTGTCGTTTTCAAGAAACACGAAAGTTTTACCAGAAGCTCATCGCATCTCACAGGTGATTGAAAGAAAGAGGGAGCACTTCGACGAACCCTTGTATGGCGCAGAGAACGTAGACAGTGAGGTCCAAGACAGCGGAAGCAATTACTACATCAGTATGGCAGATGAGGGTAATGAATCCGCTCCCACGCAGAGTGAAGTTAGGGATGCCATCCAACAGCTCAAGAACAATAAGGCAGCTGGTAAGGATGGTATCGGAGCTGAACTCATCAAGATGGGCCCGGAAAAGTTGGCCATTTGTATGCACCCGCTGAAAGTCTGAACTTGGGAGACAGAACAGCTACCAGAGGAGTCCCATGTCCCATCTACAAGAAAGGCGACAAGTTGGAGTGTGAGAACTTCCGAGCGTTCATCATTCTGAATGCCGCATACGAAGAGCTATCCCAGATCATTTTCCGTCGTCTATCAGCTATAACGAATGAGTTCGTGGGACGTTATCAAGCCGGCTCGACAACGGAGCAGACCTCTACCGTACGGCAAACCGTCCAGAAATGGCGTGAATTCCAGGTTCCAGTGCGTTCAGATGATTAATGACCTAAGACTTACTAACATGTTCGAAATGTAATAACTCCACAGTGCAAATACACTTTTAGTTTTAAATAAATAATTAAATAATCCACCCGTTTTTTTTTTGTGAACTGCAGATTATAACAAATGCTCAGTGAACAGAATCGATAACCACTAAGGTACACATCCATGACTCTGAGAGCTGACAATACATATTTTAAGTATCACGAATTCGTGTAATCCACAAAGCTATTAAGAGCCTATTGCGGTAGGAAAAATCTCAATTATTCAGCTAGCATGTATCACAGCTTTTTCATCCATCATTAAGCAGACTAAGGATCCGTTTAGAAAGATTTGCTAATTGATATATACAGGGTGAGTGGGAACTCTTGACAGTGAAGAATATGGTCAAAAAAAGAGAAGCTTGCATGTATTTTAATTTCCAATGTTTTTCCTACTTGGTATATCTTTGACAATTGTCTTAATTTAGGTCAGTTCAAATTTTTCTTCCGTAGTCTTAATTGCCAGCCGCATGCGTTTCTCGAGAGCGTCACAGTCCTATAAGTCATGCCATGCACTCGTTGTTTTTTGTCGTCTTACAAAATACTTTTGATCGTTGACTGCAACATTCTCTGTCCATCTTTTGACCAGACTTACCAGGATTTCGCCGACTACGCTCTCTCACTCGTTTAATGGCTTCCAGTCACCTGACAGTGCGACAGGCCTGGGAGGAATTTTATAAGAACCGGGTACTTTATAGCGTTTTATGGTGCCAAAGATGAATCTTTCGTTTATTCTGAGTAGTTTTAATTTTATTAAAATAGTACACGGTCTAAAATGTTTCAAGAACAGACTTTCCACGAGCTCCCTTTTCGCATCCATGATTACCACGAGTCTCAAACGAATCAAAATTCAAAACAAACTTGCAAGCCGTGTTGACATTTGAATACACTCGCAAATAAAACGTGCAAACATGTCTGTGATAAACCCATCTTAAGTTACACATGATCAAAAACACTGACAGGAATTAACACTCACCCTGTATAAAATTGAACCTTAAAACCACGTTCGTCCCAAGGAGTTTTTTATTCTCTCCTGTGGTTCAATCATTATTCCACTTAAGTTCGTCTTGTAGTTATAATTGATTGCAAAGAACCAGCTTCTTTGTTGTCTTCAATTATGTAAAACGTCGTTATATCAACGAGGTCATCCCAAAACATTTGGAGTTTCCATTGTAAGAAAATTTCCATGGAATTCAGTTGCCAGCAGTTCACAATTGAGATCTCATTTTATTGGACGAGGATTTCTTAAAATTGAGTTCTATGAACTAACAGAATGGACGACTAAAAAGAGTTCCTTTTATGAACAAACAAGAACTTCCGAAGTGTCTTTGGCAGTTTTCAAATAAAGCTTCGTTCACCTCAGCGATTTTTCAAACTTAAACTCAAAGTCATTCGAACATCATCAAGAAAGTAAATTAAAATAAATCTGCATCCCATCTTGTCAATCAATACATCTCTAGAACGTACAATAACTCGTCGGCCAATAAATCTGACAGCAAGCACTTTATGGTTCATTTGATCCTAACTCGATTTCAGCGATAATTAGTTGAGTGAAACGGAGCCAGTATTGAATTGAAAGCGAACCCCGACCACAAGGGCAGCGGAGATGGCTGTCTTACGATGATGCTCCACTAATTCAATCAACGCATTCTGTTCAGTGCTGCAATAAAAAATTTCAGCGTGTGGTTAAAGTTTGCTGGAATTTTGTTTGAAACTATAATAAGTGTAGCATTTACATTTACATTTACATCAGCAGAGTTTCATCACATTGTTCAAGTGGTAACGGGGATGGCGTCGGACACAAACACAAGCGCTAACATATTTTCTGCACTCACTTCCAAAATCTCAACGCGTCACATAGATTGATTGGAATTCATCTTCTATCGTATCCCATGTGTGCCATATATTCAAAAGCATCAGACGAGCAAACGGAAGAATGATATCGGCAGGAAACGCAAGACAGCAGATCCGGTGAAGGCCAGGAAGATATTGAATCCTTTCAAGCGTCAACCCAACCTTTTGGTGTTGAATGCGACAAAGATGTGAATGTTTCAAATTGTTTTATGCAAAATACAATAAAACCTGATGAAGTACCCCGTTGATTAGAGACCTCGAATCGGATGGATAAGCAGAACGTGGTGGCCAAAACCTGCGCTAGAAATTTTATCGGCAATGGTTCATCAAAAAAGGTGCGTTATTATGGACGACGAGACGTATATCAAGGGCAACAACAAAAAGATCCTTGGCAAGGAATCCTACATCGTCAAGCGGGGTTGGAGATTCTGGGAGCCTTTTGGAAAAAAAAATGTTTCAAATTTCACAAAAAGGTTCGACAAGGGGGGGGTGTCCGGAAGATCTTGCATAGGGGGGCCGTTGTTAACACTGGGGCTCCACGGGGGGTACTGGAAGGGAGCCTCCAGAAGCACCTCTGCCCTTTCTAAAGTGTCACGAAAGATTGACGCAGTTTCACCCGGATTGGGTTTTATATCTACGTGCCGGAGCTTCGCCATATCGAGAAATACTGAACCATCATGAATACAAAACTTCGTAAAACTAAGCTGATGCAAACCAAACTGAATTCGAATAACGAGTGGTTGAAACTGTGGAAAAATGTTGACCCCAGACTTTCCCAGTGTGGGCACAGCAATGCCAATTTATTTGGACGATCTCGTAACACGACTCGTTTCATGTGGTTATCATTAGTCAGCCTTTTTAGCTGCAATGTATTTTAATTCAATTAGTGACCAATTTGTGATTTCTTCTTCTTCTTTTAAAGCATTTCAAGCTTATTGCTTGCTCTCAACTTAATGTTCTAAATGCACTTCCACAGTTATTAATTGAAAGCTTTCGATACCATTTCGGTACCATTTTTGCATTACTACGATTGTGTGGCAAGTACGATCATACCCTATGTCCAGGAAGTCGAGAAATTTTCCGTTACGAAAAATTTCTAGGCAAGACCGGGAATTGAACCCAGTCACCTTCAGCATGGTGTTGCTTTATTGCTGAGTCTTTGCTGACTGAGCTAATGGAGGACCCAAATTGTGTTTGACATTGTATTTTACTGACATTTCTATCCTTAATTGTAACTTGTGCACTTTTTTTGGGGTCTTGCTGGTGCCTTATTGATTTTCCAGGGGTTAAAAGTTGTCAATTTTCAATGTAAAGTATAGCAAATGTTTCAATTTTTTAGCCCACCCTAATTCGATACAATTCAAGAGCGAAATTAAAAAATCCGAATGTAATTTTTTTCGATAAATAGCATATATACCGTGGAATGCTACTGCGTTTAGAAGTCGATATAGAGTCGCCTCTTAGCGGGGGATTTTTATTATTGACAGAGTGTGGAGAGAAAAAAAAGAAAACCAGTAGAAAACGGCCATTTGCTGGTCAAAAGCAAAGAACGAAGTTAACGCGCATGCGCGCGTGAGTGGCTTCAATTTGGTACAAGTAAAGCTTGAACATGTTCATCAACATTCCTGAATAACGAACCTTATATTATCTATTCTTAAAACATTTCGAACTTCATTCAAAATGCATTCAGATTTTCTTCAATGCGATTTATTCGACATTGAAGTATCCTCGCAAATGCCATTTGCTCTACTTTTAAACTCCATCAAAACACTTACCGACACGCGTTCACATTGCACAAAACGACAGATGCACTGCAGAATATCACGTCATATTCATTTCAGTTTATGCATGCATGTGGAAAAATGGAAAATCCAGATAAAGCGAAAGATCCTGTGACACAAAATATGAATATTGAACACGAATGCGCTTAGTACACCACAGGTACCGGGATTCACACACAAGTCGGCAGAGGTTGAGGATTATTCACGTTCATAGATAAGCTCATGTCTTCATTCGAATTAAACTTTCAGCAAATCACACAATCGAGTTACAGTCGGGTCTCCTATACTACGTAGGGTGGTACCATTATCTCGCCTTCCTATTAGGATTTATAATACAATTGTTACCGAAGTTGGTGTTGGTACCATCAACCGTACTATAGAAGACCTGACTGTGTTTAATTCCACCGAATTTCAACCCTAATCAAATATTGCAACCAAACAAAGCGCACTCATCATCCATCGGAAATGTCATATACATACATATCGGAAATTATTTATGCAATGATTTCTCTGCTACCGACGTTCACTGGCATAACTCCGAATGGAATTTGAAATTAGTTTGGGTAAATTAAAGCTCTCCAATTCCAATTTTATCATTTCCCTTAACAAGAATCAAACAAAATTCCAAATGATGCATGGTCTACAGCCAATCCTAATGCAGCCCTCAGATACCAACGGTACTGTACATGAGCTGTACACTTATTCTGACAATCCGAGGAAAGGAAAATAGTAGGAAAAACGATGAATGAAACTTTATGGGGCCAACAAATGTATTTGTCCTACGGCGAAACACTCGATAAAATCAGCCATAAATTGTGTTTCGTCCCATGGAATTTCTTCCATTTCGGTGGTTTACTGGAAAACCCATCAGTCATCAGCACCAGCGGGGTAGGAATTTGGGGAAATTTAAATCGAATAAATTTATCACAATGCAATTGAAGTTTCCCGGATCAGACAATTCAAGCTGAACCATGCATTGGATCCTAAGTAACATTGAAAGATTATCTTCGTCGACTTTCTCTTTCGTTAAATTTTTGTCTTGTTGCGATAAAAGTGATTCGCTGATGGTTTTGACGTATTGGATCCATAATTACTTTTTATATTACCGAGCTGTGTGTTAGAAATACTTGAACACGTTTTTACATAGCCGTATGAACTTAAAGAGAATGTCGACGAAGAGAGTCTCCCACTGTTACTTAGGACCTAATGCATTGTTCAGCTTGAACTTTATTTGTCTACGCATGGGAACCAAGAAACGTATGATGGTCAGCAATGCTGCCTAGACAATGATAAAACCTCACTTTTAATACGAATTAAAAAAAAAAACCAAAGTAGGTTCTGGCTAACTGGTGGACGTGTTTTTGTTATTTCGCTTATTACTATCGTATATTATAGATCTTATGAGTGTTAAGCTGAACAATATTTTTCATTATACTTTGGAGGGAGCTTTCGGAAGAAAAAAGATCGCAACAAGCCGTGCTTTGAAAATGACCTGTTTTGCTTTTGCTGCGTTGTTTTCGCGAAAATAAAATTAAAAAATATTCCTTCATTCTACTAAAATAAATGGTGAAATTATAGTTTTTCCGAGTGCTTTGCGTAGGACGTTGAGAATGGAATCCCTCTCATAGTGTGTTATGGTCGCGTTTCTTGAGATGGATTGTTTTTCCCCCGTTTTTTTGTGTTTTTAGTGACCCGCTCCCGCATCCGGACGAGCAGCATCAGATAAGGAACATTGGTGAGGTCGTTTTATATTATCAAAAATATACCTTAACTATTTACACGCCAGGGTCAAGAATTTCGTTTTTTGATTCTGGAAGTGTGAAAACTCTTCACATATCCATTTGATATGTGAAGATTTTCATGCGGGGCTTATTGTATATGAAGATGACCTCAGAATGTACGTGTATGAACAGGCATTCTTGAAATGAGTCGTTGGAATTTCAATAGAGCTGTCACCTTCAATCTCCAGGGCTAAAAATGTTTGCACATAGTGATCACATATAAATTACAGAAGAAATGCAGACAAGTTTCTTCCATAAAAGCACTGCCGGTCAGTGGGAGATTGATTGTAAAGACACACACACACACACACACACACACACAAAAAAAAAAAAAAAAAAAAAAAAAGGGGAAGGAGGGGGGGTGGGGGTTATTTTTTTTTGATAAAAATTGGAAAATTGGAAAAGATATTGGAGGACACCAATTTCATCATATTTCTGCCTTTGCATATGATGCAAAATGCACTGCAGAAGTCTAAGGAACCGGAGATTTTGAATATGTTCGTCGCATACAAATCCTGAACAGCACGGCCAGTAACCATCGCTACATCCAAGTGTTAGTTTGGCGGCTGAAGAAAGAGTAAGCTCGTAAGCTCTGAGTAGGATAAGCCTTATTGTAAGCATTAATTAATGTTAATTATGATTTCTATATTTTTTTCGATGGTAAAAAGAAGTAAACATTCATAAAGTTTTAATGTAAACAAACATTTAAATTTCGTCAATGTATTATCTCTTGAATGTTTGTGAAGGTTATTTGGAGTCGCAGCCCTTTCAGTAATAGACTTCAGAACAATTACAAATTTTTCAAACAGTTTTAAGGCCGTGGCTGGTTGTGCGGAGAAAAACGGATCTACGACAATAAACGCTTTAGGCGAAACATTTAATGAAAAAGGATATGCTTATCTCGATTCCATTCAGCGATATCAGTTGTTTTGCAAAAGCTTTGGCGAAAATGTATTCCTACTACCGCCTGTACCCCGGAGCGAAAAAAATCTACCATCGTGGGCCCTTTGTGTTAATGGGATACAGCAAGGGTTATTCCGTGAGTCGAAGTGACTTTTGGCACTTCGTGAAGTGAGAAAAGTCACTCGCTGTGACGTGACTCTTTTGGGCAAATCAAATGGAGAGTCACAAAGTGACAAAAGTCACTTCGACTCTCAGAATAACCCTCAGCAGATCCGGTCTATGAAAGATCGTCCCCTAAGCTGGTTTTAGAAATATTGTGAATGATGAAACGGTTGTCCTCGATCAGTCGTGCCAATTTGCTTAAAGTGTTTGGCTCTGATTCGAACAACTACAGCCTAGTATGCAGCTGGCAAGTTAAGACCTGAATTGTGACATGCGTTTTTCTTGCGGAATAATGGAACGGAATATCATTCCGCAAGGAAAAGTGACAGCCCCATTTAAATTACATAGGTAGGCGTTACTAATGTACGAAACCGTCCATAGTATGCCTTCCTTTCAGCTGGATACAAGGTAAGTAATTTCGACAGTAAAAGCATTTCTTGGCCATTACTTTTCCTATACTAATGCACACCACTTTTGAGCTGCATACTAGCCTTAAGACGTGAAAGCACACATTCAAAATTGAATATCATATGAATATAATAGTGAATATACAATCTAAACGAATACGCCAGTGTATTTCACATCGCTCACCGAGAAAAAGGTCAGCGAGGTCTAGTATAACACCCACACCAAGTTCTCGATGAAGATTCTTCTATGGCTGACCATTGTCATTCAAAAAGGGAACAAAGTCACTGTCACTTTTCTCGGCGCTTGGTGTGAATGGGGAGATTTGAAGCACCAGAAGTAACCGCTTTCATCGGGAAGAGATAACCACTTGTACATCACCAACTTTTCCCAGTAGCGGTCAACCGAGAATTTCTTACCCAATCAGCAACACAAGGTGTATTGCTCCAATTTTGTGGCCAAATCCGAGAAGATGCTGAGTGTATGTGCGTATTCAATCTAACGCACATTGACCGACAATGGTATTATGGAAGAAATTTGTTTGCAACAATCCTTTAAGTGATCATTGGAAGCAGCTTTAATCCGGACGCTAGAAAGTGAAAGCTCTACTGCAGATCCAGCAGCTCATTTCAAAATGTCTGGAGAGTCTCGCCCATTCCGAGGATACTTTCACTTCCAACTTCCAACTTCAACTTCCAAACCAGAAACGTATTTAGTATTATTTGAAAATAGGATTTTTATAATATATTCATAATCAGATTGATCATACTAAAGGCCGCCTCAAAAATATCAGTAGCTTGTTCATTTGTTAAAATGATAATTTGCGGCGTTGATTCGTATTTCATTTTATCCACTTGCAATAAAATAAGTGTAAAAAATAACGTTGCTAAACTACCCGTTAGATATACTAACTGCATTAAGAACTCACCAAGTGGAGAGTTCATCTGAAACTGAAATTGTTTGTCAAAAGAAACGAACGGGTGTTGGCTTCATTTGTTTACTTTGACCAGCAAATGGTCGTTATCAACATTGCACTGGTCTTCTTTTGTTTTTTTCACTTTAAGTGCTTTTTCAAAACTACTAGTCATCAATTCATTCCAAAGCCTGTCTATTTTAATTTTAATGCAAACGTTATCTCTTCGGGGAATCTGTTTACGAAAAAAAAGGAATTGTCTGAAGAAAATTACTAATAAGTTTTGAAAGAAGTGCACTTGAAAATTTAGTGGAAGTTCAAGCTTGTTCCAACCCAAAAGATGTTACGAAAAAGAGAAAATTACAAATTTTTGACGACAGTAGTTTTGACAGTAGTTTTGAATTCCGGAGAGATAAAAAAAACTTGTTCGACAGTAGACTTTCTAAGTGACACAAATTGAAACACTTTGATTCATGATTCACTTAGAAAGGGTTTTCCTAGCATAAAAAAATACACAAAAGATTCACCACTTTATCTACAGAACACATATTTTCTTTCTAAGCATTTCAAGCTCTTTGCTTTAACAATTAGCTTATTGTAGTGTTCTAAATGCAATTCCACAGTTATTCCATAGAGCTTTTGATGCCATGTACCAATTCTGCATAATAATGCAGAATCATGTGGCAAGTACAATCAAAGTCTATTCCCAGGGAGTCGAGAATTTTTCCTCGACTCAAAGTTCCTAGACCAGATCGGGAAGTGAACCGAGACCTCTTCAGCATGGTGTTGCTTTGTAGCAGTGCATTTACCGACTGAGCTAAGGAAGAATTACAATTAGGCATTGCATATTAAAAATTGGGTCTAAAAATCAGGCTAGCATTCCGGTTGAAGCCTTATACAGGATAACCTCAAAAACACGTTTAAAGCACTGAGCTCTTTCAATCGCGGAAATCAATAACCAGACCGGAAAAAGGATCTAAATTTTAGTAATATGAGATTGTGGAATTGATTTTTCATTTGCAAGAAATCAGCGTTGGAAAAGCTTATATCACCATCTCTTGTGAAATATTGTCATACAATAAAATTGAAAAGAATGGCAGACTAGAATAGAACATTTCACTTTTATATTGCAAGGCCACTGTCTTAGCAAATCGTCTACCACAACGTCCTCTCCTAGCGATCATAAACAACTTATTTTATTGGTGCATAACAGAATTTCTCGAGTACCTTTTCAAATGGACGTATCTGATTTTGTAAACAAAGAGGGGAAGTAAGATTCAATCGTTAAATTTTTGAAATCCTCAGCACTTTCATGCAAACTAGGGCCACTAACATAAGGAACAACATTTCCCTAACATGATAATGATACTACCTTCCGTTAGGGTGCTGAGAGTTTTGGGAAATTTACGTTTAAATCTTACTTCCCCTCTTTGTTTACAAAATCAGATACGTCTGTTTGAAAAAGTACTCGAGATTTGTCAAATGTAAAATTTTCTATAAGGTTCAGAGGTAATTGAAGACGAAAGACGAAAACAGGAAAATAAGTAGGCCATTGGGGTGAGGATAATGGGGGGGACAACAGAAAATAAAAAACGCAGTGGGAATAAATTAAAAAATTTTTTTTTCTGTTGTTTGTGCGTGACTTTTTTTGTAAGTGTTTTTATTTTTTTTTGAGTGGGGTATTAGGGGGGGAGGAAGGACGTAAAAAAAAAAATAAATGTCGGCCCGGGCGGGGCGATGCAGGGATACAGGAAATAATCGTTTATTTGTACAGGCTCAATCGAATCAACTCTACAGAGCCAAATTTTCATATTTATATACATCATTTATCTTAAAACTAAAGTTAGGAGGATAGAGCCGATTACTCGCGGCCGTCTCGAGGTTAATAGGAATTACAAATTACGGATGGGAAAGAGGGTGGGAATTTAAGGTATGGTTTACATAACACATTAAATTTAAATTCTAAATTATCTAAAAACTTATAACTATACAATTTATGGTTTACTTTTGACTTGAACATTTTTTGAAAAAGAAAAAAAAACACACATACACAGATAAAAAAAAACTTATAGTAAACATACAGGATAAACTAACTACAATCTAAGCCTAATGTTAGTTAAAAACACATAAATTAGTTTCATGTACTCCAAATCACGTACAGCCAAAATATCTCGAATTGGCACATTGTGTTGTCTACCTCGAGCCCGAAGGGAATCATAAAGCTCAGATCTGACTCCACGATGTTCAGCACAAGACCAAATAACGTGATCTGCGTCCTGATAGCCTTGTCCACACTCGCAGAGATTGCTGTCGCTCAGCCCAACCCGGTATAAATGAGCGTTCAAAGAATAATGATTGGACATGAGGCGAGACATGACACGAATGAAGTCTCGACCCACATCCATCCCCTTAAACCAGGATTTCTCCGACACCTTTGGGATGATAGAATGTTGCCATCGCCCCAAATCTCCTTTACTCCATTTATACTGCCAGCTGACGAGTGACTGTTGACGAAAAATAGGAAAAAATTCGTTGAAGGCGATTTGTCGATCACAAATATCGCCTTCCATAGCGCCCACCTTTGCAAGCGAGTCCGCTTTCTCATTGCCCGGAATTGAACAATGAGATGGGACCCATACAAAGGTGATGATAAAATAACGCGAAGATAAAGCACTTAGAAGCTCCTGTATTTTCATGAGAAAATACGAGGAGTGCTTTACCGGCCTCAAAGAGCGAATAGCCTCTATAGAACTGAGACTATCCGTGAAAATGAAGTCCTGATCCGGTGTTAATGAGGCAAAATATTTTAGCGTAAAGTGTATTGCCGCTAATTCAGCGACATATACGGAACAAGGATCTTGAAGTTTACGATTGGCGCTATAAATTTCATTAAATATACCAAAGCCTGCTGGCTCCTCTATCAAAGATCCGTCAGTGAAGAACGATTTAGTGGAATTAACTTGGCCAAACTTTGCAGCAAATATTACCGGAGCAATCATAGAACGATGATGCTCTGGGATTCCATGAAGCTCTTGCTTCATGGATAAATCAAAATGAACCGAATTGTCGAAATCGGAGAAGCAAACACGATTGGAAATGTTCGGCAAAGGGCTGACATCTTGTGTTATGTACAAATGGTACAAGGTCATGAAGCGGGTTTGAGCGGGTTTCAAAATTTTCGATCACCTGGGGGTTCATAACTTCACACCTGGTGAGGAGCCGGAGAGATAATTCTGAAAACCGATCCGAGAGTGGCAACATGCCAGCCAGCACTTCAAGACTCATGGTGTGAGTCGAGTGCATGCAACCTAACGCGATACGAAGACACCGATACTGAATATGTTCCAGTTTAATGAAGTGCGACCGAGCCGCTGACTGAAAACAAAAACTACCGTATTCCATAACCGACAAAATCGTTGTCCGGTACAACGTTAGAAGATCTTGTGGATGAGCTCCCCACCAGGTCCCGGTAATTGTGCAGAGAAAATTGACCCTCTGCTGGCACTTTCGCTTCAGATACTCAATATGGCTGTAGAGGTTCCATGAGAGAAGCTCATATGTTTCTCTGACAGCAAATTGTACAAAAAATTATTCATTAATGGTGAAAAGCCACAAGCGTGGAGTTTATCTGAAAGAACTTCAACAGATACTGAATCAAAAGCCCCCTTTATGTCCAAGAATACACAAGCCATTTGCTCTCTTTTAGCAAAAGCTAACTGAATATCTTTGGAAAGCAACGCGAGACAGTCGTTCGTTCCCTTACCCCTACGGAAACCATATTGAGTATCTGAAAGCAGGTTGTTCGTCTCAACCCATTTGTCCAGACGGAAGAGGACCATTTTCTCCAACAACTTTCGAATGCAGGATAACATCGCGATGGGTCGATAGGAGTTGTGGTCGGACGAGGGTTTGCCAGGTTTTTGAATGGCGATAACTCTCACCAGCCTCCAATCATCCGGTACAATGTTGAGTTCCAAAAACTGATTAAACAAGTTCAACATGCGCCTCTTAGCGACGTCTGGAAGGTTCTTAAGCAAGTTGAACTTGATTCTATCAGCTCCTAGAGCCGTATTGCCACACGAAAGGAGCGCGAGAGAGAGTTCTACCATTGAAAAAGGTTGGCTGATCTCATCTATCGGATTCTCGGTTTCGCGAGGAATGATCCGTGCCGGCACAGAATCTGGGCAAACTTTTCGCGCGAACTTGAGGATCCATTGGTCCGAGTACTCTTCGCTCTCGTTGTTCGTAGTTCGGTTACGCAATCTTCGCGCCGTGTTCCAAAGAGTACTCATCGACGTCTCGCGCGATAGCCCGTCCACGAATCTTCGCCAGTATCCGCGTTTCTTGGCCTTGATGAGGCTCTTAAGTTCACGTTCAAGAGCCGTGTATACTTCGAAGTGCTCAGGTGTTCCACGTCTACGGAAAACTTTGAACGCGTCGGACTTTTTACGGTAAACCTCGGTGCATTGCTGATCCCACCATGGAGAAGGAGGTTTCCTGCGAAATGACGTCCCTGGAACTGGTCGAGTTTGAGCTTGAAGCGCGCTGTCTAAGCTCAGGTTGGAGAGGAAGTTATATTCTTCTAGCGGTGAAAGCCTTTCTACCGTCGTTACGGCTTCATCTACTGCTGTCCTGAACTTTGTCCAATCGATGTGACGGGTAAGATCATACGTGACGTTGACAGATTTCGACGGATTGAACCCGGTGGCAACCGAAATTTTTATGGGCAAGTGATCACTACCGTGGGGATCTTGAATCACATTCCATGTGCAATCCAACGATAATGAATTCGAACAAAGTGTGAGGTCTAATCTACTGCCAACTGAGGATGTTCCAGCCAAACGTGTTACTTCTCCATTGTTGAGAACGGTCATATTGAAGTTGTCGCAGAGGTCATATATCAGAGAAGACCGGTTGTCATCGTACAGCTCTCCCCAGCCTGTACCGTGAGAGTTAAAATCTCCCATGATCAACCGTGGAGAAGGAAGGACCGAATAAATATCTGAAAGTTTTTTTTCGGTTAATTGAGGCTCTAGGAGGAATATACACAGAAGCAATGCAAAGGCTTTTATTTTTAATAACAGCCAGACATGCGACAACTTCAATACCTGGAATTGGAGGAAAATTCACTCTATAGAAGGAGTAGCACTTTTTGATCCCCTCACGATCAAGACGAATAATATTGAAATCATAAAAAGGAAAATCGATTTCGGATGAGAGCCATGTTTCACAAAGAGCGAACGCATCACAACCGGTATTGTGAGCTAAATATTTAAAAGATTCCAATTTAGGAATCAAACTTCGACAATTCCACTGTACAACAGTGATCAAATCCCCGACCTCATTTGGAAAATTATCCATCGAAGGAAATGATTGCTGCAAGGAGGGGCCACCAACAACCCTGTTGTGTACAGAAACATATTTGATGGCGTTATCAGTTGAACATGAACATGACCACCAACCCTTCCAACTTCTCTCAGCTGGTCAAGCAATGCAATGTAGCTTGCAGAGCTGAAACTATGACTACTAATTTGATTTTCAGAATGGGACTGATATCCGATTGACTTGACATTTTTATCACATAGTTTAATCTGATGATAAGAAGCACTTGGATTTGCCGGAAATCCATAAGGGATTGATATGCGATTACAGGCCTTAGAACATGGATTACAAGTTTAGGCCTTAGGGATTAGTTCAAGGATGTATATTTCAAGATAAAAATTAAAACACTTTACTATCTCAATGAACCAAAAAAATTCTCAAATACATACACAACTCGATAAAACGTTACCCATTTCTTTGGCGTTATAGGGTAAACGCTCCGATAGATGTGCCACGTTAACAACGCTGGTGTACCAATAGTTCTGTCAGGAGGTTTCATACACAACCATTGAAACACTACCGCTAATAACGTACCGCAACTATTGGAGTTTTTATCCTATCGAAGTTACATTCAAGCAGAAAAGTTTTTGTT
The DNA here is from genome assembly GCA_024533555.2 of Aedes koreicus. NCBI lineage: Eukaryota > Metazoa > Arthropoda > Insecta > Diptera > Culicidae > Aedes > Aedes koreicus. The sequence goes on from JAHHFK020003989.1 coordinate 272,296, forward strand.
TTTGTTTTTCAAATTATTCATAGAGCATTGAAAATATTTAAAAAAGGCACTTAGAATCAATCTTATCATAATAAACCTCCTGATTTCTATACTTATATACGATATGCAAGAGTGTTCTATGCTATGCTATGCTATGCTTTTCGTTCAGTTTTTGTATATTTACTAATGAATAATTGTTTTCCAATCATGCACAACTAAATTCTCGCTGTTTGCCAGTAGATGGCTCTAGCAGTAAGCGCTGGATGATTTTGACGTATCCAAAACGTCATGAACCAAGGTTAGGCATATTACAAACCGTAACAAACCGCTTTGACACATTAGTGATTTTGTTTTTTGCATTATATCTTTCTGGTTGTGTGAAAATGTCTGATTTTGTGCCAAACAATCATCATTTGTGGGAAGTGTTCATTTTCTTCTTCCATTCGTTTATACACCGTGATCAATAAATTCGGATACAGTTTTTCCTGCGCGTGTTAAAGTCATGCTATACGTATATTTTTTATATGTGTTTGTGATCATTTTACTTACACATGCGCGTGATATTCATTTTCGGTCAGTTGTTGTTTGCTTATTACGCGCGATGAAGCAATTTAGGGAAATTGTAGTGAAACGATTTTTAAATGGCGGCCGCTCTGGCGCGATTTTCAAAAGCCTGAATTCTTTTGGTGTTAAGCGTAACTTTATATACAAGGCCATCAAAAGGTATCAGGAAACCGCTCTCTTTGGTGGACAGGAAAAGGTCCGGTCGTCCAAGTTCGGTACGGACACAGCGAATCATCAATATCGTAAGGTTCATGGCGTTTCCGAACCATCCAAGCAGAAGAGGTTGGATAGAGCAAAGGGGATACTATCGCGGCTCGCTGGTCATGAGTTCATTTTTTATAATGAGAAACTGTTTGTCATGGAGCAGCCTCACAACGCACAACAAAAATCATAGAGTTACGGAAAATATTCCTGCGCCCAGATAAACGTACCTCGATTTCAAAGTGCCGCTTCAGTGATGGTTTGCGGCGCAATTAGCAAACGGGATACTATCCAAACGGAAGGACTACAAAATCTCGAATTTTTGACCAGTTCAAAGTAGTTATCCAGAAAATTTAGGAGGATATGAAGAGTCATTCCGAAATATTTGCTGTAGTTAATAAAGAGTACTTTCCATAAATATAACCAGAGACTCAAAATATAGGGTATGACGCAGACGCATTTTGAAAGTGTATCCGAATTTATTGATCACGGTGTAAAGAAAAAAATACGTTGCATCGAGTTACATTGTATTGAGTATACGTTTTATCAAAGGAAGACTTTATAAGGCTCATAAGAGTAGTAGGACTTTTACATATATTAGCAAACATAATGTCAGCAAATTGGGCTCAAGGTTACTTCAGATTAACAGCGTGCAATTTGATCATGTACTTTCTGACTGATGTAAAGGGTGTATTCGATAAAAATGACACACCAACAACTTTGGAACCGTATGAGTAAAATAAAATCCTGAAAATAAGAGCAAATCTTATTCATAGTGTATTGTTTACATCTGTCAACTTTCATAGTTATTCATACCGTAGTTCCAGTCATGTCTTCGAAACAAGAAATTGTCCGTGAAAAATGGTTGTGCCTTTACAATAAAATTCAGAGGCGTCCCACTGATGGATCGCTAAAAAGCTTGGAATTGCAAGTACAACTGTGTCTCGTATGATAAGAACATTCAAGAAGCATCTGAGTGCCCGAAGGAAGGAAGGGAGTGGTCGGATAAGTGGTCCGATGGAAAGTAAAGCGGCCAGGAAAGTGATGCAGCAGTTCAAGAACCGTGCAAACATCCAAAAGTTCAAGGTAAGAAGCGTGCTGGGTTACATGTTTACAAGGTGCAAAAAGCCATAAATCGGAATGATAAGCAAAGCAAAGCAGTGATGTGCAAAAACCAGCGTCCGGAAACTTTACACGAAGTTGCTCACAAAATCGTGTTGCATCGTGATGGATGACGAAACATACGTCAAGGCCGACTTTCGCCAATTCCCTGGGCAAGAATATTTCGTTGCCAAGTCTAAGTTCGATGTTCCGGAGGATGTTCGAATGAAAAATTTATCAAAATTTGCCAAGAATTTCCTGTTCTGGCAGGCGATTTGCGGATGTGGTGAAATAAGCGCTCTTTCATCACTTCCGGAACAATCAACGGAACGATTTACATGGAAGAGTGCCTTAAGCAGCGTCTCTCGTCATTCATAAGGAAGCACAGAGGATTAACTATGTTTTGGCCTGATCTAGCATCCTGCCACTACGCTCGAATCGTGTTGGAGTGGTACCGAGCCAACGGAATCAATTTTGTGCCAAAAGATATGAACAAACCAAATTTGCCGGAACTTCACCCAATTGAAAAATTCTTGGCAATTATGAAAACGGAACTTCGCAAACATCCCCAAACTATAAAAACAGAACTGAAATTGAAGAAAATTTGGGTAAGAATAAAACTGGAAAAATCGGTTGTACAAAATTTGATGGGCATTCGGGATGTTAGATAAAATTGAATGAAACAAATTTCGAAAATCATATCTCATCAGCAGTTTTTAATTACCTAAAAATTTCAAGAACATCAGATAGTCGGTTTAATTTTGGTGAGTAAATATGTGTGTGCTTTTTTTATCGAATACACCCTTTGCTGTAGACTTTGAAGACGTTTCCTGGTATCAGATTACATACTTTGATCGGTAGAGTATAAGTAATTAAGTTGGTGGAACTACATTTCGATTACCCACTTTTCGTCTGTTATTCTAGTCACAGATGTTAACAATACCTGTCAATTTTCATTGACAGGGTCATTCGTGGGCAATATAATCCTCGATCAACAACAACTAAACTGTCATCGGAAGTTCAACAGCGAATAAAACAAACCGTGAACTCTCCAATGCACTCAAATCAAGCTAAAAAAAAACACCACATCATGTCGAATACAGCGTTGACGTTTCCAATACGCTGATATTTTGCAACGAACCATCCGCGACCCTGGTTCGAACAAAAGGAGCGGAAAATAGATTTTCCTTCCATCGCTCACATCAGCCAGGCAGGATCGCATCGCCTCGAGTGAAGTTTAACTGGCAGTGAGCCTGTGCCAACCCATTTCGTGTCAGAGCGCACTCGTTTAAACACCGTACACTCCAATCAATAACCATAGATCCGCACCCGCAGCTTCGCGTCGCACCGGTGTGTGCCGGCTACTTCACTTTGTTGTGTTTATTTGCTAAAGTTAAACGGCGAATAATTGAAATCAATTTAGGCGAACGCACAATTTCAATGTAAACAACAGACCGTCGAACAGTGTTCGTGTGTGAGTAGGTGCTCGAGTGCGGGTGGAGCGGTTATTCACACTTCATTCTGGACCTGCACCAGCCAGTCATCGGATGTTTGTGAATTTCGAAAAGTTCAAACGAATACTGACCGCAGCTAACGACGGCGCGACGAAGGGATTTTCCCGAGGAAAAAAAAGCAACTACAAAGAACATGTATAGGGTTTCAAACAATCAGCTTCATCAGAAGAAAAGAGTAGAAATATGATACATTTTTTGAAAGATTTGCAGCTTTTAGGATAGGGCAATAAAACGAAGCTAACAAATGAACAAGGGTTTGAGATTTCTTTAGAAGTTTCAAACCGGTAACAAATAGATTTATGGCGATCCATTTCCATCTCTAGTAACAGCATCAGCTCAACCATCGGAGGAAACAATTATGGCTGAACCATCTACATTGTCTAATTGACAAAGCGTAACGAAAACGTATCTGCTCCTTCTAACTACACAATCATTTAACTACCGTCAACTTGTTTGATGGGATGCCATTCCGGACCTGATATTTACGGCATCACAATGCTCATACATACATGCTAGGTCGTCTGCAATCTTCCACACAGTCAATCTTTCATCTCTTTCATCAATTAGGGAAACGAAACGTGATGATTCTGTCAAGCAATTACTGTCTTCAAGATCAATTGTCTGCTCGACTATTATTGAAACCAATCAGCATACTGACCAGAAAGAACCGGTTTAACCAAGCGAACGGCTCCTCCTGCCAATAAAAGTGTGAAGTGATGTACTTTGACATAGGTAAAGATAACAAGATAGTGCGTTGTTAACTAGTCGTCAATGAGCGTTATGGATGATTATAGGCAGGTTGGAAGTATCTGGTGAAACGTTCCGGAGCATAGTAATTAGATAGCATGTCTCGATTAACTGGGGACAGTAATTCCCAGCCCATCGAGATAAGCTATCCAGTTAATGTGTTGAAATACTTCCTGTTTGAACAGATCATAACGACAACAAGCTGGTTGAGTAATGGGGTTTGTTGTGTTTAGAATTTTCTGGTATTACACTAATCTGAGCTAGCTTAAACTCTCTAATTTCCCTGCATGTTTATTGCACTCCGGTACGAAATTGGAAATAAAAGTCTGGCCTGAGCCATAATCAAGGTTACAACATACAGCACATCAGAATGTCAATGTTTGAACTGGCATTCGAGTCATTTGCCGAAATATTAGTAACTGAATAGCAACATTTTCTCGAAAGTTGTTGACCTGAAAACGTATATTTGAATTGCCAATAGGTAAACCTATTGTTAACCCATAAAGAACATGATTGCTAGTTTGGGGATTTGGATTATATGTATCAATTCAAGTTGTATTATATGTATATAATACAATGTTTGGATTATAAGTTCAGACCGGTTTGACGGATTTCAATGATTCTTTTTCATGTTTTGTTTGTTTTGGGCCTCGTCAAGATTTTGAAAAAAAAAATAATAAACAAATTTGCAGACACCTACAATGTTTGCTGGGTCAGCAAGATTTTAATATAAAGATATGTTTGAACGTTTAATAAGAAACTTTTAAGTGAAGAAAAAACATTAAAAGCTGATACCGACTAGTTTCAAATTGGAACAAAAACAAATGTGTGTGAAAATAACCTCCATTTTCAAGAAAAAAAATTCTTTCCGAAAAATACTGAGACTTTATTCGATTTTATCCATTTGTTTTGAGAAATAGAGTCATAGGAAACTCAAGTCGGTCTCATGCTCCAAAATCAGGTGAATACTGTTTCAATTTGGGAAATATGATGAAATTGCTTTTGAACTTGTTTGGAGCGTTTATTTCTGCGTAATAGAGCTCAGCGACACATTGTAACAAGGCGCTCATTTCCGTCTTTTATCTCAAAAATACATCAAAACTAAAATTTGATGTTTTTGCCAAATCTTTAATATGCTTCATTGTCTTTCAGTCATCTCGGCTGGTTCGTCATAGCCAAATAACCTTTGCTCACGAGATAAATTATGACTGATTTTAAAACATTTGTACTCACCCCTGAATTAAGCTGGAGTTCTCTGCAGAAATTCCATGAAGTTTACTGAAGAACTTCCATAAAGCTCTCTGAAGAACTTCCATGAAGTTCTCTCAAGGACTTACCCGAAGTTTTGTGAAAAACTTCTCTGAAGGATTAACCCGAAGTTTTCAGAACAATGTACCAAAAAAAACATTTTGGAGTAATCAGCCTCTTATGTGCATTAGCTATAAACATTTCTTACATAGTTCACGGCCAGACCAGCGCCACGCAGTGAAATAATTCTGAGCTATGAAGTCGACCGTCTGGAAGACCATGATTACTCGAGTAAATTTCCTGAAAACAATGAATTCATACATGATTTAGATATTTAAATACAGATAGAACAAACAGTTCACATGAACACTAGCGCCACACAGCGGACAAATTTTGATCTAATGTGTACACCATGCAAAAATCACTGCCCCCTCGAATATATTTTTGAAGATGCCATCTTGCTATATGTATACAGATTATACAGTAAGTATACATGCACACTAGCGCCACGGAGTGAGATAATTCTGAACTGTTGAGTCGAGCGTCTGGTAGCTCATAATGTTACTGCTAGTTTTCCCGAAAACAGTAAACTTATACATGACCTAGATCTCAAAATACAGGTAATACACAAAGTTCACATGTACACTAGGGCCACGTAGCGGACGAGTTCTAAATTAATATTAACACCATCCGAACGGCCTTAATCAACCAAACATCTTTGTCGAAGACGCCAACTTGCTATATGTCAAAGATCTAAATTCAGCTTATGAAGTAAGTTTGCATGCATACTAGCGCCACGTAGTGAGATAATTCTGAACTTTTAAGTTTACCATCCTGAAGGCCTTAATCTACTGAACAACTTTGTTAAAGGAAGTAACTTCCTATATACGAGGGATGACGAGATATTTTCTGATGAAATAACAAAGGTCAATGCCCATATATCATTTGAGACCACCATCAAGGGATTCCGCGCATGTCGGGGGGTTTACTGTACTTTGCTGTTTTTTGCTATAATATGCTTCCGTTGAAGGGCATGACCGTTGAAGGTCATAGCTTTTTCTGGTGAAGTCGGATCGACACACTTTCTTCTGCAAAGTTGTTTGTTCAAGTCTGCTTCTTGAGCATTTACATTTAAGCTGGGGCAGTTATTTGAGTGGTTTTCAAAATATATCAAAATTTCAATTTTTGATGCAAATTTGTGAAGAAAAGTACAAATCGCATGAGTTCAAAATACGATATTCGGTGCTTCTGGGAAACAAGCTAACGGAAACTGGCATGGAACTCTGGGTTTCAAGACTTTCTCGGATTTTGTCAACCAGTATTATTTATCAATTGAAATCTTTTTAAGGTTCTGCAAGAAATCGTTTAAAAAATCATACACATTTGTCGTTATTTCTTCTTTCCATTCATCCGCTTGGGAACTCATACTGCAAATACTTACAATTTGACACAAGATAAATAACGAAAAACCAGCCTTACATACCTGAAATTAGAAAGAAGAAAGGAAGTTATTAAAATCTTTAGAACTGCATTTTAGGAAATCGGAAAATAACATGAGGTCTAATTAATAAAAAAAAATCTAAATTGCGTGTATGATAATTACTTTAACAAAAAAACTCATTTTATAAACATCTTTTTAAAGTCTTATAAGACAGATAAAGTCGCATTTAAAAACTATTGTCAATTGTTCCCAGTCGTCACCAACAGGGCGTTACAACATCAACATAAATCGACAACATCGGTTCGACGAAGAAACAATTGAGTTTCAATTGTCTACCAACACCAAGTTTTCTCGCAACAAACTAGCCACCCAAGCAATGTCACATACACGTAGAAACCAAACTACGCAAAATTAAGTAAATCAAATATAATCATGATGGCAACGAATAGCATTTCTCTCTTTTTTAAACAAAGAGACAAACAAAGATCCTTAACACTTTCGTGTAAACTAAAATCACCACCACAGAGAATAATATTTCCCTAACATGATTGTGATGCTAGTTTTCGTGGGTGGGCTGAGAGTTTTGGGAAATATACGTTTAAATCTTTGTTCACCTCTTTGTTAACAAAATCAGATAGGGTAACGGGATGTAATGTTAGCCTATCACCCGCATTCGGAATATGTACCAAATATGTCATTAATTTAGTGATAATCAACAAAATCATGTTGCTATTAGGATGACCGATGTAATCCAAAGCAATTGAGACAATATTGATCAACTTATCAACTTGTTCACTTCCGCGTGATTTTCGATTTCTTGAACTTTTGGGGCATCATGATTTTACTGGTTAAGCTCAACAGATGATCTACACGATCTTCAAGTGATCTAAACATGGCTTAATTGAATCGATAAAGCGAGTAATGCAGTCTGGATGGACAGAAAATAGTAACACATTACAAACTAACTGTTATAAATAACAAAAGTATCGCGCGATTAGAGCTTTGTGCAGCGCTGCTGCTAGCCCGTTTAGTTCTTTCCGTCTGCACCAGCATAAAAATCAGACAAAACATCTTTCTGTGGACCGATTCTACAATTGTGCTTCAATGGTTGGCGGGAAGCCCATCCACTTGGCAAACATTTGTGGCAAACCGTGTCGCTGAAATTCAGAAGCTAGCAGCCAATTTGTACTTGGAATCATGTTCCCGGTGGAGAAATCCCTGCCGACATCATCTCACGTGGCATGGATGTAAGTCAACTTTGGACGATTCCCTTTAGTTGGAATGGAGCGCTGTGGTTAGGAACTCCCGATCTTCCTTGGCCAAAACCACCAGAAGATCTTGCCCGATTGAAGGAAAAAGACAAAGAAATCAAAAAAGGAATAGCACTTCCTATCACCGAATCGCAAGCTAAGCGAAAATGTTATACTATTTTCGTCATTCTCTGGATTTCTACGGGTTGGTGCACTCTGTCGGCGTTTTGCTAACAACTGCCGCAACCTCGCAGACCGGACAAATCAACCAATCATTCATCCTAGTAAACCTTATCGGTATGGTCCGATCACCGTAGAAGAACAAAAGGAAACTCTGCACCGAGTCCTTTGCATGATCCAGAACGAACACTTCCCGTCCGAAATGGCCACGCTTCAGGCCGGAGGAACCGTTTTACATTCGTCAAAGCTACGTTATCTTAATCCGGAGATTCCAGATGGACTTCATGCGAGTTGGTGGCTGGCTTAAAAACGTTGGAGTCGCGACTGACGAGAAAAACCCGTTTGTACTACCGCACAAGCATCCGCTAACCTGGTTGATAGCTGGTTCATTCCACCGGTGGTAGTTACATTGTGGCCCGCAACTCTTGCTAGCAGTTATCCGTCAACAATTCTGGCCATTGAGTGGACGGAATCTTGTTCGAGATATCGTTCATTCGTGCGGCACATGCGTCAAGGCAAGGCCTCGTAATCTGGTGCAGCTTATGGGGTCATTACCAGCAGTTCGGTGTACATAGTCGTTCGTTTTTGAAAACGTCGGAGTTGACTTCGCAGGACCATTCTATCTCCAACGGCCAAGCCCTCGCGCTGCAACAACGAAAAGTTCCGTAGCTGTCTTCGTCTGTATGGCCAAAAAAGCAGCACATCTACAGCTCGTCAGCGAACTAACAACAGCAGCATTCATTGGTTGCCTGCGTCGCTTCATAGCTAGGAGGGGTCGACCACAACACATATATTGTGACAATGCCACGAACTTTGTAGGCGCTGGTCGAGCACTTTGTGATCTGTTTCGCTCGCAAGGACATCGTCATGCAGTTTCCAATGAAACTACTTCCCAATCGATCCAGTTCCACTACATTCCGGCCAAATCACCAAATTTTGGCGGATTATGAGAAGCCTGTGTCAAGTCGATGAAACATCACCTGCGACGGGTCGTAGGGAACGTTTTCTTGCCGCGTGAACTTTTTTGCACCGTCCTGGCGCAAGTCGAGAGCTGCCTCAACTCCAGGCCCATCACGCCGCTTTTCAGTGACCCAAATGATTTGCAAGCCTTAACACCGGGACATTTCCTAATCGGCCGACCTCTGGATGCCTTACCAGACCCTGACTACACTAACCTTCCTGAGAGTCGTCTTCGTCTGTGGGAGCGAGCTCAACGCCACACGCAACACTTCTGGCAAAGATGGTACCGTGAATACCTCACCACACTGCAACAGCGGTACAAATGGTCATCAGCAACCCGCAATCTCGTCGTCGGGTCGATGGTTATGATCCAGGAAGAGTCCCTCCCAGTACTGAAGTGGTCCCTGGGGCGAGTGGTAGACATTCATCCGGGCGCAGATGGGATGGTGCGTGTGGCCTCTGTTCGGTTGCCTTCGAGAACCATAACGAAACGCTCCATTTCCAAGCTGTGTTTACTTCCAATCGAGGTTAATCCTGCGCTACTTCCTGATTCAATCGGAGGTCTCTCGCCACCTGTTAGTTAGTTTAGTTTAGGCCAGTGTGCAGTTCTTATAAATTAGATTCTTTATTAAACTAAAAATCCTACTCCTAAATAATGCACCACCCTAGTACCCGTAAACCATCTCAATCTGCTACAAAGGACTTATAGGCAAATGACCCGGAGCTGGCACAATAGGCTTTATATTGCTCACTTGTTGTCTTCTCTGTGGGCTAGATAGATAGAAGTAGACAGTCGAATCGAGATGAGAATAGACAGTTGATATCCACCCGGTCACCGATCTGGACGTGCGTGCGTTGCTGTCGGTTAAAAATAAATCTTAGTATAGTTTTTCAAGCTAAGTGTTGTGTTAAATCATTCCCGGTAGAAAGGAGTCCCAGTCCGTTTGACTTCCCATTTGCCCGCAGTATTGCCGTGTCGGCGGAGTCGCGTATTTCCCGCGAGTGTCCGCGTAGTGCTTCACTTCTCGAATGAACATGCTGCCACAGTCATTCGTAAATAAATCGCAATTCAAAAATTTGATAAGTAAATTATAGTATTTCCATTTTAGGCAAAAGTTTTAAGCGACATCCTACCATCAACAAGAAATTTACCACGAGGCTTCCGAAATCTGGTGCGAAGGTACCCAGGTAACCAATAAGCAGTTCCAAAGCATCGTATTGCTTGACTATCAAGCAATTAAGTCGCCTTAAATGCCACATAAATGCCGCTTTTGGCCCAATATACGGCTGCTTTACTGCAATGCTATGATAATGCTTCATTAATGCTATTTTACATTCGAAATGCTTATAACAGACTACAAGCATTTAAATAGCATTTGAAATTCAACTTTAAGCAACAGATAGCATTCAAGATGCTGATATAATGCTAATATAATGCTTGTAGCATCTGAACTGAAGATTTAGGGTTGATTTACAGCAAATGCTAATGCTTATTGGTTACCTGGGTAATCAAGGATCAAATTGTTGGTTCGTGTTGAAAACCTAAAAAGAATTGATCAATAACCCACACAGCAAACTTGTTACAATCAGTCGAAGTAACTTAGATGTGACTCAATCAAGTCACAATCAAGTTCCTGCAACATTGTGTTGATTGGAAAAGCAAAAAATATGCCAACATTTTTTTTTTTTTGAACGGCAACGTCCAAAATTCTGGCCAACTGCTGTGAGGCCACCGACAGGGAGTGGAGCCATGTTTGGCAAATCATGAATTAATACAGGAATCAATGAACATTTGTTTTTCTTTGATATCTTTAATCGTTTGTTTTCACCCATCTCCAAATTGTCTCGTTTTTTAATATTTTCAATATATTCTAGAATATTCTAGTTATTTTATATTTTCAATATATTCTAGAATTCTTTTTTGATACTATGCACATATTTGGATATTCAGCTTAGGAACTTTGAAAATTTGAATATTTTACATTGTATGAAATAAAAATGAAATTTTCCATAAAATTGATAATTACAGTTTGTATATATTATTTACACCATAAAATATATAACTCAGAAACATGTATTGAATTCAAATTAGTTTTATGCATGTGAAATTTTTAAAGTCATGATAAAAATATTAATCAAAGTTATAAAATTCCATTAGAAAATATCGCCACTTATGGAGTGCGTGGCCTACCTCAGGCTCCTCTTGGCTACGCTTACTACTGGCTACTTTGTTCCCTTGCAGAATTTATCAACAAGATTTTTCCGCTGATCTACTTTGGGTAATAAATGTTAAGGGGATAAATATCAATCAAAATATATGATTTGTAAGATCTGTCTGATTAACGTGAAGAACATTCGATTGAAATCCATAACATGAGTGAAATCAACCCATCAATAATGCAGATTATGAAAACTTAAAGGTGAAAATTTTTAAAGGTGTACAAGCATCCATACATTAAATCGTTCTTTCTCCACCCTTCTTTATTTCTTCTTAGCATTTCAAGCTTATTACTTAAGTATCACAATTAGCTTATTGCTTGCTCTCAACCTGCTCCTATACCAGAACGGAAATTTAGCCTACCCAACTTCAGCACGGTGGTGCTTTGTAGCTAGACATTTTCCAACTGAACTAAGTGAGGACCCTCCCTCCACCCTACAGCATTCGATTTTTATAGGTGTACTTTTCTGAGTATTGCTGCATTCCGATAACAAAGACAATATATTCTTTTGTCTATTTTTATGTGTTTATCTGCAATTGACACAACAATATAGATACAAAATTGTCTTTTCAGTATGTTTTTATTGACCAAAGAGACGTTAAACGTTGTTTTGTATTACATTGTTGGCAAACATAAAAGTAACTGAATACACCGATAACGGTAAATCATCTCGAAGCCTTGTTTTGTTGAATGTTTGAAAGTAGCAAATACATGATTTGTTTAAAAAATATCTCACGCACAAAAATACATTTGATCCAATACTACCTACGTGAAGAATACGTCATCGATGGTAAGTTCATGCCAATAGCAGCTGCTAGCCAAAAGAAATTACTAAAACTAACTCACACGCACCATTAAGGTGATTTGCAGATTATCGACACGACTATGGAAAACTTGATGCTAATATTTAAAGGGCTCGTTAAAGTTAACCAATTAACTTCTGATCAAATGAGAAAAAAATCACATTGTCATCAGCGCATTCATCCTCCAACGACACTTCAGCAAGGTATACCTCTACCCCCTGCTGGTCGTCTTCATGACTTTTTAATTACCCGCTGACGAGTGGAACTATTTCATTTAAAATTCCATCAGCAGCTCATTTCCCTGGGAGATTTCCACTGTTGTAGAAATGTACCATCATAGCATAGCACTCCGAAATCAGAAGGAGACACAACTGAACGGCAACTAGGAATTGGAACGTGTCCGTATAAATTTGCATCACAGCTCTCCGCCTGAAAACTTTAGTTGGTAGGAGAGTCTGAAGCAGTACGAAAAAGAAATAGAAACTTTTCCCCAACATGCTGCCATAAAACCACCAAGTGAGGAAAGTGAAAAACTTTGTGTGTTTGTGCGTGTGATTTATAGCCCGTAACAGGTGTTTTAATTTTGATCATGCAGGATCGCCTTTTGCAATTTTGAATGGGAGGCAAAGGTAACAGAGATGGAAAATTTATGACATTTAGCAGATACAACATTTTCTCGCAACAGCGCTCCCTAACGTGAATGCAAATACTTCAACTTGAGAATATGGAAAATGCAAAACGATTTGGACTGCAAAACAACCGTATGGAATATGCATAAGAATCAAATCGAGATGCATTTTGAGCGTAGCTTCTTGCATGTTTCTGGAAGCCGATAAAAAGAGGTTACTTTGCAACCGGAGAAAGAAGCCCCAAACGACAATTTCATATCTCGAGCATTTGTGCTGATGAAGCTTTTCATATTCAATTTGAATCTTATTAGCATAAATTAAAATCTCGCGAAGATTTACGCATCCGTTTTCCACTCTATTTTGCATGTCTTTGCACTTTCTATGGCTGGACGGATGGTGCAAGGTACAGATAGGCACTTCTGATTGCACTTTTACTGCCCGGCACAGAAGCCAATGATAGCTTTACCATATCAAACGGAAGTGAATTTAGACGGCAGACAGTCGGATGCAAGACCTTTGTGCTTGAGTCACAGTGAGATGGATTCAAAGAAAATATTTCTAACAAAACGTTTCTAGATGTTTCGTATCCCTTACTATATATTATTGTGCATTTTAAACGAGTTATTGCATTCAAATTTGGCATGGTTTCCTAACCAACATTTTTGAATATGTCGTCAAATTTGGAATTAGGCAATTATTAATTTCAGGAAAACACGAATTTACCACGATATGTTTAGTTGTATGCTTTTTTGCCTTATGTAACAAATAATTATGTTGCCATTCCAGTGATAAAAAAGTAACGTTTACAATACAACTATAGAAATGAAACAGCGCAGCAGATGGTGCATATGAAACATAGGTTTAGTTTGACAATGGTCATGAACAAAAAATGCTTAGGCTTCAGTAGAACAAAGTCTTGTTAGTTTTCTAAAAAGTATTCATTGGCCAGGTTTGAACCATGAGCTCCAAGCTTACTAGATCCGTCATTTTCCCACTCGACCATAAAGGGTGTACCGTTTAAAATCCACACATACTCAAATTGCTCTAACTTTTGATCCGTTGGGTAAAATTAATTGACATTTAACGTAGACATAGTTTAAAGTGTTTTTTTTTAGGTCCTTGATTATCGTGATTTTCAACCCTGAGCTGGTTCATCTCCCGTCGTAGTCATTCAAATAACTTTTGGGTATTTTCGTAACTTGTCCGGGGATGAGATTTGAACTCGTGACTTTGGCGTGAGATGTATGGATGTTAACCTCTACGCCGGGGTAGTTTAATGTGTATTGTTTACACTCTAAGAGTTGATTTTATCAGGTGCGCAAAAGTTTCAAAATGGCGATGAAAGAACAGTGGGTGCGCGACAAAGTTTTGTACGAGTACTTTGAAAATAAGGATCTGTCGCATCGTGCCATCGAAAAAAAAGTTGGCAATCGCTGTTTCTGGTATCATGAAACGGTTTGAAGAACGTCTGACTGTTGACCGGAAGCGAAGATCCAGAAAAAAAAAATCCGTCAAGTCAACGAGAACGATCACAAAAGCGTGGTTGGGGCCTTTAAACGGAAACCGAACGCCTCAGTTCGAGATGTGGCTAAAAAGTGGCATGTGAGCAACAGACTACGTACTTCACGAAATCCATTTCGTGCATTATACAAAAAGATTTAACTACATGAAAATCAATAAGAATTTTTCATACAATATACGAGGCATTTGTTCTATGTACAAAATCCATGATTACGAAGAGAGGGAAGGCTAATTTACGAAAATAAATTTTCAGTGTAGTTTCGAGAGTTTCGTGGTGGCCGCAACTCCACTACCGATCAAGAACCGCAGCGGCAGGCCCTCCGATACGGTTGCAGAGGACAATGTCAAAAAGCTCATGAAATGGTGTTGGCTTACCGGAAAGTGAAGGTGCGTGAGCTAGCAGAACAAGGATTAGTACTAAGCGCACGCGCAAAATATTGGGCGAGATTCTGTATATGAAAAAGTTATCCTGCCGCTGGGTGCCGCGCATGCTCACTCCTGACCATAAACAAGAACGCGAGAGCACTTTGAAACAGTGTTTAGACTTACAGATGCGGAATCGGAAGGACTTTTGGCGTCGATTGGTAACTGTTGATGAAACCTGGATCCACTATAACCCACCAGCGAACAGAATGAGTGCCCGGCAATGGACTGAAGCCGGCACGAGTGCGTCGATGCGGCCTAGGGCGGCTCAATGGGTCGGAAAGATTTTGGCGTCGGTTTTCTGGGATTGTCATGGCATAGTCCATAGTCCATAGACCATCAACAGCGAGTATTTCTGTGCATTATTGGAGAGATTTATGGCAAAAGCACTGCAAAATTGCCTCACATGAAGAGAAAAATATTTTTTTGGCAAGACAATGCGCTGGCGCACAAGTGCATCACAACCACGGCTAAAATCAAGGACTTACGGCTCCGATTGCTTCCGCATCCACCGCATGCACTCGATTTGGCTCTTTCGGACTATTCCCAAACCTCAAAAGATGACTCATCAATAAAAAATTCAGCTCACGCCAGGAAATCATCGACGCCGCGGAGGAGTATTTTGCAGACCTTCCGGAAAATTACTTTTCGGACGGAATTAAGAAGTTAGAAAATCACTGGAATAAGTTTAAATTAAAGAACATTTTTAAAAATAAATATTTATTTTCTCGTTCCCAAGGAGGTTACTTTTCAACCCACCTAGTAGTCACCTTATGCAGATAGAATATCTCACACAAAAATCACTTTTCCGATATTATTTTGTTGATACGAATTGGTCCAACTAGTTCTGTATGGACGTCTGATAGATCTAGTTAAAACGTACAATTTATCTAAAGATTCTATGTTATTAGGTTTTATATCATATAAGTTCCACGTATTTTTCAAGGTTGTTAGGGATTTTTATAGTTCACTGTTTTAATTTTAAAAAAAAGTCTTTCTTCCAGTTTCAACACCAAATTCTGCCCTATGTATGGACTTTCAAATGCCATCGAATTTTGTTATCGAACCAACATTCTCATATACAAACACACTTCGCTTGTTTTTGTAATCTAAACGACCAATTTTTTTAACGTTATGACAAAAAAAAACGTCTACACATAAAAAACACCGAGTTTTACTTTACTAGTTTGCTAGCGTTGATTTAAATGTTTTAAAAGTTGAAGAATAGACATGGTAATGAATTTAATATAAAACGTCCGGATCTCCTTACCGGCTCCTCGCAGGTTTGTCCCAATATCGAAAATGAACTCGATCAATCGATATACCGATGTATCGCCATCAAACACGACTGTGTGGTTAGCCCATGCTCCACATCCAACTGCAACGCACTTGGCATGATTCAGATAAACAGCGCGATCCACCTCTTTTCGCTTTTCCGTCTTACATTTACATCGAACGGACCCAGATAGTCGACATCGGTATAGCTAAACGGCTGTAGATTCAGTGTAATCTGTTACACCGGAAGCGGAGCCACTCTCGGTACTTGAGGATTACAGCGATGCAGTTTGCACCACCCATAAATTGCCGAAACCTACCAAACAACTGCATCTGCGTGCGGAATGAAATACAACTGTAGCAACTCGTTCTTCCTCACTTGGCGATATTTGTGATCCACCCATCGGCCACACCGCAAAAATCGGTCGACTACGTTGGGCTGGGCTAGTCGTAAGGATGCCCTACAGCCCGGTGAAAATGGTTCTCGAGAACAAACCGACCGGTGCAAAATAAAGAGGTTTGGGCAAGACGGGTCGACCAAGTGAAAAGTGGTCTGCGGACCTTCCGTGTGATTTGGAGATGACTTGTCTGTACAACACATGTATAGACACCAAGGCCTAAGCTTGACCGTAAGTTACTCAAGCAAAACATAAATTTTGGTTGGTAAATGTTAAGACCTCAGAAAACGGATATGAAACAATACTTCGCTACGAAGGTTCGTTTTCTCGATGTGTAAGAAAGCGGAAATATCGACTCTTGGTTATCTTGTATCTTTGTATTGATGATACGAAAGTTTTTTGGGGCGGAGTGGACCCTACAAACAGCAATTTTTGATTTTGGCATCAACAGTTTGTCGCAGATTTGTATTAGCATTAGTTCCTCTCCTAAAAATTAAAAGTTGGAGAACCGGTAAGTCAAGGCTATAATATTCATCATGTACTTAAACATGACATGAATGAATTTATAATGGCAAAACTTTTCCCAGGGAAAGGCACTTAGGAAACTGATGGCAGGTATTTGTAAGTGAAACCAACAGCGTTGTAAAGTTTTTTTTATGTATATTTTAAAATTACAACGCCCATGCATGTACTAAAAAAGCTCTCGCTTTCGCTTGTATAAAACACTCCTTTAATTGTCAGTGAATTCAAAAGAGAACCGATCAAAGCAACCAAACAGGACGCCACCAGAAGGTGCCAATTTAAGTGTCTTGTTTTACGACGAAACATAGCAAATGAATTAACTTTTTGCTTGATGCTCCAATTTACGACGGGAAGCTGTCTGAAGAAAATGTTTTCCAAGGAAAACCATTTCTGATACGTGTTGGAAAACATTCCCAAGAGGGGTATTAAGGTGGAATGGGACGAAGGTCTCAAAGGGCCGGCACTGTGGATTTTTCAGAACAAAAATCTCGAATACTTTAAGTTTGAAATTCACGTTAGAAATTGTTTATCATTGTTTGCTGATTTGTATCACACGTGAATAAGTATTTTCACAAGTTTTCAAGATTTGTGTTCTAAAAATTCGAAGTGATGATGAATTTCATTCCATTGCACCTTAAAACGGGCGTTTTAAAGTTTATGACACTTGTCTCTGCTCCGCTCCTGCTGCGACTTCGATTGTAAAGTTGTTGCATTTGATTCACTTGTTGTGTTTTCTGTTCCCAACTGTGTTCTTGTTAGTCCGTGCCAGGGTTTCTCCTTCAAGAGTTTCAAATCGGGTGGGGAAAAACGATCCCTACCACAGATTAGCCACTGACTTAACCACAACAAGCCACTCCGATTTCGTGCTGCATTCGGTTTGACACCAAGCTGCTGGAAATTTTCTCTGAATTCTCGTATGAATCGAGTTTCGATCTCTGTGCGGTGCATCCGGAGTGAATAGATGCATTCGGTCACTGGGTTAGGTGAATGAGCAAAATGAAGCGCGAAATCGGAAACGTTTGTGCGGTGATGCGATGTTTGGTTTTGTGCCCGCAATGTGCACCAGAGATGCGTTCCATAGTTATTAGGGATGGACTGATGTTTCATGTGGTTTTTGTTCAGGAGAACAAGGGCACGTGACAAGCTAACCTCTATTTGTGAATCGCGTGCTTGTTTTGTGTGGTAACCATGGCAATAATTTTGCATAAATTCATTCGCCACCTCGTAAATAGGATTGGAGGTTTGGATCGATAGATCGATTGAGTCATTTCATTGTGTATTGAACTTATAGAGCCAAGTTAAATTAAACTTCTCAAGTCTAGAGTTGAAAGGTTTGAATAGAAAATTATGGTTACCACATGGCATAGTAATTAAATGTGAACGAAAAATATTAAGTTCCTTACACTGCGAACAAAACAAATACTTATGCACTGAAGTGTGCACTGAAAATAAAATTTATTTTATCACACGATTTGTTTTGTTCAACTCACCAATATATTCTTTGTTTTCTGAAACGAAACTGATTTGAGAATTGATCCTGTCCAAATGGGGCACTCTACTAACTCTAGGCTAAGGTGACCTGTGAGAAGAAGAGATTTAAATGAAGATGAACGCTTTTGTGACGCTTAAGTTTTATTTCGAGCTAAATTCATATTTTTTTCCGACAGAAGCAACACCAATTTGTTCAGAAACAATAGAACAGGAGCAACAATTGGCTGATACTTGAACAAATAAGGTTAAATTTGGTTGATGACTAGCAGTGCGAATATTGCTAACAATGTACGAGACCTGTTTTCAATGTACAAAAACTGTGTTTACAAAAGCGTAAGCGAATCTAGAAAAAAATATTTTCAGTGTACGAATTGAGACAAAAGATTACAAGAAGCAATAAACTATAAAGAAAAACCATGTTTTATTAATGAGTCGTTAATGAAGAACGTTATTATAGAATAAATTTTAAGCATAATTTGATGGAGCAATTAAATTCCAATAATCTCCAGCGTCTCTATCGGGAATATTCTGCAAAAGGCTAACATCATGTTTAACATATATACTTAGTACAAAACTATGAAACGATTCTTAGAACTTGACTGAAGTAGTTTCTGAAGATTTTCATGATTATCAGACGTGGTTTAAAACTTTAAAAACAAAACTGCCTGGGTTTTGATTTCGATAACTAACTGAATATTTTTAGCGTGAAAGTCAGATTCGCTAAAGACTTACCTGAAACTAGCTAACAGTGTATGGCTAACGCCGGGACTGTTTCTTCGCAGCCGGTTGTTACAGTTATGGCAGCAAACGCAAGACTGCAGATCTGTGGAAGGCCAGCAAGATATTGAACCTTGTAGCATTAACGTAACCAAAGATGGCGCATGTTTCAATTTGTTTTGTGCAAAATACAAAAACGTGATGGACAAATACAAAGTTCGAAAGGCCCAAACGGGGGCTAAAAGCAGAACTCTGTGGCCAAATCTTGCGCAAAAAGTTTTACTGACAGTTATGGACGATGACCGTATACCAAGGTTGATACCAAACAGATGCTAGGACAGGAGTTTTACTTTGCCAAATCCACGTTGGCCGTTCCTGAAACCATCCGGAAGAAGGAACTGTCCAAATTCACCCGGAAGTTCTTTGTCTATCAAGCGATCTGTGGATCTGGCCAAATGAGTCAGCCTTGACATCAATGCGACCGACCTTTGGCCCTCAAAAATTCTTATCACACACCTCCACGAGTCATATCATATATGAAAGATGGTGACGCTGTTGTCAATGTTGTCAATTTGACAATAGTGATGTGATGTGATGCGACTGAAGATCGTGTACCTGGGAATCATATTGGTTATTTTCCATTCTCATTCAGTGAATAATTCTCAGCACGCTTTAAGGTTCAGTTTTTCAGCAATTCAACTTTTCATAACTTTTCATATTCATTAAAATTGAACTTCTGAACTTCAAGTACTATTTCTATTGAAGACTGACATGCGTCTAATCTTCTTCTTATTTCGGTATAAAAGTGGCTTTTATTCTTAGGCTGGTTCACCGCCGTACATATCACACTCATCATTACACAAGCCGGAACCAACGGCTTTACTTCCGTTCCGAAGCAAAACCTGAACAGAGATTTTTTAAGCCTTAGGAAGACTGGCTTGCGCTTATAAGCAGTATAGGATTAAATTTAAATATTTTTGTTTAGTGATATTATTATAAGATATTGACGAATTTCACGCCAATTCATCCAGTGTTTGGCAGCACCCTCTCAGAATCCAATGAAACTTTGTGGGTGTGTAGACTATGTCTTTGCAAACAACTTTGCATACTTTGTTTTTTTCAAAATTTATTTAGACTACCATCTGAAAAGGGCTTAAGTTTTTTGATCGATTTTTTTTAAATCAACATAACTCAAAACGGAAAAGACTTACAAAAAAGTGATGTAAGGGTGACTTTTAGAAAATTGTCTTAACTTTTATGAAAAATTTTTAAATATTGTAAAACCGATTCTTACACGCTAAAAAAATAAATATTTTAAAATTTAGAGTCAATTTGTAAAAATGGCTATCTTAGAATTGGCTGAATTTTTTTCATAATTAAGGCAATATAATTGTCTAAAAGTTCGCAATAAAGTGCAAGATGAGCACTTTTAAGGAAAAAAAAGTTCTTTTAACAACAAATTTTTCAGGTCAACATAGCTAAAAAAAGACAAGACTTACAAAAAAGTGATGTATCGGTGACTTTTAGAAAATTGTTTGAACTTTTATGAAAAAAATTGTAAAATTGTATAATCGATTCTTACACGCTAAAAAAATATTTTAAAATTTAAAGTCAATTTGCAAAATATGGCTATCTTTGAATTGGACGAAACTTTTTTTAATTAAGGCAATATAATTGTCTAAAAGTTCGCCATACAGTGCAAGATGGGCACTTTTAAGGAAAAAAAGTTTTTCTAACAACAAATTTTTCATGTCCTATTTTTACCGTGTATCGTGTTATAATTTGGTCCTAAAACCTCACAGAAGCCAATTAAGTTTAATTATAATGACAATTTGGATTTTGTATGGGTCTTTGAATGTTGGAAAACCCAAGGCTACCATTTGGAAAGGGCTTATCTTTAATTTTATTTTTATTTTAAACTTTAGTGATAATACAATTAAATCAGGTGGTTGATCTTGTTTATTACCAAAACTTTGAAGTATATTACAAGAACGACAATAAATTGGAAAACAAAAGCTTTATCATAATATCTGAAGTATTGATCCATGACTCAGTAGCAGTTCAGTTGTTTATATCAAAATTACTAGATTTCATTAAACAAAGTTCAATATATTGCTCAAAAATTATTTTCATGTCAGATGGAGTAGCGGCCCATTATAAGAACAAAAAGAACTTTCCAGCTTATGCAATTTTAAGTCCAAGTATATATTGGAAGCAGAATGGCAATTCTTTGCAATGTTTCATGGGAAAGGTCCATGTGATGCTATTGGTGGTACTCTCAAGCGAATGGCAAAGAGAGCAAGCCTTGCTCAAGATTATGGAAACACAATCAAAACTTCTCGGGAACTATATGACTGGGCAGTTGAACAGATAAATAAAAATATAACAAATCTGATTTCTGCTTCATATCAGCTGAGCAGTATACAAAAATGTCAGAAAAACTTGAGGAGTTACATAGTCACGTAAAGATGATACCTGGTTCACAGGTTCATTGTTTTGTACCTATTTCAGAAAATCAAATTTCAGCTAAAAGGTTTTCTGATTCAGAGGATAATCCAAAGAAATTAACTTTGTATATGAAAGATTTATAAATTATATGTATGAAGCTATGTTAATTACTAATACGTGAAAATTAACAAATAAAAAATAAATAAAATTAAACCCTTACCAAGCAAAAACCTATGAGTTTTCATTGAAATAAACAGTATTTCGAAAATTCAGTCTAGCTGATTATTGTTTTTTTCTTCAATACATTATTTTCTGTATGACTGCTAAATTTTATTGGATTCTATAGGGGTGTTGAAGACCCTGCAAACTCGTCTAGCATGATACAGGGTAAAAATAGGACATGAAAAAGTTGTTGTTAGAAAAACTGTTTTTCCTTAAAAGTGCCCATCTTGCAACCTATGGCGAACTTTTTGACAATTAAGGAGTGTATCGAATATAAGCTATCCACATACATTTGCGTTGTACGCATGTATTTGTGATGGTTTTTTATGCTCTGAACACTGCTGTGCGTTTGACTGTCAGGTTTCTTTTGTTTACTTGTTTGTGCGGTTCAAACTCTGCGTTTTCAAAATGTCACGTTTTGAAAAGGAAGTGAAAATTAAGGTTCTGGACACATGGCTAAGTGAGAAGGGTATTACTATGCGAAAATTGGCGAAGCGGTTTGGAATTCATCATGCGAGTGTTAAAACCATCATTAATAAGTTTGGGGAACACTATTCTTTGGATGAGCTACCTTAAAAATGTTTACAGTTTGGGATTAGGATAAAATAGCTGCAGACATTTTTCTTCCATAAAAGCACTGCCGGACAGTGGGAGTTGGATTGTACACACACACACACACACACACACACACACACACACACACACACACACACACACACACACACACACACACTATTCTTTGGATGAGCTACCAGGAAGAGGCAGAAAACCCGGTTCTTCCAACCCGAAAGTGGAGCAGAAAGTGGTATCTCTAATCATGAAGAACAAATCAATGTCAATACGTGATTTGGCCAAAAAAGCAGGAACGAGTGTCGGAATGATCCAGCGTCTCAAGAGGCGAAACCACCTGAAGACCTACAAGAAGCAGAAAATCTCGAAACAAAGCGCAGAACAGAAGAAGCGAGCAGCAACAAGGGCCCGGAAATTGTATTCGCGTCTTTTGCAGCGTCCGGATGCATGCGTTTTGTTGGACGATGAGACCTATGTAAAGGAGGACTCAAAAACCCTTCCAGGTCCACAATACTTTACTGCCGTCGTTGGGGAGGATGTGAGCGATGCGGACAGGTCGATTCAAGTGGAGAAATTCGGTCGAAAGGTATGGTATGGCAAGCAATATGTTCCTGTGGTTTGAAGTCAACCATTTTTGACACTACCGGAACTATAAATGCGGAAATCTATCGATCTGAGTGTCTCCAGAAGAGATTGTTGCCTTTATATAAGAAGCATAGTACACCTCCATTGTTTTGGCCGGATTTAGCGTCGGCTCACTATGCCAGAACCACTCTCAATTGGCTTGCGGAAAAGGGTATAGATTTCGTAGAGAAAAATATCAATCCACCAAATTGCCCTCAGCTTCGACCCATCGAACGTTACTGGGCAATCGTGAAGAGGGTCTTCAAGAAGACTGGTAAGGCAGCTGGGAACATGCAGGAGTTCAAAAAAATTTGGGCTCAAGCGTCCAAAAAATGCGATGCAACACTTGTCCGGAACTTGATGAAGAGCATACGATCCAAAGTTCGAAAATTCGTGAAGGAATAACTTAAATTTCATCCGGTCTTCATTATGTTCAAGTTTAACCTCGTACAATAAAGGATCAATTTTTTATATGAATAAAATATCGGTTTTCAACATAATTTGAAAGAAAGTTTGTGGATAGCTTATTTTCGATACACTCCTTATATTGCCTTCATTAAGAAAAAATTTCAGCCAATTCTAAGAGAGCTATTTTTTGCAAATGGACTTTAAATTTTAAAATATCGAATCGATTTTGTTTTCATAAAAGTTAAGACAATTTACCCAACGGTAGGTAAACATGATTATACCCAACCTTGGCTTCCCACACTTAACTGCTCCGTTGGGTACTTTTTTCATAGTGGGCATACGTCACTTTTTTGTAAGTGTTTTCCTTTTTGAGTTATGTTGATTTAAAAAAAAATCGATCAAAAAACTCAAGCCCTTTTCAAATGGTAGTCTAGTTAAATTTTAAAAAAACAGAATATGAAAAGTTACTTGAAAAAACATAGTCTGCACACCCACAAAGTTTCATTGGATTCTGAGAGGGTGCTGCCAATCACGAAGACGAGTTGGCGTGAAATTCGTCATTCCATTACTTTCAGAAAGCATGGAACCAGGCTCTTCGGTTATTCAAATTAGTATCTTTTAAATGTTACTAGAAGGGTATCCAAAAATCTTTTGAAAACATGTTCTATGTCTGTTGCTTTCAAGAGAAAAAAATCGCATTTCTTTCTTATGAAATTTTATCAATGATAATTGGAATTATCTACTCTACTTTTTCAGCTTTTCTAGGTTTATTAACATATTACTGCAAACCTTATTTTTCTTTTCAATGACAAACAAATGGATGTTATATAGGTAAATCAATCATATAATATGCTTATATTATATTCTCTTGTGTACAAATTAACATAATCGGGATGTGGAAGAGACCATTAGGGCACCCGATTGAAGCAAATTGGATGAGAATGCAAACATCCTGTCGTTAACAGTTTGTGAATAGAGGGTGGGCTCTCCTCCCCACTCATTGGAAGAGAGATAAATAAAATTGATCGATAAATCGCATTTTTCATCAATTGTTCAATCTTGTTGTTGGAAGAAGACTCTTTTCAATCCCGTATAGGTTGCCTATCGATCCATCTAACCCATTTATGGCCATTATGCGATCGTTCAGTGGTTATTAAAGCTTGATCAAGTCAAATAGAGAGGAAAGGCCGTTACTGTTGGACTTTGTTTCCGTGCTACAATGAGGGCTAATACATATAATACATCATATTGGAGAGTTGAACTTTCCAAAAACAATGGAAATTCGCTCAATCGAAAAATATTGGAAAATGAACTGGAAATGAAAAAAAAAGTTATCTAAACTGTTGAGACAATTGTCGAAAACCTAATGAGAAGTGCCACGGAAAAAGTACGAGCATTTTGACTTAGAGAATGAAGTAATAACCTTGAAACATAACTTCAATATTATTCTTAATTTCCTGAAAATTTCAAGAATATCGAACTAAAGGAAAATTAATGGCGTCCATTTATTGTGTGTTTTATTTTTTCGAATACAACCTTTACTATAGTTTAGTACTTTATTTATTGCAGCTAAGTAGTTGTGGCATGATCAAAATAACATAACTTCATTAATTCCTTACCCAAATTTACTTCACCCACCCTGAACTGGGAGCCAAACGCGGCCTAATGGCTTTTCCCCAGCAACAGATTTAGACATCAACCGCAAATCCCCAGCAAGCTTACGCGCAATCCAAAGCAAAGACCCTTCCTAACCGGAAGGTAATTGCCTTATCATCAGTGCTCCATCGCAATGGATCGTGTGAAATATGTTTCAATATTTGATAGCTTCATCGGACTTATATATAGAGCAATGTAACGAAATCTGTCGTCGTGTCCCGAAATACAAAAAATAAATAAATGGAAAAGCATAAGTCGCTTATCGAAGGCGACCACAAGGAAAAACGATGCGATACCTCGGAAAACTTTTAGAACTTTATGTCCCACGAACGTTCGAAACAAAAGAAAAGTCGCAAAACTCAATTGCGATAAGGCCCGCCGTGCCACCCGACGACGTCCTGATAAGCAATCTTTCGGTACCTTTTTGTTTGGGTGGTCTGTGTGGTGCAAATGGGTGTGGTGACTGTCAAGTGTGGTTACTGAACGTTTATAGATAGTTATATATATTTTTTTTAAAGCATTCCGAAGAGTTCATTGCTTCCGTCTAGCTATGGGCAGTGGAAGTGGGATACGATTCGACTCACCATCATCATCGTTGACGTTTTACGAGGCCAATTTTGGAGTGGATAATTTGTTCTGGTCCATTAGAGGCCAAAATGGAAGAGAATGGGTTCAAATGCCGGAAACGACAGCAACGACAATGATGATGGTGACGGCAACGATGATGTCCACGCAATTGTTTCTTCTAAAGGGTGAATCGGTCAAAAATTGATCAAACATAACTAAATGCACGCTGATTATGTTATTATATAAATGATCAAACTTTCTAACTTTTTGATGTTCAATGACTGAAAAACTGTTTAATAAGGCTTCCGATTTTCAAATGATTCCTGTCGGGCTTACGTTTCATACCTGAAAAGGTGTGTCGATAATTATTGCGACACTTTAGATTTATTAGTCAATCGCTTATAGTTATCGAAATGAAACCAAACTTGCATAGTAGTTCAATATATGTTTTTTTTTTTCAACTTACATATGTCAGTTAAAATAAGGGCGAATTTGAGTAAAATGCTACCCATTTGCAATTGACGCCCTCCATCAGAGCCTGAACAGTCGTTTTCGGTACGTTTTTCTCGTTTTTTTTTCTTCAATTCATCATTATTTCCTTTTCATTCTTCGCCCCTCCCAGGGCAGTTCGGTGGGTTCATGTCTTTCGGTACACAATCCACAGAATTAACGGCGTATCACTTTCTGCACGGTTTTGGAGCCATATCGAGCCAAATCAATAGTTTTTGAGCGTGCTGTCTCAAAAACGCAAAAACCGTTTTTGGACGCAGTTTTGTTAATCTCACCGTTTATGGCACCGATGGTCACAAATCATTCACTCCGTTTGCCACAAGTTCAAATGACCTGAAAAATTAAGGTATCTTCGAAGCGAATTTCAACAGCTTCTTCCGTTTGAAACAGTCATCCACAGCAAACTCGCGAAATCTTACTGTCTCGGAAACTGCTTGAAATCCGATCCACTCCATTCATGAGGCAATACGGCTCCAGGGGCTGATCGGATCAAGTTAAAGTCACTTAAGAACCTCTCAGACGTCGCTGAGAGGCGCATGTTGAACTTGTTTAATAAGTTTCTGAAACTAAACATTGCACTATGATACGAATTGACAAATTTCGCGACAAAAATCGATAACTCGAAATCCATTAACTTTAGACACATGATATCTTCCGAAGATTTAATTTAAAAAATAAAATCTATCTCTTGGTTTGGGTGGTGACTAGGGTGGTCCTTTTATGTTAATAATAATTTTTTTAATTTTTTATTCTTATGATTTAGCGGATTTTGGTTTCTACAAAATTGAAGATATTTTAATTTAATAAAACTTTGCTGAAATAATTTAACTTCTATCTCTTCTACGTATCGTTTTATAACGGTTTTTCGAACTATCCTTAGGGTGGGACTTAAAAAACGGTTTTTTAGCTATAATTTTTTTTATTTAAATTTGAATTTTAAAACTCGGCAGCGATGACTTTAAGGGCATAAAATGACATTTTATGCCACATTTTTATGATACTTCCTTATTTGCAAATATTTGCAAACACGGAATACGTGAACTGGAAGTAAAAACTTCCATCTACAAGATCTATGCAAAATCGTGTGTTCCCTTGTGTCCCCTTTAGGAGAAAAACTTTAATTTTGAAATTGGTATTTTTGCTTTAGTTTACTTACATTTATTACCTTCTACAACTATTTTTATACACAACTAGCAACTACCTTTTCAATACTTCAGTTAGGCATAAAGATGAATTAATGTTCCAGAAACTTGACGGGCACTTGCGGAGTTGGGTACAGACGCCTCGTGAGAACGTAAGTGCTCTCATGGACGTGGAGCAAGGCAGGTAATTGTTACCCATTGTATCTATATTAATAAAATTGATTTTTAATAGGTTTGCGTCGACCATCGGCTGAATCGGTTGATTCGGTTGTGTCGATACTTTGTTTCGCAATATTTTGATATCGGGCGTAGCGTTTTGTCTATTGCTTCGGTTGCCTATTGTTCGTTGCGCGAGTGATCAAGTGAGCATTGAAGTCGTGGTTCACCTGGTAAGATGGTGAGGTACATAGTTGATTGTGATCAAAATTATTCGTTCGCCATGCTCGTCGGGCCACCCTATCTTGGAACAGGTAAACTGTCCCATTTTGTGAGTGACTCCAGCGGCATCCGTACTGTTGGTGTAGATCGGTCCAAGTTGGCTCACAAGCGTTGAGATGAATTACCTTGTTTTCCTAATGAAATACCTCTATCACACTCTGTGAGTGGTTGGTCCAGATCGGCTTTCGAACATTATTAAACATCTCCTAGTTTCCCAATGAAAAACCACTATCACACTTTGTAAGTGGCCCCAATAGCATCTTACTGGTGGATTAAACCGGTTAATATCGGCTTTTCAGCATTATTAAAAATGATTTTGTTTTCCCAATGAAAAACCACAATCACACTTTGTGAGTGGCCTCAATAGCATCCTTACTGTTGGTTTACATCGGTTCAAATCGGAGATCGGTAATAATTTTTAAACATTTCACTTGACAGCTCATCGTTTACCAAAACGAACCCTGCTGCCACCCAATCCTGTTATCCAGAATCCCAGTGGTTTCTCGTGGAAGTGCAGTGGACTCCACGGATTCCAATAAAGCGAGTATCACGTCAACATATTCCTACCCTTTCCTTACTTGACCTGCACTCTAAAGATAGTTAGAAAAACAGTTATAAAACGATACGTAGATGAGATAGAAGTTAAATTATTTCAACAAAGTTCCATTAAATTTAAATATCTACAATTTTGTAGAAGCAAAAAATCCTCTAAATCATAAGAATAAAAAGTTGAAAAAAGTATTTTGAATCTAAGAGGACCACCCTAGTCACCACCCAAACCAAAAGATAGATTTTATTTTCTAAATTAAATCTTCGGAAGACATCATGTGTCTGAAGTTAATGGTTTTCGAGCTATCGATTATTGTCGCGGATTTTGTCAATTCGTACCATAGTGCATTGTAGCGGTAGATTGAAGACGGGTGAGAGTTATTGCCATTCAAAAACCTGGTAGACCCGCATTCGGCCAATCTCCTATCGACCCATAGCGATGTTATCTTGTATTTGAAAGTTGTTGGAGAAAATAATCCTTTTCCGTCTGGAAAAATGGGTTGAGACGAACAACGTGCTTTCAGATACTCAATAAGGTTTCCGTAGGGGTAAGGGAACGAACGACTGTATCGCGTTGCTTTCCGCGGATATTTATTTAGCTTTTGCTAAAAAAAGAGCAAATGGCTTCTGTGTTTTTGGATATCAAGAGAGCTTTTGATTCAGTATCTGTTGAAGTTCTTTCAGATAAACTCCAGCTTTGTGGCTTTTCATCATTAATGAATATTTTTTTGTATAATTTGGAAACTCTACAGCTTCCCGATTCCGCAACATGGGTTTCCCCCAGGGATCACGTTTAAGCCCTCTTGTGTATAATTTATAAGTCAAATAAGTTGATGTTTGTCTAAGTGACTACTGTATGTTGAGAAAAATTGCAGATGACGGCGTAGTGTCAGTCATAGGGCCCAATGGGTCGATGGGATACCTTAGATAATTTGTCTACTTGGGCTCTACAGCTAGGTATCGAATTCTCTACGGAGAAAACTGAGTTGGTAGATTTTTTTCAGGAAGCATAACCCAGCACAACCGAAGCTTTGGGGAACATCTATAACTCATTCCATGTCATTTAAATATCAAGGGGTCTGGGTAGATTCAAAGTGCACCTGGAGATCTCACATTTAGTATGTGAAGTGAAAGTGCCACCAAAGGATCAACTTTCGTCGAACAATTTCTGGAACCAGGTGGGTAGCACATCCGCAAGATCAAGAACGATGTATCAGACAACGGTTTTGTCGGTCTAACGAATAGATCTACTGAATCGGAAAGTGAGGTTGCGTGAGTTAGCTGAATCGTACAGATATAAAAAAAATCAGTGGAGTTGTGTATAACACACGACCGGTTGACGTAGACTACGTTAAATCATTTGATTAGTTTCTTTAGTTTCGTAGCGGAACATTGCAACGTAGGTATTGTCTCCGAGGATCGGTACATCCTCGTTTCGGAGGGTTTTCCGTTTGTCCGATTTTACCGTGCTTCCGAAATTTGCGCATACGGTTGGCATCAAATCGATTAAGCATCGTACTTATTCTCATTTTTAGTTTCTCAAAACCTATTTGTTCCTAGAAGTAAAACTCTTATCCAATGCGAATCGTTAACACAAGAGAATAACTATTCATAACAGTACTAAGAAATGTACAGAGAACGTTACTTCAGAATATCATGTTCGAGGATCAAAACGTTGTCTGTGATAGGGAATTTCTTGATACTTGCCGGAACGCAACATTCCTTAAAATTTTCCAACACCGATTGATGGATATGTTCGCGAAAACATACATCTTTTATTTAACTTTTTAATAGTCCGCATTAGAATTGAAACCTTCTCGGTCTTTTCACGAAGAGGGTTATTTCTGCCGTGCAGGTTGCGCTCCAGATAATGATGGCTACCAGCATATCACACACACACACTCAAGCACCTTATTTTGCTCCTCGTGGTGGCACCCACCGGCTGGCTACAAATCATCACCGGCTTGGCCAACCGACTGGCTAGCACACCACTGCATATTTAATGGCTGCCTAGCAACAGTTGCCTAGCCAAGGGCTTGCTAGCAACAGCATCAGAGCAATCAGCTACCTAACCACTGGTTGGTCGCCAGTGCACCTTCTGTGGTATGTTCCACCACCTGCTACGTTGGCGCCTTGCCACACCGCACTACAGGTTTCATGCCATCGGGGTTGCCTTCAGACTTCATACCATTGCCAGCTGCTGATCCTTGATGACTTGATGAACAGCCCAGCTCCAGTACTGCGACACTAATGAATAAAATTGCGAAGGTGTACCCTTTTTATATCGTTCAGTGCTACACATGAGCCCTCCCTTACTTACATTTGAAATCTGTGACAGGAAAGTACTGTGCATTTAGTAAAAGCCTGCAAAAAAAATTCTAAGACATTACCTTTTATTTTCTCTATTCTCAATAGTTTAAATGTGTTAAACGATAATGTTTGATGATTGAATTGTAAATTTCCAACCAATTGATGTAATCATCTTACAAATCTGTTGAGCATTTACCAAGTTATAAGCGTTTAATTTGTAACGATATTTCGTGATGGTCGATTATTTTTAGATTTTCAATTGACACTGTTGGCTTTTTATTGCATGGGCATTTGTCCATAAGAAAGCTCTGTTCAAAATGGCTGCAACGTTTGCTCACTACTAACCAAAACTAATAACGTTGTGATGATTCTGAACAGTGATTGGCTATGTTTAAACCGGAATTTTTGCGTCGATGTTAACAATGGAACAAACATGGGTCCATATCTTCACAACGAAATCAAATTGATCGTCATCTTAGTGGATAGAGCAACGGAGGTGAATCTCGTCCAAAGCGCCTGAAAGCACAACAATCAGCTGGATAGGATATGGCCTCGGTTGAAAGAAAGATGTAATTTTCTGCGTTATCTAATACACATAAATGGAATGATAGTTTAAGCATAAACTCATGGGTTATTTCTCTGAAATTTAAGCCATATAACGCCTGAATTTAGTCTGTTGTATGGAAGATTGCAAGCAGTTGTTCACGCTTACAAGTGAACGAGGGGAAATTTTACACGCCTGTTAAAATTCATCATTTTTTTCTGTGTGATATAACATTCATCGACTATCTTAAGAAGGGAAATACCATCAACAGTGAATATTATGTAGCGTTATTGGAGCATTTTAATCAAGAACTCGCGGAAAAACTGCTCCATATGAAAAAGAATAAACCACTGTTTCCATCAAGACAACGCACCGTGCCAAAAGTCAATCGAAACAATGGTAAAACTACATGAATTGACCGTATGCTCCAGATTTGACTCTCAGCGACTACTCGCTGTTCGCAGACCCCTGAAAAATGCTCGCCGGTATAATAAAAATTCATTCAAATGAAGAAGATATCGCGTTCTACAAAGGTGGTAATGAAATGTCAAAGCGACGCTGGAATGATTGTGTTGCTCTTGATGAAGATGTGTGTTTGTGTTTTTTTTTTGTTAGGTCCAGAACCTTTCAGCCCACCTGATTCCTTATACAGTAAGATGGTTCAAAGGCTTCAGAGGTTTTACGAGGATTCCTGAAGTATTATGACACAGATTCAAAAACTTGAATCCATTTTTCTCTAGAACATTTCAACAAAGTTCAATATACTTCTACGTGATTTGCTGAGCTTCAATATTATTTCTTGTATCCCTCAGACATTGCTGATGTTCAGGGTGTTATTACTACTATAATTGAATACCTGCAAAAATTGAAAAATACTCATTTAAGTTCTATGAAGCCTTTGAAATTCTATGTTTTGTCCATTTTAATACTAACTACCCTAAACATAAGTTGGTCTCTCTTAACTTATTTACGTTTTGGTGCGAGCTCAATTATTTGGTTACCTCTCCACTTGCTTTTTTGATAATCCAATCTAGTTATCTCAGTAAGTCATACAAAATTACGTTCACTCAAAGATGGCCATGTGGAATGCAGATGAGTGCTGCAAGTTGGGTGGAAGATCAAATGGATTAAATAGTTCTTGGGAAACAAAAAAAAAAATAAAACTCCTCCTAGCATTCTAGCTTGTTTTGCCTTTGACACTTTTAAATAGTATATTTTATTTGAAATATTTTATAATCGGATTAGCTTGAAAAAAAGCTTTAAAAAGCTCTAGGCTTCTTTCAAAAATCTTGTAAATTTCTGAAATGTTTTAACAAACAGCATCAATCCAATTACGATCCATTTCGTTTCCTAATTTCAACTTTCTCTCCCAAACCAAAACCCCTAATGTTCGACTCACCTACTTCAAACGGTCTTTACTAAGAAGAGAAGCAGCCATTATGACAGGTTTACCTCCTCCTAAGCCAGGTGTGAATCCTGACCCAAGATACCACCACTACTTCTACTGACCAAATGCGATAAGGAAAGGACTTTTTACCCTTTTTTTTTTTTGCTTACAATCCAATCAACGAGTCAGCTCACTTTTAGTAGGAATCTCCAAACAAACCAAAATCACCATTCCATCCTTATGGACACCATATCTCCATGTTGGGAAGCTATCGGAAGTAAATATCCTCATGAATATCTTATGGAGGCTTTAGGATAAGAGAGTGCTGTTTTTTTCCAGAACAACTAACGTCATCGCACGACAGGAACAGTAGTGTCTATTCCTGACACCAAAGCATTATCGCATGTCCAGCAGGATCCGTTGTCTGGACGATGTGAGGATTATTTATACACAACCCAGAGGCCAGATAAAAGAAGAAGAAAAAAACGCGTTCGGATGAAAGGGTTTTTTTCTAGCACCGAATGTGATAACAAAAGGAAGTTGATCAATTTGTGCGGAAATGACATCTCTGTTGGGAGTACCACCAAACGGTGATGAGCTTGTTAAAAATGATACGTCTGTCTGACGGCAGATGATATGTTTGGTGCAATTATTACTTTGATTTCTGTTATGGCCCTATACAATCAGACGAAGGCGAAGGTGAAAGTTTATCAATTAGGGGGACCCTTGTTCACGCCGTAAAAGCAAGCAATAAAGAAGTTACCTCTACCCTTCCTTTCTTCCTTCTGATAACATGCTGACATATTGTATAATGTCCTCCCACTTTGGGGTCGGAAAAACTTTTTGGGTGTGCGATCTAAGATTGACTCCGTGATGAACTTTAGCAGTTTCTGATGACAGAAACACAATCTAGCCAACAAGCTGTCTCGGTTGAGATGTTGGACCGGATGGTGGACATAAGTTATATAGACGATAAAAATCTATTTTTCGGTACGTAGTCAAAAGCATATAAAGCTGAAACTTGAGAATAAGGGAAATGCATGAAATAGATGGGTCCTGAAAGATGAAACCGAAACTATACGAAATTCGATAAGAGAAATTATCAAAACATATCACGCCCCATTGAAGCGAAATAAAGCATTAACATTGTTGTATGTTTGTATGGATTCAATATTAAAGCTCACGTTGTTTTCGCCGTTAATAATTAATTAACGAATTAAAACGCTGTATGGCCTGCTAAATTTCCATAACCATTTCCTCAGAAAAACATAAAATATTAATCAGCTGCCAAGAAGAGAAGCAGTTCCAAAACTCCTCACACACGGGAAGCATTTTCCGATGAAATTGACTCAGTGCGCTCGATTCAAAGTCCGTTTTGATTCCGATCCCAGCGGCCACAGTTGATCGCAGAAGGGAGTTGCAGGCGAGTGCGGTGCCGTTTATATAGCGAATGAGAATTTACAAACAAATAGTGCCATTTTGATCGTTGGCCTATAAGATGACCATGATTGCACGTTTCAGCTACCTCATCCCACCCATGCGCCACCATGACTCGCGAAATAAATGCACGTATCGTCAAATGGGAAACTAACCGGCCGGAATTTTCCTAATATTCAATAATGGACAAAATTAATTGTAAATAAAGACCGAAGGCGTTATTTAGCGAAATTCAAAGTTTGTTTATAAAATACATTAAAGGGAGCCAAACTTTTTTTTATACAATCATCTATAAACAGTGAACGGTACCTACGATGGCGGGGTGGACGGTTTTATGTGCTGCCAATTTGATCGGCACTAAATTCACGTCAATAAAACCAGTCGTTAGTGCAACTGGGATTTGCATCACAATACTCTGGTAATTCAAGGTTCTCAGCGTGCTGCACCGATCGTCAGTATCTCGAATAGTGAAAGATTGAAGCGAGTCTGAAATGGCTGTTAAATCGACAACCACTTTTCCAACTGTTCCAAGAAACAACTCGCTCGCAGAGATTAACGCACACTGCACTCGTAAATTAATTACAAACCATTTCCGACAGCTGTCGTGGAAGAGTTAGTGGCATAGCGTAGTGCTCGCCTCGGGAGACCATCCTTCTCAGATGAATGACGTCCGCACCGGCGTTGGCATGCTATACTTAGTGGAAGTAAAATTTCTGTCGAATCATGGATAATATCAAAAAGATTGATATCGTAGGGTCGTATGGTAAACAATAAATATTTACCGAGAATAAATCGTCAACTATTTTTATATGATTAAAGCAGCTAAGCTAGGTAGTTTTATATGTTCTTTATTCTAAGCCAGGCTTATCCTGAACTTAAGCTCATCGAATACTTTATTTAGACTAAAAGCACTCAGAAAAGTTCATTATTGCCTGTTGTCTGATAAAAACATGATCCATGTGGCTCAGCAGAGAAAGAGACAAAATAACTACCGGCTGACGGATACGGAAAAAAATACACAGGTAGATGTCTATATTAGTCGACAGAAGGCTCCCATCTAGGATATGGCCCCACTCACTCACTTCATCCGAATATTGCTCAGCTACAAAAACATAGCCTATATAGTTTGAAGCCTAAGACACCAGATGAGGGACAATTTCATTATGAAAATCATGAGTCTTTTTGATATGTTCATCTAGAATGACAAACGTACGAGCAGAACGTCTAAATCACAGCGTATTTCCTTTTATGAAAACGCGAGAATTGAGCGTAAAAAAAAACTTTTATTTATAAATGTCACCTGCTTCTCTTTCCGCTTTTCAAAACACCAATGAGCAATGACATAACTCTGCTGCTGTGGCTTCGGCTGCTATGGCGTATTCGGAAAATCGAGATGCCTGGGTGAAATGGTTGCCTGGAAAAACAGGATACCAGGTGCAGATCGTATTACGGAATGAATTAACAACCTGACTCACAAAGCCTCTCTATCCTTTCTACTCTGAATAATAGGTAATCCAAGGAATGAACTTTTAATTATGAGCAATCGGTGGTTTCTTAATGTCAAAAAAAAACTGTATAGGCAAATTAAATGATAACTTAGAAATTTAATTCCAACGGCAGCTGGAGCCGAGCCATCAATCCAAACTATACAGATGAGTACAACATCTTTCGATCTAAGTTTCAACACACTTGAATGTGACTGAAATTCGTTCACTATCATAAATATCGAACGAACAATTTGCAGACACATCCAAAGGGAGATAACCAAAATGAGAATAACTTTAAATCTTTCGTGCCAAGTCACAAATGTCCACAGAAGAGAAAACATTCATGGAAAGCAATGCCCTTCCTCTCAAAGAAAAGGGAAGTTAAAAAAAAATTAACAACATCTATCTGTTTTCAACCGATGTTGATTATTTTTGATTAAATTGAGTTAAACTCATTTAACTTAAATCACTTGTTTTATGCTAAATTGTCGTTCCAAATGGGATCCGAACCATGAAGCTTATATGACACTAATCCTTCTTTTATCGAATGAATCCTCCGTTGATATATTTCATTTTAAATCATCGAAATCGCATTTCCAAATGACAGGTTGTTTGGTCAGACGAATCAAAGTTTGAGCTGTTCAACAGAAAACGACGACTGCGAGTTTGGCGGAAAAGCGATGATCTGGTTCTAATCAGTGGTATTATGACGGCAGATGGGTATATAGATATTCTGAACGAGAATATGGAAGAATCTTTGCTGAAAATGGGTCGGGAAGATAATTACATTTTTCAGCAAGACAACGACCCAAAGCATACGGCCAAGAAAACACAAGCTTTTTTCCGTGCCTGTCGGATTAAACCCTTGGAATGGCCTCCCCAGAGCCCGGATTTAAACCCAATTGAAAATCTCTGGGCAATTCTCGACAATAGAGTCGAAAAAACCCACGTAACAAACAAGCAAACATATTTTGCGGCACTGGAGCAGGCCTGGAATGAGTTGGATCCACAACACCTCAGAAACCTAGTCGAAAGCATCCCGAAACGATTGCAGTCCATCATTGAAGCGAAGGGAGGTCATATTGACTATTGAAGAGTTGATTCCAACTCTTTCGATTATTTTTTTTATTCATACATGAAGTGGATCTTTTTTTATGTCATACGTATTTTACTAAACTCCAATAATTTTGTTTTTTATTTTATGCAAGGAATAAAAGTGATCGTTATTTTTGTACTGAAATGGTTCGTCTATGTTTATTTTTCAGAAACATGTATTGGAATACCCTACTTTTTCAAAAATACGTGTTTTTTTCTCAACAATAATACATTGATCAAAGGTGGATCTTTATTTTTGCCGGTCACTGTACGCTTACTTTCCTACGCTTGATCATAAAAGAATGTCCCTAATCACATTGTCGCTGGTTTAAATAATGATGATATGGTTTAAGAGGATTCTAATTGTTCCATTTATCCCATGTTGAAATGGTTGTAAGTGGTAAGAAGTAAACTTAAAGTTTATGGTTCAAACCTAGTTCATGAAAACCTTTTTGAAAACCGACAACAATTTGTTTTACTGAAGCCCAAGATTTTATTGTTTATGACCATTGTCGAACTTAAATTATGTTTCATAGGCTACACCCTCTGCACTATTTCAATTCTATTGTAGTATCCTAAATAGTTTTCAATTACCGGCATGGCAACATTATTATTTGTCAAGTTAAAGCATACATGCATACAATTAAATATTTCGTGTTACTTGGGGGTGAACAGAGTTTTGTAAAGCATTAATTTTTGCACGTGATTTTTAACTAGGTTAATTACGAATAAAGTTCGAACTTCTTTATTTTAACGAATAAACAAACTCTTCAGACATTTTAAAATTGCAATTGTTGCAAACCAATTTTTCCATAATACCATTGCCCGATTTTTCCATAATACCAATAGGTGTTGGATTGAGTACACACACATCTGTTATCATATGTTACTAGTTGAATGCAAAACTATGAACAGTACCCGCATATTTGAAAACAAAATTATGATTTATATCAAAATTATTTAATTTCTAAGCGTGAGAATTGATGTCATATTGATAACATAATTTTAAACTGGTTCAATAAATTTCCTCGCATCATAGTGATAATAAAATCAACATTTATTACGATATTCTACGATTATTATTTTTTGGTATTCACTGTGTTTCTTATTTTAGCTGTTTATTTAGCTTCAAAAATAACACATTCAGTGGACAAACAATGATAACCTGGTATTAGAATAAAGCCTGTCCAAGTTGAAATTCGGGCACCAAAATAATAGCAGCATAAAAAATTTACACATAAGTCAACAAAACCTATTGTTGATTTTACAATAATGGAGTTATATCTACTTTAGAAACAGTTGCTTACAATATTAATCCTTCTTTCTGTAAAATTCTCGAAATGTCTGGGGTACACCCGCCATCAGCATTCGTACGGTATCCTCAGATACGCCCGCCGTGACGATTCTCCATCTTCTCTTGAAATCATCGGTACCATTCGCTTTCTTCTTAGTATCGAAGAGTTTCCGCTTAACTAGAGCCCAGTACTTCTCTGTTGGGCGAGGTTCTGGACAGTTTGGTGGATTGGCTGTTTTTAGCACGTATTTGACCTTTTGTACCTTATACCATTCTATTTATTTATTTCATCAACCGAACGTAGACATATACAGTTACAGTATTTTCTTCTTTCTTGTTTTACATTTTTGGCTTAGAATTATGGAAATAGAAATAAAAACTAAGTAGTGTCTGCGTTTCTATTATTTCTTCCTCGGAGTTGTGATTCCGAATGGTGTTAAAATATTGTTTAAGTTTATGCCTGGACATTGTTAAGTCAACGGTTTTGCAGTATAGATTGTAAGAGGCCATCATTTAATTTAAAGACTGTATTCGATGAAATTTGGACACACGCAATTGTTCGAAACTTTTTAGCGTGTGGGTAAAAATTATTGAAATTTTAACTGAATGTATTTCATTGTGTTATGTCAATTGTGTAATGAGTTTTGTGACAATCGGTCGAGTGATTTCAGTGATGGCTTCGTATGAAGAAATAGTGCGCCAACAAATTTTGGGCACTCACTTCGAAAACCCAAACGCTTCTCATCGATGGATCAGAAAACAGCTCGGAATCGCACATTCAACCGTATCTCATGTGATCAAAACGTTCATGGACCGTAAGACAACCAAGCGAAAAAATTGTAGTGGCAAAAAACGTAGCACATCAAATCCGGAGAAGGCCAGGATGGTATTGAACCAATTTAAGCGTTATCCCAACATTTCGATCAGGGATGTTGCGAAAAAGGCGAAAGTTTTAGTTTGTTTTGTGCAGAAAACAATGAAACGTTCTGGATTACATGTGTAAAAGGTCCAGAACGCACCAAACCGGAGCGATAAACAGAATTCGGTGGCCAAAACTCGTGCAAGAAAACTGTACAGGGAGTGGCTCACAAAACCGTTCTGGATTGTGATGGACGATGAGACCTACATTAAAGCCGACACCAAACAAATGCCAGGACAGGAACACTACGTCGCCACCTCTAAGTTGGCCGTTCCGGAGAGTGTACGGAAGAAGAAACTGTCGAAATTCGCCAAAAAAATCCTTGTCTGACAAGCGATCTGCGGATGTGGCAAAATGAGTCAGCCCTTCATCACCTCTGGGACCGTCAAAGGACAAATCTACAAGGACGAATGGCTCCAAAAACGACTTCTGCCCTTCTTGAGATCTCACGATGGCCCGACACTGTTTTGGCCGGATTTGGCATCTTGCCACTATGCCCGGCCCGTCTCAGACTGGTACAAAGATAATAATGTAGTTTTTGTGCCAAAAGACGTCAACCCTCCAAACACTCCGGAACTTTGCCCAATTGAAAAATTTTAGGCAATCATGAAGGCAAACCTCGTTAAAACTCCAAAACTGATAGAAAATGAACTTGAACTAAAGAAAGTGTGGTTAAAAGTAAGTAAGCAAGTCGGTCCTATCATTGCCCAAAATTTGATAAAAGGGGTCAAGGCAAAGGTGCGGGCATTTGCGTTGGGAGAAGAGGTTCAATAAACCAATGATGTCAAAACTTAACCATTTAGTAGGACTTTATTTCCAGAAAGTTTGAAAAGAATCGGGCTCAAGGAAAATTTTTGGTAACCTATTTTGTGTGTCCAAATTTCATCGAATACAGTCTTTAGTGGCCCAAATTTTGCATAATTTGTACGATGATGGTTTATGGAAAATAAATTTCGCTTTCTTAGTTGTCGAGTAGGAGCATAGAAATTTAAATTTGAAAAAGAATGGTTGAGTGCATGGGGTGGGGTTGGTTTTAAATTTGTTTTAAAACATTGCATATTCACGGCGTTCTTTTAATGTCTGGATGTTTATAAGCATGCAGCGTGCTTCATATGATGGTATTGACCTCACATAGGCAATAAAGAGTTAAAGAGTTTTAATTGTAAAAGGGTCCTGAAAGTTATAGCAAAATCGCTTGGTGAAGCCTAACATATTGTTTGCCCTGTGAATTATTGTGTTGTAATGGTCAATGAATGTAAATTTGGAATCTAAGATAATTCCTAAATCCCTAACTCTTTCACTTCTTTCTACATTCTGATTTCCTAATGCAATTGTAATGTTTGATTATGTTCTTTTTCTGCTAAATGATATTAAGTTGCATTTTTTTACATTCAATTCCAATAGGCTTTTTTTACACCATTCCTTCATTCTTAATCTCCAAAAAGAGCTCCATGTCGTCGGCATAAGTTAGTACATTAATTTTTTTGAGAATGAAGGAAATATCGTTTACGTACAGAATAAAAAAGAAGAGGTCCTAAATGAGAACCTTGAGGGACACCTCAAGTGACTTGAATAGGATTCGATTTCTTTCCGTTAAGTTTGATTATTTGTTGGCGATTCGTTAAGTATGATTCAAGCCATTTCAGAAGTCCTGCCTCAATTCCCATTTTTGTTACTCTTTAAACATTGGTATGTCAATGCGGTCAAATGCCTTGCTAAAGTCTGTATAAAGAGCTTCTACATGTGAATTCAAGCAAATTTGTTGAGGTCGAACGACCTTTAAAGAAGCCGTGTTGCTTGCCAGTTATTCTATTTTTGATTTGTTGAAATAATTTTTCGTTGACAATTGCCTCGAAAAGTTTTGGAATGCATGAGATAATGGCTATACCACGATAATTACGTACGTCTGATTTCCTTCCAGATTTAAAGATAGGGACTAAAAATGAGTTTTTCCATATTTTTGGGAACTTTCCAGATTTCAATGACATATTAAAAATCCAAAACAATGGAGCAGTACGTTCCATTGCTAGATTATTCATAAATACTGGAGGAATCCCGTCTGGTCCAGGGCCTTTCGAGGCGTCTAAATTATTTAGAGCCTGTAAAATATCCTGCACTTGAAGCTGATTGACGCCAATGTCCCTTGGCAAATCAGGATAAAATGCAAAGTAATCGCGGTCGCGATCTTCTTCAGAAAATGTTGTATAGATTTCTTGGAAAAAGTTTGTAAATAGGTTACAATTTTCTTCGAAGCTATTCCCGAAATTGTTGGATTTTAATTTGGTTTCTACGTGATTAAAGAAGCTCTGTTTTTGAATTAAACTCTTCAAATGCATTACTGGTGGCAAAATTCAATTGATCGCATATGTCCAAATAGTTTGCTAAATTTTCACTGTTAATTTTTTTATTGTAGGTTTTATGAGCTTCTTGCTTGCGATTGATAAGTTGTTTCATTTGTCTGTTATACCAGATTAGATATTTAGTATTTCTGTGACGCCGATTTTTCTGCAAAGGTATTCTTGTAAAATGATTTCTGTTAAAATTTTGTTAAAATTTTAAAATCATCAGAAAATCGAACAAAGCAGAACAACAAAAACCAACCACGATATCACAGTTAAGTTTGACAGCTGTGGCCATTTGTCCGTATGCTGGTTTTCATGACAACCAATAGATTTTATGAAGGTTCGTAGTGGTCGTAGCATCTATCACTAGAACATTTTCAAATTCTTTATGGTCTTATAAAGGTTTTATTAAATTGTTTTCAGTACCATCTATAGACCATCTTTGTACAAATTTTGGCTTTAAAGAAGCATAGAGGAGGTGTTAGTAGACAAAACAGTTATGAATGTAGTTTTATCAACAAAGTTAGGATGAATGCTAAACGGCTGGAATAAAACTAAAATTGTTACATGGGTTTAGAGTTGAGAGCAAGCAATCAGCTAATTGTGAATGCAAAGCTGAAAATGCTGAAACGCTAAGAAAGAAGATGTTAAGAAGATGCAAACTGAATGTCTCGTTGATAAAGAAATAAATCAATCAATTTCTTGGCATTTCAAGCTAGTTGCTCATCACATTTAGCCTATCGCGTGATTCGCAAAATTGAGAGCTTGCGGTATCTTTAGTAGGCTGTGCTTTCGAGCGAAGAAGACGCATTTTTTCTCCGTCAAAGTAATAATGTTTTTAAAACTGATATATTATCGTGCTTTGAACAGAAATTTAATTTTTAAGTGTATCAAAGTGCTTCTAAACGGGATTTGCTCACTGGCGTGGGAAAGTCTGGGCATTCCCGGTCCATTATCGGAAGAACGGAAGAACCGTATCAAAGGGTGAAGAAAGTGTTTTTCCACTTTGTAGCAAGTGAACGGATGATTTTTGTTGTCTATTGTTGTTGTACATACTTAGAAATTCTGAATTATGCACTAGACGTAAATCATGTTTGTAAAAAGTCGGGGAACGTAGAGAAAGAATTCGTGTAGAATTATGTCTCCTGAAACGAATTCCTGAAGCAATTCGTCGAAAGAAGTGTTTGAATTGAATTTATTTTCTCATCTCTTTCAACCCATTCTTATGTGCTAAAGGACGCTTGCATGTGTCGGTCTCAGTGGACAGAAATTTAAATGACATTTTGGTAGTGTGTTCTTAAAAAAAGACAACAGTTTTGAAGTTCGATTAGAGTGGCCCCATAGCGTGGGATTTTGATTTTCGGTAGTGTGAAGTGAAAAAAAAAATGTTTAGACAGCATGCTATAAGTTCCTAACCCAGACCAGGAATCGAACTCAGTCAACTTCGGTATGATATTGTTTTGTAGCTGACTTTCACCGACTGAACTAAGAAAATAGGAAGTTTGGAAGTTGGAGATCACAGTATAAGATAATTCTAGCAGGGAAAATGTTCCTATATAAATCTCGTCACTTCGAAATCCGAGAAGAATGTTTTCGAGTAGAATAAAAAAACAATGAAATTTGCGCTACTGGGAGGGTTGGTTAGTAATCATTATTAAGAAAATAAACCAATAGTCTTACAATCGCATC
This sequence comes from Aedes koreicus, assembly GCA_024533555.2. Lineage (NCBI taxonomy): Eukaryota > Metazoa > Arthropoda > Insecta > Diptera > Culicidae > Aedes > Aedes koreicus. Next base: position 315,117 of record JAHHFK020003989.1, read on the forward strand.
CCACGCTTAAGCATATGATGAATAAAAGAACATTGAAATTTATATGCACCAGTTACCATGATATATATTCCAATCATTGATGTAAAAATGTAACTTTCGCTCAACGAAAATTGCTGTTCCAAGTTTCCTCACTTTTCACATGAAAAAAATCACAATAAAGTGAAACAGTTTTCTAAAATTTCGTTTAAATTGGTTGTTTGCATTCTTGAAATTTCCTAAATAAGCAAAATATGTTTAGACATTCAAACGTGTTTGCGTAAAGCGTGAGAAAAGCGCACCACCAATCATCGTATGAGTGATACCTGATCGATGAAGAAATCAATGTAAGCTAGAACTTCAACCTTTGCAAGCAAAATAATTTCTCGCTTTTAGCAAAAATGCTGCTGGAGTAAACAGTTAACTCTATTGAACACAAGAGTAACATACTTTCCCTTTAAATGGCTGAGAGAAACTCGACTACCTGTACGATTGAGATACAATTTCTATAGAATACAGATCGTCCAACTTACTACACTCAGCGATAACGTCAAATGGAAGAAAAAACAGCGCCAGTGGCAACTACCTACACCCTTTCAGTAGTAGTACGTTTGTACATAAACCACACAAGGTAAGCAGGAAATAACTTTAACGCGACTGACACCAACTAGCTTGAGCCACGGACTATGTGTTCGTCGAAGTAAAGTGCACAACTTTCCGACACGAATGAATAGTCCCGTCCGATGAATGACAGGAAAATGCCGGAGTTACTCACCGTGTGCCTCTCCCTAGCCCACCATCCTCTGCCCATTACCCTGCCAGGAGTTACAAAAGATGGGTTTGATGTGTGTACAATGTTTACCGAAGGAAAATAAGGTAAACATTTGCTCATCGGTGTAGTTCCGCAAAAGCCATCCGGGGAGGACTATGAAAGGATTATAATTAGTTTTATCTTGTATATACGACGCTGGCGATGAATGAAGTTGGCGGTTCACTGAAAATGGCAAGCCTGGAGCCTGGATCTCTGCACCATTATGTCGCAATTTTGCATAATTCCAATCTTCAAAATATCACAAAATTGCACCAAATAAAAAAAAACGCAATTGTGGTACAAAATGATACTCAGGAAAAATCAATACACCGTAATGGGATTGAATCGCGCTAAAATTAATCACTGTGTCCCATCTACAGCAGGAAGCAGCAAAATGGGACACGCTTTTCATCCAGCGCTCAGGGGCAGTTGGGGTCAAATAGGTCGTGGCTTTGTGCGATTATCCAATCATTGAGATAAATTTGAAGCCATTAGACGGTAGGTAGATAAATTAAAAAGCCAATAAATGGCAATTTGCGCTGTAACGAACTCCGGGGTTCACTGCACTGGGTCAACGGTGGCGTATCCTTTTAGAATGTTCGAGGCAGTAAAAGCAACAGTGTATAATTGTTTTATGTTGGGAGCTAAAAGCACTCCGTATCTTGCATGCTCCACACGCACGTAGCAGGCATGCATGTATTTCGCCGATCTGGAGGGTCGCACACCTTTTCTCATCCCTAGAAAGCTTCCGCCATCATTGCTCGTTTGTGTTGGGATGAAATGAGCTCACCCGGTAACTGCTGGGTAAAATATAGATTGCGAAAGTTGTTGTTGGGGCCGTTTGGGATCTTCTATGGGAGGGGTTTTGCGAAAAGGTAAGAACCGGTTGTTGCAACTATGAATACACTGGCAGTAGAACAAGCATTCCTTACTGATAACGGCACGTAGGAAAGCGGTTCTGATTGGAATATAAATTTTGTTTAGTGTATCATTTTGCAATGGTATCTACGCGAAGAGCAGAACTTGATTTGACCTGATTTATAGGACTATACCGGTAGGTATATTGTAATACTTTGTTTCTAGTATACTTTGCTAATAATTTGGCTTATAAATTGTATGCATGTTTTGCGTTCAGTCAGCTAATTCGACTGACGTTGATATGTGAGGAACACCACATGGACGTTATGAATTTTAATTTGTTCATCCTACTGTTTACCGGAATTGAAGCAAATACAGTAAGAAGTTTCCCTAATAAAAACAAAAAGTTGAGTACAATGTTTAACAGTACGGTGAACCCGCAAATTGAAAATCTTATATCATCGTGTTGTAAAAACTTCCTGTATCCAAATTTCAACTAAACCAATGCTTCTTTCATGACAGATAAATATTTCTACATGGCACATCCTTCAGCTTAAGTGCCTGAAGGCATTCGATCTGTCCCGAAGAATTTCTTTGACCTTCGAGTGATGGTCATAGGTCGACAAAATAAGCTCGATAACAAGTAGAGTACGAGTGAATCCACTTTTATAAGTCCATCAGCATCAACTGTAGACTAAGCTCAAGATTAATCCCAAGATTTTTGAAAAGCATGTGAAAGATCAAGGGAATCTGGATTATCATCTAGCATGTTCGATTCTAATCGAGTGATGTCGAATACAAAGAAATCGCCATATCAAGGAAACTGATGATGTTCAACGAGTGCCATTTTGACTCAGAGAAAATATCGACGTGATAGCGAGAAATCCTGGCATATAACATGCTATAAAGCTGGAATGGAGCAGATCGAGCGATACATTGAAAGAATTTCTGATTAGCTAGAAGTATGAAGAGCGAGTAAAAGGTGTGAAACGATTATACATGAGGGATTTAAGGACGGATTTCTTGTCCGTGCACAGCATCCCAAATCTGGCACTGATTCCCCGGGAACCAGAGAAAAGTTCAATATAAAATCGATCACCCAGTGATCAAGAATAAAGCGTGTCCGGCAATAAATTATGTATCATCATACGAACGTTATAGATTCAACAGAAAGCCAAACAAATATTTCTCTCAACATTTTTTTTTCCTCAAGTATGTTCCCTTACACTCTTGCAATAATAGATTTAAATTTCACCCTCACGCCCAAACTTTCGGATCTTGATTTGAATTCTGCCATCAAGGTTTGGACAAACTTCTCTTGTTTGGTTTTGTAAGCTTCACTGTTTGAAGTTTTGAACCGACTTTGACTCTCCTCCCATTTTCCGTCAATCTGCCTTCATTATTACTCGAAATTTCTCGATCGGTCGGAGCTCTAGACACTTTGGAGGATTAATGTCACGAAGTACCGCAATGACATTATTTTCCATTATGCCATTTCTTCGTCACTATTGAGTAGTGGCAAGATGCCAAATCGAGGCAAAACAGGGTGCTGCTTTAGAAGTGGCAATAAGAGTTTTTGAAGGGACTCTTTGATGTAGATTTCACTGTTAAAATTCCCGGTTGAGATGAATGATTGGCTGATTTGACCGCACGTACGAGATATTTTTTCGCATTTTGTTCTATCTTCTGTTCTTTAAACTTAGACTCTAGGCTTTCTCTGTCCTTCGTAGAGTAGAATATATTACCAGAGACTTGCAAAAAGTCAGCATTCACGTATGTTTCATCGTCCTGTAGATTCAAGTATGTTAACAACAAATCATATAGCTTTCAGGCCCGACTTTTTGCTTTTCCACGCCCTTTATAATCTCGGCGAGGTTTTTTTGTTGGGCTTTGAATGACCTAACCAATTGTCCAAAATAAGATTTCGCAGCTCCTATTGTCGAGACACCATTTTCAAAACTTCAAATTTAAAAGTAAACAATATGCAAGTCTACGCGAAGGTGAAAGGATCCACTGACACCACATCCACATAAACCATACACTGAAAGAAATTCTTACGTTGACTAAATCCACTGACGCGACAAATTACAAAAAATGTTCCCGGACACGCTTTATTTTATCGTTGTGGTTGAACAAATTGTCAACAGAACAAACAAATGCTCACTGGATATAAAAAACATCTTCATTTGTTACCTTTCAAAACAACTTGATAAAATATCCTGCGATTTGGAAAAATGTTATGGACTAATTGTAAATGTTGTTATTAACATGATATCAAATCCCTACGGTAATAGCTGAAACGCAGCTGAGATTCTAAACATTAACCTTTACAATAATAAAGTAATAACAGCAGTAGCCAGTATTGACAACATAATTTGTTATACGATAACAGTTACACGGAGAAAAAATATTTGTTAAAACAAACAAATTTTAGTTTTGTTGAACCATAATTTCAAGTTTAATTAGGAACAAACAACTTATGAGTTGATTCATATACCCACGATGGTAAAAAAACTGAAATTTTGAATAATTATTTTGAAAATTTTGCAGTTGAACTCAAGTTGAATTTATCATTATGATGATTGCTTCATTTATGACAGCAACATTATCGTCAGTCGATTCATCCAACACGAATGGTTTGTTTCAAACAAATTCTAAATAGATTTGAGTGGAATCGCTAATTTAAACAATTATAGACTGTTTCAGAAATTATAAGCACACTTTTATAATATTTAATATGTTTGATTTTTTAAGATTTTAATTATTTTATTTGGCAAATTATATCAGCACTGGTGTTTTACGTGACATTTTAATCTTCTTCAGCTAAAATCTTTAATGATAACCGAGACATTTCACGTTTTCTCGAACATGAACCATAAGCTGAACAGTTGCACTTTCCACCATTTTCACCACTTTTGTCCAATCCTTTTAAAATGTTTCGATGTCATCCGCTGGTTTTACGAATTTCCGTAGCTTTCCTTTGGTCAAAGCCCAGAAAATCTCGATTGGCCGTGCTTCGAAAGAAACAGAATCAGACATTTTGGCTTTTGGACCACCCTAGTGTATCCTTGGCCTAATGACATGATGCCAAATCAGGCCTAAATATGACTGGACCATCATGCTGCTTGATCATCGGCAAAAAACGCCTCTGGATGCATTCCTTGATGTTCTTCTGTGTGTTCATTGTCTCCGATGTTACGTATGGCCTAGATATTTTGCCGCATTCGCATATTGCCTGCCACAATCCAGGTATTTCTTGAGACCAAGTCGTTCTGTTCCAAGTTTGTGCTTATCCCTGATATTCTTGTCAATAAAGCCTGATTCAAAGTAAATTTGGACGCATTCAAGTGAACTCAAGAATTAAACAACTTACACGGTTGATCGAAACGTCAATTTATTCAGCTTTCAAACGATACATAACAAATTATTACATTTTACCGTTTCGAACGAACTGTCGCACTTTACTTGTGATCAATGGCATCATGATCTGCACAGTCGCTGGTGACACTGTACCGGCAAACCTATTCGCATTAGCTGTGCATTTGTCACTTCTTTACCGCATCCTCGAAATTTTCGCTTGACAATTGCCCAATATTTTTCGATCTGTCTGAACTGAGGGCAATTCAGAGGATTATTCTCTTTGGCGACGAAATTAACATTGTTTGCAGCATACCATTCTAGTACCTCCTTAGAGTAGTGGCAGCTAGCTAGATCCGGCCAAAACATAACGTTGGTCTTGTGTTGCCGAATGAAGTGTAAAATCCGCTTTTTCAAACACTCTTTAATGTAAACCTTCGACGTCATTGTGTGAGATGTGATGAAAAGGTGGTTTTAAGGCCACAACTGCAGAGTCCATGCCAAATCATTAGTTTCCAAGCAAACTTATCAGCAAAACAAATTTCAACCTGGAAGGGACATCCCCACGACCAGTTGCCAGGTAAAATTTTCGGGCGGAGATTTGTTTATAATAAATTTTGACACATGTTTCGTCATCCATTAAAAAACAGCCATCAAATTTCGTCAAAACTCGTTCGTATAGTAATCGTGCTCGCTTTTTGGCCACTAAATTTGGTTTCAGGGAGCGATTCGGATGTTTACTGGCACAAAAAGACTTATATCCTTCTCTTGAAAGGATGTTACGGACGGTGAAAAAGTTGGAATCGTATTTCTTTGCCAAATCACGTATGGAGACACCTGGGTTGCCTTTCACGTACCTCAACTCAACCTTTCTCCTCAGCTCTTTGTCCCTAGTGCCACTTTTATGATAGATGCGCTGTGCTCTATCACACTCAGAGTATTCTTGTAACGTTTGATTACAAGACACACTGCTGACTTTGGGAATTTTAACACTTTTGCTATTTTTGAGGCAGACCACGAAGGATTCTCTAGACGTTTGAGCACAATTAATTTTCTTTTTTCAAGTTCCATGATCCGTAATTTCGAGATGCGTCGATCAGTCGAGAAAAACTTTTCATCAATTTCTTCGTTAATGAAACATCAACAAATGCCTGTCAAACATTTTTGTTCCAACCACCAGGGACGCGGTGGTGTATTAAACCGTGCGTTCAGATTTACTTTGAATCGAGCTTTGATAGGACTCACAGGACCGGATTTCCAACCACTCCTCGGTACATCTTCAAAAGTACATTGTTTTCAAGGGTAAGTCGTTTAGAACAGAGTTCCAGCCACGACGTCCTGTCAACTAGACGAATATGTTACATAACTGCTGAACCTTTTTTCAAACCATACCACATGTGTGGCACATTGAGGCACATTTTTGGCAAATGAACTTTCAGAAATAAGAAACCGGCAACCTTGCCAATATGCGTTGTTGGTTGCCAAGTACAGCAAAAATTAAAAACTTAGGCTGTCAATACATCGGCAGCTTATGGGAACACCCAGAACATTGCAACGCTTGTAGACACACTAAAGTAAAATTACACAGGATAGAACTGTACTGTGCGATCCACCCTTTGATTGTTCTCCATGTTGTCAAACTGCAGTTCGTACCAAACGCTCACACCCTCACACTCACTTCCTATACCATTTTTTTAAAAGAGATTCCACTCAAAGTGTACCATTTGTGCTCGATATTTTTTCTCTGCTGCGGAGTAAGACCACACATTTTGAAAGTCAACCAAAAACTAAGTTGTTTTTTTTTATACTTTGACGTACAGAAATGTGTCCTTTTGTTTACACAGCTAGAATAAATTGAAAAATATTATTCAATTCAAATGACCGTAAGATATTAGATGTGCTTATAATTTCTGGAATAGTCTAAAGTCAAAAATAGTCAGAGCTACAAATTTGCTGTGCAAATTAACCTTTTTTGTTGTTATTTATTGGAATATTTTTATCGTCGCATAAATCTATATATTAAAATAAACATAATGAGAAAAATATTGATATTAAGCAAAGAGTATTCCGATGAAAAAAAATGAATATTCTCATACAAAATACATTCGCGACATTCGCGGAGTTGCGATTATTGTTGTGAGACAACATAAGAAAGTTGACGGAAGACGATGGAAAAAAGAAGAATTCTAAAATTTAGTTTGTATCAAACTATTTTTTAAGTTGTCAAATTCTCCAAACAAAATATTTGATTGGTTCTTTCACCTTTTTGGTTGAATCAATCTTAATTTTGATTCTCCAGAGTGGAAATAACCTTAGATTTAGTTGGAATGAACCGCTTTCCTGGCCGGATCAACTGGTAATATGGTAATATGCTGGTTTGTAGCGACCAAAAATTTTGTTGCTTTATGGTAATGTTTTAATAAAGAAACAACTAACAGACTTGTTTGTCTTAATTAAAAACCATGGGGTTTGAAATTCTTAAAATTGAATATTCAAAATTATTTGAATTGAATAAGTACAGTTATTTGTGTATATAAGTTACTTTATGAAACACTTGAAACCAAGCAACAACATGTTCTATCGTTTCCTCAAAGTATTGTATCGAAAATAAACTGGCAACGCTTAAACATACACGCGTAAGACTGTCGGTTTGTGCCGTCTTACATTCGAAACGTTCATTTGCCAACAACTTGATCAGCTGGAAATTCAAATGGTGGACACGTGGCTTCGTGAGCAGGATGTCTAGATGAACAAAATAGCGAAACGATTCGGAATTCATCACGACAGGATAAAATTTATCATCAACACGTTCGGGGAACACTACTCATTCGAAGAGCTGTCGAGAGAGAGGAAGAAAATCAGGTCCAGCTGACCCAAAATTAGATCGGAAGGTAGTCATTCTTCGTAGCATTCTTCGTAACAGATCGATGCTAATTCTTTATTTGGCCAAAAAGCATGGTACCTCCGTCGGAATGGTGAAAAAATCAAGAAGCGCAATAAAATGAAGACTTATAAGAAGCAAAAAATAGCAAACAAAGTGCTAAGCAAAAATCCAGGGCGAAAACCAGAGCCAAAAAGTTATCCAGCTGACTTTTGACTTTTGACAATCCAAATCCAATCCAAATCCAATTCAAATCCAATCCAAATCAAATCCAAACTAAATCCAAATCCAATATAAATCCAAATCCAATCCAAATCCAATCCAAATCCAATCCAAATCCAATCCAATCCAATCCAATCCAAATCCAATCCAAATCCAATCCAAATCCAATCCAAATCCAATCCAAATCCAATCCAAATCCAATCCAAATCCAATCCAAATCCAATCCAAATCCAATCCAAATCCAATCCAAATCCAATCCAAATCCAATCCAAATCCAATCCAAATCCAATCCAAATCCAATCCAAATCCAATCCAAATCCAATCCAAATCCAATCCAAATCCAATCCAAATCCAATCCAAATCCAATCCAAATCCAATCCAAATCCAATCCAAATCCAATCCAAATCCAATCCAAATCCAATCCAAATCCAATCCAAATCCAATCCAAATCCAATCCAAATCCAATCCAAATCCAATCCAAATCCAATCCAAATAATCCAAATCCAATCCAAATCCAATCCAAATCCAATCCAAATCCAATCCAAATCCAATCCAAATCCAATCCAAATCCAATCCAAATCCAATCCAAATCCAATCCAAATCCAATCCAAATCTAACTAAACGCTCTTATTTATCATATACGAATCGGTTTATAATTTGATTTCGTTTAAATTTAACATATGATCGGCAAGTTCAGTTCATCGATCACCTTCATGGCGAGATTCTCCGTGTGAACGGTCAAGAGTACCTGAAGAAAAACTAAAAATACCAATAGGATTTTTTAGAAATCCCAGTACGTAAAAATAGAAAGCATCTTTCGATCACCTACCCCTCCTGGGTGGCATACTTTATTCGTTAGGGCCAAACGACTTTCCTTTTGTTAACCAAACCAAACAGCGATTGCCATCTGCTAACCCCAACAAAAAAGCCTATTTCCTGTTGTACAAGAGCACAACAATGCAAAACACGACCCATCAATCCCTCCGCAGCTGCTGTCTCATGATTTGCAATCGCAACCATTTCAAAATTCGCTTCAATGATGGCCCTGACCTATCTGTATGGACTAGTTCTAGCTTTTCACTGAGCCGGACTCCAGCTGGTCCGTGGTCCGAAGCTAATAAAAAGAATATTGAAATAGGAATAAATTATACCATACTGACCAACCGGCGGAATGAGGACTATGCTGCAGAAATGGAGAAATCACCCCAAACAGACTGTCATGCAAATTAAGGGGGTATTTCATACGGTAGGTATATATACAACTAATCTTTCCATTTATTTCGAATCTACTAGTATAGAAAGTTCTATTTGTATGGCTTGTATTTCGAGAAGCATTTGCGCCAGAAAAGGCTGCTCTCGATGATGAGAAAAAAAAAGATGATAGCTCTATCGGCTCCATTCGTACTCGGCAGATAAGAGATTTGTTGTATCAACAATACGGCATAGAGCGAATAAACGTCGAAGAAAATGGGGAGGAAATATTTGTCTGAAATCACAGCATTCTACATAGGTATGTATATGCAGCATGATGAAGCCTATACTTCTCGGTTTGGAAAAGGGATGAAAGCATCAAGGGAAGGCATGATGCTATAATAGCGCCACAACCGGGCTTAATGCCTATAGTATATCGCAAAGTCGAATATGTAGTTCAAGAGAGTCTCATCCTGGTGGTCTTTGAAGTGGTTGTCTACTGCTCGAAGCGTGTACGTGTTTATGTGTGTATATTCATGATGGATCTACCATTCACCGACCAGAGAGCATCGTTTTTCATGGACACAACGGTTCGTGGATTGCACTTGTGCGAAGTGAGTCTTATGTATAAACATTGCAATATTATGGTCTTATGGAAGGGCTGTTTGGCCTGGAAAGCTATTTTAAGATGATTCTGAATCGCTTTTGTGTATTGTACTTTAGTCGACCGTTGTTCCACCGTTTCGGATAAATCGAATAGAAACGATTAACTCGAGTGGACCTGATAAGCTGCTAAGATGATTTTGTCAAGCGGCCAACTTTAGTTTCCTGAAACGTCCTTCCTCTGGTTTATTCTTGCCTATGATTATTGCGGATATTGTTATTTACTCACCTCATCCCATTTGAGGAATTTTTCTCCATCCTGCAGCGCCTTCGGAACTTCTATCGTACCCAGTTTCACTGCGGTCGGATTAGCCACAGTTTGACCTCCAGTACTGCGTGGGGACTGCTGCTGCTTTCCACTTCCCTCCGCACTCAAAGTTGCCGAAGAAGCCATGGTTATGCGTCAAGATATGCTTGATGTATTAATATCACTCAACACACTCACTCAATTAAAGCTCCACCTCTCCACTGTATCTCGGCTTGATATAGCCAATGCAATGGTTTCACGTTACAACACGCGTTCGTATGAATAATTCTTGATTAACTTCTTTCTTCTCTTCTACACTCGCGACTTAATAATTCAATGCAATTAGCACATTCACTTGCTGCTTCCGCTTGATCCCTCGGGGGCAGCAACGATTGCGGAGAAACACTAATGCAAGAGTCAAACACTTTGATTCAATATCATTACATTTTTTTTTAATTATCTATATTTACACTCAATTGGATTCGGCTTCAATTTGAATCCAATTCGGTAAGCCATCATTCCATGCCTGCCTTTTCACGAATTGATGCAGGTGTTTATAACGTGCGACCACACCCACGCATTTGAGAGACTGGTGATTAACGTCACGCGACGATTTAACGGCTGTGCGACGCCAGATCGACTTTGCGGCTCAGTTTTCGTGTGTACTGTTGACAGAATGTTCAAATCAATTTATATTTATTGTAGCATCTCAGCAGCGAGCGAAGCAGACCTGGAGTATGATGGGCGTTGGAAATGTCCGTGCCTCGGTTTCATTGATCTGGAAGGAAGGAAATGAAGAAAAAGTTTTGTTAGTGGAATATTTCTTAAACAGTATAATTAGTTGCATACATCCATACGAAAGAAGTGAGTAGTGTAAGTGTAAACTTACAAGACAAATTTACATTAAAGATTTCTGTTAATCGCATGATAACATACGATTGGACATTTCCCCTTTGCGTAGTGTTGCATTGTTTTTTCCACACAAATATCATACATTTTTGTTGGCATCAAATGCTCTAAAGGGTGGAACGGTCAAAGATTGGTCAACACAAATTTGGCTTGAATTTATAAACCTTGAACATTTTGTAGGTGTATGCATATGTGCATTTTTTTACTTTTTCCATCAGTTGTCAAAATTGCGTTAAAGCAATAAAAACAGCGCATCACAATTTTACAGGTGCATTTGCAATATCGAAGTTATTACGCCGTCGACTTGGAAAAATCGCCGAAATCGACTGTAACAAAAGGTATTGAAGCGTTCGAGGAATCTGACGACTGCTAGGAAGCTGCTTTGTGTTCAACCTACGTTTATTCTGCTGAATTTCACATCGATTTGTCTTCTTAGCTGGCACAACCACCTCAGCCATCATATGAAACTTTGACTGCGTAAGCAACATACTTATTTTTCGAGAAAATTCATCTAGACTGTAATTTAAAAGGGCTGAAGCTTTTCGTCGTCTTTTTTTAATCGATATAACTCAAAAATAAGTAGACATAGTAATGAATACACAGAAAAAATATATAAATTTTAACAGACCTGTAAAATTTCCCCTCATTTAATTGCAAGCCGTATCGTAAACTACGTGATTGTTAACAATCTTTCATACAGCATACAACAATTTTGCAAGCTTCCATACTACAGACCTGCACACTAACAAAATGTCATGTAAATTTCTGTCCCCTGAGACCGACACATGCAAGCGTCCTTTAGCACATAAGAATGAGTTGAAAGAGACGAGAAAATAAATTCAATCAAACACATCTTTCGTCGAGTTGCGTATGTGTCAGTTTCAGGAGACATAATTTTACACGAAATCTTTCTTTACGTTCCCCGGCTTTTTACAAACATGAATTACGTCTCGTGTTGAATTCATAATTTCTAAGTGTGTGATTTCAGCGAAATCGGGCCAAAATTTACATGAAAGATCCAATTAATTTATGCCAAATCCAGCAGTGCCTTCATGTGCATTAGATAACGCAGAAAATTAAATGGTTTTTTAAACAGTGTAAATTTCATTTTCAAATAACCAAAACAAAAACTACACTGAAAAAAAATTACTAGGTTGATTGTTAGTATAATTTAAGTGGACTAAGTCGAGCACTCGACACTGAAGAGTCAGTAAGTCGCAGACGAAATAGGCCTATCTGTCAAAAGATAAGCTATCTGTAGTGGAATTTAACGGAATTTGCTCGCTTTTACTAGTGATAGTTTAAAAAAGTTTTTTATTTTTTTTATTTCTTTTAGAAAAAGTGATCAAGTGAAGTGTTAATTTAAATTTTCCTAGTTTTTCTATTAAAAACGTTCTACTAATATGCTCGCAAAAGTGTTTTTTTTAAGTGTTTTTTTTTTAAGTGAAGTGGACAAAGTTGTCGAAGTGCTTTACCGGTTTATTTTTTTAATTTTTTTTTTGGTTTACAAGATTAATAGGTGTAAAATGTTACTTTACAACTTCGAAACCATGTTTCTTTACAGCTTCGAAACCAACCAACCCCTGCTTAGTAGTGTAATATTAAGCTTTCTTAAAACACATTCATCACCTTCTTCTCATTACATGCCAACAAAAGCACAACGCATCAGATATGATAAACCTTACACATCAGCCTTCAAGTATTGATGAGTCAAGCGAAAGTGTAAGGTCATTCTTCAATAGCCCAACCAGAAGAGTTGTGGCAATACGGTAGATTTAAGCTTCATGTGACTCAAAAAGGTCACAAACAAGTCACAAGTTAACCAGTTTGGTGTTGCTTGTGAGGCGCACTCAACAAAACATAGCTTAGAAATCATGAACACTGAAATACGAATGAATGTAGTAACTAAAGTAATGTAAGTTATAGCAAATATAATATCTAAGTACTCTATACCGTATATTTTGTATATACAGTGACGGACTATACAATAAGACCAAAGCCCGATTTTCATACAAAATGGTCATGTTTGGAGGCTTGTCTTTCACATTCCCGTGAAGTAATTGAACTGAATTTGGCAATAGCCTAGAATTAACCTGAATTTTCATTTTTTTATAAATTCATAATTTTTCATTCAACAGTTCAGAAACTACAGACACCACCTACGACAAGACCTCCTTTGGATATCCATAGTTTAGGCCATGTTGATGAGTGTGAATTACAATCTGTAGTATACTGATATTAAAATGACCCGTGCATCAATTATCAAAATTCAGATCCTCAAATTCGAGCATCCTTTATGGAAATCAAAAAGTGGTCTTATTGTTTTGTCGTATGCGGTATCTGTAACTTTTAAAGTGGTGAATGAAAAATTATGGATTTAATGCAGATGCAGAATTTAGGCTAATTCTGGACCACAGTCGAAATTTCAGCTCAATTGGTTCTCGAGAAATGAAAGACATGACCATTTTGTATTGATCCCGGCGTAGAGGTTAACATCCATATCTTTCACGCCAAAGTCACGAGTTCGATTCTCACCCCCGGTCAAGTTACGAAAATACCCAAAAGGTATTTGAGTTACTACGACGGGAGATGAACCAGCCCAGGGCTGAAAATCTCGATAATCAAGGAACTAAAACAAACCTGATTTTCACTAAGAAGATAAATTAGGTCTTGACCAAGTTTTTCCGTGCCTTGACAATTATCACATGTGTTTTTTCGTGCCTTGACAATTATCACATGTGTTCAACAAACATTTCTCATTGGGTTTATTACACATTATTTTGAGAAATAAATCACGATATTAGTTGAGTATTTTTTTGTCTGATATGGTCTTATGAATCAATTTTACATTTTGGTGGTAGATGCATACACATACAGTATGCATTCCACTCGTATCAGCCAGGATCCAATGTTTAGGCCGGTTACTCGCGGACATGGAAAATCCAATTTTTAATTCGGGAAACTGCTCTTTAAAAATATCAGAAGCCTCTTGAAGATTGCACAATACTGATACAATGCAGATTACTGCGTTGCACAAAAACTTTACCTTCTTCATTAGTACTAAAAACACAATCTGTTTTTCCAGAGCATGCGCGGCTTATGTTTTCGTCATCAAAAAACTCGCGAACGTGTGAAAGGGTGTCTTCTGCTAAAGAAGCTCTGCTTACATTTTTGTAGGTGCTGACATAATCCCTTTCTCATTTTGTAGTTTTTTGGTGTGGACGGAGAATCACTAAAGAAGGGAAAAGTCGAGTTTTCCCAAAAATTAAAACACCTGGTTTATGGACTTAGCTTTCAAAAAGCTGAATGAACTTATAAAAATTGATTGAAATGAATTGATCTGATTGATGGGGACGCCTAGTTGGCAAGTTCCTTCAAGTAATCAAAACGCGTAGTAGAATAGTCAAACCTAAAAACATAATTTTTTTGAAAAAACTTATCTCAGAAACTAAAATACATACATCGCCAATTTTTTGATATGTTAGCAGCAAGCCGTGCTTTGAAACTGACGAGTTTTGTTTTTGCTGCGTCGTTTTAGCGAAAAAAAATCAATCAAGAATTCGTAATTTAATAAAACTAACGGTGAAATCATAAAATCTTCGCGTGCATTGTGTAAGCCGTAGTGAATACAATCGATTCCCTCTCGAAATGTGTAAGTGTCGTTAGTCTTTTCCAGTTATTTTTGTTTTTTTTTGTGCTTCGCCCTCGCACCCGGAAGAAGAGTGACATCAGCTTAGTTTTGTTTTTTACTGGTAGTATTCTGACACCCGGACATTATTAAGTTAGTGTTTTCTCGCTTTGACGCGAGTGAATCGATGATTATTAGCAGTTTTGAAGTTCGATATAGAGTCGCCTCATAGTGAGGATTTTGATTATTGGCGTGTGAAGTAAAAAAAAAAGAAGACTAGTGCAAAGTAGAGAACGGCCATTTGCTGGTCAGAAGCTGCAAACGAAGACAACGCGCATGCGCGGGTGAAAGACTGGCACATAATTTCAGATGCATTCACCACGTGGTGTACAGAGTTTTGTTATGCAGGTTGCATATCTAACGGGCGGTTTAGCAATGTTTAATTTTTGCGCTTATTTTATCGCGAGTGCATGAAATTAATTACGAACCAAGGTCGAAAATGTTTATTTTTACGAATGAACAAGAAAGTGTCATTAAGGATACGGCCATGGGTGAGACATATCTGATTATAACTATATAACAATAATCTTATTTTCAACTAATACTAAATACTAAATATTCCAAATCTGGAAGTGTGTTGCAGTGCCCTTATCCAAATGATATCGGTAATGTTTACATGCAGGGCTTATTGTATGTGAAAGTAACCTCGGAATGGGCGTGACTCTCCAGACATTCGGAAATGGGTTGCTGGATCTTCAGTAGAGCTCCCGGATTAAAGCTGCTTCCAATCGTCACTTGAATGATTGTTGTAAACAGATTACTTCCATAATACCATTGCCGGCCAATGGGTGTTAGGTTGGACACACACACATGCACACATACACTCTCTATCTCTCTCTCTCTCACACACACACACACACACACACACACACACACACACACACACACACACACACACACACACACATCGCCAATTTCTTGATATGTTATGTAAAAATGTCCAATCTTTCAAGAAAAAATATAAAAACGAGGAGGCTATTTGGTCCCGAGACAATGAAAACCTTAAAAAACTAAAAGATTCTATGTTTTTATAATCAATGTAACAGCCGTATTCTTTCAAGAAAAAATATAAAAACGAGGAGGCTATTTGGTCCCGAAACCATGAAAACCTTAAAAAACTAAAAGATTCTATGTTTTTATAATCAATGTGTCAGTAAAGGAGGTGTTTTTAAATTGTTTTCTTAAAAGTACGTTTAATTATCTATCATTTGTATTTTTATTTTATAAAATCGGCCCAGTGGTTCAAAAGTTGAATTTTTGAAAAATAGCACTTTCGAAAAAAGTCAATTTTTTGGACCACCCTAACGCAGAAACGGCCACCCTTATAACGAAATAAAAAAATACGGGAAAAATATTTTTCAATAAAGAACAAAACTACCGACTATTATGAAATTCTGACAGATCGTTTATCTTTTTTCTATGAAATTGTTGTATATAAAGTATATAGACCGTCCCAGAAAGAAAGGGCACACCTTCAGTTCGTTAAAAAAAAACATGTGTATTATTATTTATGACAAAATTTCATTCATACAAATGGTTTATCAATAGTTCATGAAAGATATTTGATGACTTTTTCATGTATAAGCATGTTCTCGAGGTTTTCCTTTAACGTTCTTCATGAGGTTCTTGCACAGATTGATAGAACGATTTTAGATGCTCTTGTCCAATCGAGACGTAAATATCTGCATTCATTGTTCCATTAATGTACGGCTTCGTGAATTTACCGCAAGAGCAAATTGGCTGATCGCCAGACTATCGCCAATTTTTCCAAATTTAAAAAAATTAAAACATACAATAAAAAAATTAAGCAAGCATTTTTGTTTTTCAAAATCCACTAAAAAAGCATAGCTTCTTACAAACTTTTTCACTGTCAAGTGCTCGAGTCACAGATCAAATAAGCCTATCTGCAATAAATAGGCTTTTTCTGGTGGAATTTAAATGAATTTGCTCGCATAAATTTGAAAAAGTATTTCAGTTTTTTTTTTTATTGAGTGAAGTGCTAGTTTGAATTCTGAAAGTTTTCCAAAAATATGTTAGTCTGAAAAATAGAGAATAGAGAGGAGATAAAGTTGAGCAATAAGGCCACCATTGAAATAATCATAAGAAACACTTTTTTCTATGATATTGGAACACTCGAAGAAGATTCCACTTTGAATACAATAATTTGATGAGTGTGTTGGTTGAAAAATAAGAAAATTATTGATTGTAAATGTGAATATTCATGCCATAAGATTGTTTGAGTTATGTAAAATATAAAACGATTTCAAATCAAAAATAAAAAGCTAGAAGACGAGCCCATGCACAAAACTTATAGAATGTGCTGCTTAGATAAACTAATCACATCTCTTTTGAGCATTGTAGGAGCTCATGTAGGGATCATCGAGCATTACACGACCAGCCATTTTAACTCAGTTTTGAGTCGTTTTTGACTCACTTTCGTCAAAAGTGGAGTCACTCAAATTTGAGTAAATGTAGCTGGGATTGAAAAGTCGACAAATTGAAAACATCCATCCGATTTGAGTCGATGTTTTTGATTTGTCGACTTTTTAATACCAGTCACATTTACTCAAATTTGAGTAACTCCATTAATGACGAAAGTGAGTCAAAAACGACTCAAAACTGAGTGTAAATCGCTGGCCGTGTAGGTAGTGTGGAGAGACTCGGCTGCTCGAACAGCAATACTTCGACAGAGACAGAGCCCAAACTACTCGAACGCACGAAGGTTGCCGAAGGCGAGCAAATCCAGACGATCGTATGTGGCGTGATGATCGATGATGACGATGTCTACCTAGGAAATTTAGGCGAGGATATATACGCCCTCTTCACCCCCATGGGGGTCTCTAGTAGGTTCCATAATAAATTGAAATTGAATTTCGCTACTACAAGAACTGACGAACTGGGTCCTCCCTTAGTTCAGTCGGTAAAGGCGCGGCTACAAAGCAACACCATGTTGGAAGTGGCTGGGTTCGATTCTCGGCCTGGTCCAGGAATTTTTCGTTAAGGAAAGCTTTTCGACATGATAGTACTTTCATAGGGGCGGTGGGGGGCGCATAGGGCATGATAGTACTTGCCACACCATCATACTAATGCAAAAATGGTACCTGGCAACGAAAACTCTTAATTAATAAATGTGGAAGTGCATTTAGAACACTATAGAAGTTGAGAGCAAGCAAGAAGCTAATTGCTAAAGAAACGCTAAGAAAGACAGAAGAAGGAACTGATGTTAAATTTTATCTGCCCAATTTACACCCATTATGGGAGCATAGAAAGCTTTATTGGAATATGGTTACATTACCGGTTCTCTGACTTAAATCCAAAAAAAAAAAGATAGACTAAAACCTATCATACGACGTATTAAAACAACATATTACAAGACATTATCAATTTTATTTGATTCACTAAAAAGGGAAACGGTGTATCAGTACTCCACCAATGGTTCATTTACCCTAATGTGTGCATATCTTACATGCTTAGTCACATTTGCATGAACTCTCTACAATCGGTTATAGTAACCAATGCGTGTATGTAGACACACCAATTTGGTTCTGTTGGCTGATTTGTTTATTTGAACGGGATAACATAGAGTATTGACAACTAGGATGGATGCCGACCATGGCTGACAGAGACAACTAATTAGCGCTCGTTAGCGATAATTGTTGGCGCACTGGTGAATGCAGCTAGCCAATAATTCATTTATGTTTTGACAGCAAATAATTACGTGATTGTGCATTGGGCTCTCGTCGATGCTAATCTTTTACATGTGTTTTGTTTCTACCTCAACAAGATCATATTTCCATACGACAAACAAGAGTATTGTTAATGTCATTGGATTCAAGTACCACAACTTGCCTCTCGGTAAACGGTAAACATCATTAAAGCTATCTTATTCCAAGGAAACGGTTGGAATCTTGTGAATAAACTTACCTCGTGAAAAATGAAGCTTCAATTTAATTCAATACAAAACAAAAACAACCGCTCGGAATGGCAAGCGTCAACCGATGAATAGACAAATGGACGGTAACCGCACAAAAGCTAGAGCAACAATCAGTGTTGTGCCCTTGGCTAACAATTTTTCTTCTTCATGTTATCGTTTCATTCCATATAGTGTGAAAGGATAGAACTCCGAGCGATTGTCCTCTGTGCAAAGAGCTTACTCACTTGAGGGATGACGGTATGAGATAAAACTTGGGTTTATTTCTCAAAAAAAAAAATCAATTGAAAATTTGCTTTCATAGTGCTTAGAAAAATTTCAATTCGTGATACAGATTCTCAAAGAATTCGAACTTCAACTCTAACAAAAACGTTATCATTAAAAAACAATCTGAGCTCCCTTCATCGTCAAACGCGACAATAACGATCATACCAGCTTGTGCAAAAAAGGAATGTTTTATTTCACACAAACTCTTTCCAAGTTTCGCCACACTGACCCAAATACTTGCCACCTCTTCCGGAAGCGAGCACAACCACCAAGGGACTACAAACAACAACAGCAATCTGCTAGCGAGAAAATTGCGATGGATTCGAATTCCTCCCAGCGGCAACGTCGTCCTCGACAGATAGACAACTCTAGGGAAACAAACATCGCAAACCGGAGGAGGTGGAGATGAAAAATCAATTTCCCAGTGAGCGTTTTTTCCGTCCTCTCCCAGAATGCCGGCAACGTTTCCAGCTCTCGATTCCTTTCCCACGTCTCGACAACAGAGCTTTTCTTCGCGAAAGTCCGCGAACAGTTCACACTGGCAACGACGACGAAGACTCCGACGAATGGGAGCATGTTTTTGACAACTTCAACAGTGGAGAAGGATGACTATGTGTGTTGCTGTGTGGGAACATTTCCAGTCACGTGGATCCCGTCAATCGAACGGGAATAAGGGATAGAACTCGGCACGGCAAGTTGGCAATTTATATCCGAAGGGTGAAACGTGAAGAGAAGATGAGTATGAGTTCGAGTTTTTTTCCGCGCACACACACAATAAGAAAAAGATAACAATTGAAATGTAATTGGAAAGGTAAGAGCAGATGCTGAGTATGGAGTTTTCGGTTTGTCGAGTAAGCTGCAATGAGGAGTTTGTGAATCGTGGCAGCATTATTTTGCGAAGTTTTTGATGTTTTTTTTAATGCACACTGATTATGTTTATGGCTTTACATTTGACACCTTGAGTCAGATTTGGTATCGCTGTTTCATCCACCTTTTTTGACGGTGAACTCCAACTTGCTTTGAATTATTTCAGATTTTGAACTGTTTTCTAAGTTTTCTTGAGATGCCGCTTAATGATTGCTCAATAATTGGGCGCAGTTTCAGCGAGTTTGGGTGGATTTTTGATTGGGTACGACTTGTGCGTTGATGGCGGTGTACCATTTTTAAAGATTTTGCCATATTAACAGGAAGACAATGCTCCCTCCTCTCGGATATGTGATATGGTCGCGATGGGTGGGCCTACGCCATCAGCACTGAGATCCAAAGACATATCCTGTCGTGGTGGTATCACATGTTGACTATTTTTATTTAATGTCGCGTCCCATATCTGGCATTGATGCACTGATTTTACAGATGTAATCCAACGGACGTCCTGCCTTGGACGTTCTGGGTGGTTCTGGGAGTGGCCAATATGGTCAAAGATCCACTTAAAGTTTATAATAAGGTTTGTGATGAAAAACCAAGAAGAAAGAGCTATCATATAAAATAATGAGTTAACCGCATCCAGGACCCTTTATCAGAACCTGTTTCACGGAAATGGCCATATATCGGTCAATTTAAGGCCGATTCCTGTAATCGATATTTCATTCGCTTGGAAAATATTTTGTCTTTACGTGTGTTTACTAAAAAACTGTTTGACTACGGCATCTTGTACAAAATTTCATCACAAATTCAACATGTGAGATAGCCTCTCCGGAGACCTGGGACAACTCCGATGTCCGGGGGCCATGATATAAAACTACATTAATTTCTCAGTCGGATGCTTCTTTTTCAGTTTTTACTCCAATAACTACAATTGCCACTGTATTTTTTGCTTAAAAAGGGACATATCTTATGTGAAAAACTCTGAGGAACCCAATGTTGTTGATTTCATGCTGTGCCGGGGTCGAGAAGGGTCCATTTTGCCCCATTTTACACTAAACATGTGTTTTTTCAGTTCTTACTCCTAACGTTTGCATTTAAAAAAATGGAGAAAAATTATCCCGGACTGACGAAACTACCTATGAAGCATCAATCATAGTAACTCTTGAGTCAGCAGACAAAATTTTGGCAGCTCTATCAGTCGAACTCTAACCGTGATGACAAAAACAGTGAAGCAACTCCGTTCAGAAGTGTGCGCGTTCAAAGAATGGCACCCCACCGCGTTGAAAACGGACATCGTGCGGCACTTTGTGGATGCCGGATACGCCCGTTCTGGCATCTACAACATCTTGGCACTATTAGACAACAATCAGAGCATCAAAAGAAAGCCCGGTTCCGGACGGCCGACGACCCTGAGCGACAAGATGCTCCAAAGGATACTGAAGAGGAAGACCGAGGGAAAAGTGGCTACATCGCTGCGTGCGCTTGGCCGTGAGGTCGGTTCAACCGGCCAAACAGTGAAAAAGTACCTGGCGAACATGAACATATATGTTAAGAAGCGGAAGTCGCGTGCACTGGTTTCGGAGCTGCAGGCAATGACGCAGCGGCAGCGGCTGAATAAGATGGTCAACTCGATTTTCCCGGCGAATTGCGACGTAACGGTGGTGATGGACGACGAGACCTATCTCACCCTGGATGGCAACGACTGGCAGGGCACTTCGTATTTTATCCCACGAAGGAAGTGAGCTCCGAGGTGAAGTTCATTTCACACACCAAGTTCCCCAAGAAGGTGCTGCTGTGGCTGACATTCAGCGAGAAGGGGATGTCAAGGCCGCTCTTCTTTCGCTCCGGACTGGCCGTGAACGGGGAAATTTATAATACGAAATGCCTGCCGGAAGTTGCTTCGTTCATCAAGAAATACCATAAGGGCGCAGACGCGGTGTTCTGGCCGGATCTGGCGTCAGCCCACTACTCGAAGCGATCGTTGAAGGAGATGGAGCGGCTGAATATGGATGTGGTACCCAAGTCGGCGAAGCCGCCCAACGTCCCCCAGCTGTGTCCCATCGAGAATTTTTGGGCCAACCTGAAGCGTAAGATCTACTCCAACAATTTTGCCGCGAAAACTGAGGAGGAATTGATAAATAAAACGAAGAAAGAACTCAAAAACATGCCTACACGCATGTTTTCGTCCACCATGGCGAATGTTCCGGTTAACTGCCGGAAAGCCGCTCACCAGGGCGTAGATTTTTTTTTGCAAGTAGGGAAACTGCCCCCATATTAATCTCATTGTTCCTATATTCATCCTACGATGAATCAAAGAATTGGGCAGGTGAAGGATCGGTTTCGTTTTCTAATTATGTTTGCTCACGTTAAATAACTACAACAAACATTACTAACTAATCCTTCAACTGCCCAATTGTTTGATTCATCGTAGGATGAATATAGGAACAATGAGATTAAATAATATGGGGGCAGTTCCCCTAAGCTTATATAACTATCTTCCATGGGAAATTTATCAAAAGCAATTATCTGTCTTAGCTTTTGTTTAACACCATCCGAAAAAAGTCCATTTTTTTTATGTAAACGTTATGGTACTTCCTTCCTTCCCTGTAGATTCACAAAAAGGGGTTGTGGTTCAAATCTACACAGAAAAAAAGCGTTTAACTCAAATTGGGAGCGCTACGAAAAGTGGTCAGCTTTCGATCGCTAATAATTCATTCATTTCTCGTAGGGAACTGTTCATAAACCACGTAGACCGAAATTTGACATTTTTAAACCCCCCTCCCCCATCGTAGACTTTAGTAGACTTTTGCCAATCCCCCCCCCCCCCCCCCCTGGTTGAAGTCTACGTAGACTTTAACAAAAAAAAATTAATATATGTGGAAAATTTTCTACAATATGTTTGAGGAACGAATTATGAAATTAAACTCAAACAATCAGGTAATTCCGTTATTCGTTTTTATTTTATTTCATAAAAATAGCAAAAATGAAAAAAAGACAATCAATTATGCAAATGCTTAAGATGCTCAAACCATGGCTGCTTAAACCAGTTATTAAAGCCCGTCAGTGGAAGTTTTGGTGGGATAGTTTTTTGGTGGTTAAGTGGGCTTCAAATGGTGAGTTGACAACTTCGAAGGAGGGTGCGACCGACCTCTCGTCCTCACAAGTTCCTACCTCACGCCTCCACGAGTCATATGATCACAAAAGACTGCCAGCTGAAACATGGAGACGCTGGTTGGCGTAGCCTGGGCAATGTTGTCAATCTGACAATAGCGAAGTGAGGGGGTGCGACCGAAGATCTTATACCTTTAAATCATATTCTATATTTTCTATTCTAATTTTACTAATAATTTCAGCACGCTTTGGAATCATCTTTGCATTCCAAAACTATGTAAGAGCCGGGAGCAACATGTCAGGCATCAAAGGCGGAATTTGTATCTCAGCATTTCAGCATACCATTTTATTTAAAATTGCACTTCTGAACTTTAACTATTATATTCATAAAAGGCTGGCATGTGCTTATACGTAATGTAGGATTATATTTTAATGTTGTGTTTGTGGTATTATGGTAAGATAAGCCATTTCTTTCAGAAATTATCCCACCGGACTCTTCGTTCACTCTATCTTTGAAATGTTGCTAGAACAGTATAAAGAAAAATATTACAAATATTACTATGTTTTATAAAATAATATCTTTTATTGAAATTTTATCTTTTATATTTCGAATGATCTATTCTGTTTTCAGCTTTCCCAGGACTAGTAGGATATTGATACATATCTAACTTCTATTTATTTTTCAGTAACAATCCATTCAAGTTTGAAATTTGAATAAATTAGCATTTTTGTCTATAATGGTATCTTAATTTGTTGTGTACAAAATATATTATATATTAAATAACATATAACGGGGAAAGGGAGGGACCATCAGGGCACCCAAGTAAAACGATTTGGATAGGGAGCATGGGACTGCCTCCTCCCTATTGTTAACATTTCGTGGAACGAGGGCGGGCTCTTCGACCCCATCTATTGGGTTTATTCTGTCAATCGAGGGCTCGATTCTAGTGCTGTGAGTGTGAACTTGCTTTTGGAAGGAGATTCTCTTCTCTATATTCGCCGGTTTCGCGTAAGTGTCTCTGCTTTCGGGCCCGCCCAAACGTTTTTGGCCCTTCATACAGGAGCTTGATGATCACAAACAATAATAGAATCCTGATCAAATCGTTTTTCAGATTATTCCACTGCTATGGAAAGTTTCCTTGCTGCAATAGATGGTAGTATTACATCATCATCATCATCAGATAGTTTTTTGGTGGTTAAGTCAAATGATTTCGACGAAACGTGATTTTATCCAAAGAACTTCCGTAGCTCCGTTCACGTCGACCTCACAAAGAATTTCTTCCTAGCGTTGCTACAAAATCTTGGGTGGGTGGCCTTATTTTCTATAGACTTTATATATATACGTCTATATATTATAGATTTTATATAGACGAAATATCTGCCTTGTGGATGCTTTTGCGGTGACGATCTGCATTCACTTTAGTCGCAAGTAACAGTCCACAATTAGAGCAAATGCGGTTATTTTTGCATTTACCTTAGATGCCTAGTAAAGTTTATCTTCTTTGAAAGTTTTCCAAAGCAACCTTTCGGGCAACGAGCTGGTGTAAAAAACACAACACACGTGAGAAAACCTCACTTGGCTGCTCTTTCTGCAAATTGTGCAGTGCTAGTGTAGTACTCAGTCTTTCAAAACTGCTCGCTTGGGACGTATTCGTTGCCTACGGGTAGCTTATATTTTGTTTGGGTAGATAACACTTCAGAACAAAAAGCATTCGAAGCAGACGTTGTCACTACCGAAGCGCGTATACCACAGCAAGCGGCAGGTAACGTACTTTTGTTTTGATCCCCTATAACGTACCTACTTGTGTTTCTCGGAAATGAAGCAGTCCAAGGCCAAGAACCTCTTTAGAAAAGATAAACAAAAAACTTTTGTTGCACTTCGTAGTCGCCTATCAAGCTATTGTAATAATTTGGGTACATCAAAAATCGTTTTTTTTTCCTTATTTTTGTCCATATTTTGGCAACGGCACATTTTTGTTAACTATTAAAAAAAACATAATAAAAATATCTTAACGAAGTGTAGTATGCCAAAAAAGAATCATGGTTTCAAACTATACAAAAAATATTGACTGGTAAATTTGCTGGAAATATTTTGTTGCTTTTAATTTCCAGCTCAAAGGACCACCATAATGGAAAATAAATGAACCATCCTAATGAAATATCATATATTTAATATTGATAATGGCTTACGATTATATAAGAGATGTTTTGATACTATTATCTTATTTTTTTTATTTTTCTATAAAATAGACCACCCTAATGCAAAACAAGTGAACCACCCTAATGAAACATCACATAATATGCTAGCAGTTGCCAACGATGATATAAGACATGTTTCAGTACTATTGCCATGGATATCTCAGCAATTGAATTCAAATCCTCCATATCAAATTCATTTCACTCCTCCACCTCAAAAAATTTTCAAGTCCCAAAAAGTCAATTTTTTTCAAAAATTTTTTTTCGAGATAACACCAGATCTCGACGTTTCATGCATTTCTAAGACATTTGGCATCAAAAACAAAAAATCGATTTCGGAATTTTCACGTACCCCCCCCCCCCCCCCCCCCCTTGGGAAATTTTTCGTGTTTCAAAAAAGTCAAACTTTGACCGCTTTGGTCCAACACTTAACGAAGTCCGATTGAGCTCAAATTTTGCATGGGGACTTTTTTTGAGGAGACGAAACTTTTGAGCACTACCCGTTTTTGAAATTCGAAAAGTCGATTTTTTTTGGCACCCTATTGTGCACGCGTATTGAAAGGTTAGAAACAATGAGTGTACAACTCACTGAGTTGTGTGAACATGGAATATCTTGAATAATGTGGGTTATTTTGATACGTAAGTATAGCTATGAAAATAATTGTTTATTCCATCCAGTACTTATGCTACTAAATAATAGAATTGTATGTAGAAGAGCTTTACATAATAAATTCTAGGGTTTGCTTTTTCATTAGGGCGAATCTACAATTGAGAGATTCTCTCCGAGCTCGCTCTCTTTCCAATCACCTTTACGTTTTTCATTCTACTATTTGTAGAGTATGTTAGCCAGCACTGTTGTGTTTCGATCTGTACTGCAGAATCCCTCGAAAGTTTTATAATGGCACTGTAATGAAGGAAAGAGAGCGAGTCCGGAGAGAATCTCTCAATTGTAGATTCGCCCTAATGAAAAAAAAACCCTAGAATTATTTGTATAGTTCCCATCAAAGATACCCGCATTATCGAACATAGCCCGATTGTCAGTAATTCTGTTTACATGCGAGTGAACGACACGAGGAATGAAAATCGCTTCAAGAGTGTCGACCTGGGCGAATTGAACTCAATATTAGGTACTTCTGCCACTGTGTGTAGTTGTCAAATATGTTTTTTCGTAGCACGTTTTGAATTGTAAGCACAAACCAACAGGCTATGTATTGACAGCTTACAAACCAGCACAGATTTCTTGACTCAGATTGGTTTACAATTGCCTTAGAACTTACTTTTGCTAAACAAGTACGTTGTCATACTTCATTTAAGCCATGCATGGCAAAAAAATCCGTGCCCAGATCCGTGAACTGCAGTCATGAATTCGAGAACAAAAAAAAATACCGTGGACTGAATCACGTAATCATGAACTAAATAACGTTTAAAGGGAAAAATCCTGAAAACTTGAAATAGTTCACGGTCCGTTTTCATTTTCGGGAACGCTTTTTTTTGTGTGAAAGCTCGAGCATACTTGGCTCAATAATGGATTCCCGGATAAAAATAACCATACAATTAAAATACAATAGAATAAAATAACATTAAAATCTATTTCCGACCATAAATCTTATTGTTCATGAATTAGATAAATGAATAATGCATATTGTCATTACAATTTACAGTTCCCTCCATATGCTAGGATTTTCAACAATTGTGAAACAATACAATTAATAGTAATTGACTCAAATTTGTTCAAAAAAAAAATGTTTTTTTATAGTTAAGATACATAACAACCTCCCTTGTCTATTGTCGATGTCTCAGTTTACATTAGATTCTATTGTGGTAACAATAACTCCTACTGTCATCTTATCGTTGTGAACAATGCTATTAATTTTACATACTATGTATTCTATTGTATTGTTACAATGCATGTAATTGTGAACCTATGAGAAATTTTTTTTTTTCGGGTTCCGAAAATGCGCGGGGTGAGACGAGGATAATTTGCAAGGTCTTAACAATTGTTTTAATCCTTCGTGTATAACGTCGAAGTGTATGAATATCCGTTTCGAAGAGAGAAAAAAAAACAATGGTCTACGAAGACTTTTGGTATACCCCCCCGCTCCCCAATCGTAGACAAACGTTGACTTTTTTGAAAACGGAATATTTACAATAAAATAAAACATTCGATATCTTAATGTTATCCAACGTCAACCATGCGGACGTGCCTTTTCAACAACCCCTATGTTTTTTTTTCTCCCGGAAATCCATTATATTTAACCTTAAGCGGTTTGCTTGGTTTCTATCTCCCAATTCTAACTGTTATGGAGGTAATCGATATTGCCGGGGGCGACCCCGGCGTAGTGGTTAACATCCATACCTCTCACGCCAAAGTCACGAGTTCGAATCTCACCCCCGGACAAGTTACGAAAATACCCAAGAGAAGTATTTGAGTGACTACGACGGGAGATGAACCAGCCCGAGGCTGAAAATCTCGAGAATCCAGACAAAAAAAAAATCGATATTGCCCTTCGATTGAATCCAAAACAAAAATGACAACTGCTTTCATATCAAAATCGCACTCGATCACCGCGATTTGCAGCAAGCATTTTGCGGGCCATCAGACAGGGACGATATTAACAGTTTATCCGAGTTGAAGATAACCGCCATAACTGTGCGCATGTGTGTGATGGGATTGGCAATATAATGGGGGCTAAAAAGGGATTTGTAAAATTTTCTTTGATCTCATAATTCTCGGTTTGTTTTTTTCATTAGGGCGAATCTAACATTGAGAGATTCTCTCCGGGCTCACTCTCTTTCGATTATTACAGCGCCATTATAAAACTTTCGAGGGATTATTTAGGACAGATCAAAACACACCAGTGCTGGCTAGCATACTCTACAAATAGTAGAATGAAAAACGTAAAAATGATTGGAATATGAATGAAAGAGAAAGTAATCAAAGAGAGTCTCTCAATGTTAGATTCGCCCTAATAAAAAAAAACCTAGAATTCGTTTTCGTGGCTGGTAATTTCAGGGCTAGTTAAAAATGAGCGAAATAAGAACTTCAGGTGAGGCAATGTAAGTAACTATCGCCAACAGCTACACAGAAAAAAAAATATGAATTTTAATAGGCGCGTAAAATTTCACCTCGTTTAATTTCAAGCCAAAGGAGGCGTAAACAACGAAATTGTTTGCAATCTTTCATGTGCCATACAACAATGTTTGCAATATTTCATACAAAACGCTAGATTCAGGCGTTATGTGGCTTAAATTTACATGAAATATCCCATTAATTTCTGCCAAATCTAGCATTCCCTTAATGTGCATAACGCAGAAAATGCATTGTTTATTTTTTTCTGTGCAAGGAGTGTATCGAAAATAAGCTATCCACAAACTTTCTTTCAAATTATGTTGGAAACCGATATTTTATTCATACAAAAAATTGATCCTTTATTGTACGAGGATAAACTTGAACATAATGAAGACCGGATGAAATTTGAGTTATTCCTTCACGAATTTTCGAACTTTGGATCGAATGCTCTTCATCAAGTTCCGGACAAGTGTTGCATCGCATTTTTTGGACGCTTGAGCCCAAATTTGTTTGAACTCTTGCATGTTCCCAGCTGCCTTACCAGTCTTCTTGAAGACCCTCTTCACGATTGCCCAGTAACGTTCGATGGGTCGAAGCTGAGGGCAATTTGGTGGATTGATATTTTTCTCAACGAAATCTATACCCTTTTCCGCAAGCCAATTGAGAGTGGTTTTGGCATAGTGAGCCGACGCTAAATCCGGCCAAAACAGTGGAGGTGTACTATGCTTCTTATATAAAGGCAACAATCTCTTCTGGAGACACTCAGATCGATAGATTTCCGCATTTATAGTTCCGGTAGTGTAAAAAATGGTTGACTTCAAACGACAGGAACATATTGCTTGCCATACCAGTACCTTTCGACTGAATTTCTCCACATGAATCGACCTGTCCGCATCGCTCACATCCTCCCCAACGACGGCAGTAAAGTATTGTGGACCTGGAAGGGTTTTTGAGTCCTCCTTTACATAGGTCTCATCGTCCATCAAAACGCATGCATCCGGACGCTGCAAAAGACGCGAATACAATTTCCGGGCCCTTGTTGCTGCTCGCTTCTTTTGTTCTGCACTTTGTTTCGAGATTGTTTGCTTCTTGTAGGTCTTCAGGTGGTTTCGCCTCTTGATACGCTGGATCATTCCGACACTCGTTCCTGCTTTTTTGGCCAAATCACGTATTGACATTGATTTGTTCTTCATGATTAGAGATACCACTTTCTGCTCCAGTTTCGGGTTGGAAGAACCAGGTTTTCTGCCTCTTCCTGGTAGCTCATCCAAAGAATAGTGTTCCCCAAACTTATTAATGATGGTTTTAACACTCGCATGATGAATTCCAAACCGCTTCGCCAATTTTCGCATAGTAATACCCTTCTCACTTAGCCATGTGTCCAGAACCTTAATTTTCACTTCCTTTTCAATACGCGACATTTTGAATACCCAGAATTTGAACCGCACAAACAAGTAAACAAAAGAAAGCTGACAGTCAAACGCACAGCATGCAGTGTTCAGAGCATAAAAAAACCATCACAAATACATGCGTACAACGCAAATGTATATGGATAGCTTATATTCGATACACTCCTTAAGTTACGTAATGGATTCGAATAAAGAAAAGGTACAAAAATCACTGCCCGAGCAGGAACGAATAACTTGATAACTGATCTTGGTATTTCAGAGCGCTGCATATGAGGTAAAATACCTCAGGATAATAGGGAAGCGGAACCTATGTTCATCATAGTACATATATTCATCACATTCTGCAGTCATCCAACTTCAAACGTAAAAAGATGTTTAATTTTTCAATAAACGGACGCAGTAACCAAAAATATATAATCCTGGCAAATAAAATTAGGTCTTGAATATAATTAAAAGCTACAAAAACGTTTCGGAGACTTAAATTTCGTAAAAATAATGAGCAGTCAGATTTTCAACACAATTTCTTACCTTTGCACTACAAATTCGTCGTATCGATCTAACCGTACTAGGGAATATACCCGAGCCAGACTCCAAGTTTTATCTCTAATTGCACTTAATCCTCACACATTTTCGTTGCGTAATTGCACAAACCATAAAAATCACACTTCACTTATTACACTAGCCACACGAGAATCTACGAATACGTGATAAAATACGAGAAAACTATGGGATTAATTTTCACAATAATTTAAATACGCTTGCACCTATTCTGAACCGTGTTTACAATCGACGTAATCGCTTGATGTTGCCAAACTATTTTATTATGAATCTTATTCGAATGAAATGGGTTTGGCAGTACATCAATATCACCTGTTTTGTGGGAGTGCTATAAATCGCCCAAAGTTAAACTATTTTATTTTTCCATAGATTAAATAAATAATAACATGCTTCTTATTGTAGATTTTTTCAATATTTACCGAGAAATAAAATCCCACATTTAATAATATTTTTCCATCTCTGTTGAATTTGGCGGCACTGCTCACATACTGTATAGCATACACATCAACACGCACACTAGTTCAATTCATAGAGCATTCTATGCCCAACGTTATGGTGAGTCTTGTTGTCAATATTCTCATGGAAGAATAACAAACAAACCCATTCCTTTGGTCTTGGTTATATGCAGGCTATCCAACACAATTAAAGTGCTGTCAAATGATCTACTTCATGCGAGAAATTTAATTTTGGGTGTAGTAGTGGAGAGCGTTAACTTGTTTATATTTTTTCATGATTAAAATCAGTACGATTAACATATGTACACAGATGGGATTAATGTTTTTCGTGATATTATTAAAATAGGTACATAGCAGTGGCAACTTTTCCGTATTAAATTGGAAGAAAATTATCAGAATCGAATGTTTTGTGCGTTGCTAAGCGATTAACGGTAAGTGGACGAATAAATTGTGAATAACTTGTGTACTTAGTGTTCGGTATTCAATGCATATTCACCGATTTCCACTGGAGGTCTGCTTATTGAGCTCAAGATAGGTACCGCTTCCCTACCATAAAAATGTTCCCACAATGTTATGCGAATACAAAATTGAAGCAAGATAATACCAAAATAGTGCCTCTCAGGTATTCCGAGGTATCCCAAATAACAAGTTTTGTTATTCGAGAGATATTTTGCTTGCAATTCTTAGGTATTTTACCACTTATGCTGTGCTCTTAAATACCAAAGCCACACAGTTTGAAAAAAAAAACATGTAATTTTCTGCGTTGTTTAATGCACATGAAGGGAACGCTAGATTTGGCAGAAATTAATGGGATATTTCATGTAAATTTGAGCCAGATAACGCCTGAATCTAGTCTGTTGTATGAAAGTATGTGAACATTGTTGTATGGCGTATGCAAGATTGCAATCAATTTCGTTTTTTACACTTCCTTTGGCTAGAAATTAAACGAGGGGAAATTTTACGCGCCAGGTAAATTTATTTATTTTTTTCCGTACAGTTATCAAGATCAAAATTAGATATTCATATGTTATTTTGTCTTGCTCGGGTGGTCTAGGCGACAGACACTGAAAAAATCTAGGCGACAGACACACTGAAAAAAATGAACTTCTAGTGTGCATTAATAGTGTATCCCCCATTGGAAGAAACGTTGCTCAAATCCCCCATGGGAAGAAACGTTGCGTAGCCCATTCAACTATCCCCTGATATATTATGTAAGGTTTGAGTTCTTGTACTCAAACTGGTGACCTGGCGCCTTGCCCCCTTATACGTCAATAAAATAAAATAAAATAATAAATTTTAGATAATCGAAAACTAGTTCACGTTTTGAAGTAAAATTCTTTTAAACGTCAACTAGATCAACGTCCGTTTTTTTTTTCTAGTTGTTATAACAGATATTTGCATAAGATCCCTTTTCCTGTATACCAGAGGACGACTTAATGACTAAAGCTGTGTCCATTTAGAATCCGGAATAATAAAATCATCTGTATCTCGGTAACGGATTGACGTAAAAATAAGTTTAATACATCAAAGCAATGGTAATTCACTGTACTTTAAGGAAAAAATATCAATACAAATCATTTCTCTTCGTTTCTAATGAAAATTCGCACTTTCTTCATTATTCCTCCCATCAAACGCTGCACACCTCCGGAGTCAACTTCCTTGGCACATTTGTTGTCACGTCCCAAGCCATTTTTCCACTTTTCTTAAGCTTTCGCTTCATTATTGCCCAAAATCTCTCGATGGGCCGGAACTGCGGGCAGTTGGGTGGATTTATGTTTTTTAATCGATGAAATCTACGTTATTATCGCGGTACCACTGGATGACTTCCCGGGTGTAGTGGCAACTCGCCAAATCTGGCCAAAACTTTACGGGACCTCTATGGGCTTTAATTAAAGCTAGTACGCGGTTTTTGAGGCATTCTTCCTTGTACAGCTTGGAGTCCATCGTCTTATTCGTCACGAACACTTTGGTCTTTGCTCCGCAGCTGCATATGCCTTGCCAAATCATCAGTTTTATGGCAAATTTGTCCATAAAAGCAAACTTAAACTTCGCAGGAACATCTCGTCGTGCCGTCGCCATCAAAATTTTTGGCCAAGAAGCTGTCCGAAATTCATTTTGACATAGGTTTCATCGTCGATGAGCAGGCCTTCTTGGTATCAACGTTTTTGCGATTTTTATTGCGGACCACGTTGGATTATCAACGTGGGTGTGCAGAATTTGTTCTCTCCTCTCGGCTTCCATCTGGAATAACTTTTGACTCACTGCACGAAACACCGTGAAATTTATACCACAGAAAGTGGGCGCCTAGATAAAGATCAAAAAAGAATTCTTGCAGCGGTCACTTTCCGTGCCGCTGCAACACAATAAGTGATTCCAGATTCTAACTGGACAGAACTTAACCATGAAACTCGTTCAAAGTTTTACAGAATTTTTCTGGAAGACAGCAAAATTTGTTGAAGCTATTCATTCCTATCTACTTGATCGCCATGTCCATTCATTACTTGATGATAAAATTCATTCAACTATTAACCCTATCAGCTGACTGTCGACAGATAACAACGTTTCCCTGCAAACATTATTAAAGTGATAATCAGTAGCTGTACCGAGTAGAGACAAGCCGCTCCAGTTAACTATGTAAACTTATGGAAAATATGCTCTATCAGTTCACGGTTAGCGTCAGTCTTCCCCAAACAATCACCACCTCCACTCAACCCACTGTCATACTTTCTTTAAAGTCGGTTATTATCAACCAGGCAAACCCAGAAGAAGACAACGATGATGGCCTTATCTTTATTATGCCTATTGCTGCTCGATTTCTGGTGGCCTGCGCTAGGTATTGTGTGCACGACGCTTTTGGAGATGATGAGCGCAGACAAAAGTTTACAGCTCGTCCTGCCTTCAACCAGCGATGGAAGATATTAATGGATTTAATTAAATTTCTTTTGAGATCTTTGGATTTTAGAATGTCTGTCAACCTCAACTAGATTCGGGCCAGACACAATGCAATGAAGCAGTGGATGTTGATGGGTGGCCGTGAACAGTCGAAAGGGGTTTGGTTATTGACTTATATTTCTGCCATTTGGAGCGTTGCCGTCAGTTATGATTTTATTGAATTATCATACTAAGCAAATTAGCTTAACGAAGGGAAGCTGCCTTTTCAAGGCGGCAGAAATTACTTGTTTCGAAATGGGAAACTTAAGCAGGCATGAATTCATAATTTGCTAAACTAAGCGGTCCTCTCTCCAAATGACATTTCAAGATAATTACTTAAATGGAAAAGGTTACCAACGTGACGATAGGTTCAAATTAAACATCATATCAGTTTAAAACTATTTTGAAAGGCGTTTGGCGTTCAGAGAAACTTTCCTTCCAAGTGCAGTTATATTGCAGTTATTTTGAGTCTATAGCAATTTATGTACTCGTCAAGCGGCATTGAAAATACCATAATTGCATCAAACTACAGCGCGAAGGGCGTTGCATCGTAAAAGCGAGTTGTTAAGCTCACCACAGTATTCAATTTAAGTCCTGAACAAACGGTTATTGCCGCCAAGGATAGGTTGGATGATGTCGTGAGAAACATAGCTTCAACTGTGATGTTGTGAAAACCGTAGCACTTCGATTATTTAATTAAAGCCTCGAAGGAATTCAATAAAGGAAGCATTGCTATCTTCAATATACAGCTCGTCATCAGCGGCTCCGACGACGTCAAGCGTGATAAATTTGTTCTACTATCTGTCAAATCCTTATATGAGCACACATGTCTACCGCAGGTAATATAACCCTGCTTGGATGATTTTCGTGGGAAAAACTGTGGTATACCTCAAAGCCGGTGCGGTCGTTGGTGCTCTCGTTTTGCGTCTAAATGTAAGTAAAAACGCGTTTTACCGCACCGCTTCGCTCTATGGATGATGTTTGCGAATAAATCAGCTACTACCGTACCAGATACCGCGCACTCTCCCTCGCTTACTCCATCTTGTGCTGTTGTGCCGATATGCGATCTGTTTCCATACTTTTCCGCTCTCTTAGTACCTGCTACTAAACCTGATAGTATACGGTCTACGCTTGCGTTCGAAGTATTTGCCTATTCTCGGTACCTTCAAGGAAAACGAAGACCAACGGTACTGGTGATTGATGAGTTGATGTATCGCTTCGTGAGTGCGCTGCTAAAGATTGATCCATTTATTTCTTCTTGTTTTGACAAAGAACGCCATTTGTTTGGGTTACCAAATCGCTTAAGTGTATTTATTATCCAGCACCGTTTGAGGTGGGGAGTATTTATAAAAATAATTTTTGAGAACTTCTTTACAGCTCGAGGGCAGTAATCATGTGTTGAATTTTGTTATTGTTTATTTTTTCCCCAAATTTAATGTTTTGTCGTCTGACCGACGACTCAATATAAATGAGTGCTGCACTTTTAAAAAAACACTTTTTAAAGAAAAACTTTAATCTAGTAGAATTTGAAGGAATTTTCTCCTATTTACAAAAGATAGTTTGAAAAAGTGTATCAGTTTACACGTTGCGAGTACGAAAATTTGGAGCGTCACGAAATATGCTTAGCTTTTGAAAGTTAATAACTAAGTCATTTCATGACCGATTTTCAAAATTTTTGCACCAATCGATTGCAAATTTTTCTACTCATCAATTTCAATAATGAAAACTATAAATTTAAAATAAAAAACTATTGAAATTCTTATAAATATAAAAATGAATTTTATCGAACTGACCCTTATACACATAGAACCGACTGGCGTGAAAATTTGTATGCAGGGGTTTTTGGGACCGGGCAAGCTTCTTATGATGGTTTAAGAACCCCCCCCCCCCCCCCCCCCCCTTGGAATGGGAAGCTCTCATACAAATGAAACACAAATTTCGGCATAATTCAAGAACTAATCAAGCAAATGGAACCAAATTGGGCATGTGCAAGTTTTTGAAGGCAAGAAAGGTTTCTATGGCAATTTGAGACCCCTCCCACCTTTAGGAAGGGAGGGAGGGCTCCCATACAAATGAATCAGGAACTTCTAATAACTCAAGAACTAATCAAGTAAATGGAACCAAATTTGACATGTGGAAGTACTTGAAGGCAAGAAATGTTTCTATGGTAGATTGAGACCCCTCCCACCTCTAGAAGGGGGAGTGGGCTCTCATACAAATGAAACAGGAACTTTTGATAACTCGAGAACTAATCAAGTAAATGGAATAAAATTTGACATGTAGAAGTTTTTGAAGACAAGAAATGATTATTTGGTAGTTCGAGACCCCTCCCACTTCCCGAATGGGGGGCTTCCATACAAATGAAACTGGATTTTTTTGCATAACTCTAGAACTAACTAAGCAAATGGTACCAAATTTGGTATGTCGAAGTTTTTGAAGGCAAAAAATGTTTCTACTGTGGTTCGTACAGGGTGGCAATGGTTGCTTGTCAGTAAAATAAATGTTCATTAAAACACAACGAATGGCTTAAAATCAACAAATATATATTTTATAATTCAAATTTTGATCTATAAACTTACATTTTATCATTAAAAAATTTCATGTTCAGGTCGAACCTCTCATCTTTTTCTTTTATGACCAGCCATAGACGTTTCTGGAACGCTTTGCAACTGGCAGGCACCGTTTCTTGAGGCGTATGGTCCCAAATATCGATTAAGAGTTTCTTGAAATATTCAAAAGTGTGACCTTTTGTGCTTCCAATTTTACTGACCAAAGAAATCCAAAGGGTTGAGACCTAGCGATGAGACAGACCATTCTTGTGGTGGTATGAAATCAGGCATATTTTGGTTCTGTTTCTGTTGATTGTGAGTATCTTGCAACAGAAACATTTTTTTCAACGGAATAGAGAATATCACAATCAGCGAGCCGATGCAGCAACTCCTTACTTTGAATCACTCGATAACTTTGTTTTTCTATTAATCCGTGAATTCACTGCTTTTTATACGCTTTGAGTTTCAAATCATCGGTGATTATATTCTGGATTTTGGATATTTTTTGCGTCCATGTGTATTGCGTAACCAAAACAAACTAAACACATCCGTCAAATGTAACGTAATGAAAAATATGCACATATCGGTAAAAAAAAAACTGTACAAGAGATGCACAGAGACAAACAAAAACTGACCGGTAACATTTGCCACCCTATACAGTCGAAAATAAAATTATAGGAACTGAAAATTTCATGTGACTTTAATTTTACACGAATTGAAGACACCTCATGTAATTTTTGACTGAATTGAGTTTATGGATTCTTGGTCAGAAATCAACCGCAAAACTAAATAAATGTTTGCCAATTTTATGTGCTTTAGCAGGATAACGTTTGGCAAAGAGCATTTAATTGTTCGATAATCAGTGAACTAACCGCTTTGAATAAATGAATTTGGATTCAACATTTTCTCTTCCTCTGCGGCATTAATTCCTTCTCGCTGAGCTGCTTGATATTTTTCAATCAACATTTAAAAGGTGTTTCGATCAAAATTTGGTCAACTTAAACTTGACGCATTTCATTTAATCGTGCATTAAAAAATTGTGGACACCCCTCATTTTGAAGATGTGTGCGTGTAGCATCATGCCTCTATTTTGATTTTGAGATTAGCACTTCAGTTATCAAAATGTCGATAACTGAGAAACAGCTCAAGGCAAACTGCCGTTCTGTGGCGAATAATGTGGACAAGGAGACTGTACATAATCTTATGACAGGTGTTAAACGAAAGACCCGGCAATTCGCATTCGGTAAAAAAAAGAAGCTTAGCTGAATATTTCTCCTGTATTCTGTATTAACTGAACTTGAAAAAGAAAAAGAATTTGACTTATTAATAAAAACCTTGATCGACTCACACACATTACTGTTTGACCCAATTTTGATCGTATCACCCTTTATATATTAGCTTTCTGAAACCAGTTTTTCATCGTTATTAGATACCTTTTACCACTCAGGTATATCACCCGGCTTTTTATTAACGTAGAAATACGTTTCTGTTTTGTACACTTTTGTCATATTTTGCAAAATGAGAGCGTTACGCTAAAGTGAAAGGTTTTCGAACGCTTTAAACTCTCGTTCGACTAAACAAAATGACAACTTTCATACAATATTCGATCTGAAAAACTTATAAAATACCTGCATCATAAGGACTGTTCATTAAACAAAATGAAAACCTGTTTATCAATGGTTTAGGGTTAAAACTTAACGAAAAAATGTGAACATTCGCTCATTTTTTAAGAACATTGTTTACTTTGGTAACACACCTGAAAAATAAAAAATAAAAGTGAGAAATTTCGAACGATGGCACAGTGGTTAAAAACTCGATTTTAACGCTCTCAACCGATTGTTTTTTTTTTTAATCTTTATTAAGGTGACTTTTAGTAACCTGGGCCAATTCACCACCGTCAAGTGGTTGCTCCCTAAATAGTAGAGCTAGAGCGATGGCGTCTTTGGCAATGTTTTTGGATATGACAAGCTTCGGCATGACTTTTGTAATCAATCCCCATAAAAGTGAGATCAAAATACAACTTTTTTGTGATTTTGAGATAGAGAGTTGATGTTTTCAGCAAAGTTGTAGAAAAAGTCAATACAAATAACTTTGCTGTGGACATAAATATCGTAACGGGGTGGAACTAAAAGATGAGAATGACTCTAACTCTCTCATACCAAACCACAAAAGTGCATAGAGAAAAGAGAGATTATGTGAATCAATGCTCTGATTCAGGATACCATAGATGTTTTAACCATCTATTGTATCCTGATATCTTCACGAAAAGCTCGTAGTAGTGGGACTGGGAGACCGTCTAAAATAATGGACAAGAAAGGACTTAGATTGCTCCATAGTACTTTTAACAACAAGGATTCGATTAGTCAATCTGTTGCAGCAAAAAAGTTCAAGACTACACAAGACGTTGAAGAAGATAGGAACAGTCTGCCACAAGAAATCAAGAGCACGAGAATACACAGAGCAACAGATATCAACCGTAATATCCCAATGCCGCTGGACGACCCGAAATTACGCCGGAAAATGTTTCATTTTGGATGATGAAAGCTACTTCCCTCTCTCAAAAACCCACATCCCAGGACACGATCGATATTATTCTGATAACATTTCTACTGCATCTCCGAACGTGAAATATAAGTTTAAGCATAAGTTTGAGCAGAAGGTGATGCTTTATATTGCCATACCTGAGAGAGGAATTTCCAAACCATGGTTTAAGCCCAGTGGTTTGGCTACTAATCAAAAAGTGTACCAAAATCGTTGTTAGAAGAAAATATTGATTCCATTTATTCAAACATATTATGCAGATGGAAATCACGTGTTTTGGCCGGATAAAGCGTCGTCACATTATGCGAGAAAAACACAAGCCTTCTTGGATAGCCAAAACATACCGTAAGTTTCAAAAAACCGCAATCCAACAAATTTGCCCCAGTGTCGCCCGATTGAAGATTTCTTTGGATATTTGAATTCACTGGTGTACAAAACCAACTGGAGCGCGAAAGACTGTAAACAACTGATTAATAGAATCAAAAGATAAAATCGATAAAGAAGCTGTACAACGCTCCTGTTCAAACATCAGGACAAAACTTCGTCGAACAGTTGATGACGGACCGTATTCAAATGTGATTTTTTTTTAAAGTAAAGAGACGTTTCTTCAAAATAAATAAATTAGTTTTTCTTTCTATAAACAAGACTTTTTGTTATGACCCTCAAAGAAAATTGTCATTTTTTAGTTATACTCCGTTTTGTTTCACTCAATTGGAGATAGGAAGCATTGTATGAAAATTAACCTCCAAAAACACTTTTTTCACTTAAACATTTTTTTTTTTATTTTAAGGAAAATATAATGTTCTACAAAGTTAAAAGTAATATCAAAATACACAACTTTCTAGAACATAATATACCTGCATAATTTCAGTGGGATGAGTTATTGTACTTTTTTCAGTTTTTTTTTTCGTCGTTTTTTCGACGGCTGTACCGTACTTAGAGCAGGTAGGAGCAGATAGAATTAGCATTCAAAAAAATGACCATTCTCCGTAAATTCGAGACTCGAAGTTGACGAGTTTTAGGACGTATTTTTTTCGTGTTTATGATAATGTTTTACCTGTTTTATATCTCTGATCATTTGCCGAATAATTCGTTCTATTTACATTTAACATTTTACTTGTTTGTTCCTTGACGAACATTGATATAGACGAGGGGCAATTCACTGAAAAGTTCAGCAGCGCTACACAGGAAGGAAATGATTAATTTTAACAGACGCATAAAATTTCCCTTGTTCAATTGCAAGCCAAAGCAAGCGTAAACAACGAAATAGTTTGCAATCTTTCATACACCATACCTGATTTAGTCGATATATGGCTAAAATACCTCGTGAATTTATGCCAAATCTAGCATTCACTATATGTGCATTAGATAATACAGAAAATTACATATTTCTTTCAAACTGTGTAAAGTACAATTTATGTGAAAAATAACGTTCTCAGTCCCATGCAAGCGGCAGTTGAAAGTCAATCAATAGGAAACTAGCGATTGAAAATTAGCTCACTGCATTTCCAAGTACCCATAGATGTCTTTTGGTGGTACTAGAATCCTTGTTATTGTTTTGATTCGCTGTGTTGTTTTGTCAGAACATTGAGGGGTTATCCATTGCGGGTCATGTTTTGAGGGCAATTCATTCAGCTTTGGACTGAGCTTGAGACCGATGCGCTGTTATTTCCTGAGCTGAAAAAAAAAATATAAACTTACTTCCTGAGCATCCGGCATCCAGGTTGTACCAAGCAAACCAAGGTAAGGAATAGTAATAGGAACCGTAGGTTATAATACAGATTCAATTAGAGGAGCAATCGGTAAATACAGAGATTTTTCATGTCGTGCAAGCCTTTGACCTTCCGGCAAAGCATATGAAGAAAACGTAGATTTTTTTGCCGTAGAGCATAGAAATTGTCGTAGATCATTTCAAATATCAATGTTAAAATTTCAAAAAAAGATATTATTTTATAAGACATGTAGTTTTTTTGGCAATTTTCAATGTATAGTTTTGTTACATTTCAAAGAAATCAATTGGGGGGATCAGAATTATGATTTCTGAAATAAATATGTTTTTTTTAAAAATAATACTAAAAACCAATTATATATAAAAAAACTCTTCTTCTTCTTATTAACAGTTTTTTATTTTTTAAGTATATAAAGTGGAGGTACGAAATGAAAGTTTTAAGATAATGTTTTTCTGGTAATAATGAAAAAAAACTAATTCATTCTTGGCTGGTTGTTTTGTTCCGGCCCTTTCTTTCTTTTTTTTTTGGAAGAAAAGATGGATGCCAACGCTGCGTGAATTAATTATTTAATAAAGGAGAATAATAACTTGTATATTATTAATAGGAAGGATATACACACTTAAATTCGATTTTGCTGTTCGGTAAAAAAATTGACGAAATATTTCGGTAAACATAAAATATTACCGATTTTTCGGTAAATATACATAATTTTACCGTAATATTGTAACACTTTACCGAAAGATCTGTAATGCTATATTTTATTTACCGTATTCGGTAGAAAAAAATACAATTCATACGGTAAAAACAAACAATTACTGAATACGGTAAGCACTTTACCGAACAAAACGTAAAATGGACTCTGAAATACCGAAGCCCGGTAAAGTATTATTAACTGTCAAACTGTCAGCCATTTTCTATGAAATCTCGTGGTTCCAGTGATCGGTTGTGTTCCAGAAGGTTATTTTGAAATTAGTTAATTTTAAATATTCCATTTAAAACAATTTACAACTATTTCATCAGGCTAGCCATAAATGTTTTTAATGTGCTGATTACACGATTCGATTTAAAAGTGGATTTATATACGAAATGATACACATTCAAAATATATTTTCTTTATTGTATCCATCCACAGGTAGAAGACAACTTCAGTGATGCATCCAGTGCAGCCGACACTCATCGTCCATGATCCCATTCTTAACGTATTCCGTTGATTGCGCCATATGCTGAAAATACCTCTAGGTCTAGGTAGGAATCGACTGAATAAAAAAGAAAATATACAAATAACAGCAAATATACTATTGTTTAATGAAATTTTGATTGTTGTTTTTGTTTTTTTTTTATTAATGACAACGATAAAAGCAAAACAAAAAATACCGAAACGTTCGGTTCCAGACTACACAAATTACCGAACTGTACGGTATTTTTTTGACAGCTCATCAAAAAATTCGAGTACCGAACGTTCGGTAATTGATTTAATTACCGAACAGATTACCGTTCAGCTGTTGAAAGTTCGGTAAAAAATTACCGAATACTGTAAAAATTTCTAAGTGTGTACAATTTGATTTATGGGTACACGATCTTGAGTCGCACCCACTCACTTCGCTATTGGTCAAAATGACAATATTGCCCAGGCTACGCCAACTAGCGTCTCCATGTTTCAGCTGGCAGTCTTTTGTGATCATATGACTCGTGGAGGCGTGAGGTAGGAACTTGTGAGGACCAGAGGTCGGTCGCACCCTCCTTCGAAGTTGTCAACTCACTATTTGAAGCCCGGCACACAAACTATAGTTCTATGTGTTAAACAATCCAGAATATTCAATGGTTACTCAGGTTCGATTAAGAAAATGTCAGTTGAACCAACTCTTTAGTTAGAAAATTAAAGTGGTCTACCTACACTCAGCGAAACAAAAATAGCACCACCACGTTTTTTCCACATTTAATGATCAGTAGTTGATTTTCATCAAAATCATTTTTTATATCATGTTCTGTGAAGAAAAAGAAATCAAACCAAGGTATGAATAATTCGACTTTTCCTTAGCTTTTAAATAAAATCAGACTTTATTTCTTAGGAAACAACATGTGGAGATGTGAACTTAGTAATGTGTGTAGGAACCGTTGTTACGAATAACTTCAATCAGACGCGATTTCATGGACAGAACCAGTTTTTCAAGAGTATCCTGCTCAATCTGCTCCCAGCATTCTCGAGCTCGGGTTTTCAGCATATTTACGTTGTTGAATCGCTTTCCATTTTCGTATACGCGGCGGGCAAGTATCGACCAAATTTTCGATGGGGTTTAGATCCGGAGAGAAAGCTGGCCACTTGAGAACCACGATATTTTTATCGGAAAACCACGCTTTAGTTGTGGATTGCAGCATTATCTTGTTGGAAAACAAAATCTGGACCCATCAATGACTCGCCGGGTTCAATCAAACGTATCTCCAGCACCAGCACCAAAGTTCCTGCTCACTTTAACATCCGGGTCCTTGCGCAAATCATGCCAGTAGTACTGCCATCCGTCTGGTCCGTCCAAGTTGACCTTTTTTTCGTCCGAAAAGAGCACGTTTTTTCCATTCATCGGTCCAGAAAATGTACTCCTTAGCGAAATTGGACCGATTCAAACTGTGCCGTTCTGTAAGGTTGGGTTTTCCGAGTCTCTTACGCCACTCCAAGTTCTCGCTGCTGGACAAAATCAGTTGTACACGACGTGTAGTAACCGCAAGCTCCAATTCTGCACGGATTTGTGACGCTGTTCTTTTCTGGTTCGTTGCAATTCTACATATTCTCCGTTTATCCTTAGCCGAAAGCTTACTTTTCTTCCCGCGTTTCTCGATGCGGCCACTCTTATCGCCATTTTTCAAGAAGCTTCCGATAACCGTGTGTGATCGAAAGAGTTTCGA
Organism: Aedes koreicus; assembly: GCA_024533555.2. NCBI lineage: Eukaryota > Metazoa > Arthropoda > Insecta > Diptera > Culicidae > Aedes > Aedes koreicus. The sequence goes on from JAHHFK020003989.1 coordinate 358,430, forward strand.
CCGATTTTACGATTCGAGAGGCCTGCATCATGGTAGGCCCTGATTTTTACCTTTTCCTCGTACGTCAGATTCGACCCATTGCCGTAAAATTACAGGGAAAAAAATCCGATCTCCCTACAATTTGAAGAAAACTTAACCTCCAATCGGTTTGAATGCAAATCAAAACAAATACCTGTCAAATAAGAGCCAAGGTGATATTTAACCAGGGTGTGCTATTAATGTTTCACATGTTTTTTTTTAACGAATTTCTCAGCTTAAATGTGAATAGCCCCCAAAATTTCCAGAACAACTAATCAGACAGACTTGTAGTAGAATACGCATAAACCGTAAGGTGAAATTAGCGTTAAACGAATTAACATTTTAAAAATATTACGAAAAAATATGGTGGTGCTATTTTTGTTTCGCTGAGTGTATAAAGGACGGTGAGCACAGGCGGCGTTTCCAACAATAAACAGTTTCAGTGACCAGATTTTTTGACAACGGAAATAACTGCACGAGGTCATTAAAGAAACACGTGACATTGTGTATACCAATACACGTTAGAGAAATGATTGCTCTTATTGGCCATGAATCGTCTATGGTCATAAATCATTTCGTCATTTGGCTTGAAACTGTCCATCAATAGAGATTCAGTACGGTTTTATCTATTGGTTGTTAGATATGTTTTTGCTCCCTTCGTCTACCTATTACCGACCACATCTATTGCAGGAGAAAAACCTTTCAAACCAACATTTCCTAGCTGTACCACCGATAGGAAACGGTGACCACACGAACCTCATTTTTCGACGAGAAGCAAAATCAAAGAGCCCCTCGGCAAACTCCATACAGATCATTCCATGTGCTTAACCTCTACGGTCTTGCAACACCGCTGCTTATAACGTTTACCCACTACTCGGTTAGCGTTCACAAGCTCTAGCTCTAACTCTACTTGCACATGCAAACGCAGAGTGCAGTGCAAGCGAAAAAATAATAACACATGTAAATTCAAGGGAACGTCAGAAAAACAAACCAATCTTCGCGGTCAGTTTCTTTCGGCTGTTCGTTCGTTCGATTCCCTCGTCAGGTTACGACCGGGTACTCACTGCTTGCTACGATGGACACCACAATGTTTGTTCGAAGGCACCCACATACAAAGCCACGTCTTTCTCGTAGCCAACCGGGAGGAGATCAACCAATTTGATATGTCGAGTTGGATTATCGCCACAACTGAGTGGTAAAATGTGGTGACATAATAAGGCTAGGAAACAAACAGCTGATTAAAAATTCATTCTACGGATTGATCACAATACATTCCTTTAAGCGCTTCCAAGTAGACATCTAATAGATAAGCATTATAGAACATAGATTACGAAACTGAGAACACACAAGTACGCAACTTGTTGTCGATCTGGGAAAGAAGTCGAAAACTGAAAATAACTTTCAGAAATAACCAAGATCGTACAATTTGACAACGCACATGTTTGGAACTGTCATCTGTCGCACGTGATCGCGAAAAGCAATGCTACCTCCGATAAACCAGACACCAACCAGTTCGACTAGGTTTATTTTCTTTTAGTTGGGTTGCCGGAGCTGTTTCTCTTTAATATCATAAATTAAAAGCATAGCTCACACTAGTCCGCGGTAGGTCATAATTGTATTATAACGAACTATCAGCAAACTCTACTTTAATCGCAGCTCGACTATGAATCGTGATTAATTTGTCTCTACCACAGCGCCAAACATGTTATCGCCATCTGATAACACTGCACTGGTCACACGATCAAAATAAACAAAAATCACCGAGACAGGTAGTAGGCAGGCGCTACAAAAACACTGTCTACAGCCAGAAAAGAGAACGTTTGTGGACACAGTCATGCACAAAACTTTTCGCTCGCGGGCCCAAATATGATAGGATATGTACGTCTGACAGTTGGATGATTAATCCTCCCGCGAAATGCTCTGGGATTTGCCTCGCTCGCGGACAGTCGTGATGCGGCGGCGGCTATATTACTGTTACTATCACCGGGACGCAATGGATGGCTAGGTATGCGTAACAGAACCACAGCGAAACTACACAGACAAAACACCATGAGAAGCTACGGAAATGTAAAATTCTAGCAGGGGTTTTGCTCGTTTTTCGGAGGTTCGAGAGACGGGTGTGATGTTTACTCATGAGCTGTGTTCTTGGTATGCGAAGATTGAAGCCGGCGAAGGGCACATAAATTCATCATAATTGAGGTATGTTGGCCAAATGAGAAGGTTTCGGTTCATCTTCAACCTGATGAGGCTGCAAATGCCGGACGGAAGTGTTGAGTTATTACGAAGAACACGATATGGATCTGGGTAGAAATGATAGTTGAAAACATATTAAAGATACAAGTTAAAGAAACAGTTCATTGGATTGGATTTCATAGCTATAGCTTATAAAACATGATGTACAACAAAAATGAGTCCTTATTTGTGAAAAGAGAAGTCTTTGAGGACGTCTGGTAGATTCGGTTTTAATATATAGTAATTTAGTTCTAGTTCTTTGTCTCAATGAAACGGAATGTATGTTTATGCCTGTACCGATGCGTGCGAGTGTGTTTCCATTCCCAAGTTCACTACGGGTTATTGGTTTCCAAAATAATGCATCAAATATGCAATTAGCACTTGCTCTCTCTAGCAATATTCGTTAGATTTATGACTTCTAGGATCGTGTTTGAAAACATTGAGAATCTATGAACATAAGTGGTGTGATTTCACGTCATGGCATGCAAAATTAAGTGTTCAGATTTTGGTTCATGTAAATTTTTGAAGTGGACGTAAATTTAGGTCTTACTAGCTGCTAGCTGGAGATCTAATTTAACATATTATTTTTTTAGTTCGAATCTTTCAGCTTGAAGTCATATTTGCAACCAATGACAAATAATTAAACGACACGCTTTTATTTTTGCGTCTTAAACGATTGATATTTTCATAATCTCAACATAATTCAGTACCAGCGCTCAGTTCCTCAAGTCATAATCAAAAAGTTGTCACTGCCATATTGTGTACGTTCGAGTGAAGCAAGAACAATTATGATAGTCATTTTAAAAAAGAACACAAAAAAATGAGTGACTGTGGAAAATGCTGCAAAATAGGGTAGGATTTTTTTAATCACACCCGTACCATAATTTCAAGTGCCCAGTTGACAAATGTGAACTCGTCACAATAAATTTCAAGCTTGAAAAAAAAATTGCTAACTGCTGCACACAAGTGAAATTAGCTTGAAAAATGTTAAATAAAAACTGCCAACGAAAAGAAGATTTTTAAATTCCATGACTTATTTCATTTATTTTTAAAGAAAATAAATCAAATAAATCTATTTTGTTTCAAACCTAAAAAAAAAACTTAACCGTTGATTACAGCATATTTTCAATTTACAGGTCCTATATAGAGAGCACGAGTAAATTTATAGCTAACATTTTTCGAACGATTTTCGTGCTGTAATGTTGAATGTTGAATGTAATGGAGGTAAACTTGTTACATCCATGTTTTTTTCGAACTGTGTGTGTTTTTTTTTCCGATGTTTAAAACACTGATTTACATGAATAATTAAACGCAAAGTTTAAGAACAATCGATACATGTTTTTATTAATCTGTTGACGAACTCTAGAAGCCATTGAATATGTGTAAAATATAGTATGTTTTTGACAGAATATTGTGTCTAAATAGATGTTAATTTGCAGTTCACTAAGGTTTTTTTTTACACTTTTACTATGAAACCGTGTAATAAAACAATTAATTAGAGTTGATAATTTCACATGCATAAACATATTAAATTGCTTCGATTTTGTTTGCATGTGTTACCTTTCGATGCAAAGGTCAAAATAATTTTTTTTTAATTTTTAGTATTTACACCAATAAATTGTGAATTTTTTGAATAGCTCCCATATGATTACTTTTTGCCCAAAACGTAAAATGTGATTCGAATTTAGTCGATAAGTTGTTCTGTTCTGGAATTATCGCTGAAAACAAACCGTGTAAAAAAACGTGTAAAAAAGACCGTAGTGTAATTTTGAATGCTGTGATAAAATTGAATGCTGTGACTGAAATTTACGTCGCAACTTGAAAAAAAATATATTAGTTTTATATAAAATTCAGATAGCATGTAAATTTAAATCATTAAAGCCACTTTGTTCGTGTGCATCAAATAAGATGTAGTTTTGCAGGAAATTTTCCAAATGTACACAGAAAAAAATAATGAATTTTAAAAAGCGTCTAAAATTTACCCCCGTTTAATTCCAAACCAAAGGAGGCATAAACATACAACAATGTTTGCAATCTTTCATGCAAAAGGCTAGATTGATGCGTTATGATGATGATGATGATATAAAACTACCATCTATTGTAGCAAGGTAACTTCCCATAGCAGTGGAATAATCTGAAAAACGATTTGATCAGGATTCTAATATTGTTTGTGATCATCAAGCTCCTGTATGAAGGGCCAAAAACGTTTGGGCGGGCCCGTAAGCAGAGACACTTACGCGAAACCCGCGAATATAGGGAAAAGAATCTCCTTCCAAAAGCAAGTTCACACGCACAGCACTAGAATCGAGCCCTCGATTGACAGAATAAACCCAATAGATGGGGTCGAAGAGCCCGCCCTCGTTCCACGAAATGTTAACAATAGGGAGGAGGCAGTCCCATGCTCCCTATCCAAATCGTTTCACTTGGGTGCCCTGATGGTCCCTCCCTTTCCCCGTTATATGTTATTTAATATTTAGTATATTTGGTACACACAATATTAGGATATCATTATAGACAAACATGCCAATTTATTCAAATTTCAAACTTGAATGTTACTGAAAAATAAATAAAAATGAAATATGAATTAAAATCCTTTTTGTCCTGGAAAAGCTGAAAACAGAATAGATCATTCCAAATATCAAAGATAAAATTTCAATAAAAGATATTGTTTCAAAAGACATGTAGTAATATTTTTTTATACTGTTCTAGTAACATTTCAAAGATAGCAATTGGAGTGAACGAAGAGTCCGGTTTGATGATTCCTGAAATAAATGGCTTATCTTTCCAAGTAGCAATTCAAATGCAAATTGGTTTTATTCATGTTTTATGGTAGTTTTATCAGAGCATTATGGAGTTCATCCGGTTTTATCAGGGCATTTTCCAAGTTAAGGTGGTTTGAATTCATTAACAGTTCGATTAAAGAACACTTGAAGAAACCTCCATAAAACTACATCATTTATAAGTGTAATTCACCTTATCAGTAGTTTTATAAGATACTTGATCCCCCTCTCAAGACATCGTTTCGCAACTTGCATAAAACCTGATAAAAGTTTTGTTAAAGTTTTATGACATTCTTCTTTAAGATGAATGAATCTTGGAAATGCTGCCATAAAACTCTCTTAGAACCATTTGATTTTAAATAAGAGCACATATTCTTGAGAAAGAACATTATGTGAAAAATAAACAAACTGACAAACTGAAATTAAAAACCAGCGGATCGTTCAAGCGGAAATTCAATAAAAACCTATTCAATATATTGAACACTCCTTCATCTCAGCCACCAACGACAATTTTGTTTTACCATTTCATTGGATTCGCAGCTTACTGAGACTAACCTATCAAAAGGGTCTATGCGGCGTTATGCGTAAAACGAATAAAATAAAATGGTGCAATGTGTCGCCAGTTGAAAACCGAAATGCATAACTCATGATATTTGATTTTATGCCAGTTATGCAAGTTAAACCTAACGTCTCAGGTAGTGCGTTATATGGCGCACCACCGTGGAAATACAGCGCAGTACTTTTGACGTAAGGTTTAATGTGCACTACGATTGTCAAATGTTATGTTAATGTTGAATTCTCCCGAGTCGTGCATTTCAGTTCCCAATAGGCTACACAATATTTATACTCGTTGCAAGTAAAAATTAGTATATATCATCTGAGCGAAAATCGATTTTTCCCATGATCCGCACGTTTAAACCAAAGTCAGAAGTACTGCGCTGGAATCGCTTAGTGATCCACTACACAGTGCACTTCTTCCAAAGCTAGGTTCAGCGTACAGATACGAGAAAAATCATCTTTCGCTCAACTGATGTTTCAGCCATCGACGCAATATTATTATCTGTTCTTCTTCCCAAATCCATTGTTAGCATATTCAAGTTAGAGTTTTTTTTTTTATGTTTTAATCGCCTTACGCTGGTGATTAAAAACAACAAATTATAAGCCGTAATTATGAACAACAACTATGCATAGGCACTTTTGATTTGAACGTTCACATTTTCTTTGTTTATGATGTGCCTTCTCCACAATGATTTTATGGCTATCTTACGAAAGACTTGTTTACCTTGAGCAATTCAAACAAGTTTTATTCAAGCGTTACTCCCCTTTTTCAAGAATAGAACAAGTAAAGATGAACTTATCGCGCTCCTAAAAAAATCTTGTTAGTCTTGTGCAAGAAATACTAGTTTTATATGCGTTTTATGGTAGTTTTAGATAAAACCACTGAAAAAATGGCGAGCGTGGCTATTCTGGATTCCCTCCGAATGGTAGCCATTTTCATATATATGCAACAAAACTCTCGTTTTTCCAATGCTACGAACAATTTCTGCTGTTTAAAATACATTTTGAAACTTAAAATGGATTGTAGACACAATTTATTCAAGATCTAACAATTTATCAGCCTTGTCACCTAATTGTTGAATTGTCAAGTATTTTTTATTTTTCAAATAAATCAATGGTCTAGCAATGATTCCGTGGCGCATTCAAATTTTCGAACTTTTATGTTATAAAACACCAATAAACTGAACGTCGCATGAAAAATTTATCAATTGCAGGATAAAAAACTCATGCATTTATGGTCAATTTTACAATTAATTTGCATACGTATCCACTTTGGAAAAGAAACATCATATGTACCTATATCGATGTTTTTTTTTCTCTTAAAAAAGTCCCCATTCAGCAGAACGAATCCAAAAATGGAATCTTAGAAACATATTTGTGACGGACTGGAAGTGTTCTTAAAGAGGAAAATCATAAAACTACCAAAACTTGTGGTAGTTTTATCATAGTTTTAAGCATGTCCTGCATGTCATTACAAGTATGTACCGATAAAACTATCAAGTTTTAAGCGAATCTTGGGAAAAAGTCTTGAGAACCTCCTGTAGTATGGGCCTTTTTGAACTTATGAGGGTTTTATGGCTGTTTTATCGATGTTATGTAGAATATCTAGTTTTATGAGTGGTTTTATCAAATGAGTCTTGAGAACTTCTTCAAGTGTACCTTAAAATTGAATTTGTTACTTGGGTTACCATAATGCCACTAAACACAATATTAAAATATAATCTAACATTGCTTATAAGCCCATGCCAGTCTTCTAGTAGTTGAAATTCAGAAGTGTAATTTTAAATTAAGTGTAATGCTGAAATGCTGAAAAACAAATTGAGCCTTTGATACCCGTCGTGTTGCTCCCGGCTCTTACATGGTTTTGGAATGCAAAAATGATTTCAAAGCGTGCTGAAATTATTGATAAAATGAGAATGGGAAATATACAATATGATTTAAGGGAACACGATCTTCAGTCGCACCCCCTCACTTCGCTATTGTCAGATTGACAACATTGCCAAGGCTACGCCAACCAGCGGCTCCATGTTTCAGCTGGCAGTCTTTTGTGATCATATGACTCGTGGAGGCGTGAGGTAGGAACTTGTGAGGACGAGAGGTCGGCCGCACCCTCCTTCGAAGTTGTCAACTCACCATTTGAAGCCCAGGCTAGATTGATGCGTTATCTGCCTAAAATTTACATGAAATATCCCATTATTTTCTGCCAAATCTAGCATTCCCTTTATGTGCATTAGATAACGCAGAAAATTCAATGTTTCTTTTTATCTGTGTATATGTCATTTATGCGACTTTGTTCGAGTGCATCAAATAAAATGTAGTGATCGCGCAAGGGCAGAATGTTCCCTACGTTGTGTTTAAAAGTAAAATAAAAGACCACGATTTACTGGCCGTCCTGCCATGGCGGAGGCATAGAAGCAACTGTTTTATTGTTAACAATATAAATACACTACAGAAACAGTAGCTGCTTGACTGATGGGTTCGATGTATTGTCTTCCGTACAATAAGAAAGTAACATTATAGCGATCACGATAACTGCTCCAGATCCTGATAAACGCGTTCGCCGTACTAATGAACATGCTTCTTGATCACGGCTCTTGAAGCACACGGTGAATCAAGAACTAAACATGCTCTGCCAGATGGCTACCTTGGTGGCCACACCATCGTTGCTGGAAGGGTCGCAGGAGTTTTGGAGTTCCTAATGATGCACTATTCATTTATAGCGGAATTGTAGCGGCTTAGACAATCACATCAGAATTCATTTAAAACGTTGCCCGGGGTTATCGAACGATATGGCCACGGCAACATTATAATTGCGCACGGGCAGAATGTTCCCTACGTTGTGTTTAAAAGTAAAATAAAAGACCACGATTTATAGGCCGTCCTGCCATGGCGGAGGCATAGAAGCAACTATTTTATTGTTAACAATATAAATACACTACAGAAACAGTAGCTGCTTGACTGGTAGGGTAGGACATGTACAATGGACTTTTGCACAAACATGTAGTTTTGCAGGAATTTTTCCAAATGTATATGCATACTTAAAACGGCATGTCAGTTTCCTATAAAATGTGAAATGCGAATTTCAAGACGCTTTTCATGATGCGATGAGACGTAATTCATGTTTGTAAAAAGTCGGGGAACGTAAAAGAAAAATTTCGTGTAAAATTATGTCTCTTGAAACTGACACATACGCAATTCGACGAAACATGTATTTGAATTGAATTTATTTTCTCATCTCTTTCAACTCATTCTTATGTGCTAAAGGACGCTTGCATGTGTCGGTCTCAGGGGACAGAAATTTGCATGACATTTTTGTAGTGCGTATTTAAGTACAGGGGAGTAGATATTTTTAAGGAACGAATGACCAATTCGGTTAAAGTCCGTCCTTAAACTAAAAAAAAAAAAGTAGATATTTGTATCAATCTCATGTACATACGTATATTTACACGTTTTTGCTTAGCTATAAGATGTGTTTTACGTTTGGAAACCTACTTTCTGGCAAAGCAAATGGTATGACGCTTTTATAAAATTCATTCTTCATTTTAATTCAATTTTTTTTTTAATATTCCTTCATAATGAAGTACCAATAACCGATGAGCGTTATTTTCCATTTGTTGATTCATTTCCGACAAAAGTGGAATGCCGGGAAAACAACTTCTTCAATATTATGTCACCAAATAGTTGATGCTTTCAATCATAACTATTAGATTGATTTGTGTTCGGTACAATAGAGTCAATGAGGGTTATTCCGAGAGTCGAAGTGACGTTTGTCACTTGGTGAAGTGAGAAAAGTCACCTGCAATGACGTGACTCTCCATTTGATTAACCCAGAAGAGTCACGTCACTGCAGGTGACTTTTCTCACTTCACCAAGTGACAAACGTAACTTCGACTCTCGGAATAACCCTCAATAAAGTGCACTAATACACAACTTTAAAAGATGTACATCTGATGCCAATTTTTCACAACCATGCAAATATAACCTTCTGGCTACAATTACAAGAGAAAAAAAAAATAAGAGCTCGTGCAGAACATTAAAGCAATGTTCCCTTTGAAATCGATTTTTTTTCTCTTAAACGATACCGTGATGCAAAAACAACCAGATATCTGCGAAACCCTCATTTCATAATAACATCAATCCACACGTGAGCGAGCATGAACAGCTTAGCAAAAATGTTCGTCTTATTACCCTTCTTACCTGTTTAATAACGTCGATTTTTCTCTCGCTCTCTATCCTCGTTCTAACAGTTATTTGACGAGATCTTGGGGAATAATTGGTTGTCTGTTTGCTCCCAACACAAGTCTTTTCAGTTTTGAGCTCTAGAACTATGCACTGCAATCGTACAAATGGTGAGGATTCTTCTGTAGCCAGTTTACATCCGTGTATCAACCTGTACTGGCGACGTGGACGACAATGCGTCACCAAACACAAACGAGAAACACTAGTAACTGTTGAATGTTGGTGCGGAATCGTTTACGATTGTAAACACCTGATTCATGCTTCTATTTTTCACACTCTTCTTGTTGTCAAACCACAAGCCTGGGTTTCCTTTATATTTACATACACTCACACTCGTAAATGCGTGCACACGCGGGTTCACTTCACTACCGACTGGAACTCAAGGCTGCCGCCGCCGCGGCCGTGTGACGATCACTAGCTCCGAGGCGATGGTCAAAATCTCAGCCAATATTCCGATGGTTTGAAAGTGCGTTACACTGTGCTCTGCAGAAGAAAGAAACGGATATCAATCCCGCGGTATCACTACTTCCATTAACTTGCTTGATGTAATCGAAATATTAGCGAATTATCGAGGTGGCTACTGCCTCTCCTGCTGTTTTCTCTCGCTCTCAAGTTTCAACAACACACAGAACGAATAACCAGTCCGTACACTAAACTGTGAATGAGCAGTAGGGTAAGAGGCCTTCGATGCTACAATCCCAACAACGAAGTGGTATTGACATGAAATATGGTATACAGCGAACAAGGATTTCAACTGTTGACGCAAGTCGAGAAAATATTTAAATTCTTAAAATATTTCATGGGTATGAGGAAAATAACAAGAAACCAATCTCAAACTAGAGGGGATGTCCACCGTGTGACTGTAGCCTTCTTACCCTACCCACTGAATGACTCGGGCCTCAGTCACACTGGAATTTTTCGGGGCTCTGTCCCTGCTCTAACGAACGAGCAATACTAAGGAGCCGACCGACCCGCGAGAGCGAAATATTGGTGTGGCCTAGATAGGTCTCAGGAGGAGGCAGGTCTTCTAGGCGGGTACTCTGTACCCCCAGAATGAAAAATAAAACACAACAAGGCTCCATCAAGCCCATCCAACTCCAGTATCAAACAGTATCAAACGGGAATCTTGTCGACGAACGAACAACCTTCAGCCGAATCACTATGCAACTTTCAGCATCCAGCGCGCTGTAGTATAGTAAATAGTTTGACCCTTTCTTTCTTTGACAGCAAATCTCTAGGCCACACGACACACATCACAAACAGCACAGCTGCAGCAGCAAACCACCACCGAACGCGATACGGTACTTTGGCTCATTGATAGACGTGATCATTTTGCAAGACTTTTTCACTCTGACTGAAACACAGAAACTCGCACGACTCTCTTGCTCGGACTGTTGTTGGCTTGTGGCGAGTAGACCACGACGACGACGACGAAGACGACGACGATGGAGCCGCACCACTACGTGCTTCGAAATGCACATGCTTGTGAGTAGCAGCGCGGTCCAGAAGAGCACGAGAGATGGCGAGGGAGCATGAGCAAATGCTCCCCTTTGGTCCGGAAAGGGGGATCGTCCGTCGTCGTCAGAATAAACAGCTCCCCAGAAGAGAGCAGATAATGTAAACGACATGAGAGGATGATGCCTCTCTCCATCCATGTGGAGCAACAGAGGGCTGTAGCACGGGAAAATGTTGAGAGGTTAAGTCGAAATTTCCGAAACGGATTGGAAATTTCCTCTATGATTGGATTAAATGGGTATTTGACATTTCAGGACAAACAATGTATTAGGTCCTAGAAAAAAAATTGTTATATTCTCTTCTTTTTTGTTTACTTTATGCCTCACGACCAATATATGTTTTTAATGTGTGTTTTTCAACGATAGAGATTTCTTATGAACAGAATCGATCAGTGCTACTAGCACCTTATGCGATATGTCGGTTGATTTGGTGTGAAATTCTATCAACTTAGGGGAAAAATATTAGAAACTCACCCGAGTGATAACCAATTATAATGTTGCATTATTGCTGATAATGATTACGGTTACCCAACAATCAACGACAGGCTCACAATATTGAGGTGACTGTACTCAGATTGCTGCCGTTTAAGTCATCTAACAATCGAGAGCAAAAATGTATTCCTGGGCCATCAGACTTTAACCTGATCAATTTAATAAGGAGTCAATTATCAGATTTTTTGGATTTTTTTTTTTTAAAGGTAATGTGTGTTTTTTTTTTGGGGGTATATAGGGGAAAAAAACCTTTTTTCTTTTAAGAAAATTTAAGAGAAATTTAAAAATAATTTTGGTTTTTTTTTGGGAGGGAAAAAAAAAAAAAATTTTTTTTTTATTTTTGTAATTGTAATTGTAATTGTTCAGTGTATAGTCCGTGCTTTCCTGCTAAGATTGCGTATCCGGGGACTCACCCCCAGGTCTATACACCTACAGTCCTTCCCGTTGCACTTGTCAGCTCGTGCGATACTCTAGACTCACATGGGTGGTCGTATCCGGGTCCTCCACTGGGTAGGCACAAGTGTCCGTTCAGTTTCTGGTACATTAATTATCTATTTTTTATGCCTGAATGAAGTACTAATGCTTAAAAAGTTATAAGAAAACCCGTGTGAAAACAACTAACTAATAGTAATTGGTATTGCGCTCAATTGGCCATTATAATGAAGATTTTATTCCGACCTCTTGAAAATATTTCAAACTTTTGAGAGTGGACTAATGTCCATATTGTACCTTTTAGATTTTGGATTATTAGTAACATTACATGAACTTTTCTCATTAAATGTCTCTCTCAACAACCAGATGGCAGTGTGGAAGGTGCCCTGTATTGGCCAACAAATTCTCTGTACAACCCTTCCCTTATACATCCAAACCCAACACCTCATCACATCCAAATGCTTTCCTGGAAAGAAATTAGAATAATAATAAAAATAAAATATGTATACACAAATTGACGAAACAACTACAAAAGGTCGGAATCGGATGCTTTCATGTTTCGTTGGCTGGCGATTCCCTTCCTGGTTCCCTCGGCTGCACAGGTGATATTTTTTCCAGTGAATATTTTCCTGAGCGACGGCATGCTCCTTTACAAGTGGTGATCCTGCAAATAGAGACTAAACAAACCGGACTACTCCTCGGATTGGTGGCCCGTCATATCATTAATAGCTTATATAACTAAATATTATTAAACAGACCCTTTATAATAAAAAGGCATTTCATGCTTATATTAATGAGTTGAGATGTGTGATTATTATCGACCCCTGGGATCCTATTAAATTGTATTCCAAATACTCTGATTTGGCTAAATTGTTCTCAGAGTCAAAAATATTAACGTTATGAGTTTTATTGACCTATTGACCTACAAGTCAAGTCTTTATTCCTCTGTGATAGTAATCTTTATGCCTAACTGAATTATTCTTACTTAAAAGTATTGAGAAAACCCGTGTGTAAAACGGTAATATTTAGTAACATTCCATAAACCCATATTATTAAATATTTATTCCAACAACCAAATGAAAACTTAGAAGGTGCCTTGCATTGGCCAACAATAAATTCTCCTTCAAACATTCCCCTTAACCATCCAAACCCAACACTTCATCAAACCTTTTTAATGAAGAGCTACATCTGATGACCTCAGTCGGCTGTTCTACTTAATAGCCCCTTAATCCTGTAATGTTACTAGTCCATACTGTTACTGTCACCCTCTATTGTTAGTGAGTACATAGGGAAGATGAACCTATAATAATCTCATAATTTTGCAATTCATCCTACTTGAAATAAAACGATATACGCTCAGCTACTCTCAATGTATACTTCCCTAGTCAGTCCCTCCGCTTCTTGTAATAACCTAACTCACAATCCACCGATTCCAAAGCACGAGAGAAATTCCCGCCGCCTAACACGAAATGGGCAGAATGTTACAACTTGGAATTGTAACAGAAATCGATGAATCAACCCTCTCAAGTTTAACGCTAATATGCTATTATGATAAATTTAGAAGCTCATAACTGCATGCTAGGACTTTGCAAAAACTTAGGATTTGGAAATTTGAGTCGCTTAACAAATCCTCAAACATATGTGCAAAAGCACGTTGGCCAATATTTAGCGTCAACCAGTGGGTACGTGTGCTCTACTCCAAGTTCCCCTTCTTTCAAACTCACCTTCAGTTCAATTTACCCATTGAGTTGGACACATCACAATAGAAAATCTTGTGATGGAGCACGGACGTTAGGTTACTAGATGTATGAAACATACTCTATAGCCTATTTAGGATTATATCTGAAAAATCCAAATTTGGCCAACACCCACCAAATATTAATTTCATATTGATGAGATAAAATAAATAATTTTGAATTTTTTTTGGGAATTGGTGGTTTAAAGAAAAAAAGAGGGAGTGGGGGGAAGGGGGTGGAGGGCCAAGTCGGAAGAAAATTACCTAGTTGAACGATCCTTTCAAACTTTCAGACAATAAAATATAACCTATTAGTAAGCTTTTGGCAGATTTATTTCATTCAACTTCAAAACCATAACCGTACGCTCGCATCTTACGCTATACTCCACTCATTAGGTTCTGTAGAACATCTGGCTTCTGCTAAATCCATTGGTAATTGAAAATTTTGAAAAGCTAATCGAACGAAATCCTCAAACTAAATTCATGACACTGTACCATTGATACATGACTCTGGAAGGGAGCCCTTCTTCGAATGTTCCAATCGTGTTACTCCCAAGACTTCTGTGGTGTGGGGTTTGGGGGACTGGAAAAAAGCCGGGGAACCAACTCCGTTCGGAGGAATCATCAATTTGCAGTAAGTTGGCCTAGAGTGACGGAAGTTAACGGGGCAAAACAAATGATCCACCGATGCAATTCAAAATCCTTGCTCCGTATACGTCGCAGAATCGGCGGCTATACACTATGCATTAGAGCGAATTGCCTCTCTTCCATCTGATCAATTTTTCATTTTTACGGATAGTCTCAGCTCACTTCAGGCCATTCGTTCAATGAGGCCGGCAAAGCACTCACCGTTTTTCGTTAGCGAAATACGATCTCTTTTGAGTGCGCTATCAAACAATTCTTACACCATCACCTTGGTTTGGATCCCTTCTCATTGCTCCATTCCGGGTAATGAGAAAGCGGACTCACTTGCCAAGGTGGGCGCTACGGCAGGCGATATTTATGATCGACAAATCACCTTCAACGATTTTTTTGTTATTTTCCGTCAACAGGCCTTGATCAGCTGGCAACAAAAATGGGATGCAGGGGATTTGGGCAGATGGTTACATCCCATTCTCCCACAGGTATCGAAAAAATCTTGGTTCAGAGGGTTGGATATTAGCCGGGATTTTATCAAGGCAATGTGTCGTCTAATGTCCAATCACTACTCGTTAGGCTCTCATTTCTATCGAATAGGGCTCTCAGACACCAATCAATGCGGCTGTGGTGCAGGTTATCAGGACATCAACCACGTTGTCTGGCATTGCCTCGATTACGAAATTGCCAGATCTGATCTTTGCGCATCCCTACGCATCCCTACGGGCCCGAGGGAAACCAGAGAAGGAAGATATCAGAGACGTGCTGGGTAAGCTGGACTTGGACAATATGGGGCTAATTTACAAGTTCTTGAAACAAATAGATGTATTCGTTTGATCCTCTCTAAGCTGTCGCTTTAACATGTCCACCTCGTCCCCTCCCCGTAATACCGCTTCTATTGTATCGTTACAGCTTAACGCAATGCAACATCTTCGCCAGACCAACAGCAACAATATCGCATCGCCAATCTGCTGTTGAAAGCCAACGTTAACATTCCTACTTCCCCATTCCTACCCGAATCATTGTAATACCTAACCTCGACCAAACCACGAATTTTTCGGCTTCTCAAAACTAACCTAGTTAATAAGTTATTATCGTTGTAATAATGAAAAAGAACTCGGCTCCGTTATGCCAATGGCACTTGAGCCTTATAAATAAACAACTAAGTTAATAAAAAAAGTAAAAGCAAAACATGGAAAGTGGGAAAGAAGATGGTAAGATAAATTAAAATGCATGAGAAGACCAAACGTCATTAGTTAGTAAGAATATGAGAAGCGGAAAAAGCGAAGTGGAAGAAGAGAAATGAAAGAAGAGAAACAGAAGAAGGAAGTGGAAGAAAAGAAGCAGCAGAAGAGAAACGGAAGCAGAATAGCCACCTCAACACACCGAGCAAGAGGAGCTCAGAATCCTGAGATGGATTTGCAGTAAATTTTAAACTTCATTCCATCTGAATTTCAAATGAACTTTGTTTTAAATACTGAATACTTTAGTTTATAATGTTCAGCACGATTCACTAACGATTCTGATCAGAATATGCTGTATCCAAACCGAAAGCATCGGTTAAGAATTCAGGGTATTGTTTGCTTACTGTCCGGATTTAGATTGCAGAACAAATCTAGCTGTCGTGTCAATGTTGCACAATGACTGCATAGGACTTGCTGCTAATTCTGGAAATAATATCATCGGAATCCCGAGCCAAACTAGATTGGAAACCCTAAGCGGGATATAATGGAAGGAACTCAAAAAGGATTAATTCAGCACCAAAAGAAAGATCCCCGAATTTCCCTGCAAACGCAAAACATACGAACCTCATGTTCCACCGTTAGCTCATCAGTACTGGCGGCTTTGTTTTGCTCTTGCTGCACTTCAGTGTTATCTGCTCCTTCGATTTTCAACTTGCTGGCATGCGCTTGTCTCATGTGATTCTCTAGTCTGCCTCGGAGTTTGAAAATTTGCCCGCAAAACTCGCACGTTCGTTTTAAACCTGGACAACTTGCCGCATGTTGTTCAAGCCTTATTTTCATGTGAAATTTCTTCGGACATCGAGAACAAAGGAACTTTCCTTCCGTGTGCCTTGTTAACTGAAACGAACAATAGTAGTAAAATTATCCAAAAAGAACGTCTAATTAAAATTTGAGCTTATCGCACATACAATATGGTAGTTCATTTGGTTATGGCTGGAAAAGGTTATCTCACAGATGTTACAGGAATAACACTGGGTTGGCAGATTTTCCAGAACGGACTTCCAGGATTCCTTTTCCGGTGACTTTTTATCTTGAGTAAATGTTGAACCACTTGAAGAGTCACTATCCGATGTCGTGATTTCCTCTGCTTTGATCTTCGCTTTTTCTCTGTGCCCTTTGACTAAATTCAATTCTTTGGAGATCTTACGTTTACAGGAAGAATAATGCGCGTTGAATTTTTTTTCAAAGCAGTATTTTTTCCCACAATATTGGCACTTGTATCTCCGGGCCTTCTGGCGTTTTACCTGTGTTGAAGAATGAAAAAAGTATAACAATATATTAGCATAAAATTCAGCAGCATGGACAAACGATTTCCCCTGAGTAATAAGGACTATTCCCCATGGTAATAAGGACTATTCCGACCTTATAGCAAATGTTGAATCGACTATTTTAGAAGTTATTTTGACCATGATCATAGATCATAATCGGTTGAAAATCACTATACTGTCATAGTCATCCTAACCCCCATTAATGGTAAAATTGACCATCAAATTTTTCTCAGGGTAGGCTGGGACACCTTATAAACTAGTCAACCTTTTTTTTAGAATGGTTGTTACCGAACCTGATATTTTGTCACATTAGTCAGCAGTGGCGGCAGTTTAAAAGTAGATTATGAGGATGTTCCACTCATTCCATTCCACATTAAATTAAGATCAAAAGCAGTTTTAGATTGTGATGGTCGAAATAGACAAACTTTAAGCCAGCTTACACTTACCAACTCTGTGGGGATTGATATAACTGATTCGTCCCGGACAATCTTTCGATTCCGCAAAGAAATCGTACAATCAGTCTTAGCTTTTTTGGAAGCTTGGACAGATAAGACTTCTTCTGCACCAGATTGAGAACTGTGCTCTTCCGCTGGCTTAAATAGAAAATAATCAATAGAAAAACGTTCATATCAAACTCTTCATTAACCATACAAACCATTTGTTTCATTGCCCCTTGGGAACTTGTCATCTCCTCCACTGTATCTGACCTCTCGCCACGGTTTCGATTATCATGAACTCGCTTTTTATGGTTTTCCAATCTGCTACGTTGTTTGAACTGTTTTCCGCAGATTTCACAGGGCAGCACTGGACCTGCACAGTTTACGGCATGGTCTTCTAACCTTCTTTTGATGTGAAATTTCCTCGGACATTTAGGACACTTGAATTTTTCCTCCGTGTGTCTGGTTAGCTGAAAGAACAGAAATAGAACCAGTTGTGCATAGAACAACTAAAAGGTGAGTTTAACCCTCATACCATATGGTAACTGATTTGGTTGGGGGTAGCAAAAGTTTTTCCACAGATGTTGCACGTATTAATGGATGGGTGGCTTGATGAATATCGCCTTCTACCCTTGCCTCGGGATGCAGGAACCCAGGATTGGCGACCGCGGGATACCAAAACCGCCCCGGGGAGCGCGGCGGGTCCCCTGGGGGCCTGTGTATTTTGTAAAAAACGGGGGGCCCCCGGCCCCCGCACACAGGGCGCCCACCCCTTTTGGGGACCCCCCACAGGGGGCCTCAGGGCCGGGCGCTCCGGGAAAAAAACATATATAAAGGGCGGGGTAAAAGAAAAAACAAAAAAAGAAAAGAAAAGGCCCCTTTTGTTTGTTATAAGCAGGGGGGAGGATCGAAGTGTGCTTTTGCCGCGAGCGGACGTGTTTTCTCTACTGTCAGTTTTTTTTCGCTAGTTTTCACATAATTTGAAGAAAATAATTTTCAACCAGTTCGGCAGCGGCGGTAAAGTGATGTGCTATAACCGGTGCAGTGGAAAGTGTTGAAATTTTCGGGGAAAGTGCCAGATCCGGGACGAAAATCATGTTTAAATCTTTCCGGGGAGGTCATTTATCTTGGATGGCTTCTTTGCTGTCGTTGTGGTGGTGATGTTAAATTTTTGCGCGACCAACGATTGGCGGCTGGTCGGCACCAATACAATCGCCGCGGGGTCGTTTTGTGATGGCACCAACACACTGGCCGGGAGTTTTGTTGTGTGAATGATTGCCTATTTCTGCAATTGGATACCGGATCAAACATTCAGCTAAGTATTGTATTTGAATATTACGGCTCCGGTAGTATGAAATATTGAAAAATTGAATTGTTCATTGGAATGCGAATGCGCTGTATACACAGATGTGTATACATATCGTTTTTGTTTTTTTCCTTATCTTTTTCTGTCTGTTTCCCTTTTCTTCTACTAAGGGTTTTGTGCGTTTTTGCTGTTCGATATGTATAATCCTTGCGATGAGTAAGTTGGTTTAGTGCCCAGGCAGGGAGTTGCGTCGAAAGGGCAGAGAAATATATGAAACAATTTCTTTCTGAGGAAGGGCAAACTGAATTCAACAACACCTCTCATACATTCTCCTATCTAAAACACCTTCCCCTTCTTTTGTTATTCTTGCATGTTATCTGTGGTATTTTACATTTTGACGTTTATTCGGTGCACTCTTGTGCACCGTTCGATGTTTTTTTTTTCAGTATTTTTGGTTTATCTGGGTGTAATTGATATATGTGTTGGTTTTGCCTTTCCTCGGCTTGGTAATGTTTTTCATCTTCGGCTTCGCATTTGCGCGACTTTTTTAGGTTTTGGCCCACCTAACCCACGCTATGTGTTGTGTATGTTGTTGCTGGGTTTACGTTGTTTGTTACTACTATCATTTCTATCACTTGTTTTACAATCAATCCATGTGCTGTTGTGGTTTAATTTTTATTTTATAGGTGACATCTATTGTTTGGTGATTTTTTTTTTTACGTCCGATCGTCATTTTGAGTCAGTTAACTTTCATGTGATTGTTAACTTTCATGTGTTTGTTCTTGTTGAATTTGTTCATATAAATGTTGATTTTAAGCAGATCTCCGACGCTAGTTTGCTGCGTGTCAAGTGTGATCGTTTTTCAACATTTTTGATCACCCGTAACACTTGTCGGGCGGTTCTCATTGATGGTGCTCTTCCTCTTGACACTTCATTTCCTGTGACACGTGTGAGGGGTCATGGAGTTCTTTGCATCTCTCTTGAGTATGTGTTGGATTAATTTCTATGCTATGCCAATTTGTTTTGCAGAATTTCAGAATAACATTTTTGATTTTTTTTTTTGCAATTGTATTTCTAAACTTCAAGTATTTTTCCATAATAAAGGGTTCCATTCCACTTATAAGTAGTATATGATTGTATTTAAATACTTTTGTTTAAAGGTATTTAAATGGTCCACAAACACGATATTTCAACATTATGTATAAACCAGATATAAACCATTCATTCTTGTGAGTGGCCCCAAAAGTATCCTTACTGTTGGTTTAAATCGGTTCTCAAACTCGATGTTTTAACATATTTTTGTATTGTACTCAAATAAACCACCCACACTTGTGAGTGGCCCTAACAGCATCCTTATTGTTGGTTTAAATCAGTCCACAAACTCGATGTTTCTACATATTTTTGTATTTTACTCAAATAAACCACCCACACTTGTGAGTGGCCCCGGCAGCATCCTTACTGTTGGTTTTAATCGGTCCTCAAACTTGATATTTTAACATGCTTTTGTAGTTTACTCAAATAAACCACCCACACTTGTGAGTGGCCCTAACGGCCTCCTTACTGTTGGTCTGAATCGGTCCTCAAACTCAATGTTTTAACATATTTTTGTATTGTACTGAAATCAACCACCCACACTTGTGAGTGGCCCCAACAGCATCCTTACTGTTGGTTTAAATCGGTTCTCAAACTCGATGTTTTAACATATTTCTGTATTGTACTGAAATAAACCACCCACACTTGTGAGTGGCCCCAATAGCATCCTTACTGTTGGTTTAAATCGGTTCTCAAATTCGATGTCTCAACATATTTTTGTATTTTACTGAAATAAACCACCCACAGCATCCTTACTGTTAGCTTAAATCGGTCCTCATACTCGATATTTTATCAAACATTTGTATTTTACTCAAATAAACCACCTACACCTGTAAGTGGCCCCAACAGCATCCTTACTGTTGGTTTAAATCGGTTCTCAAACTCGACGTTTTAACATATTTTTGTATTGTACTGAAATCAACCACAAACACTTGTGAGTAGCCTCAACAGCATCCTTACTGTTGGTTTAAATCGGTTCTCAAATTCAATGTTTTAACATATTTTTGTATTGTACTGAAATCAACCACCCACACTTGTGAGTGGCCCCAACAGCATCTTTACTGTTGGTTTAAATCGGTTCTCAAACTCGATGTTTAACATAGTTTTGTATTTTACTGAAATAATCCACCCACACTTGTGAGTGGTCTCAACAGCATCCCTACTGTTGGTTTAAATCGGTTCTCAAACTCCATGATTTAACATATTTTTGTATTTTACTCAAATAAACCACCCACACTTGTGAGTGGCCCCAACAGCATCCTTACTGTTGGTTTAAATCGGTCCTCAAACTCGATGTTCTAACATATTTTTGTAGGCTACTGAAATAAACCACCCACACCTGTGAGTGGCCCCAACAGCATCCTTACTGTTGGTTTAAATCGGTTCCAAAATTTGAATAACTTTAATGTGCATCTCTGTACAGAGAATAAATCGAGAACATAGTTAAATATCTTATTCGCTGTCGACGTCAGTTGAATTCAGCACACCGTTTACCAAAACGAATCCCGCTGCAAACCCAACCATTTTATCCAACATCCCAGTGATTTCTCGTGGAAGTGCAGAGGTGATCTCGGCTTCCAATAAAACGAGTATCACGTCAACATATTCCTACCCATTCCCTACTTGACCTGCATTCGGGCGAGGCCGGCGCCGGTATTGCCTTGGTTTGGGATCACCAGTTTTTACACATTGAGGATGTATGTTGGCCCCAAGCATCATCTGTTGGTTCTCTGTGTAATTACAGCTGATCTGGCAATAACGGAGTAGCAACCTCGGGCGGTCAATCATGCTCATGCTCATGCTCATGCTCACCATTGCGCAAGAAGGGATAGGGAATTTTGGTTTTAAAAAAACAGGTATTTTTTGGGGGGGGGGGAGGGGGGCCGGGGGGGAGGGGGCAACCAGTTTGGACTGCGTGATATAAAAAAAAATGGTGTTTTTTTTTTTCTCCTGGTTGGTGGTATTTTGTGGTGTTACACAAGGGGAGGGGTTTTGGTGGGGGAGGAATGAAACTGTATCTATATCGGCGTTTAAAGCTAAAGCTCTGCTTATCAATCGTCATCTTCAGGAGATCGGTTAAATTCCCTTCTATCAATCCTTCCTCACTCAAGCACTTTATTTGTGAATTCAAAAACAATTTGAAGTAACAGTGTCAACACCGCTGGGCATCATGACGGTGTAATCGCCGACGGAGTATCAAACTGAGCGCGCCGCCCGACCGTTGCGTGACAGGTGAAAGGAATAAAAAAAGCATCAATTCCGCGGCTGGAACTCATGGCCGCCGTTTTGAGGCCGGTTAAGTCAAACCGTTATGTCTGCACACACACTGAAAATCGACCGGTGTGTTTTGTGAACTGATTCACGAACTGTGTGCAGTTGGATCCGCTCTGATCAACATCGTTTCAAACAGTTCGTGGCGTTCCGGATCGGAGAAATCTTGGAGCTAACAAGGGCGTCAGATTCGCGGTGGATTCCGACGAAGCTCAACATGGCCGACGTTTTGACCAAATGGGGTCGAAGTCTGTTTCTGCTGAACGATAGCGAGTGGTTCACATCGTTGTGAACGTGGTGCATCGTTTTTGTATCAAGCTGAAGAAAAATGGCCGTCTATCGATACGCCGATCGCAGATATTCAAGAGGAAGCAAGAGGTCTAGTACTGTTCCACAAAGTTGTCGTAGAGAAAAGATGTTCGCGGTGGACTACGTTGCTGAGAGCGACGGCGTTTGCAGTGCGCTTCATAAAGAATTGCCAACGCAAGATAAATGGGTTGCCGATCCTCACAACGAAGGCAACCGAAAAACAGCAGCTGTTGATTAAGGCACAATTTAGTTTCAACAGCCGATGGGCCAGGACGAGTTCCGAAAGGCGGAGACCATCATCTGGAAGCAAGCGCAGTTCGACGTTCGAGTTGGAAAGGATAACGAAATCCAGCAGCATGTTCAAGCTGACACCGCTTCTTGATGAGGACGGTGTTCTGCAAGTCGGCGGTCGAATGGAGATGTCAACCGACATGCCGTTTGACAAGAAATTCCCGATAATCTTACCCCGCAAGCATGGACTGACGGAAAAGCTGATCCAATTCTACCATGAGAAATTCGGGCATGCCAACCGCGAAACCGTGGTAAATGAACTTCGCCAGCGGTTCTGGATCCCGAACATCCGCACTGCAATTCTTCAAGTCATGCGACAGTGGGTCTGGTGCAAGGTACATCGCTGTCGTTCGTTGGCTCCGTTGATGGCTCCGCTTCCAGTTCAGCGAGTGACAACCCTACCTTCGGCCCTTCAGCTCGGTGGGCATCGACTATTTGGGTCCCGTCGAAGTAACTGTCGGCCGTAGAAAAGAGAAAAGGTGGGTAGCAGTGTTCACTTGTCTAGCCATACGTGCGGTGATCCTCGAAGTCGTGCATAGCCTCACGACGCACTCCTGCTTGATGGCTATCCGCAGATTCAATAAGGAGCATGGAGTACCAGCGGAAATCTTTTCGGACAATGGAACATGCTTCAAAGGCGCTGCCAACGAATTGCGGAAAAATCGACAGGGAGTGCGCCGAGAATGTAACAAGTGCATCAACGGCGTGGCATTTCAATCCGCCCGCCACACCGCACATGAGCGGAATTTGGAAGCGGATGGTGAGGTCTGAGAAGGAGCGCATGAAAGCGTTGGACGATGGTAGAACCCTCACGGACGAAATTCTGCTGACGGTCCTTGCAGAGGCAGTTGATATGATCAACGCTCGACCGTTGACCTACGTACCGCAGGCGTCAGCCGAAGAAGAAGCGATCACTCCAAACCATTTTCTCCGAGGAACATTGACGATTGCGGACATGAAAGTGGATGGATCGGTCAGTGCCGCAGAAGCTCTGCGATATGCCTACAAGCGGTCCCAGGAACTAGCGAACCGGATGTGGGAGAGATGGTCGAAGGAGTACTTACCGACCATCAACAAGCGAACCAAGTGGTTCGAAGACCGGAAACCGTTGGAGGTGAACGATCTGGTATTCATCATCGATGGGAGAAACCGGAAGTGCTGGACCAGAGGCATCGTGGAAGAGGTGTTTCAGGGAGCTGAAGGGCGAATCAGGCAGGCGAACGTACGGACGGCAAACGGCGTCTAGAGGCGTGCTGTTGCCAACTTAGCGGTTCTGGAGGTAAGTGATAGTAAATCCGGGACTTCCGGAGGAATCACCGGATGTCACGGGCTAGGGTGTGTTCACACCGCTGGGCATCATGACGGTGTAATCACCGACGGAGTATCAAACTGAGCCCGCTGCCCGACCGTTGCGTGACAGATGAGAGGGACAAGAAAAGCAATAAAGCAAAAAACAAAACAAATAGGAGGAAAGAATAAAGTGCGTTTTTTACCGAATACAAAATTTGGCAATACATTAGTGAATTTGCATTAGATTTAGTCATTAGAAGCATACATAGACTTTGCCCGTTTACATCTTGCCTAACGTGAAAGCAGTCGATCTACGTTTGATTGCTATAATCTAATTAAATCGAAAGCTGCATATGAAAGAGTACGAAGAGCGCGAAAGGGTAGAAGCTTCTGAAGCAAAGTTTGGAAACGAACGACCGTGGTGTGTACGGAGGGAAATTGGAAACTGCGAAACTAATTATCTTTGAGAATTGTTCGGATGTAACTCAGAACAATTTTTTGTAGCAGCAACTGCATAAAATAAAACTGTTGCTGCTACAAAAAACTGTTTTGAGTTACATCCGAACAAATAGGGAAAAACACAGTTCCACATACCTTATGATATTTGAATTCAGTTATTCCAATAACAGTCATTTCACAGATGGGGCATTTGGATAGCTCATGGTAACTTCTCAGATGATTGTTTAAATGCTCCACGCTGGAAAATTCTTCGTTACAATAGCCACATACCGCTTCTTTTGAGTTTTCATCGGGCACACTAGACTGTCCTGTCGTTTCGATAATCTGCTCCTTGAGATCTTGGCTATTCTGACAGCAATTCCTTATCTTATGTTTATTGGCAGCCGTTATGTTTTCAAACAAGCAGCCACAAAACTCGCAGACTATCTGCGTAACATTACATTTGCCAGCATGTTTCATGTGGCGCATTCTTGATTTGAAATGCATCGAACAATGTGGGCATTTGAGATTCGATTTCTCGTGTACGGTTGCCTGTAACGAGCGATAAAGATATTTACATGAAATTTAAAAGTACCTTCAGACATTACTGTACATACTATATGTTGCAGAGCTTCGGAAAGACTGGGCAAAGTATGTCCGCAGATATCACATGCAACCGGATCATGGTATGTCAGAATGTGACGACCTAGGGTGAAAGCACTGGACTCTTCTATTCCACAGTGGGGGCATGTGGTGCCGGATGCTTCAATCGCAAGATTCACTGCCGTTGGGACAAAAGCCTTCTTATCACTCGAGGAGTCCTGAGTATCATAGTCACATCTGTCTAAATGACGCCTATATATTTGCTTGAAGTGGAATTTTTTCAAACATTTAGAACACTCGTGCTTTGGATCTGTGTGTTTCATAAACTGAAATGAAAAATAAAGAAATAGAATGCTATGAGCGCTAGAATAATCAGCCAACTAAGTTTGTCGTGTGTTACAACAATCGATTTCTCTTGTAACTATCCGAAGGTAAGCATTTTAGCTACATTCTGTCAATCTGAAGGCGACAAGCTTTATGAACGGTTTGTTTGTTAACTCAAATAAACCTACATCGAATTTAAAACTGAATAAAGCAGAGTACTACTTACCTTGTGATATCGGACTTTAGAGTAGCCTTCAAAATTAATTCCACAAATGTCGCATTCGACCGGTTCGTGAGAATGTAAGATGTGACGACGTAAAAGAAAAGCTTGGGAACATTCTTTATTACAGAGTGTACATGCTGTGCTCGATCGGTTCTCGACAATTGATGGCAGGCTTTTATTTGCAGTGTTCGTCTTCGCCGAACTTACATCTTCATATTCAACCACATTCGTGCTGGAGCACGAATCTGAATTAGATTTCATGATTTTATTACCAGGACGTGTTGTCGGTTTTTCAAGCGAATTTATCGTTTTCCCCACACTTTTCACATAATTTGAATCTTCCTTTTCGCTTTTTCGATTTCTTCTACGACAATGACCGGCCTTTAAATGTTTTGCAAGAGAAGCAGAAATTTGAAATCGCCTAGGGCATAGGGTACATGCAAATTTAAATCTTTTCTTTTGACATTCTGGAATGTGTTCTTTATATTTTGCTTCACGGAAAACTCGTCCGCAACGTAAGCATTTATGCAGTTTTCCTTTCAGACAACAAAGTTTTGCCCTCTGTTAAAAAAAAATCGAATATAAGAAAAATAGGACTTTCAGATAACAGCAAACCAACCTTGTGACGAAGCAGTAAGTCTTCTGTAGAAAATGTTAACCCGCAAATATCACAAGCAAGTCGTTGCGATAGTATTTCACTTTTAACCGAAATTAAGGAAGGCATCTCGCATTCCTTGTTGGAAATATGACTATCTGCAGCAATAGAAGTAAGCAAATTGCTACTAGAATGCTCACTCAACCGAACAAAAAAATCTACGTTTGCATTATTGCTCTGCTCTTCTAGCGATTGTTTCGAATGTTCTGCATCCAAAATCTCTCGTTTAACTTCAATAGGTAGTTCCTTCCTGATGTCTGATATAACCGTTTCCTCACTGACCTCACAGTTACTTCCGACATGATCATTCATCAGTTTCTCAGATCGGAACAATTTTCCGCAACTAGAACATCGCAGAAAAAAGCCATCGTGAACGTCCTGTAATGCAATATTATTATTCCACAACTTTATACTGTGTCAATTAATGCTATTCAACCCATAACTTACCTGGACGTGCGACCAGTAGAAACTCTCCGAATAAGCACGTTGGTCATTACACAGCGCGCACTGGTGTAATTTGCATTTAACTTTCATTTCCTGATAATGCGATTCCTTACGATCATCTTCAATCTGTCGAGGAAAACATGTTCATGCCAATAGCATATGATTCTAATTGATCCATTCCTACCTCATGCAGGTCAAGATGATTCCATAGCCCTTCCTTGCTCAAATAGTCACCATGACATAGGGAGCATCGGAACATGAACCGCAAACCGCACACCACCCGATGCAGCTCCAAATCACCCTCCTGGTAGTCTTCAAAACAGATTCCACACTCGACCATTTTAGTTTAGCTACAAGCCTTGTTTTCGTAGGACCGCAATCGCAATATTTGTAAAATCACTTCACGGCGATTTACCGGAAAAATGTTCTTGAAAACAAATGAATATGATTGCAAGTTTCCACTCGCAATATTTACGAATACTGCATAAATTTTCACAGAACCGTCAGAGCGTTATGTATATTCAGCATGCCTACACTTTTCTACACACTGTAAGGGCATCTTCAGCGGCGCTCTATTTTTAGATCAACTTCACAGAGAGGAATTTGATGGTCAATTTTACCATTATTGGGGGTTAGGATGACTATTGCAGTATAGTGATTTTGAACCGACTATGATCAAGGTCAAAACTACCATTAAAAATAGTTGATGCAACATTTTCCATAATGTCGGAATAGTCCTTGTTACCATGATCATAGTCAAAAATGCCATGAACGTGGTGAATTCGACCATTTTCATGGTTATTGAAACCATTATATGCGATAGTCATCCTGACCATGATTTAATTGTCGGTACAACGATGAATTTTTTTTCAGAGTTTATACCTGATTTGCATCAGCGAAACTTGTATAGAACTAGCTAAAATAGACCAACTTTGCGTTCCCCGCACCGGTGTTGTATTTCTTGTTGTTGAACCCGCCAACACCTGTCATCCTGTCGATCATTCAACATCAGAGAGCAGAAGTTTTTTATTCAGAGATCGCAGATTTTTCACACACCCCAAGTAATACCAGAAACATCTTCTTGACAAGAATATAAGAAGTTTGTTGTAAAAAAGTCGTGAGGATGAAATACCAAACATGTCTGGTCTTGAAAAAGTTTTGAGGATGTTTTTCCACACATATTCGGTTCAAACGTGGTACCAGAACAGCGAACAGATTTTTGTTCTATTTTTGTTCGATCAACTTAAATTTTACTTCTTGACAACATCGGTGACTGTTTGTCATCTTACCACTACGAACTATCTTTACTCACTTTTGAGTATCCATACTTTTGACTGATTTGAGTCAAACGTACTTCATTTTATATTGTTTGGAAATAGCGTGAATGCTACATGTTTGTAAATATGTTGATAGGTTGCATTCAAGATAAATTTTAAACATGTTTTTAACATCCTCATGCAATAGTGAAATTATTCAGAATAGATTGTGAATCAAATACAGTGACGGCTGAAAATATGTTTATTTGAAATACTGGAATAAAAAAAAAAACACCACTTAAATATAAGATTGTGATGCCACTCACTGATTCAAATAGAAGCCAAATTGGGCATAGGGGTTTATTCAAATGTAACATAAGGGCACCTCCAATCCTGATGGATATTTTGATCTAAAATTGATCCGTTTAAAAAATTTAGATCTTCATATTTTAGATCAAAATATGAAATATTGCACCGCTGATCCATTTACGTTGATCTATTTGCAAAAAAGGAAATGGCAACCCGGTTGAACTCAAGGTCATGCATCTACTTGTTTATAGTGTTTTATAAGTTCATGTTTGGTCATCGGAACACAAATAATAAAGATACCATTATTCGTTGTTTTGTGGTTCATCTATAACGATTTGTTGCAAGCTCCATTGATCCGAAGATGCAACGGTTTGATTCCTGTAAAGCCCGGAATACGACCAATTACGGTAATTACGGTAATTACTAAACAACTCTTAAATGTGGAACGACATTCATCGGTTGATTTATTTGTTTTCCAGTGCTTGCGACTGCAGTGAGGTATTCTCCTTCATTACGCGCCGTGAGGTGAGGTGACTAAAAACACTCCGATGGAGACGTTCTCTACTTGATTTGCAGCTAATTCACCTTGAGGCCATCGGCATACCAAATGAAACCAACATGGAAATTACATCCTTACTGTAGAAAGTTAGAGAGGAATTTCCTTATTTGGGGGGGTTTTTTGGGGGGGTAATAACAAATGGTGTTAATAAAAAAAGAAGATATGTCTGTTGTGCCGGAGGGGAAGGTGACGGTGGGTCGGTTGCAATTTGCCCTTCTTTTTTTTGTGGGGAGGAGGAGGTGGGGGTGGCGACTGGGGGGGGCAGCCTGCATATTCTGTCAATATTTTTTTATTTTCTTCTTTTTTCTTGTAGACGAAAACGTGATTTTTTTTTGGTCGTCTGTTTTGTTCTTTCTTGTTCTACTTTTTTTTTTTTTTTCTTTTGTTCTTTTTTTTTGATTTTATTTTTTCTTTTCTTATATTTTATACTTTCTACACTGATAAAATTCTAAACTTAAAATTTATTTGATTAGAGCACATACAGTTTATAAGTTATCCCAAACATTATTTTTATTTGCATAAATATAAATATTATAATATTACCCTTACCATTTATAAGGTAACCCATTACACGTATAGGCGTTACACATATTATGTATGAGTGAGCTGCTATAAAATGTATAGTTCGTATCTTATAGTTAAAAATTATGTGATTTCCACACATATTTTTAAACGCAGTCAAGATGGCGACAGAGGACAATTTTTTCGACGATTTTTCAACATAATCGCTGGGAATTATGAAAGTATTTGATCATTTTATACATACATATATTAACTATCAGTCGAAACTTCTCCATTGTTTTCAGTGAAAATATTCACAACATGAATAGGACGTACGGGATGAGGTCACACTGGAAGAAGACGTTCGGGAGGACATAATGAATGAAAAATATTTTATATAATGTATAAATCTGGCACATAAACATTATTGTTATTATAGTTATTATGATTAACAATGAATTTCAATTGAATCATATACATAAACATTATAGCACATTTAAATAAAAATTATAAACCTCACACATAAATTATGGAGAGTGTGAGCTGTTTAGTGGAATACCTGTAACTAGAAAATAAGAGTCGAGTATTAGTACACGACACTGAAGAAGTCTGCACATTGTAGACGAAATACGCGTATCTGTCAAGATAAGCAATAAAGGTAGTTGGAATTAAATGGAAATTACTAATCATTCTTCTTATTTTCTACTCACACATAAATTTTATTGTTCAAAGCAAGTGAATTTTATTTCATTTCCAACCTAGCTTTTATTTGCGGGAAACTGCATGAGTTGTATGTTGTTCACACATAATTTTTATTCCTCCAGTCAAATTGCAAAAAATTATGTGGTTTCACACATAACGATTATGCGGAAATTCGCCTCGGTGTAGGACATTTTTGATGTGAACTTACATTATATCGGCGAAAGGATTGTAAGGACCATTAATAAATAAATAAATTCCAATTAACATAGGTTCTCCTCGACTCAAAATGGCCGCTAAATCCTTGGCAACACCGAGAAACGGTTTCGGATTAGGTTTAGAAGCAGTAAACATATTTTTTTCTAAAATAGGAAAAATATTATGCTTAGCAGTGTGTCTAAGCATAATATTTTCCCAATTTCAATAGCAAATTTGTTTTAAATAATCAAAACATATTGAAAACTATATTGCCCTTTGCGCCGATAACTGTACTATACTCTTCAACGCCATCCTTCGCGCTACTTCGGTGGTTTGTTTAATCTGGTTCGCGTTTTCGGCGTACTGTTCTGTGGATCATAAAGAAGTGTACGTCGTAGACAATAATATGATTTAACAAACAACCAAAGTGGCGATGAAATTAGAGTAAAATTTTTGGCGCAAAGGGCAATATCTTGTTTTTGGGCGAATGAAATTGTTATAATGCCGACGTCTTGGCCGTTATACTAAAATAGGTTTTTTTGTCTATTCCTGAAATCCAATCAAGGTGTTTATCGGTTATTGCATGGAACAATGTTTATTATTCTTGAATGTGGTATCATTTTAGATGTGATGTACCTAATACCTTAACTATTATTTAAGAAAAACACAATCAAACGAAACCCAATTTATTTTGCATTGAACGCATGTAGAAAGGTCATATACTCTAAGTTCTTGCACGCTTGCTATACCGGCTTCAATCAAATTTGCCAAGCAAGAAAAAAAAAATGTCGCTGCAGCAAAAGTTTGGACACGAACGGTGAACTGATCTGGTAGAGCATGTTTGCAACGCAACAATCGATCGGTTCTATAGGTGTACCCTGCACACGGTTCTAAAGTTCCAATCCAATCTCGAATCGATTTCACAGGCAATCACTTTCTTCACCTTCACCTTCTCATAATTTTACCGTCATGTTACCGATACCTGTGCTAATTTCCAGTACAAAATCCGTACGACTTAAGCCGGCTTTCTCCGACATGGATGTGACAATGTGCGGATTCTTGAGTATGTGTTGATCGAAGTACTTGATGAAAACAATACCTATGCGGATTACTTTGATTAGTGCTTCCTATGACACAACAATTAAGAGCAACTTACCTAGCAGGCCACATCCGTATGGACACGGGATTTCTTTTCCGCTCGTACTTTGGGAATTTTGGAAGATGGTATTTTACGTAAATTTGATTCGTATCAATTCAAAAGTTGAATGAAACCGAATCTTAGCCATCTCCGTTATGCTCTTGCTTTGTATCTGTGTCTGTAGGCATGATTAGGATTCCAGTTAGTATTCTTCTAATTCAAGAACAATGCCATGAATGCCGCAGATCGGAAAGTAGTTTATTTAGGAGACTGCACATCATGTTATCACACAGTTAATGGTACATAGGCTGAGATATTCGTTAATGTCCGTACAATGTCACCTTAAGTACGCTGTTGGTAAGAGCTCCTCCAGTGCGTTGAGCTACAAATGTAACATTAATCAAAACTGTTTGGCTCGTTGCGGCAGCGGCTGGGGATGACAACGATGATTGATCGACAACTTACTCTAAACGACGCATCTGATTTAAAAAAACAGAGCGGTAAACAAAAATTGAAATGTAAAATTCTTAAACCGCTTAGAACTTTTTCGCAAACTAGGACCATCACTACAAGGAATAATATTACCAAAACACGATGTTCCCCAACATGCAGTCAATTCATGTTGAATTTCATTTCTAGCTAAAAAAAACAGAATCATTTATTTTATCAATCACAGTTTGTGCATGAGATTTTATAAATGGCGAGCTGGTGACTGAAATGTTGATCGAATCCGGTCAAGTTTTTCATCTTGTGGTAAAAATATTAAAAATAACAACGGTAAAATATCCACTGGCAAAAGTTACTTATTCGATGCACTTTTAGTTTTCTTGCTTGGCAGATAGCAGACTGGCTCAGTGTTATTGCTCAAGCATTGTTGCCTGCATCATGATAAAAAAATAAATCAAGTCAATAAAGTGATCCAAAACATGCATCATTTGGATCAGTTTTCTAGGCAGATGCAAAAATTTAAATCAGATTGTGGTATAAAACTCAATATAGAACACCACGGTGCAAGAATTTAGATCCCTTCAGATCTAAATTTTTAGATCTATACCAGTTTCCCATCAGGATTGGAGGTGCCCTAAAGCAACAGTTTGGGAGATTGTTTAGTATTTTTTTTAAATATTGTTGCTTTTTTTTTGGGGGGGTTTTTGGGGGATGGACGCACACAACAAAAAATTTATTTTTTTTTTTTTTTTTTCTTACTTTAATTTCTTCGTTCTATTTTTAAAAAAAAAAAAAAAAAAAAGAAAAAAAAAAATAAAAAAAAAAATAGTTATTTATATTTTTTTTACACGTGTTGTGGTGTTGTGCTGTAGGGGTGTAGGGCTGGACAATCTCCGTGTTTGTTTTTGTGAATTCCATAAATTTAATTCTCAATTATTAATTTTTTTTTTCTGTGTTTTTTTTTTTTCTTGTTGTATCCACGGGGATGGGGGGAAAAAAGGGGAAATGCAACACGGAGTCCTGCGCCCCCCTTGTGCACAATTTTGATACAACTTCCATGCGTAAAGCACTTTAAATTTCCTATTTTAAAAAGTTATAAACAATCATCTTCAACGCATAAAATACCATTAGCTACGATATCGTTTCACCATTAAAAAATCTTGTTTATATTTTTTTTTACTTTGTTCATACCGTGCTTGCTTTGACAAAACATATCATTATGTTATATGCATGCTGTTGGAAGCATCCATAGAACATAATATTTGTCTTATGGATGTTCTACAAAACATATGGTATGACATAGAAGATGTTCAAAAATGCCACATTTATTGCGCTTTTTCGGTTATATGCGTGTATGAAATTAAGTTATTGACGTTAGAAAAAAAACATGAGCTTGGGCTAAAACGTGTATTATTAACATGAATATGACAAGTGGTGATACTTGGGACATTTTGCCATTGATTGGTTTGACCAAATAATTTTTTAATGCCAGTAGTGCGTCGTTAGCTGACGACAAGGAATACTTGTTCTTTCGTTTGGCTGAAGGTGAGTGCGAGGGTGAGTGTGTGAATGCATGCATTTCATTAAAACAATATTAGATCATGCTGATTTGTAGTTAGGCAGCGGATAAACAAGAGTCGAGACGGAGAGGGTCACGTCCTGGATGACGCCCCAAAGTCGACAGTGATTTTCGTTCCGGTCATCAGAAGCTGTTCCAGGACTACTTTAGCGACACGCAAACCTACAACGAGAAGCACTTTCTGCGTTTCCGCGTGCATAGAGAGGTGTTCCTGGACATTATGCGCCAGCTAGTCAACTAGAAGCTTCTCCAAAATGTACCTGTATGAGCTATTTACAAGTGCTTATCATGACCAATATATCAATAAACCAATTGTTTACTTTGAAGACTTCATTACTTTTCATTTCAGAGCAATCGAAATACTATTCACAATCTCGGAACCTCCGCATTTTGATCTAGTCAGCATTTTCCGGAAAATGCAGTGGCTGTAAAAAAAACTAAGACAAGCATTCATTATTTAGGAATGGAACGAAAAGGTTATTCACTAGCACCGGGAGCAACTTGAGGTAATTATCAGCATCCGAGGCGAGCAACACAACTTTTTGTCCGCCGCCAGCATCACACGCAGCAAACACGGTTATTTTTCGGCTCACAAATATACCTCAGAATATACTCAATAAAACTGAGTTATTGTTTAGTAAAAGCTGAAATTTTACACATTAATTGGTATTATCAAGTAGCGTGTAGTGTTTTGGAACGGTATTTTTCTTGTTCCAAATTGCTGCAAGAATAGATCGAAACATATACCAGTTTTAAAATTATGCAAAATAGATCCAGTATAAAACAAAATTTACAACACCGGTGCAGCGT
Source organism: Aedes koreicus (assembly GCA_024533555.2). NCBI lineage: Eukaryota > Metazoa > Arthropoda > Insecta > Diptera > Culicidae > Aedes > Aedes koreicus. The sequence goes on from JAHHFK020003989.1 coordinate 392,757, forward strand.
CTAAAAAAATAAATCCAATCCACGATTTGGATCGCCGTTGAAGATGCCCTCAGTATCTAATTAAAAAATCGATATATCTGGCACCACGACTCCTGAACACCTTTCACCGAAAAAGCCTTTTTCTGGTTTCAAATCTCAGTCCGTTCCTAACGACAGAATTTCGACTGTAAACAAAAACAAACCGCAGTTCGCGAGACGCGACCTCGTTGTTTTTACACGTGCGTTGTAATCCGTGAATTTGCGAGCGCATACGCACGCACCCGACTGGTCCCGTTATCGAAAATCACAATGGTTCGGGTGGACTTTTCCCAGCTGAAGGAACTACAGACGCAGCCGACGTGTATTCGGAATATTTGCATCCTCGCACATGTAGATCATGGTAAGACAACGCTGGCAGATTCGCTCATTGCCAGCAATGGTATCATTTCGCAACGACTGGCCGGAAAGCTGCGCTACATGGATAGCCGGCCGGACGAACAGGAACGACAAATCACGATGAAAAGCAGTAGTATAGCGTTATACTACGAGGGTCATCTGGTGAACTTGATCGATTCGCCCGGTCATGTGGATTTCTCCAGCGAAGTTACCACGGCGGTTCGGCTTTGTGATGGGGCGATCGTGGTTGTGGATGTTGTGGAAGGAGTTTGTCCCCAGACTAGGATATGCCTGAAGCAGGCTTATAGTGAGAATTTGAGGACGGTGCTTTTACTGAACAAGGTGGATCGATTGGTGCTGGAAAAGAAGATGGACCCGGTGGAAGCGTACAAGCATTTGTCGCAGGTTCTTGAACAGGTAAACGCCGTCGTGGGGAACATATTTGCATCCGACGTACTAGCTAAGGAAGATTTGAGTTCGAAAGATCAGGTCTCGGCTCTGGAGGACACGGATGATTCACGTATTTATTACACGCCATCAAACGGGAATGTTCTGTTCGGGTCGGCGCTGGATGGATGGGGATTCACATTGAAGGCTTTTGCCAAAATGTATCAGGAGAAACTAGGAGTTTCGTTGGCTGAACTGGAGGAAGCTATGTGGGGAGATTATTTCTACAGCCCCAAGAAGAAGAGCATCGAAAAAGGGGCATTGGAAAAAGGTAGAAAGCCACTATTTGTCCAGCTAATTTTGGATAATCTCTGGAACGTGTATGACTTGGTGGAGAATAGGGACTTGGAAAAGTTAAAAATGATTTCGGAAAAGTTGGGGATCGCTCAGACGGTTCGTGATATGAAGCATGCTGACATTAGAATTCCAATTCGGAACATGCTTTCTCAGTGGCTACCGATAGAACGATCCCTACTAGATCTAGTCGTAAACATAGTACCGCATCCCCAGATGATTCCGGAATTAAAGGCGGAGAAGTTGTTATGTTCTCGAATGGAAGATTTCCGGACGTTCCCGGAACAAACGCAACGGCTACGAGAGGATATACTCAAGTGTGATTCGAAGAGCGAAACGTTGATTGTGTTCATTTCTAAAATGTTCCCGGTTGATCGGAAATCTCTGCCTCAGTCGGTTGGTGAGAGCTTTTCGAAAATGAGTCTGAATGATGATTCGGGAGAGAATCCAGAACAGACGGTGGCGGATTCCTGCGACGAAGCCTTTTTAGCGTTTGCACGGGTTTACAGCGGAACGCTCAAGCGAGGAGACAAAGTGTATGTGATTGGGCCAAAACACGATCCCAGGAACTTGCTTACGGAAGGATACGATCTAGAAGGATCGCCACATATAGCTCAAGTCCAAGTGGACCACTTGTTTATGCTGATGGGTCGCCATATGGAACTGATAGATTCAGTACCAGCGGGAAGTATTGCCGGAATTGCTGGCCTTCAAAATCACGTGCTTAAAACAGCTACCCTGAGTAGCACGCCGTACTGCCCACCGTTTGTGGACCTGCCGGAGATAGCGACCCCAATTCTCCGAGTAGCAGTCGAACCGAAGGATATCCAAAATATGCCAAAATTGGTACGAGGATTGAAGCTCCTCAATCAAGCGGATGCCTGCGTCCAAGTACGCATACAGGAAAGCGGTGAACACGTTCTTCTAACCCTAGGCGAAGTACATCTTGAAAGATGCATCAAAGACCTGGAGGAATCGTACGCCAAAGTTAAGCTGAACGTGTCCAAACCGATAGTACCGTTTAAAGAAACAATTGTGGAATTCGTTCCTACTTCCGAGGAAAATCCGGAAGAAGAAGCAGCCAAAGAACGGGAACGGGACAAGACAATTACCATCTACACTCCAAATAAGCAAAGCTACATTAAACTATTAGCCATTCCTTTGCCATCTGAAGCAGTTGAACTGCTAGAACGAAGCAATCCTATTTTGAAGGCTCTTGCCAAAGCCCAAGAAGCGAAGGAAATTTCCAACTACCTTAAGGACTCCCTGCAAGACCTGAAAACCAAACTTAGCAATATTTTCGCCGAAAGCGAAACCCAACAACTGAACGTCTCAACCGTGGACAAAATCTGGAGTTTTGGCCCGAAAAAATGCGGAACCAACATTCTTCTGAACTTTTCTTCATTCAAGCATCCACCGGCGTGGCACTTGAGACAAATTCCAAATGGAAACGACATCAGGTGCAATCTGGAATCTTCCTTTGTAAACGGATTCCAACTAGCCAGCCTAGCTGGCCCATTGGCTGACGAACCGATGCAGGGTGTCTGTTTCATCGTTTTGGAATGGGACGTCGTCTCGTCAACGGGGGAAACCGATGAACCAAGTGCCACTGTAGTATCCCACGGACCCTTATCGGGTCAAATCATGTCCATCGTCAAGGATGGCTGCAAGAAGGCTTTCCAAAATCAACCGCAACGATTAGTGCATCCGATGTACAGCTGTAATATCACGGTCAATTCGGATGTTCTGGGCAAGCTGTACGCCGTGATCGGGCGGAGGCACGGACGGATCCAGTCGGCTGATCTAATTGAAGGCAGCGGACAGTTCGATGTGAGTGCCGTGATTCCTGTGATTGAATCGTTCAACTTTTCTACCGAAATCCGCAAGCAGACGTCCGGACTGGCCATGCCACAGCTGGTTTTTAGCCATTGGGAGGTAATATTGGCTGTGATATTTTTTGGGTTAGTTCAAGGGGGTTCTAAATTTGGCATATTTTCTTGCAGATTGTCGACATCGACCCGTACTGGGTTCCGACGACGGAAGAGGAATACGAACAGTACGGCGAGAAGGCTGACTTTACCAACATCGCCAAGGTGTACATGGATTCGATACGGGAACGGAAGGGACTACCGGTGGAGAAGAAAACCGTCGAACATGCGGAGAAGCAACGGACGCTTTCGAAGAATAAGTGATTTTTTTGTAGACAATCTATGAAGTATTTCTACTGTGACTAACTAGAAAATACTTAGATGTTATTTATGAATAAAAGTCGGTTAAAGCTATTGAGTTCTTGTTGGAACGCTACTTTGAATTGATCATCGAGTACTATCAGTTTTAATACACAACATCCAGATTGAATGACACTGCTTTCTTAGAGCTGAAAAAAAAACAACCAAACTTCCACAACCCTTAAGGACTGTATCGAAAATAAGTTATCCACATATTTTTTTTTCAAATCACAAAAAAAAAGGATTTTTTATTCAAACAAATGGATGATTCTTTATTGTACGGGATTGACCTTGAACGTTGTGAAGACCGGATGAAATTAATATTATTTTTTCACGAATGTGCGAATTTTTGATCGAACACTTTTCATCATGTTCCGGGCGAGTGTTTTATCACATTTATTAGACGACTTAGCCCAAATTTTTTTGAACTCCTGAATATTCTCAGCTGCTTTACCAGTCTTTTAGAAGACCCTCTTCACAATCGTCCAATAGCGTTCGATGGGCCGAAGCGGGGGGAAATTTGGCGGATTGCTGTCTTTCTCAACGAAATCTTTACCCTTTTCCGTGAGCCAACTGAAAGTTGTGTTGGCGAAATGCGCCCACGCTAAATCCGGCCAAAACAGTGGAGGGGTACTATGCTTCTGATATAAAGGCAGCAATCTCTTCTGCAGACACTCAGATCGATAGATTTGCTGCATTGTCTGCATTTGGGAGGATCCCTACGACGGCAGTGTAATATTGTGGAGCTGGAAGGTTTTTTGAGTCATCTTTGACATAGGTCTCGTCGTCCATCAAAATACATGCATCCGGTCGCTGCAAAACTCGCGAATACAATTTCCGGGCCCTTGTTGCTGCGCGTTGCTTCTGTTCTGCACTTAGTTTGGCAATTTTCTGCTTCTTGTGGGTCTTCAGGTTGTTCCGTTTCTTGAGACGTTGAGGGCTTATAAATGTACATCCAAACTTGTCTGGGAATGCATTCTTTCACTGCGAAAGGTGTGCAAAGAGAACTCCGTAAATTTATTCTGGGTTCCGGGACACTGTGGCATTGAAGTTAATGAAAGGGCAGACGAGCTTGCTAAACAAGGTTCAAATGCACAGTTTATTGGCCCAGAACCATTCTGCGGTATATCATACTGTACCATAAAAATGGAACTGAAATCTTGGGAAGAACAAAGGGTGATGACCAACTGGTTGGTTACCACAAAGTGTGTTCAATCGAAAAGGTTTACAATTCCAAATGTAACAATCAGTAAAAAGCTTTTGGAGCTCAATAAGAGAGCTCTAAAAAATATTGCTTTATTCAACTAAAATAAATGGTGAAATTATAGTTTTTCCGAGTGCTTTGCGTAGGACGTTGAGAATGGAATCCCTCTCATAGTGTGTTATGGTCGTGTTTCTTGAGATGGATTGTTTTTTCCCATTTTTTTGTGTTTTTAGTGACCCGCTCCTGCATCCGGACGAGCTTTCCAGCATCAGATAAGGCACATTGGTGAGGTCGTTTTGATTATCAAAAATATACCTTAACTATATACACGCCAGGATCAAGAACTTCCATTTTTGATTCTGGAAGTGTGAAAACTCTTCACATATCCATTTGATGTGTGAAGATTTTCATGCGGGGCTTATTGTATATGAAGATGACCGTGTATGAATGTACGTGTATGAACAGGTATTCTTGAAATGGGTCGTTGGATTTTCAATAGAGCTGTCACCTTCAATCTCCAGGGCTAAAAATGTTTGCACATAGTGATCACATATAAATTACTGGAGAAATGCAGACAAGTTTCTTCCATAAAAGCACTGCCGGTCAGTGGGAGATTGATTGTAAAGACACACACACACACACACACACACACAATGCTGTCAACTCACCATTTGAAGCCCTGCGCTGGTCCCATCTCACCTGTAGAAATTTCGCAGCCGCTCCTTGGTCCGATCGCTCAATTTTCGGCTTGCGGCCGAAGTGGTTTTTCTTCCATCTTGTCGGCTACTTACGACTTCTCCTTCAAGAGGTACACCGTGCAATAACGAGATTGATCGTCCGTCACAGTCAAAAAGAAGCGGTATCCACTCACCGAAGGAACTTCTACCGGGCCGCAGACATCTGTGTGGACGATATCCAAGGGGGCCACAGTTTTCGATTTGGACTCTTTAGGAAATGGAATATTTATAGTCTATTCACAAGATTGCGCTTCTCCAACAGCTTGATGGCATTCGGCTCCCGGTGACCATACCACCTGTGCCAGACGGGTTTACAATTTTTGTTGTGTTGGCTGTTCGCTGCCATGACAACCTCGTCCGGGCGGTTCAGCTGTTACAATCCTTGCTTGAGGCTGGCCACCGCAACCATCACACCGCCTCGCTTGATATGGCAACCGCTGGTGTCGAAAACTACTGTCGCCTGCTTTTGTATGAGCGCCGACACCGAAAGCAAATTCATCTAAAAGGGTTGAGGTGTACAGTGCCGAACTTAACGTCATCTTTCTTCGTTCACCTTTCTCGTCACAGCACTCGATTTCCGCGCAACCTTTGCCTTCCACTTTAGCCACTTTTCCGTTCGCCAATTTAGCGTACTTCACATCACTAGGGCGCAATCCAACGACAAAGTTTCGGTCCGCGACGGTGTAGCGCTCGTAGCACCAGAGTCAACAATCCAACATTTGTCCATATTGTCACTACCGGTAACACACGTCGCGAAGGCGAACGAAACAGTTTCTTCTTTCTTCTTGGAAGGCGGTGATTGAGCATTGCTCCGTTTTCCGGACTCACGAATGAACCGCTGGCAAAACATTTGTTTATGCCCCGGCTGCTTGCAGAAATGACAGGTGATCTGCTTCTTGTTCTTCCGGCTGTCTCCCTTGACCCACAGCACTGAATCCGACTCTGGGCCTTGTCGTTTGGCAGCTTCGTCCAAAAGTTTGCGTTTCACCAGCTCCAACGTTAGGTCGGCTTCGGTCCGACTCTCAAGGGCAGTTGTCAAAGCGTCGAAGGAGCTTGGGAGACTCCGTAGGATCATTGCGACCGTGAAGTTTTGTTCCAGCTCCTGCCCGGCGTTGGCGAGCCGCCTTTGCAAACAAATGTTCTTCCATAATTTCCCCCTCCGTGGAGCGTTTTTTGACAAATTAGGATATTAGATATTGTCCTCAAAACCTGGTGGAAATAAACTATTTGTTGCCTGAAAAGAAACAAAATTAAGAACAAACATATAAGTGAAATCCTTGTAGTCCCCCGGATGTTTGAAGAGCTTAGCCATTTCTCTGAAAAGATACGAAGAGTTATTGTATTAGCTGTCTAGTAAAATATAAACCACTCACAAAACGTGATTTATATTAACGCTTGACAGCCAAATTGGATGATTCATATCAAAAGTAAGCAAGCTATTGCAGCCAATCACACAATGGGATAGTGGTTCACCTGTTCCAAGATATGGCGGCCCGGCGAGTGTTCCCAATCGAATAATATAGATCACAACTAATTATAATCCTCTCCACCGTCCCAACACACCCGGCGGACCACCATATCTCACCGGGAAGCAGCTTCGTTGTTTTTCTGTGCTCACATGATCACTTGCGCCGCCGAACAATAGATAACCGAAGCTGCAAATAGTTCCATTGTCGCCATGATCCGTCGATTCAACGTAGAATCCGACGAATTTGATTTCAACATGTCCGCCTCAAGATTTCGTCACCGCTTGCTGAACCGTTTTGAACGTTGACTTTTATTAGATTTAAGTATTTCATGTAGACCACAAAGTCCGATGAATCAAAGACAAATACAAATAAAAATAATACGCTATAACCGATAACAAAGCAGTTCGTAACAAAGCATCGACACCATGGTGATACGGCAAATATGGTGAACTAATAGTATGGATGTTTTAATTATTTACCGTCATATCTAACCTAGTAGCAGTTTTGTTAATCTTTTTCTGTACTGACTCGATCACTCGCGCCGCCGAAAAAAGATAACCGAATACTATAGATAACGCGCTATGCCCTATAACAACATAGTGAATAAGAAAGAATCAACGCAACCGTTCACATCAGATGCTCGAAGCACTCTTTTTCCGTAAACTTGTTTGTAGAATGTACAACTACATTCTACAAACAATCCTAATACAGGAACTCACATCTGCAACAAGCAAGTTGAGTGTCCTAAAGAGCAATCTATACCTTGAATAACGGTTGAAGAATTTTGTTAAATTAGCGTCCCTGGAAGCATTTCGTGCCTTTTGGCAATTTTACGCTTCTATTGATTCCTAAGCTCATCTTTTTCGCACCAACCGGGGGAGACTTGGTCCTATACCCAATGATTTCATAATCTTCAATCCGTTCAACCAATCGCAATGTGTTGTGATAAAGTGGACGGATTATTATAATTTGAGATAACTCAATGCAGACGTCTTCCAGAATTGGCAGATCGACAGGCAATCGGTGGAGACCCACCTGGTACCTCACAGCAATATGCTTAGAGGCGGACCGGAAGTTTTGATGAGCAACCTCCCCCTGCTCGGTAACTGGGCTGACATTTCAAATGTAAATAAATTTCGAGGGAGCTTTCGATCAGATTTCGTTTGGGATATTTCATTGCACAATACATACATTCAATAATGTTTTTATGCTTTATACGTTATTGCGATGTAGCACCCCATTTTGCAAAATGTTTGACTCAGTTTGTATGGCATTACGACTCAATTTCATGCAATTTAACAATTTTTCACTCCTCCTCGAACCTTATGTGCTTTTTACATGCCCCTTGCTGATTCTGACAACAAAATGTCAAATGCTAATTTTTGAAGTCTATTTGCTTTTTAACTGGGCTACAGCCCAGTTAGCGAACGCCCAGTTAAAAAGCAGCCCAATTAAACAGCACCCAGTTAGCGAACAGTTGCTGCATATGGTGGAGGGAAAATGTAGGAATGACACTTTCGAAAATGCTGAAAACGATACCGACTTCGTCTTTCAACAGTTATTCGATTAACTCTATCGCGTATGAAGCATCTCTGGCCGAGCAGCGTCCAGGTCCCAAAAGGATTTATTCATGTCGATTCTGTCGTCTTTGGATACCAGAGTGGCACTCTCCTTACTACAGCCACAATCTTCCATAATTACGTCGTGTCCAAGACGCCGGTTTTTTTTTTGCGGTATCCAACTTCCGGATTTCTGTTTTGGTCCTCTTCCTCGACATTTTCCATGTATCCTCATCATTTCCGTCAGTATAAAAAAGCTGCCATCCGAAACAGGATCCTTCGTTGGTGGTGTCGTGATCTCCTTCGGAGGATCGATAATGTTTTCCGTCATCGATCTGCTTCCATTTTCCACTTGTCCACTTGTCAAAGGTGTTGAGAAAACCCCGGAAGCTTTTTAATGTTTCCACTTCACGTCATGAAAACCGTTCAATGTTTGTTGATTTCAGATCGAATCCGGGACAATCTTCATCGGAACTATCATCCGAGGCGTAAAAAACCTTGATCATGTGTAACGAGGAAAAAATGAAGACTATCGGAACAACTTTTACGCGAACTAAAAATAAAATAAGTCGAGCAAAACAAGCAACTTTGACAGCTAAGCGTGAGGGAAAAAAATCATTAAGTTGGAATTAAATTTGACTGCATGAAAAGCTCCACTCATGATAGAGGAAGCGGAACGGTAGAGACACGTCCCTAGTGGGATTTTTCTCCGGCCCTCCAAGTGTTTTAGATGTTGATGTTGATCGTTGAGAGCATGTGAAACATATGGCAGCGACAATTATAGGCAACAATACCAAATCGCATTTGATTAAAGCATCACTGAGCAACAGCAAGCAACAACTCTCATCCTACCATTTGGAAATGCTACAATAATCATACAGTTGTATCAATCTAATTCTACTTCAAACAAATACTGGGACTGATATGCGATTATTTTACAGTCGGGCATGCAAAATAATCGCAAATCAGTCCCACTGCTGTTTTTTCGCAGGAAATGTTATAAATTAAATTTACAAATTTTGTTGTTTCTTCAGGCAAACGTATTGAACACACCATAGTTCACATAACAGGGTGAAAATGCGAAACATACTGTATTACGAAAAACACCATCAAAACTTTCATTGCTGTTTTCTCCATTCGATGATTTTCCATATGGGACTGATATGCGTTTCACGGCAGTAGAGCTACCACTTTCTGATCCAGTTTAGGGTTGGAAGATCCGGGTTTTCTGCCTCTTCCTGGCAGTTCATCCATAGAACAGAGTTCCCCAGTCTTGGTTATGATGGATTTTACACTCGCTGATGAAATTCAAAGCGCTTTGCCAATTGTCGCATAGTTGCACTCTTTTCACGTAGCCATGTGCCAAAACCCTTAATTTTCACGTCTTTTCTCAATGCGCGACATTTTGAAGATGAAGAATTTAAACCGTGCCAACAAGTAGACAAACGAAAGATGGCAGTCAAACGCACAGCATGCTATGACGAACACATGAAAACCATCACAATTACACGCGTACAACGCAAATGTACGTGGATAGCTTATTTTCGATATATTCCTTACTAACGATCCTGAATACGTCGATTCCACTGCGCAAACTTTTTTACACGTCTTGGCATATGTCATTGACAGGCACGTTCCGAAGAGTCCCCCAAAAAGAGTCGCACCTTCCTTGGCAAACTAGTGAATTTCGAAAACTGAAATCGACTAAGAGAGCGGCTTTGATAAAATTCATTAAATTTCGTACACTTGCGCTGAAAACCCACTACGTTAGGCTCAATTATGAGTACAAGCGAGTCAGCCGTCGATGCTACTCGTCAGCAGTCAGGTCGCATCCGAAGACTTTTTGGAAGCACGTAAGCGAGCAGCGCAGAGAGTCTACCATCTTCAATGGTGCTAAACGGTGAAGTCGCTTCATCCCCTCAGGAGATATGCCGCCTGTTTTCCGAAAAGTTTTCCAGTGTTTTCTCCGGCGAGAGATTGGCTGATGAACACGTTACATCAGCAGCTAACAATGTGCCACTATACGGTCGAGCTCTAGGTACAATCGATATCAACGTCGACATGATTACAGCTGCCGCAAAACAACTCAAGTCGTCCTACAATCCTGGACCCGATGGTGTTCCGTCAGTATTCCTAAAGAGACACATTACCTGCTTACTGATACCGTTGCTTCGCCTATTCCAAATGTCCGTCGCAAGAGGAGTGTTCCCATCCTGCTGGAAATTTGCACATATGTTTCCGGTCCACAAGAAAGGAAGCAAAGGAGACATGAATAATTATCGTGGAATCGCTTCGTTGGGCGCGATCTCGAAGCTATTCGCGTTAGTCGTCATGGAGCCTCTACTTTCTCATTGCAAGCAATATCTAAGTTGTGATCAACACGGTTTCACTTCCGGTCGTTCCACCACCGCTAATCTACTGTGTCTTACATCGTATATCACGGATAGTATGGCTGAACGAGCTCAAACTGACGTCATTTATACCGACTTGTCAGCAGCATTCGACAAGCTGAACCACGCCATTGCGATTGCGAAACTAGAAAAACTTGGGGTTACCGGCAACTTTCTGCGATGGTTTCGCTCATATCTAACCGATCGACAGCTGATGGTCACTATTGGAAACTGCCAATCCGGCATTTATCCAGCCACGTCAGGGATACCTCAAGGAAGTCACCTGGGACCGTTTATCTTCCTACTTTATTTCAACGATGTGAAATTTGGTCATCGAAGGCCCACGACTATCGTAAGCAGACGATCTTAAAATCTACTTTCGGATTCGTGCGACCGACGACTGCATCTTCCTCCAACGTCAATTCGAAGCTTTTGCCAGCTGGTGCAATTTAAACAGAATGGTAGTTAACCCTGCGAAGTGTTCGGTAATCACGTTTTCTCGGAAGAAAGAACCGATCATATTTACCTACAGACTCGAAGGATCAACAATAGATCGTGTGGATCACGTAAAAGATTTGGGAATTATTCTGGACTCTCAACTCTCATCCTGAAGATGAAGCCCAATCAACACCTTATCAACCATCTCGTATGTGGTTGATAAGGCGTTGATTGGGCTTCATCTTCAGGATAGCAAACAAATTCTCCGACATCTACTACCTCAAATCACTGGTACTGTTCGCTGGTGCGATCCACATTGGAGTACTGTTCTACAGTTTGGAACCCAAATTACAACAATGGGGCTGAGAGAGTTGAGTCCGTTCAACGACGCTTTTTTTCGATTTGCTCTAAGGAACCTGCCGTTGAGGGACCCGTTTCATCTGCCCAGCTATGAAAATCGTTGCCAGCTGATCGATCTGGGGCTTCTCCGTACCAGAAGAGAAACCTCGAGGACGCTTTTTATTGCAGATACATTTCAAGGCAGAATAGACTGCACTGCAATCCTGGAGCAAATAAATGTTAACGTTCAACCTAGAGCGCTTCGAAACAACGTGATGCTGAGACTACCTCTCCGCCGTACCAACTAGAGCATGAACGGTGCCATCGGTGGATTACAGCGAGTATTCAACCGGGCCTCTCCTCTGTTCGACTTTCACCTTTCACGCCAGATGCTGCGTCGGCGTTTTACTACATTTTTCAATGGTGCTTCCGGTGTTGAATAACTATATGACCGTATTTATGTACATGTATTTAATTATTTGAGCCTACGCTTTAACTTAATTTATTTTCAACATCATTGGGGCCACATTGAGCCTGTTGATGTCAACAACAAATAAATAAATAAAGACGGTTTCTGTACTTCTTTACAGAGCCTTACTGCAATTTCATTAATTTGAAATAGTTCAGATTTTCCAACAGCAAATTGCTGTTTATGATGATTTCCCCCTTCTTTAAAGATCCCCATGGACATAATGGACACGTTTTAGACGCATTATAAATCCTTCTTCCTATATTATCAGTAATATATTCCAAATGTTTGCTTAGATCCTAACAAATCCTGCCTGAAATCGCAACAGGGAAAATTAGCATGCAAATAAATCAACTTCCTATAGCAAAAGCATCCGATTTACGTACCGTAGTTCCTCGGTGCCCCCTACTTCCGCTTGGCTTTTCCTACTTTGCCCGCTTTACCTTTCCCGCCCTTGCCTTTGCCACCACTCTTCTTGGCCGTACGTCGCTCCTTGGCGTCCAACCCTCGCCTGTCCTTCTTCATACGCGGATCAACCACCTTGAACCGGCCCTCGACACCCTTCGGACGACGAACCTTCTTGCCACCGGCACCGGCCCGTTTCGCCACCACGTACGTGATGTCCTTTTTCTTGGCGTCCGTTTTTTTGTACAATCTGAAATTGACAATCAAATTAGGCGTAAATTTTCAAAAACCGATTTCCGATCAAACTTACTTCTTCAGCATCCGAATCTTCTCCTGATTGGTGTTGTCCACATTCTCCATGATCGTCTCTGCCTTCTTCTTGATCTTCTCCAATCGCTTTGTAGCATGCTTCTTCTTGCGGGCCTTGGCTTCCATAACCTTCTTGATAGACCGGACGTTGAGCTCTTCCAGATTCTTCTTGTACGTGCCGACAACCTCGTGTGGGACCGGTGCTTCCTTCTTCATTGTTTTTTCCTCATCCTTGATGAACCAATCCGGAAGGTTGCTATCGTTGAACATGTACCGGTTCCAGGCGGCGTCCACCAAATCCCGGCGAGACTTTTTGCCACTGATCAAAATTTGCCCCAGAGCCAGCTCCTCCTCGTTCAGTTTGACCTTCTTTTGCTTCTCCGCCGAAACTACTTCGAATCCATCCTTGCCACCGATTTTCGCGACAGTTTTGTGTTCGTAACTTTCATCCTTCGCTTCCACCTCCACATCGGAATCCGAATCATCCGAAGAAGAATCTTCCTTAGCGACGTCGTGCTTTGCTCGTTTACGTGCCTTTTTACCAAGTGGTCTGTCTTTGTCGTCATCGCCGATTATCTTGGCACCCGATTTTCGGTACATTTCCGTCAGACGATCCAGATCATAATCAACGGCTTGATCTGCACCGGTCAGAACATTTTTGAACGTATCCTTCTCAAACCAGAGCTGAGCCTTTTGGCGTCGCTTTTCGTCCTTATCCCGATAGTCCAGATCAGTGATCAGCGGATTTTGTGTGTCTGGGTTGTCACTGTCGACATCTTCCTCTTCTTCCTCGTTCTCAAATTGAAGTTCCTCAGTATCATCGAAACCCAATCCTTCTCGATCCAAATCCGCATCGCTGTCTTCGTCCGATTTCTGAGCTAATATTTTCTCGTCCTCGTATAAATCCCCCTTGGTTTCCTTATCGTATTTAACGAACTTTTGCTTCTTTTTGGTCAAACCCTCATCTTCGAGGAAGCCAGGTTCAGTTAGGATATCCGGATCAGCATCCATGAGATCTTTGATCTGCTTTTTATCCCGGACTGACTTCAAGCTGAACATCATTACATCCGCTTCCTCCGTAGGTCCCTGATCGCCTTTGATCACCATTTTCAAGCTCAGCTTTTCGTTCAGCTTGGCTCGTTCCTTGTTGGCCTTCTTGCGCTTTCGTTTAGCATTCTGTTCCTGTTCCTTCTTCAAGTCGCAAATTTCCTTCTCCATGGATTTAAGTTCAACCGTTTCCTCATCATCACCTTCGCCTCCTTCCTGCTCACTCAATTTTGCCAACTTGTTGCCCTTCCCTTTCGCATCCTCTTCCTCCTGCTGTTCCTGTGGGAACAACTCACTGCTCATCATCTTGTGCCATTTAAGCAAGTCCCTCAAATCCTTCCGACCAAGAACCTTGATATCCTTACAGCACTCACGAATCTCAGCCGTCGTTCGTGGATGGTTTGTAATTGCCTTATCATCAAACTGAATCTCAGTTGTTTGTCCCAACATCGTCAATGGTTTGTCATTCTTCAAGAACTCTGTAACGGTAATAATTTTCCGCACGTCCGTCCCTTCATAACCTACCACCTTGGGCTTCTTGCTTTTCTCTACCTCTTTCAGCAAATTTACCTTCACCTGCGGCTCAATATCCAGCTCATCAAACACATACTTGGCGTCCAAAAACCTCGGATCAATCTTATCCGGTGCCCGATAGTCCTGGCAAACGACGAAAATTTCAGCTGACTCGTTTCGCGACGCTGAAGGCTTCGTCGCATGAACCTTCTTGAACAGCTGCTTCAACACCCAAATCAGTGCATTATAATCCTTGGATCGGAAAACCTTCGTAACGAACCATCCTCCCGGTCGCAGAAACTGAGTTGCAAGCTTGACAGCACTCAGCGTCAAACAAACCTGCTGATACGCATCGAACAACCAATTCCTACCCACATTCGGCGCACCATCATTTAGCACCACATCGACTTTCCACGTCTTGAGTTCCTTTGCTAAATCTGACTTCGTTTTGTCGCTGGTAATGTCTCCGACCATACTGATACAACCGGGAACGTTCTTGATGGGGAACAAATCCACTCCAATGACGATACTGGAGACGGGCATGTTTTGTTTCGCCACTTGCATCCATCCTCCCGGAGCAGCACATAGATCGATGCACACCTGTGATTGCTGAAGAAAGCCGAACCGACGATTCAACTGGATAAGCTTGAACGCGGCACGGGAACGATATCCTGCAAAGCATCAACGAAATTATTACCAGACCCGAACAAGCTGCGTAGGTGGAAAACGTTTACTCACCGGTTTCCTTGGCTAATTTGTAGAACTTATCCTTCCGGTCCTTTCCTACTTTTCCTTTCTTTCCCATGATGAAATACGAATGTTACTTACTATACGAAAACCAATTTCCTGATATATTTATTAGCAATTTTATCCCAAAAATCCGAACAGACGATCGAAAAAACATGTGCTCAAGCCGAACGCGAAATGAAAACAAAAACGTGTGAGACAAGCAGAGAGAAACATCTGTCAAACACGACCGGAGCACAAATTCAAAAGGAATGAAGTAGAAAGTGGAATCAGAAAGGGTTTTTTCGAAAACACTGTGGGACAAATAGTTTTATCTTTGGCAAAAATTATGGTCATTACAAAACAACGATTCAAAACAGAGGCAAAGATTCTAGTACCGAAAAGCGCAAGAATAGGAGGTTTTCATTAAAAAAAAAACAGATGGTTTTTTCCTTCTATATCGATGACGGGCGTTCTTACTAGCATAAACATATTGTTTTAAGATCTCAACTATTTTTTCTCGATTTTTAAACCAAAGAAATCTAATATATATACATCTAGGGTTTTTTTTCATTAGGGCGAATCTACAATTGAGAGATTCTCTCCGGGCTCGCTCTCTTTCATTCATTACAGCGCCATTATAAAACTTTCTAGGGATTCTTTAGTACAGATCGAAACACAACAGTGCTGGCTAGCATACTCTACAAATAGTAGAATGAAAAACGTAAAGGTGATTGAAATATGAATGAAAGAGAGCGAGCCCGGAGAGAATCTCACAATTGTAGATTCGCCCTAATGAAAAAAAAAAAAACCCTAGACATATGCTTTCTCGCCAAGGAAAGCCTCCCGCACAATCCCATTGAACTTCAAAATCCAGATGCCTATGAAGGTAGCACGAGTTCTCAGCATCTTCTTAAGTAGACATCTAATCAACACTTCCCTCCCATCCCTTGCTGATCACTCGGCTGATCATAAGGACCTGGCCAGGTGTTGTGCAAAGAGATCGATGGATGAAGTCACACCCAAGGCAGCTCTTCTGACGCTTCCATCGTCTCTACAACAGCCAACCCAGGATTGTGTATGGTCAAAAAAGGCTATTCTATGCTATTTTTAAACCAAAACATCTAATAATTTTTATTTTTACAAACTGGCAATAAGTTCACAAAGTGACATTTATGCAAAGTGACAGCAAGCTGGCCTTTCGGAATATGCAACGCTGTTTTGACGTTTTCGATGTTTGAAATCACTGGTTTGTTCGTTTGTTTAAGTAGTTTTTGTAACGTGTTTTATGGTAAAATAGAATGGCGTTGTCTTGTAATCATATTATTTCATAAAATTTTGCTATTCTTTTTTCAATAGATTCACTTGTCAGAATTAAAAAATATATAGAATGCGGGTATATTATTATATTTTTCATCGAAAAATGTCATAATCCACATATCCCTAAAATACCCTATTGCAAGGTTCAGGCGGCAAGGTGTCCTTCGGACCAAGGGGTTCTACTACAGTGAGCCAATTTCAAATCGCTAGTTTCATATTGATTGTTGGAACTAATTTGGATCTTCATGAAAAATAATGCGAGTCAAGATGCGCGTATAGGTTCCTATGTGATACATCTTGGATAAATCCACAAATACACGTAGCGGATCAACCACTTGACAAAATGAACTAGCTTGCGCAAAGAGAACGGTTATGACATATAATAAACTTTACCTAATTTATGGCTTCCAATTATTGATCCACTTCGCCCTGTTAAACGGAATTTAACATGGGATTGAGATAGAAAAATAAATTTCTTTCGAACACGATACCGACCATTAGCTCGGTAATAGCAACACACAGAGTTTTAATTACCGAAGTCGGTAAACTTTTACTGGGTTTTCAAACAGCTGAGAATTCAGTAATCAACTGAGGAGTATTTTGCTTTGCTGAAAACTCCGGAAAAGTACAAACCATGAACTGTCAAACACAACTACTGAGTTTTTCGGTAATTTATTTGTTAACCTTCTCTTACACACCCTCAAATGTTCTGTCAAAATAACAAAGCGAATCAAAACAAAAACAAAGATACTAGAGCCGAAAGGTACTACAAAGTGCAAGAGTGTATTGCAAGGTGAAGACTGCAAGGTGTGCTTCGAAACTAGGGGTTCTACAACAGTGAACCAATTTTAAATCGCTAGTTGCATATTGATTGTTGGTGTTCCTTTTTTTTCTCTTCTTTCGGTAAAGTCAGTTGTTTTTCTGATTTATTAAAAACAAAATAAGTTTTCAAGGAGGCAAAACAAATAATGTTTTGGAACTTGTTTTAGCTTTTATTTATTATTAGTTATTTGCGTAAAGTATTTCATGTTTAATGAAAAGTTTAGAGGATAAAAACCATGCAATAGCTGCCTCAGAGTTATCCTCTGGAAAATTTTCTTTCGTATAGGTCGGTATCGTGTTCGAAAGAAATTTCTTTTTCTATCTCAATCCCATGTTAAATTCCGTTTACTGAAACGGAAAAGTAAAGAATCGAAAAGAAATTTCATCCACCTGAGAACTAAAAATAAAATTGGAATTTGTAAGGTTTCCACGCAAACTAATGGGAGCTGTCACTTTTACTTTCGGAAAAATATCCCGCTCAATTATTCCGTAGGTGAAGGTGACATTTCGTTCCAGGCAGATCAATTGTCAAAATTCCGCTTGGTAATATTGAACAAAATTCCGTAACCTCTTTACTTTTTAAGTCCATACTGGCCTTATGGAGTGTGGGGTAGTCTCTTTTGTTGGTTGGAAATGGTTTATCGTGCTGAAAAAATAACGAATTTGTAAATCCGGGTACAGATTGTCGGCACGTGTCCGCCATATTTTGTTCAGCCTATTAAAGCTAAAACAAACTACAAAATTTAATGGGAAAGTTTACTTACAAAATAATTCCTGATCCTCTATATCGATTTCCAAACGATGCTCGATGATTGCATCCATTTTGCACATGTTAATTATTTGACAAGTCATGGTTTTCAGGGTACTGAGTTGTTCAGTAATTTAGATTATTATTCTCAACTGAAGTTCAGTACAACACAAAAATACTGAAATTTCGGTTTTATTTTTACTGAAACTTTGCGAGGTCCCGTAAAACGTTTATTTTACGGAAAATTCGGTACTCTTTTTTGAGTTTCACTAAACAAATGTATTTTGTTTTAATAAAAAGCCGATTGTTCAGTAATAAGGGTGTTTTACGGTGCAAAAACTGTACACAAAATTACTAAACAGGGAAGCTGTGATTAAGTGTGTGAGAACTCTATCTCTAGCTCTATCTATTAAGTTCTTCCTTTCTCACTAAATAATCAGTTGCACAAGGTACTACATAAAAAAAAAGGTTTTAAGGTTACAAAAAGTATTACGTGATGCAACGCTTCCGGTTATTCGAGGTTGACAGAAATGCGGAACCAGAACTTTCCTGAAGACTGAAGACTTGCTGCTCCCAGGGGAACATTTTGCGCTCATGTTGTTGTTCCGAATTTCCTCCGGAAACAGAAACACCCATACTTTTCCCCACAATCTTTTTTTTCTGCTTTTGACAGTTGACGATTAGATTCTTTCAGCACTCGGGGTACGACTATAGTATACTGCTCTTTTTGTACCTTGTTGCATACACTGAGCGAAATAAACTTCAGATATTCATAAAATTGCATTGTGATTATTTGCCATAAGAAGTCAGTATGAGTTTCATAAATTTGCCTTATGAAATATAATGATGTTGAAAAAATTAAAATATGGAGCAACCTGGAATCGAACCTTTAACGTTAAAGTTAGGGGTCCAGTGACTTGCCCACTAATATATATCAAGACTTGTAATCAGGAAAGCTTAAAGGCGTACAAGAACAACGTCGCGTGAAACAAAATTCATTCATAAATTAGCCTTAAGTTCATAATTTAAACCTTTTGAAATTCTTAAGTTTATTTGCCTGATTGTAAACTACTATTCGTTGGCGATAACAGCGACATCCTCTTGCTATTTACTATTGTCAATATTGTTTCAACGAGATATACCACTTCTATGATATTATCTGGAGCCACCGAAGTTCAGCATCTAAAATGCTCAAGTATTTTGTCTTTTTTTATGTAGATAGAAGAGATTGTAGTGTAAAGACTGTACTCGAAAAAAATTGACCACAATGATTTACACTTTGATTGTTGTTATTGTTGTATTCTCCATATGCGCGGAGTAACGATATCTAATGATGAAATTTGTCAGAAGCAGATAATTTCCATCATCTTCATGCGAGGCTCTAGGAGTGGACAGTAATTTATTGCTAGAACGTAATAGACTTGAAGAGAAAGTCTTTGATAGTTGACCATATAGAGCAACGGCAGGCTATGAAAATTGAAAGATACAAGTTTGGAAACGAGCGGAGGGCATATGAAGGTAGTATACAATCGAGCGCATAATCTTTTACCATACTACCTCAGATGCGGGGTAGGCAAGACTGGCTGTGCCTTTTTATCTTAAGTTTATAATTGGGGAAAAAATGGGAAATTTACTAAAAAAATTTTCAAGGATTTGGGAGGGGTGAAAAGAGCAGATCCCTTGACAAAACAATGTATGCGCCGTCAGACTCCGTCCCACAGATGAATCGGAAAACCCCTAGAATTCCATCATTCCAAGGTGTCCCGGGTGGTGAAGTCAATCAAGGAGACCCAGACGACTCAGCGGCAGAACACCAAAGACAGCTAATCCGCTGAAGACAAGGAAGGTATTGGATCTGTCCAAGCGTCGACCGAACAATTAGATCCACGATTTGACGAAGAAGGTGGAGGTTTCCACGCTGCTTTGTCGAAAAAACGATTAAATGTGCCGGTCTCCACGTAGACGACAAGATTAGGAAGGCACTAAACCGGAACAACTAGCAAAACACGGTAGCTAAACCCTGAGTGGCTGATGAAACCGAGGAGCGTCGTAATGGATGACAAGCGTTACATCAGGGCGGACACAAAGCACTTGTCAGGACAGGAGTTTTACGTTGCCACATCACGGTTGCCCAGTCCTGAGGATTTAAGGAAGAAGAAGGTGGACGAATTCATCGGTGGGGTGGAGAAATGAGCCAGCCATCACTACGGGTACCATGAATGGGCAAATCTACCGAGACGAGTGCCTCCAGAAGTGCCTGCTGCCCTTACGATCTCGCGGATGCTAGACGCTATTTTGGTCAGATTTGGCATCCTGTCACAATGCACGACGAGTGTTAGACTGGTACAGAGATAACAATGTTATTGTACCAAAATACTTCAACCCACCGAACTCGCCGGAATTTCGTCCGATTGAGAAGTTTCAGTCCATGATGAAGGCCAAACTTCGTAGAAACACCTAAAGTATCCGAGAACGAGCTGACTTTAAAGAAACAGAGTGTAAAAGTATCAAAAGAAGTCGGCCCCACTATTGTCAAATCTTTGAGTGGTTTCAAGGACAAAATGCGGGCAGTGAAATAAATAATATTAACCGAGATATGTTTTTTAATGAAATAGGGTTGTGTAAAATGGGGGGTTTTTTTTTTGTGATTGGTGTGGCGGTGAAGGGGAGTGGTGGGAAGTGTTTTAAAAATTCCTACAATTTCTTAGAACATATTGAAATCGTCAAATTTGAACAAAGTACTAATTATCTAAAAAAATGGTTTGGTGAAGTGCTGAAAGAAAACCAATTATGATGCCTTGTGCTGATGCCACTCCAGTTTCCAATGCTACTACTGTCTTGGATGGACTAGATGCTCATCTCACATTGAGACAGTTGAAGAATTTTAAGCAAAATCGAAAGAAAACAAACAGGTTGAGGACACTAATTTGTGTTATGTGTGGCAACGTGTTAAACAAGATGTAGTGGCTGAGAAATTACTGAAAACTGATACAAATACTTTACTAGAGGACAATGGTTTCCGAGGATTTGATAAACTTGATGCAGACGGTTTGTTTTATTCTGACGCAAATTTTTTTTTCTTCTAATGTCTATTCTAATGTTTTCAGCTGATCGTCAGAATCTTCTTCTTAAGTACCAACTTCGAAGCGACGAAGAACGAGAGCTCTCTCAAAGCCTAAAGACAACCAAGGAAGGGTTAATTCTCCTGTAAAGCAAAATACACTGTCTGCTGTAGAACGTATCGGTAATATATTATCAGGCAGTCGAAATGTAGTTGTAACAGCCCAAGGTTAAATCATTATTTTCAGATAATGTACAGCATTCTGTTAAGCAAGTCAACAGTCATCCAGATCATGTGCAAGAAAAAGAAGGAAATCGACAGCAAGCAACTAATGCGGTAATGGTAAGCAAGCCCAATGCAGAACCGGAACACGGAATCGACGACGACGATTATTTAAGCTTTCCCCTCTTGTTCCTCGCGATCTAAGCCCGCGTTGTCTAAACCGAAGAGGTATCGACAACAGCCACGTGCTGTGGCTACCAGCGAAGCATTTAAGATATATTTTGAAAAACTGGAAGCAGAAAAGTACGCTCTAGAGCAAGAAAAGTTGAAGAAGAAGATACTGCCGTCGGACGCATAAATGTCACATGTTACAAACGAGCAAAATGAGAAAAACACATTTGAAGTTTCAAAATTTTTTTTAACTGTTACCGGAAAATTTTGTTTTTTTTTTTGGTTTTCACGGAAAAAAATTCTTAGCATATTAATATTGTTTGGTCTTAATCAAACTTGCAAAAAAAAACTATTTTTTTTTTTTTTTTTTTTCAAATCAAAAGGAAGGTGGGGGGGGGGGGAGTCTGGGGGAAGGGAAAAATATGCGTATTTGGGTGGGGGGATGGGAGAGGTGGTTTGTTTTTGTTTTTTGGTCCCAAGTAACAATTTCAGTTCTATTCCAGCCGTATAGCACTCCTCCCGGCTTTGTTGATGACACTACATTCAAAACTGTTTTGTCCACCAACACCTCCTCTATGCATCTTTAAAGCCAAAATGTGTACAAAGTGGCCCACTCTATAGACGGTTGTGAAAACAAATTAATAAAACCTTTCTAAGACCATAAAGATTTTGGAAATGTTCTAGTGAAAGATGTTATGACCACTTGAGAACCATCATAAAACCTATTGGCCGCCATCAAAACCAGCATAGGGCTGAATGGCCACAGCTGTCAAACTTTACGGCGATATCGTGGTTGGTTTTTGTTGTTTTGCTTTGTTGCTCTTCTGATTCATTCAACAGCAAATAATGGCTCAGAAAAAAGTTCTTCTGTTGCGGGAAATTATGATTGATAGCAAAATATATAAAACAAATTGAGTTTTTTTTATAGCGTATCATGCTCCAAATCATATGCGCATTTAATTTTATGGTGAATATTGGCACGATAAGAGCTGAAAATTAATGCGCCTTGGTAATTATGCGAGTTTACAACAACAAAAACAAAATTGAAAGAATTATATTCCGTAAATTAATCATGAAACTCCTAAAAATTGATGGAATTCAATAAGGTTATCTAAACGAATACCGAAGTTTGTCTCAGATCTACAGTTCAATTGTATTACATTTAAAATTTGGTGTATTTATTTTTTCACATTTCAATTATTTCATATATTTCAACATGGCGATTGCAAGAAATCACAGTTTTGCCAAAAAGCCAATTTATCTTAGCAATGGCTACTATAAAACTATCTGGTCGCTTGGTAGCTTTCCTCAATGCCAGTTAGCCGTTTAATCTTGCGTTTAATGCATTTACTGGAGGCAAAATGGTTTTAAAATGCTTTTTCAACTGACCATAATAAGATAATATGAATGAGTCCTAAAACGGCATTTCAAAACAGCATTTTATGAGTTAATAAAGTCAAAATAAAACCTTTGATAGGAGTAAAAGGAATTTTAGAAGTCAAGGTTTTAAGATCGTTGTAAAGAAGCTGTGTAGGTTCTTATAAACCTGACTAAAATTTGAAACCTATTGGCATATCTTGCTGCCATAATAAAGCCGAATTGATTATTAGTGGCTTTCATAACACTTTAATAAAACTTAATAAAGCTGGATGGTTTTGGCAATGTTACTTGGGAGCTATTCGTTGTACTGTAAAGTCGTCAAAGAAAACAGCATCTCTTTTGTGAAGCTCGGGCACGAAGAGTGTGAGGCGTGCACTGCTGCAGAGCTACGTATCAAGGTCAATGGACACTCCGAAATTAAGGATTGTAGCTGCACCGACTGCTCTAGACACCCAGGTAACCAATAAGCAGTTCCAAAGCGTCTTTACGGAAGCCTATCAAGCAATTAAGTCACCTTAAATGCAACATAAATGCCGTTTTTGGCCCAATATACGGCAGATTTACTGCAATGCTATGATAATGCTACGTCAATGCTGTTTTGCATTCGAAATGCTTATTACAGAATACAAGCATTTAAATAGCATTTGAAATCCAACTTTACAGCAGATAGCATTTAAGATGCTGATATAATGCTAATATAATGCTTGTAGCATCTGAAATGCAGATTTAGGGTTGATTTACTGCATGTGCTATTCCTTATTGGTTACCTGGGCATGCACTACATCTTCAACGTGCAAAGGAATCACGATTGTCTTATCGAGAAGATGGTGACAAAGTGCTGCCAGGTGTAGCAGTTTATTCTGTGGACTTGCAAAAAGTAAGTTCTCGGAAATGCCTAATATACACAATCATTTCTAAGTTTTGAACTTATTTTCTAGGTCATACAGCTTCCACGGTTGGATTGCTTCAAGAGCATTATTTTCTCGCAAAGGTTGCTGGTTTTTAATGAGAGCCTTTGCGCCTGTTGGTGCCTACACACGTGCATTTCCAGTGTCTGCGTGCATTTGGTCCGAGTCGGTTAATGGTCGCACAGCCAACGAAATCCTCAGCTGCTTTTTCAAAGTAATTAAAAAGTACGCTTACCTGAAGACAATTATCTTTTGATTGAATAATTTTAGTTCGCAAAATAAGAACTGGAACTTATTCCAACACATTATCCTACTGATAAACAGTAATGAAATGCAGGTCGAGCGCATACTTTTTAAGTACTTCAAATCCGGACATACGTTCATGGCCACTGACTCTTTCCATGCGGCGGTTGAATCCAAAATGCGCCATGAACGTGTTGTCACTTTTGAAAACTTCAAGTCTGCGGTTGGCAATGCGAAGAACAATGTTGACGTACTTGATATGCAAGCTACAGACTTTTTTTCAAGCTAAGCTCACCGTTTCGCAGTACACGATAAACCAGTGCAAGCCCCGCCCGTACGTGGACTCCATGCGGAAAGTGGTGTTTGAAAAAGGCCGTTATGAACTTGGATACGCAGACAACATCAACAGTGAACACCTGAAATACTGCAAGTTGTTTTCCAAGAAGCAACATAAGTTGGTTGAAAAGGATTCGTTCTCTATTGAGACAAATGTACGTTGGCAAAATGCTCCCAAGGAATTGAAGAAGAGAAGAAAACTTCTCTCCTGAAAGTGGTTCTACCTGTCGTTAACGAAGAGGAAAAATCATTTTTCATTAATCTTCCGACGAAGCAACAAGCTGCTAATTAATCGTTGTACTTGATTCAAACTTTAAATAAATATTATCGCCACAACACGTTACAATAATTATGCGTCTTATTAGGATAAAATGGGTTTGGCAAACGGTTCCTCTTCATCACTTTTTTATGGGTTTTTGGGGAGTGAGGTTGGGTTTTAAGTATATTTATAGTCACAGTTTGATATCACCTTCTCCCAAAAGGCTGTTCGCATTCTACGTGGAGAGGTTTTAGACAATATAATACCTCCCTTCCTCCTTCATGTACAACCGTCCATATGAATTTTGAAAGTTTGGTATGGACCGTACATACCTACTAGCTCCCTTCTAAACTATCCACGTGTATTGTAGATGGCCCCTAAAATCATGGCATATATTATGAACGGTCCTCAGGACACATCATGCAGTGCTATGTGTCTCTTTGTGTGATTGTTATATTTCTTTTTTTTTACTGTGACAAATATGCGTCCATTTATCTCGGTGTGACACATATGCGTCCAAATTGACTTCGGATTTTTTTTCGAGTTTTCTAGAATAAAACCTCTGTTTTGACAAAATATTTCAAAAATACGTATCTCATTATGACGTAGACATCAAAACCTCGAAAACGTTAAAATGTAACATGTGACATTTATGCGTCCAACGGCAGGATAGTGCGAGATGAAAAGAGGCTGGCAACGAAACAGACGATGGAACAACAAAACGGAAAATCCAAGAAGCAACGAGGACATTTGAAGCGAAAGGCTGATGGAGCAGATGCTAAGTTGGCAGGAATAAAACTAAAAAGAAGAAGAATTTCATGAATAAATAGTCATACATTATTCCAAATAAAAAAAATAGCATAACACGAAGTTTTTTTATGCGCAGAATATGGAACATTTAAAAAAAATGATGCGCAGAATTACGAACAATATAACGTATCCCAAAAACATTTTTTTTAGTGTATCCATTTTATATTTGATAAACGTTTATATTTCTCATTCATAATTACTTACTTGATCTACACATCTGCCAAAAAAAATAGACTAAAAAAAGCTTGTTCGAGTTTTATTATGCTGTTTTTGGGTCAACAATGTTTTAGAGGGGGGAATATTGGTTCCTTCTGGGTTTTTTTTTTTGGTTGGATGGTGGGGTGGGCAAATACAATCTTATCTTTTTTTTCTTAAAGAAAAAAGCCTAGAGAGGGCGGAGAGGAGACCCCCCCCGCCTGCGGGGGGTTTTTGTTTGTGTGCTGGTTGCTCCCTACCTAAGGGGGGGAGGGTCGGTCCGTGGGTGGTATGCCTGGGACAGACATACAACGTACAGCGTTGTACTCCTTTAGTCTAGTACGTGTTTTTTGGTACTGGATTAAAGTATTTGACAGTTCGTACAACGGTCAGCGTTGTATGTCTGTCATAAGTATTACCAACAGTGACTATGCAAGAACACTTGATGGATAATTTTTATTTAAGTAAACCTGTTTCAATTATGTAATACTGAAACACAATAATATAATATACTGAGATAAAAAATTATCGCGAATTTAAAAAAGGGGGAGGTGCGTATAAAGATTTGTGACAATTAGTGAGAGGGCGAGGGAGGGAGGGGCAGTAAAAATTTTGAAAAACTTCGGGACGTAATTTGTGAACGTTCCCCAACTGCATTTTAGAGATATGAACATGACTAGCCTAAAAAATGCAATAGCTAACTAATTATAAGAATTCGGACAAATCGGTGGACCAAAACCTAGCAGTCACGGACCATCATTTTTAACCACAGATCGAGAAACCACAACCTCCAACCGCTATCCCAAGTGTGACGACCTCAGATCGTACCGGTTCGTGGTCTTTTCACTGCACCGATTATTGCAAAAATGCTAAAGAGTTTGTGTGCCCAAGATCACACTGACCCACTATTTGTCTACCAATTGGTGCGCTTTTACTGTTACTAATACCTCGTTCACATCACAACCATCATACGATTAAAGGGTATCTTGATAAAAAGTATGCAGAGCTAATTGTGTGTATTCTGATATCAAGATGAGATATATCTCGTGAATGGGATTACAGTGTGAACAGAGTATTAAACAGCTAATCTATCGAGTCAAGGTTGCATCTATAAATCGACTTCTCTTCCCTGATTTATACACGTATTAATATATATATGTTCTACCGATCGCATGCTGATCGAGTAGATCAGTCTCGGATCGACCGGCTGGCAGCGTCTAACACCTGACTCGAGCTCGCAAAATCCTACATCTGTTTGCAAACAATCCAAGCACCGATCAGCGATTTGTTTAATTCGCAATTTTTGTCTACCGGGTTCGTAAGTGTTAGTGAGCAAAAAAAAACAAATCAACCGCGATAACCAGTTTTTGTGCTATCACTTTCAGACGTTGAAACGAGATGCCTGTGCTTCGGCGATGTAGAACCACGACTGCAGTCGTATCAGTTGTATCGTGCCTCTTGGCTCTAATTGGCAGTGTAAGTTGGTGGACTTTTAGCGATCTTTTATAAAACAACAATATTTGCGAACAGTTACTCCTGACAAATATCAACGAATAGATAAGATAAAACAACGAGTATAGGATAGTTGCTGTAATAATAGCTGTCGCGGAAACTGTGTTGGACAATCAGTGCACTGAAGTCTGGAGCGGTCTGATGAAGGTCATAATGATTTATAGTCTGAATCAAGGTGGTTAATGTGAGATGGGGTTGTGGTTTATGTTGGTTTATACATAATCATCAGTTGGAGAAATTTGTTTGATGTACGTTTTATTCAATTCAAATGAAATTTAATCCAATTTACCTTCACTGACCCAAAGATGTAGCTGACAAATTCAACTATTTCAACTACAATTATTTATTATTCACTGATCTTTTCCTGTTGTGATGAGAACGGGGCCTGCTAGGCCTACTTTTCTCTCGGAGCATGCATGGAAGTTTTAACAGCGTTTTCAGTCAGTGGTAGTTGTCAAATCTAACGCTAAATGCTAATCTTTATCAGAATCTGAAAATGTCCAACGTTATTTTCATAGATGACGGCACAAATCGAAGTTCAACAGCTACCGAGTCCCTTGTCCCATCTAGGAGAGGGGCCAGTATGGGATGCCGATAGCCAAAGTGTCTTTTACGTGGATATCAACGGGGCAGCAATCCTTCGCTACGACTACGCCGAGAACAAAACCTACAGCGCAAAAATAGGTACAGGGTTCGCGCACCTAATCTAAATTATAATTAAAATGATTTAACCTTTTTTTTTCTACCACAGATGGAGTTGATCCCATTTCCCCCATCATCCTTGTGGAAGGAAAGCCCGGCCAGTACGTTCTCGGAACGGGCAACAAGATTGTGCTAGTCAGTTGGGATGGTCGTTCAGAGAAGGGAACCCTAGTAAAGACCCTATATGACTTGGGCGAATCACAGAAGCACGTGCGCTTCAACGATGGTAAAGTGGATCCCAAGGGTCGACTGTACGCCGGAACCATGCAACTGGAAACGATGGGTGACATTTTCCAGCAAAAGGAAGGTAAACTGTACCGGTTCGATGGCAAAGCAGGCGGAGAGTTCCACGTGTTGAAGGGTGGCGTCAGTATTTCCAACGGCTTAACATGGAACGAAAAGACCAACAAATTTTACTACATTGATTCGGCAGCTTTGGACATCAAAGAATTCGACGTGCTCGAGAATGGAGATTTGCAAAACGAGACCGTCCTGTACGATTTGAGGATCGATGGAAAAAATCCAGGTTACGTCGGCGATGGGATGACGGACGATGTGGATGGCAATTTGTACGTCGCCACGTGGGGTGGGTCCAAGCTGTTGAAAATTAATCCAAAGTATGAAGAAATATTCGAAATTCGTGGAAGATGGTTTGCTGAAAGTCTTTTTACTTTTTTTTTTAGAACGAAGAAAATCGAAATGGAAATTGCCATTCCAGCCAAACAGGTTACATCGGCAGCCTTCGGTGGACCACAGATGGATGAACTGTTTATAACAACGGCTCACACTGCCAACCAAGAGCCTCCAGCTGGAGCGCTGTTCAAAGTGACTGGACTTGGTGTCAAAGGCAAAGCGATGCATAAAATGGTGCTCAGAGATTAATTTCTTTTTTACAAAAATGTGTTTGTCACACGAATCTGAAACCAGAAAAGATCCAAGCGAAATACAATCTTGAAATCGATCGAGTTTCTACCAATTCCAGATGCAGGCATTTGGTATATGATTGACAGTCGCAGTCAGGAGACTTTTAAGCAGGCTTGTAAAAGTTACATGTATAACACATGACGTCGCAGGACTGCGCACGGTAGCGTATTTCTAGTCAAAAACTACATAAAAAGCAATGTTCAAATGGTTGAACCCCTTGAAAACCGGTTGTACCTTACATCCGAGGAAATGCGCTCTATAGAGCATTACAGAAACATTCTAGATTGTCAAATACTATCAACGCACTCGCGGTATCCCTGGTTCAAAAATTGTAGCGATAAATTGTTGGGTTTTTCAACAATCGAGCAAAAACTACGTTTTCAGATTGAATACCATTTCCACACATGTGACTGCTAGCAGAATCAACTTCCATCGGTTAATTAGATATTATGGGTTCAGTTGAAAACCGAATATATCGACTCGCGACAATCGTTTTTACTCTCGTTCTGTGCGTTAAACCTAATGTCGGAAGTAGTGCGGTGTATGGCGCATCAGATGTGCCATACAGCGCACTACTTCCGACATTAGGTATAACGTTCAGAACGAGAGTAAAATCAATTGTCGCGAGTCGATAAATTCGGTTTTCAACTGAACCCATAATATGCTCTCAAACAGCGCCTTCTGAATCAATGTGAATCAAATGACAGATATCGAGTGCAGATCTGCTTCAGCATTCGACCAATTCCAGTCTTCTTCGCTGTTGTTACGCAGCTGTATTCGATCTTAATGGTTTGAATTTTCGAACATGTTTATGTTTATTTGTGGAACTACACACAGGGCAAGTATCAATTCCAGTCGGCGCCTTTGAGATTTTCTGAGTAAGGGCAGTAAAGCACCGTTGGTCCCAGCTCATGTGTTGATAGTTTCGATATGTGGGGCCAAGGTCGTCTCCCTAGCGGGACAAACCAGCTCCAGGCTGAAAGTCACGTAAACAAGAAAAAAAACAGAATCATCGACTTTTTCGTCATGGTAGAACGTGACTATGTTTTGGTCATCACAATTACAAACACGTATATTATTGTTACTTTCGATGCAACCCATGAAATGCATTTTTCACTCTATAGATTAGATGTGATTGTAGACTGGTTAGAAATTTAGGAGAAAAAAACGCATATAATCTTATGACTGCATGATGGTCAAAGAATGACAAGAAAGCTCATGATAGTTTGTTTCTTCTCATGATAGTGAGATGGCCAATTCTTTCTTACGGCTGAGAAATAGCGATGAAAGACGGAAATTGGTTCGCTGTCGAAGTAGTGCTCCAGCCTATTTATTCATGTGAATCTTGTTTTGTCTCGCAATAAATACACGACAGTCTAAGGGATGGTGAATACCCTTCATATATACACACTAAGTCACCTCTAGTGACAATATGCATTAAAGCTGTCGAATCGTGTTAAATGAATTTTCTAGCGATCGCAAGTTGATCGAGTAGATCAGTTGCAAATGAACCTCCGACCATCAGTGTCTAAATTCTCGGGAAAAGGATTTCAGCGGTTTTGATACAGCTGTTGGTGTGGTTAGGAATATCAAAGAAGTGATATTTATTTTTATTTTATCTTATCTTTTATCTTGTTAAACTTGTTTTCAACAACAAAATCTGTACTTAATACCGACTAACAAAATTTATTATTTACTCTATAAAAAGCGTAAAAAATAGCATCAAACACTTTTTCTCAAGGGCAATCATAATCTCTTATAATTGGAATTGCGCCAGTTGAAACAAAACGGATTAGGTTTGATAAGACGAAACAGATCTAAATTTATACGAGTAAAACAAAGTGCTGTTTATAGGATTGGTGCGCTTCTTTACGTAAGAGCTGAAAGAAATGCCGCTGCATGGTCGAAATGGAAATAAATCGGTGAAGGTGGCTGCAGCTGTATTAGTTGTGTTTAGTTTATCGGCGTTGATATACATGGCTTATCACTTCGGAGATTCAGAGGTTGGATGTACAGTTTTATCATGTTTTCAGTTTATGGCATAGTGTTCAAACAATCGATATCTAGAAAATGAGAAGAAAGATTAGTAATTTCCATTTAATTCCAACTACCTTTATTGCTTATCTTGACAGATGCGCGTATTTCGTCTACAATGTGTAGACTTCTTCATTGTCGTGTACTAATACTCCAGTCGAGTATTAGTACACGACACTGAAGAAGTCTGCACATTGTAGACGAAATACGCCTATTGGGTGGCCCACAATTGATACGTTGCGGATACGTTTGCGTTAATTTGACAGTTTTCCCATAGGTTTTCTGTCAAATTTACGTCAACGCATCCGCAACGTATCAATTGTGGGTGACCCTTATCTATCAAGATAAGCAATAAAGATAGTTGGAATTAAATGGAAATTACTAATCTTTCTTCTCATTTTCTAGTTACAGGTATTCCACTAACAAGCTCACACTCTCCCGGATTCAATCGATATCTAATTTCATTTCTTAACCTTTTTTTTTCAAGAATTAAGTCACGAGTTAATTTTTAAAATAAATTCCACGTTTTTGATTCTTTACAAATAATATTCATAAATAAATGGTGCCTGTATCTGACGATTCAACTTTCAGCACTTTTCCTCTTTTTGAACGAGTCAAAAGTTTTTAATTATTTTTTTTTCAAATCCTCGTTCAGTAACAGAAATGAAACATTCCACGAGACAACTGCAAACAGCTGTTTTTTTTTTTTAAATATAATACAATCAAACCCACACTTTCTTCAATTAGTAGCACCTAGGTGAGTAAGTACGAGATCTAACTTTGCCAGTATATGAGCGAGAAGGTCGCGGAAGAGAAAAGTTAAATTTTAGTGGAAAATGAACAGACACATTAGAACACCTATAATATACTCACATTGGTCAGGTCACTTCAGAATCCTTTCAAGGATTCCCTTATAGAAGCGTTTATCATGGGTCTTCTAAAAAATAGGAACTTTAGAGACCATATGCCTGACAAAAGAGACCAAAAACAGACCAGAAAGAAACCAAAAAGAGACCAAATAGGAACCTAATGTTGAGATGTAAGTAGCTAAATAATGCATGTAGAATTTCTTACTTGCTACATATATTTTTGGACTGGCGAAAGCAACGTTGGATGAGTAAAATCAGGTGATATAATAAGGGGTTTATGAAACTGATGACCTCGATAAGAAATTTAAGTACTCTATGAACACTCTTTACGTCACTCCAGATACTGTACCGTTATACCAAGTAGCTTCAGGCATCGCATAATCATCAGGCCACTCAAAATTCCCAGATTTCCCGCTACATATTTTTCCCAGTAGAAGTAGAATTAAATTCAGTGGCGTCTCGTCCAAAAGTGCGTGAGAGATATTTCCCGCTTTTAAATCCGCTAAAATGTCTCGTCGAAATTTTTCTCATCTTTCACAAAACAAAACAACAGAAAGCAATACCAAGTAAACGGGAACAAATACAGTGACGGACAATACAATAAGACAAAAGCCCGATTTTCATACAAAAGGGTCATGTTTGGAGGCTTGTCATTGAAGTAATTTAGCTGGAATTTTGGTTATAGCCTAGAAGTAACCTGAATTTTCATATGGAACAAATTCATTATTTTTCAGTGACAACTTTAGAAGTTACAAACACCACTTACGACAAAACAATAAGACCACCTTTTGTTTTCCATAGTTTAGGCCATGTAGATGAATATTAATTACGATTTATAGTATACTGATGTTAAAAAAAAACTCGTACATCAAAAATCAAGGTTCAGATCCTCAAATTTGAGCATTATTTATGAAAATAAAGAGGTAGTTTTATTGTTTTGTTGTGGTTAACGAAAAATCATAGAATTAAAACAGATGAAAATTTAAGGTTACTTCTAAACTACAGCCGAAATTGGTTCACGGGAAAATGAAAGACAAGTCCCCAAACATGACCATTTTGTTTGAAAATCGGGCATTGGTCTTATTGTGTTGTCCGCCACTATAAATGAACTATCAGTCACTCACACAGCTTACACACTTAGACAATTTTACAGTATTCGGTAATTTTTACCGAACTTTCAACAGCTGAACTTTCGGTAATCCGATTTAACGGATTTCGGTAAAATTTGACAAGTTCCGGTAATTTTTTTACCGGAATAAGGCCAGTATCGACTTAAAAAGTAGAGAGGTTACGGAATTTTGTTCAATATTACCTAGCGGAATTTTGACAATTGATCTGCATGGAACGAAATGTCACCTTCACTTACGGAATAATCGAGCGGAATATTTTTCCGAAAGTAAAAGTGACAGCTCCCATTAGTTTGCGTGGAAACCTTACAAATTCCAATTTTATTTTTTGTTCTTTTCAGGTGGATACTGCTGCAGAAATTACTTTTCGATTCTTTGCTTTTCCGTTTCAGTAAACGGAATTTAACATGGGTTTGGAATAGAAAAATAAATTTATTTCGAAGAAGATACCGACCTATAGTGTAAAATTTCATCGAAATCCGGTAAATCGGATTACCGAACGTTCAGCTGTTGAAAGTTCGGTAAAAAATTACCGAATACTGTAAAATTTTCTAAGTGTGTAGTGACCGATTGGGCCTAATGACCCATTCGGTCTTATGGCACTCAGCCTAATAACATTCGGTCTAATTTCGTTCAGCTTTATGACCAATTACTCAAATTATAATTTAATTTGAGATGAATTTCTCAAATTTTTTAAGAACAATCATATTTCCCTCTCACTGAAAGATGCTAGTGTTTTGTAAAATAATAATGGAAATTGAGCAAATGCATCTTAATGTACACACTTAGAAAATTTTACAGTGTTCGGTAATTTTTTAGCTAACTTTCAACAGCTGAACGTTCGGTAATCTGTTCTGTAATTAAATCAATTACCGAACGTTCGGTACTCGAATTTTTTGATGAACTGTCAAAAATACCGTCAAGTTCGGTAACGGAAGATTTTATGATCTGTCAAAAACTACCGTACAGTTCAGTAATTTGTTTAGTCTGGTACCGAACCGATCCGTTTTTTTTGTTTGTTTTTATCGTGAAACACTCGGATGTTATTGTTTTATTAAACAATACACACTTATAGTACGTTCAAACTACAGCTTATATTACGTAATATAGAGTATCTTGATATCAAATGACATGTACATTATTTCAGTGAAAACTAGATGTTTAGTTGCTGATATCAAGATACTCTATAAATGCTGATATCAAGATACGTGATATATATACCACGTAATATAAGCAGTAGTGTGAACGTACTATTAGAAAATTTTGCAGTATTCGGTAATTTACCGGATTTCAGTGAAACATTACAGTAGTCCGGTAAAAAAATTACCGGAACTTGTCAAATTTTACCGAAATCCGTTAAAACGGATTACCGAGCGTTCAGCTGTTGAAAGTTCGGTAAAAATTTACCGAATACTGTAAAATTTTCTAAGTGTGTACTATATTTGTTGTTATTTGTTTATTTTTTTTATTTATTCGTGTTTGGCAATCCTATATCGGACGTCATACGAAAAATGCTCCATTACCATTGATTTGGGTGGGTTTCGGCCACGAGATTAAAACTCTTTAATTAAAACATTCCAAACCACCTTCTGGAACGCAACCGTTCACTGGAACCACGAAACTTCATAGAAAATTTTATTATCGAACAGCATAATCGAATTTTAAGTGTGTAACATACTTCACAGATATACAATTAGTAGTTCTAGGCAGAGGTGTTAAATGTACATTTTTTAGCCCAACAGTCACCTGCTGCGAAATTTGTGGCCCGGACCTTGTATAAACGTCATTGGACCTCACCAAGTCAAACTACTTCTATTCAAATTCATAACCTGCCGAACTCTATCGGACCTATCGACACTTTCTCTTCACATCTTTGTTTCTAGCAGAAACATCTGTTCACTACTGGGATCCCATGATGTTGAGAAGATATTTCCAATTTCAAAACATTATAATTTAAATTTGGCGCACTGTACGCAATAAAAACATAATTAATTAGTAGTGTATTTATTTTCTACTATAATTGTTATGTTTGTATTCTCCGTGCGTGGAGTAATGGCTGGCCCACAATTGATACGTTGCGGATGCGTTTGCGTTAATTTGACAGTTTTCCCATAGGTTTTCTGTCAAATTTACGTCAACGCATCCGCAACGTATCAATTGTGGGTGACCCTTAACGATTATGATGTGGAAGGGAATGTTCGCTCATCACCATGAGGCCCCAAGAGTGGACAGTAATGTTTGCTGCTAGAATGAAAGATATGAAGAGAAAGTGTTGAAAGTTCCGTCAGTGTACGGCAGATTGTGAGAATTGAATAGAAGCATTGAAAATTAAGCGAAGGGCTTGGATCATTACTCGAAC
This sequence comes from Aedes koreicus, assembly GCA_024533555.2. NCBI lineage: Eukaryota > Metazoa > Arthropoda > Insecta > Diptera > Culicidae > Aedes > Aedes koreicus. The sequence continues at coordinate 427,708 of JAHHFK020003989.1, forward strand.
CAAGCACGCATTGCTTTGCCTTACATCCCCAATGCGGGGTAGGTCAAGGCAGGAACGAATCCGCCACCTTGACAGACATTTATTTTCTAAGCAATATTAAGGACTACTGTGATATCCTTCCGGATCGGACGCCTACTTCACAACAGTTGCAAAGAATTGCTTTTGAATTATTTTTTTTAAAGTACAGGCCTTACTATCCTAATTAAGTACGTGTGTACTTAATTAGGATAGTAAGGCCTGTACTCGAAAAAAATGCAACAGACAAAAGTGTTCGCCAAACAATGACATCTCAATAACCACTGAACCGATTGTTATGAAATTTTGCACATGTAAACAATTCACTCCAAACTAGTTATACCCACGGACAAAAAAGTTACACACGGATAAAAATGGTGCATTTTTATTCGAGTACAGGCCTTATTCTGCATTACGATAACTTGTAGCCTCCTGGATTGATTCATACACCAAAGTTAGTGTGGAAATAAGACCGACACCGGGAAGCCCTTGTTATTGAAACACAGAGTAGAAAAAGCCAGAAAAGTAACGACGAATCGCTAGACCACCACAACCCAAAGATTTACGTCAAAAGGTCACCGTTAAGATCAAATAACGATTCTAATCCAATTATTTTCTTCAGTTGAGTATACAATCAATTGCACACTGATCAAATACATCATTCTTATTTCAACCGCCAGAGTCATTCGGGATTTGTAGTCCAACGATCCTGATTTCGTTTCCTCGGTAGTTCATATAATGGTAACCGATTTCTGTTGTCTTGCGCACAAACCAATAGGTCTGGCCCGTCGATCTTGAATAATCATTATTTTTTGCGTGAACAGTCTAAGTTTTTTTATGGGATTTATTTCGAATAATTAGTGTGCATGTTGATAACACAGTTCAAATAAATAGTAGGCCTTTTGGAGTGTGAAAAATCTACCAGAAGTTTGAAACATTTGAGTCAAACAGAGATTAGAATATAATGAACTTGCAATTAACACATAAAAAATATGAGCCGGGAAAGGTCTATCGCTGCGATAAAGTAATTAACTTGTAGTTGTTATTTTGTGTACTATAGGTATTTACATAAAGAGACGACGAGAGAAATGCCGGTATTTAGTCGAAGTACGACGACGGTGAAGGCAGTCGCATCAGTTGTATTTTGTTTGCTGACCTTGATAGACCAAGTAAGTGACACTTCGATCTTCGTGGCCATAAAACCGACAATTTGATTAATTTAAATAACACTAATGAATGAAGATAGGGTTAATTATTCTTATCGCATCAGGCGCGCATCTATTGGATGGGCGCTGTTAGAAGTTATAAAGATTTGTTTTACGAAGAATAATAGATGGAGTGTCATTTAAGCGCCAGCAAGAGTGTTGTTTTAAGCATTTTACTTTCATTTATCAATTTAGCACTCGTCGTAAAACTCTCCAATTCTGTGTTAGTATTTTGCAAACTAAGGAAAACCTATCAAAATTATCGATAGTATAGATGAAAAATTTTGATATTTTTTTTCCAATAGTCACTAGTATCTTAACAGAAAATTTAAATACAGAAGCATGAGGGAAACTATTCAATTTAAATTGCACACCAATTACTTATCTTGCAAATGAGATAAGCAGGTCTAATCATCATGAGCACCGAGGCCATCCATAGTGGGCCTTTCCTTATCTGAACCGGTAAAGGCGCAACAAAAAAGCAACTCGTACATATGGTACCTGGTATCAAAAGCTCTCAATTAATAACTCTAGAAGTGCATTGAAAACATCAAGTTCAGAGAAAGTAATAAGCTATAGCTAAGAAATAAAAAGACGACTGGTCAAGTCTTGTATCTCGCCGTTAGAGTTGTGCCGTTCATTATCAGCTGACTCTTGACCACTATTATTCTGAACACCTTTAGCAACGAAGCTGGTGAAATAAAATAATAACAAAAAAAATTATTATTTACATTATTATAATGAATTCTATGAAAGCCAAAAGTGTTTGTGTCGTTCGTGGCAGTTTTGCTATAGCTTTAATCTAGTGACTAGCTTGAGAGCCCTAATTAACAATAAGTGACAACACAAATTCGAAAACTATTTTATAAATGCTCTAGATGACAACAGTAAATTGATTTCTATTTATTAAAGCATAAAACTGGTATTAGACTATTAGTTTGAAACGTTTCGATTATCAATAAGAATGCTACACATTTGTTTTCCCTCCGTCAAGCCAATCGGTGAAGGCACAGCTAAAAATATATCCCCATGCTGGAGGCTGAGTTCGATTGCCGGTTTGATCTAGTCTAATTGTACAGAAAATTGACGGATTTTGCCGTGCAAGCCGCGATTACCAATAGTCAAAATCTGGATTGTTCCCAGGGAAACGCCGATGCTTTACTGAAATTGAATGTTATAAACGCGACTATCATTTCATCAGTTACTTTTCCGCTTCTCCCTCAGATGACGGCACAGTATACCATCCATCAGCTTTCGAGCCCCCTTGCTCCCCTGGGTGCAAAAACAGTATGGGATGTGGACAGCCAAAGTCTCTATTACGTTGATATCAACGTAGGCTCCATCCTGCGCTATGACTACGCCGAGAACAAGACCTACACTGCCAAAATTGGTAAAATGCAACCTAAAAATCTACCTTACATCAAATAATTCTCACAAACTTTCCTCTCAACAGATGGCGTTAGTCCGATTGCCCCAATCATCCTAGTGCAAGGGAAACCGGACCAGTTTGTTCTGGGAACGGGCAACAAGATTGTGCTAGTCAGTTGGGATGGTCGCTCAGAGAAGGGAACCTTCGTGAAGACTTTGTACGACTTGGGCGAATCACAGAAGCACGTACGCTTCAACGAAGGAAAAGTGGATCCCAAAGGTCGACTGTATGCCGGAACCATGCAACTGGAAACGTTGGGTGACATTTTCCAGCAAAAAGAAGGTAAACTGTATCGATTCGATGGCAAGGCTGGTGGAGAGTTTCACATGGTGAAGGATGGTATCAGTATCTCCAACGGACTGGCGTGGACGAACAACAAGTGTTATTACGTTGACACGGCGGCTTTGGATGTTAAGGAATTTGACGTTCTGGAGAACGGAGATTTCCAGAACGAAACTGTCATTTACGACTTCCGAGTTGATGGGAAAGGTCCAGGTTACTTTGGCGATGGGATGACCCATGACGAGGACGGGAATTTGTATGTCGCCATGTGGGCAGGTTCTAGGGTCATGAAGATTAATCCGAAGTATGTATTAGATATATCGTAAACCAATAATTTCATCAACTGGGTTTTATTTTCAGAACAAAGAAACTAGAGCTGGAAATTGCCATTCCTGCAAAGTTTGTTACTTCGGTAGCCTTCGGCGGGCCGCACCTTGATGAACTACTTGTGGCGACGGCCCATACCAACAATCAAGATCCACCTGCTGGTTCGCTGTTCAAGGTGACCGGATTGGGTGTTAAAGGTACACGTATGCCAAAAATGGTACTCAGTGGCTAACTGCAGTCAGGTTGAGCTGTGTATTAGAATAACCGAAGTACACCGATGACAAACCACCATGAAATTAAGTTCAATGTTGTCTTATGTTACTCGGACCAGGCTAGTTCGTACAATGTTTTAGTTTAGGTAAAAGTAATTTGTCTAGTATAGTAGATCAGACATTGAACTCAGTAGAATATTTTGAGCGCAAATTTTATGGTGACACATAAGGTCATTAATATCGGTTTGTCGGTGAAGTAATAATTATCAAACAATAAAATCGGAAATTTTACACATGTTAATCAGAAATTCAATAAAATTACAGGAGTCGAAAAAGTACCATACGATAGTTAGATTTCATAGACAGCCCTTTAAGGACTGTATCGAAAATAAGTTATCCCCATATTTTTTTCTTGCAAATCATATAAAAAAATAAGTTTTATTCAAACAAATGCATGATTCTTTATTGTACAGGATTGAGCTTGAACATTGTGAAAACCGGATGAACTTAATATTATTATTAAAATTTGCGCGAATTTTTGATCGAACACTATTCGTCAAGTTCCGGACAAGTATTTCATCACATTTTTTGGACGCCTTAGTTCATTTTTTTTGAACTCCTGCGTATTCTCAGCTGCTTTACCTGTCTTTTTAAACAACCTCTTCACAATCGCCCAATAGCGGTCAATGGGCCGAAGCTGAGGGCAATTTGACGGATTGATGTCTTTCTCAACGAAATCTATACGCTCAACCGTGAGCCAATTGAGAGTTGTTTTGGCTTATGCACCGACGCCAAATCCGGTTAAATCAGTGGAGGGGTACTATGCTTCTGATATAAAGGCAGCAACCTCTTCTGCAGAAACTCAGATCGATAGATCTCCGCATTGATTGTTCCGGCAGAGTAAAAAATGGTAGACTTCATACCGCAGGAACATATTGCTTGCCATACAAGCACTTTTCGACCAAACTTCTCCACATGTATCGACCTGTCTTCACCGCTTACATCCTCCCCTACGACGGCAGTGTAACATTGTGTACCTGGAAGGGTTTTTGAGTCCTCTTTGACAAAGGTCTGGCCGTCCATCAAAATAATATTTGATAATACTTGAAACTTGATAGTTGAATCATACATCCGGTCGCTGCAAAACTTACGAGTACAATTTCCGGACCCTTGTTGCTACGCGTTGCTTCTGTTCTGCAGTTTGTTTGGCGATTTTCTGTTTCTTGTAGTTCTTCAGGTTATTTCGTTTCTTGATACGTTGAACTATTCGTATCGACATTGATTTGTTCTTCCGAATTAGAGCTACCACGTTCTGAACCAGTTTAGGGTTGGAAGATCCGGGTTTTCTGCCTCTTACTGGCAGTTCATCCAAAGAACAGTGTTCCCCAAACTTGGTTATGATAGATTTTGCACACGCGTGATGAATTCCAAAGCGCTTCGCCAATTGTCACATAGTTACCCAACAAAGAAACGAAAGCAGTAAATAAGTATACATGCTTTATTAAAGCTAAACTACGACTTACGTAGCTGAATAAAAAATCTGGCTAAAATATAAGCTGAATAACCATTTTCTCAATTGAAATATTAACATTAATTCAAGTGTTTCATTTTGTTTGAATAACATGCTTAGTAAAAGCTATTTTAGTATTTATATGTAACTAAATTTACACAGTTCAACGAAGAGAAGAAAACAGTTTATAAATCCGTTTTAACATAGTTTATACAGCCTGCTAATAAAACGTGATATTGAATTGAATAATAGCTGTAATGTACATCACTATTCAACTGATCCAATTATAAGCTGAAGAAAAATAATACAAAAACTTTACACAGGTGTCTTAATTGACTTTTATCCAACCACTGATCAATTAGTTGATTTACAGTTTTTGCCTCAAATGCAACGCCTTTTAACTAGCTTTGCCAATTGAACCTTATATTTAATTGAATAATAGCCGTGGTTTAAACCAATAGTCAGCAAAATCCAAATAAATTAAAATAAAAATCGTTTAAATGGCAAGTACAATTCGGGAAAAAAAAAAAAAGGGGTTTGGAGGTTGTGGGAAGGAAATGGGTGGGGTGGGGGTGGGGGCAGGGTTATTCTGCGTGGCGTTTCAGGTGAGACGACTCGAGTCACCCGTCTCACGCGATTCTCGTAGGCGAATAAAGTGAGAAAAGTCACCACGAATGAACTTAGATGAACTCTCGCATTATTCTCGCAGTCGTATGTGAGTGACAATTGTCGCTCAGAAGTGACATTTCAAGGCGTATCCTAAACCATTGACGACTGTTGAAAATGGAGACGAAGCTGTGAGTAAATTTATCACATAATTTATCAGAAAATGTATTAATTAATAATTTTTCTTAACTTTTCACATTTCAGAATAAAAATAACAAACAGGAAGCAGTTCGATTGTTTGGTGGCCACGATGGAAAAGTACCCTCAGGTGGCCAAAGGACTGAAATTTTCTGAGGCGGCAAATTTCAACAGAAAAAATTTGAGGGAGTCTGGGCCACTCTCACAAAGGACCTTAATAGCCTTGGTCCACCGATTCGATCTTTGAATGGATGGCAGAAGGTATGTACCGATCAAAAAGCCTTATTTTATTTGATAATGTTGTTCAATTTCTTTTCAAGGTATGGAACGACTTCAAACTTAAAACAAAAAGGAAACTATCTCACAACCTTACGGAGGCTCGTGCGACAGGTGGAGGTCCTAATAAAATGACAAATCTCACTTCATGTGAGGAGTCAGTCGTAGCACTGCTTCAACTAGATAAGACTGTTGCTTCTGATGGTAATCTATCACATGTGATTATGCATTTTTGGCTTCTATTTTTTATTTATTTTCTTTCAACAGGCAATACATATGGTTTAGCATCCAGTGTAACGACCGAGGTTAATTTTCAAGAACCCGCATGTTCTGGAACTACACACTCACAGAAGAGATCAGAGCATCAAGAAAAATCAAATGCAAATAGTGAGGACAGTGAAGACGAAAACCTAGATCCGAATAACGATGCTGAATTGCCAAGTACGCTACTCCATCAACAGCAATCGGTGCCAAAAAAAAACGTGAGGAGTTGCTTGAAGAGCAAACAAAATGCATTCAGGAAATCCGAGATGGTGTCAAGGACTTGGCACGTTATACTAGAAAAAAATATTATTTGCAGGAAAAAAAAATCGCTTCGAACAAGAAAATGCTCTACGAATAGAAAAGCAAAATGCTGAGAAACTAAAATATAAATTGCTCTTGCTGGAGTACAAAAAGAAAAAGTTGGATCTCTTGCAAACGAAAGTAAAAAATACATCGTTGGAATAGGTTTGATAAAGCAAAAATAAAGCTGATATACAATACTTTTGTTGTTGTTTTTTTTTAATATGTTGATTCCAATTATTATTAATCAATTAATTATGAGCTTTTCTTTCTTATAGAAACACTTACAGGTAAAATCAAAATAGAATAGAACAATCACTATGTATTAAACTAAAGGGCAATGACTATCTTTACGGCAACGACAAACTCTATTTGTAGACCGATATTGTTCAAAACTTAGCAACTGGAGCTTCTGCAATCTGAACAGTTTAAAGGATGTTTCCACTGACGAATGTATATCCAACATAATCCTTGGTCAAAACAGCCGGTCAAGCTACGAAAGCATCGGACATTATCAAAAGTAACAGAAATGGGCCAAACATTTTTTTTATTAAACGAGATGAACGACACACTCCTTAATATTGTGGAATCTCCGACAGGAAACAAGTTGGCTCATTTCTAAACACATACCAAAATTACACAATTTCGAATAGGAATACAACGTTTATAAACCAATTCATCACCAAATTTTCGCAACTTTCATGATGATAATCGTTGCAATTCACACTATTTTTATACTCAGGAACCAGTCGAAGAAAGTACACATTAACCAGAAAAAAAAACCACATAAACCCGCGGGCAGTCAATCCACCGATGCGGCTTCAGTATATTTTATCAGTCACCATCGTTGACGACGTGACATCGGACCAAGAGGTTCAGCCCGTCGCGACCCAGTGCACCGAGCCGCGGACACATTTTATGCCGGTAGTTAGTTTTAGTCAGCCGTTTATTTGTTCTAAAAACACCTTCGTACAGTGGTTGCCTATACACTTTTCCGTTTTGCTTCTCACTCTGAAAAACATAAATATCAATTAATTCAGAGAACCCATGGTGGATTATTTATTTTTAATTACCTCAAGATGATTAAATTTTCTCGTTTTATTTCACTTCCAATCGATTTGCAGCAAAAAGACGAACGTTATCCTCTTCAAAACAAAATTCTGAAGCATTAAAAGAATATGGCCAAACAACGTTCCCGAGCAATGCCTTGTTAGTCCGTTTCTCACAAAGTGTTGGGCCACTCATGCTAATCAACAGCATAATTGGGTAGGGGAAACTTTTCCCTTCACGACGGTGTCATTGATTTGTGTGGGAAACTTATTTTTTTGCGATTAAAACGTTTACAACGGCTTGTTTAGAAATGCTGTTGGGCCCTGTTATATTGTTGCTCCAGAATGTAGTAAACTGACAGTTCTTCGAATGAATACAGAGTCACATGCGATTCATTTTCTCACTCACCGAGAAATGAACCTCTCGCGTCACCCGACTCGACTAAGGGAATCGAGTGAGAATAGTCATGTGACTGCGAGGTGACAATTGTCGTCTCACCTGATACGCCACGCAGAATAACCCCTTGCTCCACCTGGTCTGACCATCTTGCTCGTTGCGCCCCACGTCGTCTTGTACCAACCGGATTCCCGTCGAACACCATTTTTTGCAGGATAGTTGCCCGGCATTCTCGCAACATGTCCTGCCCAGCGTATCCTTCCAGCTGTTGCCACCTTATGAATACTGGGTTCGCCAGCGAGTTGCGCGAGATCGTGGTTCATCATTCGCTTCCATAGTCCGTCCTCCTGTTGTCCACCAAGGAGGGTGGTTATACCGGCGGCGCAAAAATTCGGGGGGTGGGGGGGCTCCTTTAGGGTTGTCTCGCGTGTTGTGGGGGGAGAGCAGTCGTGGTGTGTTTGGTTTGTGAGGGGGGGAGGGGGGGGGGGGGGCGGGTGTGTTTTGGTGTGGGTGGGGTGGTGGGGGGGCGCCACTGATACTCCTCCTGGGTCCGGCTGTCGTGGTTGTCGGCGGTGGCTAGTGGGGGGGGGGAAAAAACATTCGACTACCTCGAGCTCATCGCCGTCGATCGTTACACTGCTGCCCAGTCGGGTCCTGTCGTGCTCGGTTCCGCCTGCCAGCATGTACTTCGTTTTGGACGTATTTATCTTCAACCCAATCTTCTCTGCTTCGCGCTTTAGTCTGGTCTACTGCTCTGCCACCGCCTCAAATGTTCTGCCGACAATATCCACGTCATCGGCAAAGCAGATAAATTGACCGGATCCTTTGAAAATCGTGCCTGGCATGTTAAACGCCGCTCGTCGCATAACACCTGTCCTTGGGTCGATTAAATGAAGATTAAATAATGAAAAATGATCGTATTTGGCCAAGAAAACAGGATACTGCAAGGGTGCACATTAGCCTGGGACACGGACATATGAAAGAAAGAAAAATTCCGCTCCCTTTTGATTTTTGGGAACCTTTGGGGTCCTATAATAACTGTGCAAAATTTCAGCTCGATCGGTGAAACTATATTTTAGCGCTCGCGGTTTTAATTTTCCATGGGATTTTCTATGGGGAAACTAACTTTTTAAAAGAAAATTTAGGGGGGTGCCCTGTTTCTCTTAAAATAATTCAATCCAATTAACCTCTGGGATTTTTTTGGAATTTTTTTTTTTTTTTGGTGTGGGTGGGGGAATATTTATTGAGTGATTATTGATTTTTATAAAAAAAAGCGACCGGGGGGGGGTTTTAACGTAGGACTACGTCTGTGTTTTCAATACTGGGGTACACGTTCGAATTGCGAAAATTTGGAGCGTCACGAAAAATATATAGGTTTTGAACGTTAATAACTAAGTCATTTCACGATTGATTTCCAAAATGATTGCACCAATCGATCGGGACATTTTCTACGCTTCGATTTCAATGTTTAAAACTATTGATTTTTAACATTCAACTATTGAAATTAACACAAAAGTAAGGTGATGTCTTATAATGCCGATTTTTCAGAGTAAATTTACCAAATACACAGTACTTTTCTAGCACAGATTTCATATTTAAGTAACGAACGTCTCCTAGGCAGCCATGAATGTTATATAACGGGTACACCTTCGCATTTTGTATTAGTTTTTCAGTGGTCGTGGAGCTGTGCAGAATAGGATCTGCAGTTGGATCGTAGCCGGCAGCAGCACTGGCGAGCACTCGTTGCCCAGAGAGGCGTTGGTGCAGTTGGCTATTGTTGCCGATGCTCCCGTCAACCTCGCTGCGAGAAACATGGCTGCTGAAGCCTACGATTTTGACGGGAAAAAGCCGCCCGTGACAACGAGACAAGAATTATCCCACGTCACCTGCAGATGGCCACCCGCAACGACGAGGAACTGAACCAAGAATACCAAGAAGAAAGCCCAAGTTCAATCGCGAACCAGGTTCTCCCCCATCAACTAAATCCGTCCTTTTCAGGACGACCAAATCAATTTTCCAATTAAAGAGTTTATTTGGTAAAATTTTCTCTTGTGCTGTTTCAAATTAATTTCAATCACCGCGCCCCGGCTGCAAATAGCATTAATTAAACGCCGCTTCCCGGAGTAAATTACAAAGAACGTTGAACAACCAACGAACGAAATTCTAGAACGGATAATTCGAGCCGAGCTGCGACACTTCAGACCGACCATGTGGTTGAGTTCGTTGTAGTTCCAAGTTGAGCATAGCGGATTAGTTGCTGGCGGTGGCAAGCAAATTAGAAATGTTTCGGTTAAGAAAATCATCCGTCTAGCGTGCAGTAATTAAAACTAATTATTGTGGCGCAATAACTGAATTTCGTCCCCTTTGGTGCAATTTGTATCACATTGCCTTCGTTGGTACCGCCTTCTTTCGTGCACTAGCATCCGACCCCTTCACCTCATAGCGCTTAGCAGTACATTTTGATTCAGTCTTACGACAGTCGTTATGCTGTGCAGTGGTCTTAGGATTGCAGTTGGCGGCGGCGAGCAGTCGTTGCCAAGAGAGACGTTGTTGCAGTTGACTGTTGTTGCCGATGCTTCCGTCAACCTCGCTGTGAGAAACATTGCTGCTGAAGCCTACAATTTGGCGGGAAAAAGCCGCCCGTGACAACGAGACAAGAATCAATCATCCCACGAGATGAACCAAGAAAGAAAGCCCAAGTTCAATCGCGAACTGTTTCTCCCCCGTCAACTAAATCCGTCCTTTTCAGGACGACCAAATCAATTTTCCAATTAAAGAGTTTATTTGGTTAACATATTCTCTTGGGCTGTTTGAAATTTCCATTACCACGCCCGGCTGAACATGGCATTGCTTTAAACGCCGCGTACCGGAATAAATAGCAAAGCGCGTTGAACAACCAATAAACCAACAGATCCATAACTATTTTCTACGTGTTAGAGATAGTGGCCCTCTCAACCATCGTAGAAAATACAACCGGGCCGTATCATAATTAAGAGCCACCAAATGCTTTCTAAAGAGTGCTTGATACGGCCCCGGTTGTATTTTCTACGATGGTTGAGAGGGCCACTATCTCTAACGCGTAGAAGATAGTTATGGATCTGTTGGTTCATTCAACCAGAATTTTCTTGGCCCTTTTCAGGACTGACTTAAATCAATTAGCGGATGGCCCTGACGTGTATGGAAATTCGATTGCTGCGTAGTCCTACGTCAACTTTGCGTACAACCCCATTGGGCTGTCCCTTGTAGTTTTTTTTCTTCTAACAACACTGCCGCCTGCAGCATAGTGAACGCCTCACACCACGTGGTTGCTTTGCGCAAACAGCAGCATGCTGCAGGTCATGCTGCAGAGGGCAGTGCTGCTAGAAAAAACACTCCAATGAGCCGTTCGTTTGGATAGTAATCAGTATTAGCTAAATAACTTTTTCCACAAGCATCGAATCGCTTTGCGGTCTTTGAAGAAAAGTTTCCTTGGATGATTTCCCAGAGATTGATTGGATTGAATTATTTTGAGAGGACAACGGGTCACCTCACCAGATTTTTCTTTGAAAAAGTAAGTTTCCCCATAGAAAATCCTATGAAAAATTAAAACCGCGAGCGCTAAAATATAGTTTCACCGATCGAGCTGAAATTTTGCACAGTTATTAGAGGACTCCAAAGGTTCCCAAAAATCAAAGGGGAACTGGAATTTAAATTTTGTCCCAGGCTAGTGCACATATGTGCAGCTTCCGTGGCACAAGTCTATGAATTAGGGTACGCATTGCCCTCACATCCCCTGCATTCTACGAATTTAGCCGAATTTAGTGACTATTTCTTGTTCCCAAACCTGAAGAAATGGCTCAGCGGAAAGACATTTGACTCCGATGACATCACCTCACAAACAAATACAGCAACCGTAGGCTAACTGGGCTAAGTGAACAGCCCAGTTAGCGGATACTGCTCGGTAACTGGGCTGACATTTCAATTTCGTAAATAAATTTCGAGGGGGCTTTCGATCTGATTTCGGTTGGCATATTAAATTGCGCAATGAATAAATTAAATAATGTGTTTATGCTTTATCCGTTATTGCGATGAGGTGTATTGTGCATCCCATTGTGCAAAATATTTGATTCAGTTTGTGTATGGGTTTACGACTCAATTTCGTAGATATTTTGACGATCTCTACAAATCTCATTTTTCGGAAAGGTTAAAAAAAAACTTGGTGAAAAGTTGGACAAAGGAGTGTAACTCACAGAAGACTATGTTGAAAACAAAATATTTAGATATGCAAAAACCTGTGTTTTATTCTAAAGGCAACGGACTTACACACTTCGATTTTTTTTTACTCCGATTTAACGGATTTTGGTAAAATTTTACAGTTATCTGTAAAAAATTTATCGGAGTTTGTAAAATTTTATGGAAATCTGTTAAATCGGATTACCGAACGTTCAGCTGTTGAGAATTCGGTAAAATTTTAGATTTCTATTAAAAAAAATCCAAGTGTGTATACCCTAATAAACATGTACCATACAGGAACGACATTATGCCTTGTTCATACTATAGCGTTGTAACATAATACAAGGCTATCTTGATGACATTTTCCTTGTAGATAGTTTTCAAAACACGCTTAGTCTGTAGTCTAAACAAAGCACTATAGATGGTGTGACCAAACCACTTAAAGTTGGGATGATACCCCGAATTGGTGGTTAGGCACGTCTTATGGTTATTGTTTATGCGGGTAGACATTTGGCAGAAAGCTATGATATTTGGGCATTGTATAAATAGTGTGTTTCAAGCTTTTCTGTTTTTCACTCACTTTTTTTTGCTGTTTGATTTTACTCACTTTATCTCAAGCGTTATGATGAACTAGAGGTATTAAGTTTCAATTCCTTGTGTTCACCATATAAGAAAAACAGGTGATAATGAAACATCCAATCACAGCTTTACGTAAAAACTGTGGTCAACGGATTAAAAATTATTAAATATTTGCACCTGTCATTGTCAACCCTGCATGCTGCCCTGCAATTAAATTCAATGCCTTTGCAAATAAAGCCTTTTGACCATTGGTCTCCCCCTCGGCGATGTAAGATCCGCGTGCTCTGTTGACAGCGAGAACTGTCAAACTGTATCTCCCATCTACTTGTCAGACGGGAGACAACTCACCTGCAACGCAAGCGAAGTGCATACGAAAGAGGTGGTAATCCTTTTCCGATCCTAGCTGCCGCTGGTCCCGTTCACTTTCATCGCTGTAACTTCCTAGAAAGTGTCAAAATTTCATCACTTTTTCCTAACTTGGTCGTGTTTTGTTAATAAGTGTTTCTCAGTTGAACAGAAATACGCAACAATGGCAGATCTAAATTGGGAAGAGAAGGAACAGTTGATAACCCGGAATCTGCAGGAGGTTCTTGGTCAGGACAACATGCGAACGATTCTTAAGGAAAGAGACCTTAAAGTGTACTGGGGTACGGCCACAACCGGTAAGCCACACATTGCTTACTTTGTGCCTATGTCCAAGATTGCCGACTTCCTAAAGGCGGGATGCGAGGTGACGATTCTGTTCGCCGATCTGCATGCATATCTGGATAACATGAAGGCTCCGTGGAGCTTGCTGCAGGAGCGAACCAAGTACTACGAGGCCGTTATCAAAGCAATGTTGGCTTCGCTGGGAGTGCCGCTGGATAAGTTGAAGTTTGTTTGCGGGACGGATTATCAGCTCTCGAAAGAATACACGCTGGATGTTTACCGGTTGTCGTCGGTGGTGACACAACACGACGCCAAGAAAGCCGGTGCTGAGGTGGTGAAGCAGGTGGATCATCCACTGTTGTCCGGTATTTTGTACCCAGGATTGCAGGCGCTGGACGAGGAATATCTGAAGGTGGACGCCCAATTCGGCGGTGTAGATCAGAGAAAGATTTTCACCTTTGCTGAGAAGTACATGCCACAGCTAGGATATTCCAAGCGAATCCATTTGATGAATCCCATGATTCCCGGGTTGGCTGGTGGCAAGATGTCTTCGAGTGAAGAGGATTCCAAGATCGACCTGTTAGATAGTGCTGCAAAAGTGAAGTCCAAGATCAAGAAGGCATTCTGTGAACCGGGAAATATTGAAGACAATGGATTGTTGAAGTTCGTGAAGCACGTTGTCTATCCGATGTTCAAGGCCGGCGAGGGATTTGAAATTAAGCGAAAGGAGGAATTTGGCGGGAATAAGTCGTTTGAGAAGTATGAGGATTTGGAGGCCATGTTCGCATCTCAAGAATTGCACCCAGGGGATTTGAAGGCCTCTGTTGAGACCTATATAAATCGCTTGTTGGAACCGATCCGTAAGGTGTTTAACGATGACTTCCATCGTGAGCTGACAGAACGTGCTTATCCGACTGGGGCAGGAAAGAAACAGGCTGCGGCGCAAAATATCGGTGAGAATACTCCGGACAAGGCTGAGTTTAAAGTTGGGCAAATTTTGGAGGCTGCAAAACATCCCGATGCTGATTCATTGTGCATCCTGACAGTCGATATCGGCAATGAAACGAAAAAATCAGTCGTGAGCAATCTGATGGCTTACTACGGCCTGGAGGAACTGAAGGGCCGTTCGGTGGTAACGCTGACGAATATGAAATCTTCGAAAATCCGTGGTGTGGAAAGCGAGGGGCTGGTACTGTGCGCATTCAATCAGGACAAGTATGAACCATTGGTCGTGCCAGAGGGAGCGAAGGTCGGAGAGAGGATCATCGTGGAAGGTTTCGACAACACCACCACCGAAGTAGCCCAATTGAACCCGAAAAAGAAGGTATGTCTAAATAGGTCAGCTCAAAGCTGGGAGATTTACACATGTATCCTATGGTTTTCTAGGTGTGGGACAAGATTCAAGCGGAACTGAAGACTAATACCGTTGGGGAAGCACTGTGGAAGGAATTCTCGATGCTAACGATGAATGGCGATAGGATTACCAGTCCACTTAAGGAATGTAACATCAAGTGAAGGGTTCGAAAGTGGTCTTGGACCTACAGTGAAGACATTATTTTTTATTTATTTATCAATTACTCCGAGTAGCATTTGCGACATTTAATACGCGGTCCGATCATATTTTGGCATTTAAAAGTTAGATGAAACACGCTTCATATTGAATATTACAAATATTACAAATTTTGTTACGAGCTGAATAAATCTCAGATGAGTTGAGCGTAATTGTCTTGAGTTTTTTTTACGTTAAATCATCCGAAAGATTTTAGATGTTTCAGAAGTGCAAAGGAGTGTAATTATTGTCCGTCAATATCATCGAAAGATAAGACTAGAGTTGTTCCATTGAGCTTCCTGGGCTTGGTGGAATGTTGCAGGTCGCATCAAGTATATTAAAAAACAAGCATCGCGGTTTCCAAAAAGTTGATAATTTTAAAAGTTAAAAGTTCCTGGAATAGAATTCGTTAATTGAGGAAGCGGACGAAGGGTTTGTTGTTAATTACATTCAATCAATGACATTTAAACCATTAAACTTATATCATGGCTTTCGGATATCACACAAAACGTTCCGTCAAGTTAAGTTAGCTTTTTTTTTATGTTACAGAAAATAAACTAATAGAATCGTACTTCTTAATGCCTATACAAAAAACGTCAGTTCACTCGCTTCAATCTCCTCTCACCGTTCGCTCGGAAAACCTCCCCTAGCGCATGTCTTCGAGACGGGAAATCCCTCACCCACGCATATCAGTAACCTAGCAAGTATAATCGATACATCTACAGGGTAAGCAGGAATCTCCAGGTCATCCTCATCCTCGGAGAAGAGGAAAAGCTTCAATCATGGAAGGAGCAGCAAAATTTACTTGTTCGCAAACTTTGGTGGTCCACACAACCGAAACTAATCGAAAACCAATACCGAAACACGACGCCAAAAAATGATCGATCTAAATGCAAATGCTTCGTGTTTCACTGGGCCGCTGATTCACTCATACTATGCTTGAATTTTAAATCACACGGAACGATTCATCATCATCTTAAGTTAAAATATAATGTCCTTTTGAAAACAAAAGAATATTTCCTCCCTCGTTCGTCTTAAGCCCTATGTTACAGAAACTAAAGTCGTACCTCGACAAGTTCTCCCTTCCTCGTCGGATGCCGAATGCGGATGATATTTGGCCTCTTTCTTGGATGAGCGCCTTTGTACTCCCGGTCCTATTCGATTTTGGCAAGAATGTCCGCTTCGCGGAACAGATGGTATTCTTTGGTATCACCCAGATCGACCTTGGTGCCACCGTACTCGGGCAGAAGGACCTTTTCGCCTACGTTCACTGCCAGTGGGACGTGCTGTCCGGTCTGGGCATTGCGGGCTCCTGGTCCGACGGCAATGATCGTGCCCTCCAACACCTTTGATTGGGCCTTCTCCGGCAGGACGATACCACCCTTGGTTTTGGTGAGGGCTTCCGCACGCAGTACCAGGACGCGGTCCAACAGTGGAATCAAACGTTTTGAGGCCTGCGGGAACGATTATCAAGAAAAAAATGTTGATAAGTTAGCAGGCAGATCATAACCTCAATATTCGTATATTATCTGTGTCGTTACTAAGAGGATGCTTTGAAAGAAATGTCAGAACATAATGAAGAAACATGAACCGGTGCTGTTACGTAATCATACACGATTTGAATTCGAAAGTTCGAGAACATTACGGAAGTTTAAATGAAAGGTTTATAAATAGGAATACAAATTGAAATTCTGAATTATGGTTCTACTAATTGTAATGGAAAATTTACGAAAACCAACATTCTATTGGATTTCGTCATCCTTTTAATAACCCACAGCTTGATGAAATTAACTTACCATTTTCAGTGGGATTTTGAGATTATTCTATGAACACAAGGTTTTAGAGGTTTTTAGCAGCCACACACGCACGAGGCTTGGATTTTTGGACAGGATTTTACCACAACGAACAGTGGATATCTTCTGGATCCGAGCGATGATCGGAGAAACGGTATTACCACGCGACTTTCAGGAGATACAACTTGACAGCGAATGAGGATTTCTGTTTCTGGAAGAGAGTGATCAAAGAGAAAAACTTATTAAACCGAGAGCAGATTGAAGCCAAAAACTGACGTTTCTCATTTTTTTTTTTTTGTAGCTCTAGTGTGTTAGTGCCTGAATAATACACTGAAGAGAATTCCATAAAAATTATTATAAATTTTATGAATTCTACACGGGTAAAAATCCACACATATTTATTGGCAAAAATCCATGTAAAATTCCACATAATATTCATTTGTTCACACATAAACAGAACCCTCCGGGAAACACATATGAAGTTTATGTGGCAAATGAAAAGTATGTGTGGCCACACATAGTTGTTATTTGTACACATCGAAAGTATGTGTGGTTACAAATAGATTTCATTTGTTGATCAAATTGCAAAAATGTATGTGTGGGACACATAGATATTATCATTGCTTTTTTATCAGTGTAGGGTTTTTTTTTTCTTTTGGGGCGAATATAATATTGATCGCTTCTTTCTGTTTTTGTTTTCTTTGTTTCAGCAACACCGTTGTTTAATCCAATTAAACGGAAAACAAAACTTTTTTTTTTTTTTTTTTTTTTTTTTTTTTTTTTTTTTTTTTTTTTGGAAAAACACACACCGTTCTCTCTCCCCTTTTTTTTCTCTCTCTAATTTATTTCCAAAAGCAACGCACCCCCCGGCTAAAAAAAAACTATTTTCTTTATAAACAATATTTTTTTTTTTATATATTATATTATATTATTTTATGTTATTGTTATCCAATAGTTTAATCTCGCTTTCACCATACAACCTCTACATTAACACATATTGTTAATGTTTGCCATATTGTCATTGAAAGGTTTTTTATTGTCTGCACGTGATCTGGATTATATACCAACTTTTTGGCATAAAGTACAGCAAAAATTTTGTTCGCGAAAATAGCCAATTTTATATGGCCTTTTACCATCTGAAATATTGTTAAAACTATATAGGTTATTGTTAGTTTATAGTTGTCAATTATAAGGGTAAATGTCGTTACAATAACGTAAATGGTCGTCAACAATTAGAAATAATGTCCAGGAATGGTTTGTGAATATGCGGGCAGTATCTGTCAAATATGAAGTGAGACGTCACTGTGATTTGGACAGGTGATTGGAATATGAATGAAAGAGAAAGTAATCAAAGAGAGCCTCTCAATGATAGATTCGCCCTAATGAAAAAAAAAACCCTAGATTGATTGACTTTCGAGGCGTATGTAAGCTAAGATGAGAATACCTAAAATTAGATATTGTTGTCGCTATATTATTCCAACCGAAAACGTAATTATTTTTCTTATAAATCTTTTAATAAAAAGTTTATTCATGTCCCAATACTTAAAGCAAAAACTTTTGCATTCCTTTTTTTTATTCTAGCTCTGACGGATCCTTGTGAACCAACGTGAATCGTGAGGCTAATCCTGAGGTGCAATTCGGCTTCACTCCGGAGCGAAAAAATGAACGTGTCAAAATGTTGGGTCGATGCTGAAAAAATATCTCTGTAATGGAGAAGTTCAATTAACGCTAAAATGAGGTTAAGCGTTGTAGCATGGCGATCTTAAAAAATGATTTTTCGAGCTGTTTAAGCAAAGTAATTAGTGATAAAAAAAAGAGCAGAAAATCGTCTATAATGACGATACTGACCAATTCCATACAGTTTACAGCCAGAAAGTTATAATCAATTTCAGTTTTAGACGATGTTTTAGCTCACTTTAGCTTTACTTGGTTTCCTCCATACTTTATTGATATTTTTTTTTTAAGACGGAAAAAAATATTTCTGTAATACATTTGTATCTCATTAAGTGCAGAATTTGAAATACTAAGCGGAAAAAAAGATTCCGCCGCAAATTTGGGTGGGGGGGATTTTTTTTTTTTAAATTGTTTTTTTTGTTGTTTTTTTTTTTTTGAAAAAAAGGTAAAAAAAAAAAATGAAGCATTTTGAAGGGGGGGGGGTTTTTTTTTTTCGGTGAATTATTTATTGGAAGGATTTTATTAATTGAATTATTTTTTAAAAATTGGGAAATTGTTTAACAGTGTTTGTGACTGCCGAAAAAATCTGCGAAAATTATTTATTGTTATCCGTGCTTGAAACAACCACATCGATGAATGTATTGGTAAAGGCATCATACGCTTGAACTCAGTGGGTGAAAAGGATTAAACGTTTTGTAGATTACTTCATTCCACAATGCAAGTCGAATGGACAACAACTCTGCCAACCTGTGACACTCTGCATTGATTGAGTGGTTGTGGAAAATCGACCCAGAAGGATCGCCAGTTGATAATGTTCGGAGACGAGAGACGATAGCATTCATTATCACAGAATCATTGCCTTTTAGTTGGAATGAAAGTGTTGGAAGTTTTGTTAAGTATGTACCGTCTGGGAAAAAATCAGCCTACTCAATTCGATTTTTTTTTATTTTCCTGTCACACGTATCCGATAAGTCGTGACAATTTTTTTAAGAACTATTCACACAATGTGTTATGCACACCTTATGAATTTTATATCACATAACATGCGAGAGAAATCGTTAACGAGATTTCAATTGAAGAGGGCTAAATATCGTCGATTATCGTTCGTTGAACAAGCATTCGCTTGTTTTCTATTTCAACAAGAATGCATAATTTTTTTTTGTCATACGCTGGCTACACTGTGCTTTTCGGCTTCCGATTCATTTTTGCTTTGAACGCGGCACCACACAATCACCAAGTGATCCGATCGGAAGCTTCGAGCATTAGCACTAAATCGGATCAGGAAACGAAAATGAATCACCTACAGAAGCCAACGGACGAATCAATAAATTGTACAAGCAGGCAGTGAAGAACACGCATACAATTGACAGGCGACGAAGTTCATGCTATGTTCATTCAATGTTTACCTTGCCCCATAAGTTTTCTATGTGAGAGGTGAAGCAGAACTTCTCATTGTGAGCGTTTATTGAATAAAAAAAGAGCGTTCAACGAATGATTTTTGATACGATTGGAACCATCCTTGGCCCTAATCAAATGTTGGCGCTGAATTGATAAATTGCTGTCTCTTTTGAAGCCAAACCACATGCATTTTTTTCAGAGACAACAAGATGATGCTCCTCTCATCAAACTACTCTCTATCACGCAACACACACTCTTATAAAATATTACAGTATTCGGTTTTTTACTGAAATTCCACCGCCAGACCGGTCGGTAATCCAGCCCAGGGCGCAGGGGGGCGCCGCCGCTACAAACATATAAACCCACCGGAGGGGAGACACAGCTCCGCGGTGGGAGCTAATCAAATGTTGGCGCTGAATTGATAAATTGCGGTCTCTCTTTAGCCGAAAGCCGATCCGATCCTTTTTCGGTGGAAAATAACAGGAGGTGGCCGTCCCCATCAACCTCCTTATACCCCGCGACATATACACTCTTATAAATTTTTAGGGTATTGGGTTATTTTAACGCGAACTGCTCAACGGCGGTGTGCAGTCGCCGGGGGGGCAGGGGACGGCACGCCACATAGATAACCACGGGGACAGTATCTCGTGACGACACTTTTCTTCAAAATTACTCAGGATTCATCAAATTTGCACACTTTATGATTTTCTTCTCCCCCCCCCCCCAAGATATAGGGTGGTGGGAATTCCAAAAAATGTGTGCGAAAACGAAAAAAACAACTTCACTCATATTTGATCATAAAACTCACGTTGGCTCAGAATACATCAGCTTCCATCAACTTGTATAATTTATAACTCGATCTAAAGTATTCTGGCAGCACTGACTTGAATAAGACGGTGATGACGGTGGCAACCTTGGCAACCAATAACAGCAGTATGTTTACTGTTTGGGAAAATGATTTATTATCGTATCGTAAGAAGCTCTCATTTCAGGCAAGATAGGTCGCAGTATTTGGAAGAGGAATTGGGCCCCGAAGTAGATTGTTTAGTATTGTTTTATTTTTGTTTTGTAGGAAAACGCAAAACACATGAAATCACCTCCAAAAAGAGAACAAGCCGGTTCGACCAACCGCAAATATTGAAAACTCTAGTTTTGCGATTGGTCGATCCGGCTTGGTTTCTTTTTGGAGTTGATCTGTTCGGCAGTCATGAAATGCCACATATTGCTATTGTACGGATTAATTAACCCAACCAATTCGACGTTGGCTTCGACTGTGGGAAGCATTGCTGATGCAGTATCGCATATTCGATTTGAGGGAACAGAACAAATATCGGAGAGTCGTTTTGATGAAGATTGCGTCGGTATGCGGACACTGATTCGGAGTTCAGAAGTGAAAGTTCTGTAGGATCATTTTAAGTTGCATACTTAGAGGGGGGCCTGATGATGGCGCGACTAATTGATTTTCATATGGGCTGGTCGGCTTCAGGTGAATAGTAGATGGGGTCTGGCAATGGCTGGGTAACCGACACAAGTTCCAACCAAACTGAAAACAACGCAATCTACACAAATTATTATTAATTAATGACTAGCGGGTGAGCGTTACCACAACGTTGATACGGTAACCCTTCACGACAGAGCTTTCTTGTTTTGATTGTGCAATTTCACTGTCAAAACCAAGCGTCACAAAAGGTAGGAATGTTGAATAGCACAATGTGAATCCAGTGAATAAGAGATGCTCATAATTGCTCAGAGTTACTCAGGATTGCTCAGTGTCTTGCCCCTAGGATGCACCATAGTTCACATGATTTTGACAATTTTGGACATCTGACAACTGAAATCGACAGCGATTTTTCATCTAGGCCTAACTGACAAACGTACACAATTGTTTCATCCTTGAATTTGTCAACCTTGGAAGCTTGCCTCATTAATCTACCACAGCCATTTTTAAGAACAAGAGTCCTTCTTTTTGATAAGAATTGGGAGATTTTGTATTACACGCGAAATTTACGGAAGAAGCCATTGTTTACGTTTGTCAGTTAAGCCCTATTGAAAAATCTTTGTCGATATATGGCCCATCAAAACAAATCGATCCATGCCCAGGCACAACAGGCATGACAGAACAAATCTCTTTCACACTCAATTCGTATCCTATAATGTCGTGACGATGCGCACATATGAAAGTGTTGAATGTTAGAAAGAACAGGTTGATGCATTCATCCTAACCATATATTCATCACATTGATACTGAAATCCATGTGAGGTACAGCGAAATCCTTAATGATTGACCACCCACCCCCCACCCCTCCCCGGGATGTACCGGATTTCGGTGAAATTTTACAGTATTCCGGTAAAAAAAAATACCGGAACTTGTAAAATTTTACCAAAATTCGTTAAATTGGATTACCGAACGTTCAGCTGTTGAAAATTCGATAAACAAAATACCGAATACTTTCAAATTTTCTAAGTGTGTAGGTTATAATGTGAATAGGATTTTAGGCTTTGGTAGTTAAACAGACAAGTTTCCCATATTTCTACTCCCAATCAAGAGCCAAGAAGGCTGAGGACTATCAGACTCATAAATACTCGTTCACTACGTGTCAACTTTCGCATCGAGACCACAATATCCCAGCTTTTTTAGAAAATGCCAGACATGTTCCTGTTCAAGCTATGAGAAAGGAAACAGGATCAGATAATACATAAATTGCTTTATATTAAGTTTAACCAATGTGACTACATTAGACACCATAAGTATAACAAAACAAAAGAGAGATTCTTAACGCGTTATAACACACAAACAAATTGATGGAAAGGGCGCCACAAGCATTATATGATTGCACTTTTTCAACCCAGTATCAACATCGGTAATGCGGGATCGCATCAATTCAACAGTTGTCAAGTAATGAAGCGTTAGATTAGCTTAAGAATGTAGTGATGCATTACCAATGTAATAATGCTACTTTAGCAATGTCTTATGGCATTACAAAAGATATAGCATTAGTTCGATCTTAGCTCATTTGTATCTTCTCCTGTCCTTGTTCTACAGCACCAGTCTGGCGGAATGATGCTGCAATAACAAATAGCATGTAAATCCGAAACTGGTGGGTTTATTGCAGTTTGACTTAAAATGCAATTAAGTTATTCTCGAAAAAGGCAAAGGCGAATACTTGTAGTAGATCGCAGGTGTCCTATTGTGCACAAACGAGAGCTCATATACGAACGCGCTGCTGTGCAAAAACATAGAAAAAACAAATTAAAGTGCTCGCATGCTGAGCAACGTGAGTCATTCTAGGTACCTCAAAAGCAACTCAGAAATTGCTCGCGACATGGAGCTGTCTCGCCCCTAGGACAAATATTATGTTTTATGGATGCTTAAAACAGCATGCTTATAACAAGATGATATGTTTGTCAAAGTAAGCACGGTACTAAAATGAATAAGTTAAAAAAATATAAACAAGATTTTTAAATGGCGAACGGATATCGTAGCTAATAGTACCCCGAATAAATTATTGAGTTTGAGTGAGATTTATTTATGGAATCCACCAAAATCAACATGGCGATTTTCAAAGTTCATAGTCCTACAGTACGGGTAAAAACATTTGTAACACGTTTAATTTTCAAATGTTTGATTTTTATTTTCTGCGTTTTTTTTATTGTATAATTGAACAGAGTAATGTCAGCATGAAGGAAAATAAAAATACAATTTTTTTATTATGTTGTGCGTAGCTACACACGGTAGGAATCGAAAACCCATTAATGGGTAAAATTTCTAACCTGTATGCAGCTGTCAAAAAATGGGTAAATTCAAAAACACGAAAATGGGTAAAATATTACCCATTGGATAATTTTTTATTGAAAAATATATGGGTATTTTTTTACCCATAAATGGGTATTGAAAATATTTCAACTTTTCTTTTGTTTGCACCTGCCATCCACCATCCATCTTACCTCTCATCAGTTTCCCATAAGGGATTGACTATGGATTGACCTCTGCCCCGATTTTCAGAAGTTCACAAGTTTCAGAATGCCTCGCTCGAGAGGCTGCAGGGTAAGTAGGACTAGGTGTTATATATAAGTACGGTATAAGAATAATTCTTTACATTGCAGGTCTAAAATGTCCAGAGTCCGGCTACAATGCCTTCGTACAAGGTTACGTTGTTGAGCTCAAAGTTCATATTAAACATGACCATGACTTGAAAACGAGCCGTAAGAATCCGATCCAATTTATTAATGATGAGAAATAAAGCTTTAGTTTCATAAAATTTTTGCTTGCGTTTTTTCCTTAGGAATCAAAAACCCATTAATGGGTAAAATTTTACCCATATAACAAAAAAGAGAGTATCCATAAACTCGATTTACCCATTATTGTGTAAATGGCGCAAATGTCAGATAATGGGTATTGTTTTACCCATTTTCCACAAAATTTCATTTTTAAAGATGGGTAAAAAAATACCCATATTTTGACATTTATGTCATATACCCATAAATGGGTAAATTGAGTTTACGCATTTAATGGGTTGACTCCCTTTTTGGGGAAATGGGTGAAATTTTACCCATTAATGGGTTTTTGATTCTTACCGTGCATAGCAAAATACTCCCCCAGAAATAAAGCGTAACAATTTATAACAAATACTAAACAACCTCCCAAACTGATGCTTTTCGTAACATTTGAATAAATCCCTATGCCCAATTCGGCTACTATTTGAATCAGTGAGCACCACAATCTTACATTTAGGTAGTGTTTATTTTTAATCCAATATTTCAAATAAACGTTGTATACATATTTTCAGCCATCACTGTATTTTATCCACAATCTATTCTGAATAATTTCACTATTGTATGAGGATGTTAAAAATATGTCTAAAGTTTATCTTGAATGCAACCTAGGGAAGGTCCATTAATTATGTCACGCAGTAGGGGAGAGAGGGGGTTCGAGAAAACGTGACGATCCATACAAAAAAATTTTAAGGTCCATACAAAAAACGTGACATGGGGGGGGGGGGGTTGTTACAAAAAGTCAATTTTTGCGTGACGTAATTAATGGACGTTCCCCTATCAACAACATTTACAAACAACTAGCATACACGTTATTTCCAAACAACTCAAAATTAAGTACCTTTGACTCAAATCAGTCAAAAGTGTGGCTACTCAAAAGTGAGTAAAGATAGTTCGTAGTGGTAAGATGACAAACAGTCACCGATGTTTTCAAGAAGTTAAATTTAAATTGATCGAACAAACATAAAACAAAACTGTGTTCACTGTTCTGGTACCACGTTTGAACCGAATATGTGTAGAAAAACATCCTCAAAACTTTTTCAAGACTAGACATGTTTGGTATTTCATCCTCACGGCTTCTTTACAACAAATTTCTTAAATTCTTGTCAAAGAAGATGTTTCTGGTGTTACTTGGGTTAACGATACGCTGAAAGTATATGTAACTAGCACTATCCGCCAAAAGCATGGGACCGCTCCTTCAAGCAACAGAACATCGAACGCCAGTTGCACCGCACCCCGAATAGTCCGGCATAACCTAATCACCGTAAACTCGTAGATAATGGTGATAGCTTTTTCTTCCTGTGTAGGTTATAGTAAGTGGATATCCTGCAAATAGAGATAAGAC
Source organism: Aedes koreicus (assembly GCA_024533555.2). NCBI lineage: Eukaryota > Metazoa > Arthropoda > Insecta > Diptera > Culicidae > Aedes > Aedes koreicus. The sequence goes on from JAHHFK020003989.1 coordinate 453,248, forward strand.
CAGTTGGGCCGCCCCTCCAATTGGTGGCCCATTATAGCATTAGCACAGAGAACAGACATTGATGTCCATAGACCTTTTCTGGAAAAACGTGCGTAAAAGTTAATATGGGCAGCCTCTTTACAAAGCCTGTGCAGAGAAAAACAAACAAAAAATGTCAGCTTATGTGCTAGGCTTTCTATTGATAAACATTTACCTAACAGTTATCACACAACTGCAGCGCCGCCTACCAGGAGCATAACGACATACATTTGAAATATCGGTTTAAAGTTTTACACAAGTAGCAGACCGAAGATGAACGTCTGTTCTCTGTGGCATTAGTAACTGATAATGATTCTATTGATTCCTACGCTCATTAATTTGGTCTCCAAGCCGGGGGAGACATGGTCCTCTACCCAATGCTTTCCTTAGCTCGTTCAACTACTCGCAATATTTTGTGATATAGAGGGCGGAATATTCCAATTTGAGATAATTCTAAGCAGATCGACAGGTAATCGGTGGGTAACTGACCGCCAGGTACTTCATAGCAAGATGCTAGGAAGTGTAAATGAACAAACTCCCCCGCCTTCTTGTGCAGTAAAATGATGCGGAAAAAAAACTAAACTTGCTTTGTTATCATTCGCTTGTTTTTGGAGTTTAACGTCACTCTCCGAAATCATGCACGCTCGTCTGTAATTACTCAAAACAGAGTAGAAAACGACTCAGTTTCGTTAAAAGTGGAACTACCCTAATTAGAGTAATTGAAGGGTTACTCATTTTTGATTAACTAGGTCACCTGTCAAAATTAGAGTAAACATAACTCAGTCACGCTTGTTTCTATTTTTCAAAACTGAGTAGAAAACGACTCAGTTTTGTTAAAAGTGGAACTACCTTAATTAGAGTAGCTATAAAGTTACTCATTTTTGATTAACTAGGTCATTTATCAAAATTTGAGTTATTTTATTCTAATGAAATCGTTGATTGTTTCCGACAACTGGCCAGTTGAAACGGAAGTGTAGAAAAACTTTAAATTTGTAATTCTATGAACTGAATTACAATCTATTCATGGATTGAATTCGGCACTTCGACTTATATTTTTTGTTGATTATAACATATAGTAGTCCCATCTTGAAAACTTTTGATCGACTGAACCTTGGACTCAATCACGTTTATCGCTTTTGACAGCTTCATTATAACTCTATTTTTAAAAATACAGCGCTTTTACAATCAGAGTAGCATTTACTCAGTTTCGTTATATCAAGTTACTCAGTTTTTGACATTAAGCATGGAAATACGAAATTGAGTGAGTTACTCTATTTAGAGTTGATCTGAACGAGCGTGTGTTCACTTCCGTTACCGGAATCGAGGTAAAAAAACAAAGTAGCTTATTTATATTATTTCTCCATAGTCTCGGATTTTTGATAGGTGGAAAGCCGGGACCATTTATGCATTCCGTGCTATGACGATCTGAAGGCTGCACATCTCTTTAAACAGAAGTGCATTCAGAACAATATTCTCCGAATCAGTCGTCCCTCAACGATCCGGTCCTGTCCTGAAGAAGAAGTCCATCAACTTTCGGACGCACAGGATTTTCAGCCTGGCGAGACCAGTGCATCAAAATCCAAGCTGACTACAAGTGCTGAAATAACTACCACAACTACTACTGTTGCTGAGGCCGATATTCTCGAGGAACACTTGGAAATCAGATCCGATGTGTCTGAGCCGGAGGACGAGGAAGAGGATGTTGACACGGAAATGCAAGAGGAAGACGATGTTGAAGGAACAAAAGATCCGCCCTCAGAAGTGGATGAACCCATAAGCATCGAAGATATCAAACCGGCATGCATTCAATTCGAAAGTCAAGCCATTGTCGAGTCAAATGTTGAAGTCATGCACGAAGAACAGTTGATTCATTGCGATGTGTGCAGTAAGGCATTTAAAAAGATCAACCTTCTAAGCCGACACATGAAGGATTGCCATCAGGCGGCAGAATCTACCGACGACGGTGAACAAAGTACACCGGGATTGCTGGCCACTTTGCCGACAGTGCACAATCTCATGTGCGAGTACTGTTTCCAGGAGTTTACAGCTTTGACTGAGAAGTATGCACACGAAACGGCACACATGTCCGAAACCAAACCGTTCAAGTGTCCGCACTGCCAAAGCACTTTCAAAGATAAGGTTGGCCTACGTAGTCACATACGGATTCATTCGGCGGTGAAACGATACAAGTGCCAGTACTGCGAAATGCGGTTTCACCAGCGTGGAAATTTGACGGCTCATGAGAGGACACACGTTGGCGCAAAACCTTTTCTTTGTCCTCATTGTGGAAAAGGTATGTTGAGTTGGACTATTACGGGAATTTTACGGTCAATTGACTATTAATTATTTTAGGATTTGCTGAGAGTGGCAACCTAAAAAATCACATACGATACCACACGGGCGAGCGGCCTTATGCATGCTCTGAATGTCCAAAGCGTTTCCGGACGCACTACTCAAGGACGGTTCACTATCGGTCGCATAGCAATGAACGACCCTTTCGTTGTACGGAATGCGACAAAGGATTCTACTCTTCCGGTAAGTTGATCATTCACAGGAGGGTTCATAGCGGTGAGAAGCCCTACAAGTGCAACGCCTGTCCGGCAAAGTTTGCCGACAGTAGCGGCCTGAAGAGGCACAGCAAAACGCACTGAAGGTGGTGGGTGGTGTTGATATAAGATTACTGGTAGAATCGATTGTGAATTTTAATCATAAGGTAGCTTGACTAAGAAGTTGTTGTTACTTATTAGCGAAAGAAAGTCCTAGAATTGCTACTGTCATCGTAATCATAGATTAAATTATCTATGTATCGAAATTTTGTACAGGGTGTCGAACTGAGGCTGTAAGATCCTAATTTGTTACCAGCGATAGTTTTCTTTTTTCTTTTTTGCGGGAAGTGTAGCTGAACCCACACTTTCTAGATTTGTTCTAACTGCACTAACTTTTGTCGGCGAGGGCCACGACACGTGGGAGTTTCGAGTGGACCATTAGATTTTGGCCCACGAAGAGAAGAAAGCAATCACGCAGGACTTTTCCGGAGTCGAACGAAGCAAAACCGGAAGAATAACAAGAAAGCAAATGCGCTTTTGGTTGCGTATATACCAGACGGCCATCCAGAATAAATTCGCTACGCGGAAACCGCCAAAGCGATGTGAACGTCGTTGATCCAATAGAGCTCCGCTGCCGGCAGATTGCGACAAGGAACTGCGGCTTTGACATAAGTGGTATGGACACCTTGCCGACGGTGCTCAAACTATAGAATTCCAGAAAGATGAAAGAACTGGGCGATGTTCATGACGATACAAGGTTTTGCGTTGCTTGCACTGGAGAAAACGTGGTAAGGCAACCGTTCAACAACACAAGACCGCAGACACGAAGGCCAGTGGTACGTGGGCAAAGGAATGTGTGTGTGGGCTAAATACCTCAGCGGTTGGATGCGATCTCGGTCGTGAGCTGGGCTACTATGAGGATACGGAAACTGAAATTGAGTTAACGGAGTGATACAATCCGCAACCCCGCAAGTTTACCCCGAATAACCTATGGAAAAAGCGCTCCTGATAGCAGAGTACGTTATTAAAAGTAGCCAGATAAAAGCTATAAAAGGAAACCAAACACTTGCGGATCGTTGGCATCGTTCAGGTGCCAAACATTCTCCTATAGGTGAAGGAGTACAAGCAACCCGTGATTGAAGCTGTTATCCATCACAGTAGTCTAAATGTAAATGAAAGGAAACATAGATCGTTAGTAATCATTCCCTTAAAGCGATCGGTTCGTTCTTCACTTCCCTCCAATAGGTTATGGGCCCAGGGCTGTAACCATCGCAACCGATCAACAGTTGGAGTCAAGATTTTTTCATTTTGGTGATTTTTTTTTCAAAAAGGGAAGTTTTGGGAAAAAGGGGGAGGGGGGGGGGGGGGGGGGGGGGGGGGGGGGGGGGGGGGGGGGGTGTTGGAGTAAATCGGTAACGCAGTGTGCTGATGACCTCCTTGGAGACCAACGGCCTCCCTAGCAACCTAAGTTTTCTTAAATAAACAACTGAGAAAATTTTGTCATTCCTGTTCAAGACTCCACTCAAGCTAGTTGTAAAATAAATCCTTTCTACTGTTCAAACTTTGCTGTTCCGGTTATTTCCAACCGTCAAGAGGTTATGGGCGACTCACGCAAGGATTTGGTCCACGGGATCCCGCAGTTCTCGGGCACCAGTTTCGACAATTGGCGTTTTCGAGTGGAGAAGTATCTGAAGTCCGTGAAGCTGTTGGATATCATCAAAAAAGATCCTCCGACGGAAGCGGCCGAGCTCACGAAGTTCCAGGAAGATGACGGTAAGGCGGCGTTCCTGCTGACGTCATTCGTCCATGACGATTTGCTGCATTTGGTGCGGGACAAGGAGACGTCCAAGGAGATGTGGATGAGCCTTGAATCCGCCTACGCCAAAAAGTCCGTCTCGTCGCAGACATATGTCAGGAAGCAACTTGCGAAGCTGCGAATGGTGGAAGGTGCGTCCGTGAAAGATCACCTGAAAACCTTCGAAGAGCTGATCCGGCAACTGAAGCTGGCCGGAGCGAAGCTTGAAGAGAACGATATTGTGTCCCAGCTGTTTGCTACCCTTCCCGAGTCGTTCGATCCGTTGGTTACGGCGCTGGAAAATCTGGGTGAGGAAAACCTGAAGCTGGATGTTGTTCGCGAGCGCCTTCTTGCCGAGGAACTCAAGAAAACCGACCGGGCAGCGAATTTCCAAGAGAAACCTGCAGCATTCCAAGGATCGAAGCAGAAACCTGGTAAGTTCACCGGAAAGTGCAACCGTTGCCAGAAGAAGGGGCACAAGGCCAAGGACTGTCGTGTGAAGTTGAAGACGGAAGGGCGCGCTGAAGCTAACGCTGCTGCTGGAGGTAAGGCGGTGGCTTTCATGACCGGAAGAGGCTCCCAAACAAAGGACGAGGGAGTGGTTTCCTTCAAGCTGGATTCCGGAGCCTCGGACCACCTTGTGAATGTGGAGCACTGTTTCGCCGACCTCACGAAGCTGAAGCAACCTATCGTCATCAACGTGGCGAAGGACAATCAATCCCTGGTGTGCTGGCACCGAGGAACAATCAAAGGCGTCAACAAGGAAGGTAATTATATCAGCCTGCATGATGTCCTCTTCGTACCAGATCTTCGAGCGAACCTGCTATCTGTGAAAAAGATGGCAAAAGCGAACCTGGATGTCACATTCACGAAAAAGGGAGCGATCATGAAGCAAGGTCGTGACCTGATTGCGAGATGTCCCATGCGGGGCGACTTTTACGAGCTCGATCTCCGCGTCGATACGGTGGCGGCCAACATGTGTGGAACTGTGACCGGTAACCTGTGGCATCGTCGACTGGCTCATTTGGGCAGCAAGAGTTTGCAGACACTCGTGAAGCATGACATGGTAACAGGTATTCCCGAGGAACCAGGTAAATTGGATTTTTGCGATGTTTGTGTTCTCGGAAAGCAGTGCCGAGAACCATTCACGGGTACTAGAGTCCGTGCTGCAAGACCTCTAGAACGAGTGCACTCCGATGTGTGCGGTCCAATTATACCAGCGGCTTGGGATGGCTCTCGGTACTTCGTCACCTTTATTGATGATTATACGCACTTCGCAGTAGCATATCCAATCAAGAAGAAGTCCGACGTGTTCCAGAAGTTTCGAGAGTACGAGGCCATGGCGAGTGCCGCTCTGGGGCATTCGATTTCGAAGCTGACTGTCGACCAAGGGCGCGAGTATTGCTCCAATGACCAGCGAGATTGGTACGTTTCCAAGGGGATCCAAATCGAGCCAACCGCAGCGTACACACCACAGCAGAATGGAGTGTCCGAACGGTTGAATCGGACAATCGTCGAAAGGGTGCGTGCGATGCTTATTGAAGGTCAAGTTCCGAAGAATCTGTGGAACGAAGCGGTTCTAGCGGCGGTATACCTGACGAACAGAAGTCCAACCACCGCGGTATCTGGCTGGAAGACTCCTGCGGAAATGTGGACTGGTCACAAGCCGGATGTGAGCAAACTACGTGTGTTCGGCTGTAAAGCATTTGCTTGGGTGTCCACGGCCCAGAGGAGGAAACTGGATCCGAAAAGCAAGCCTGCTGTGATGATCGGCTACGCGCCGAACGCCTACCGCCTGTGGGACAAAGAGAAGAAGCAATTATTCCTGGCCAGAGATGTCAAGTTCGATGAGAGCAGTTTTCCGTTTGCCACCCAGATCCGTGACGAAACTCCTTTGGTTGTTGCTCCGTACGAGTTCGAGGATCAAGACGAGGAACACGTGCAACCCCCTGAACAGTCCGTTCAACCCAATGAGCCGCTGGTGGCTCAACATGACGACATCCTGACTGACGTTGAAGAAGACGAGGTTGAAAACGACGGTGTTGACGAAACTGGAGCGCTCCCTTCGCAACTAGACCGTGGTTCAAACCTCGAAATGGAAACCCCGAGGCGCAGCGAACGGGAGCGCAGACTCCCCGGTAAGTTGAAAGAATTTCTGGTTGGAAAAATTTTCTCTGCCGCGCAATCCCATTCTGCAGATGCATCCCAAAACGTTTCTGATGTTCCATTCGACGGTTCCGTGGGACGAGATGAGGCCGAGCGTTCGATCTTCGATGTCCCGGAGGCGTACAAGGAGATCGCCGGACGAGCCGACGAAGCCCTTTGGCAGCAAGCGGTCCGTGAGGAACTGCAGTCGCTAGCGGACAACCATGTTTGGCGATTGGTGCGATGTCCTGCTGGTGTGGTTCCGCTCAAGTCGAAATGGGTCTTCCGAATCAAGCCGGACGAGCATGGCGAACCGGTCCGTTACAAGGCGCGCTTGGTGGCGAAGGGATTTCAGCAGAAGCCCGGAGTAGACTACAACGAAACATATTCCCCCGTAGCGAAGTTGGCCACGATACGAACCGTTCTTGCTGTAGCAACCCACCGAAGGATGCACGTTCACCAACTCGATGTGAAGACCGCATTCCTCTACGGGGAGCTTGAAGAAGACGTCTACATGGCCATACCCGAAGGAGTTGCAGCACCTCCGAACCTTGTTTGCAAGCTGGAGCGATCGTTGTATGGACTCAAGCAAAGCCCTCGCTGTTGGAATAACAAGCTGAACGACCTTCTACTGGATTTCGGCTTCACCCGTTCCCGGCACGATTATTGTTTGTATACCAGGATCGACCATCGAGGGGGGTATACATCATCATCTATGTGGACGATTTGCTCATTGCTGGCGATCGGCTGGACCTGGTGAAGGAGATCAAGCGTGCTCTTTCCAAGAAGCTCCAGATGACGGATTGCGGCGTGGTTAATCATTTCCTCGGAATGAAGATCCGATACGACCGCGCCACCGGATGCATGTACCTGGCGCAAGAAGCTGCTGTGGACCGTGTGCTGACGAAGTTCGGCATGCAAGACTGCAACACTGTGAAGACCCCAATGGAGAAAGGCTGTTTCCTGCCACCACGAGCTGCGAATCCTGTGTCGCATCCGTACCGTCAATTGCTGGGCAGCCTGATGTATACGATGCTGTGTGTCCGACCGGACATATGTTACGCTGTTGGATACCTGGGGCGCTTCCAAGTTCAACCTGGTGAGGCCCACTGGCAAGCCCTGAAGAGAGTGGTCCGTTACGTGAAGGGGACGAAGAACCTTAAGCTCCAGTACAAGCAAAACGACGACGCCGAGGCACTGGTCGGGTACGCAGACGCCGACTGGGCATCGGATGCTGAGGATAGGAAATCCGTTAGCGGCTACGTCTTCAAGGTCTTTGGGAACACCGTGTCCTGGGCCAGCCGCAAGCAACAAACCGTTGCACTGTCATCGTGTGAAGCAGAGTATGCAGCTTTAAGTGCCGCGGCCTCCGAAGGACTGTGGCTGCACGGAATCCTTGAGGACCTGAAGGAAGTTCAACTCGGCACGGCATTCAAGGTGTTCGAAGACAACCATGGGTGCATTGCGATGGCGACAAACACCGAAACCAAACGTGTCAAGCACGTGGATGTGAAGCACCATTTCCTACGCGACCACATGGCACAAGGACGACTTCAAATCGAAGCAATTGCTACTGCACACCAGATAGCTGACACGTTCACCAAGGCCCTGGAACCTGGACGTTTCCGTGAACTGAGGACCCTCCTAGGACTTACCGATTCAGGGGGGTGTTGGAGTAAATCGGTAACGCAGTGTGCTGATGACCTCCTTGGAGACCAACGGCCTCCCTAGCAACCTAAGTTTTCTTAAATAAACAACTGAGAAAATTTTGTCATTCCTGTTCAAGACTCCACTCAAGCTAGTTGTAAAATAAATCCTTTCTACTGTTCAAACTTTGCTGTTCCGGTTATTTCCAACCGTCAAGAGAACAAGCGCAAGGCCATCTCGGATCCCAATGGACCCTGGTTATCCGAAGCTACAGCAAAAGAAGGAGGAACCAATGCCAAGGAAGGACGATTTCCACAGCTTAGTCGGTGCTTTGATGTATTTTGCGGTAAACACGAGGCCCGATATTGCCATTAGCGCGTCAATCCTGGGGCGCAAGGTGAGTAATCCTAGCCAAGCTGATTGGACGGAGGCCAAAAGGACGCTCCGTTACCTGATATCAACCGCCGACTTGACGATGGAGCTTGGCGGACCAGGTCAACTTGAAGGATGCGTTGATGCAGACTGGGCTGGAGAGCACCAAGACCGTAAGTCAAATTCTGGACTCATATTTTTATTAGGTGGAACGATTTCGTGGGTTGCTCGTAAACAGCAGTTCGTTACCCTTTCTTCACCCTAAGCGGAATATGTGGCGTTAGCCGAGGCCTGCCAAGAGCTGCTGTGGTTGCAGAAATTGATGAAGGACGTTGGTGAGAAGCCTACCGGACCGATCGTAGTACGAGAGGACAACCAGAGCTGCATAGCAATGCTGCGAGTCGAAGGATGAAGTCGACGGACCAAGCACATCGACACGCGGTTCATTTTAATCCGAGACTTGGTGAGCAGTGACGTCATCAAGGATATCTACTGCCCCACCGAATCGATGATCGCTGATGCCTTGACTAAACCATTGTCGAGGGTAAAGCTGGAAACTTTCCGGATCCAGATGAGACTTCAACCATTGCTGCTTGAGGAGGAGTGAAGGAGTACAAGCAACCCGTGATTGAAACTGTTATCCACCACAGTAGTCTAAAATGTAAATGAATAGAAATATAGATCATAAGTAATCATTCCCTTGAAGCGATCGGTTCGTTCTTCACTTCCCTCCAATAATAGGTTCTCAAGCAAAAGAAAGGTAAGCTGGATCCACCGATGCTAGTTCGATGTCTCGGGTGAATCCTTGACGTTGATGGTAGTTCGGTGTCTGTCCAACTTGACCCAGTCCAATGGCTTCGTCTTGAGGTCTGCCTTCATCGGTTGGTATGTAACTTAGACGAACCTGTTGGTGCAGATCCTTGGTTAAGGCGTACTTTGTGTCGATATTCTTGGAGCGCCTCCCAGTCGTTGGGAATCGACGATCTTATTGCACCACTAGTTGTTTTTCTATATGACGATGGGTTTTGCCTGTCTGTGCTGCAAGTCGTTGAGTAGCTGACGGTACCACATGAACAGTTGGCATCCATCGCTATGATCTCGGCCTCCATTGAAGACAGGGCGACGCACGAATGCTTTCGTGTTCCCCATTCGACGAATCCGCCGCCAAACTTCAGCAGATCCTGAATATGATTTCCTTTGACCTTTCTTCCTAATGGAAATGTCCGGTTTTGTGAAGACGGCCCTAAATAGACCTTTAAGAAGAAGGAGGACGAACATGGACGAGTTGTGCGATACAAAGCGCAATTGATCGCTCAAGGATTCGCAGAGAAATTCGGCCAGGACTATTGACACAAAAATGCCTATCTATACGTGGAGCTTCAAGACGACACGTACATGAAGCAACCTCCCGGCATTCAAAACGATGACATGTTATGTCATCTCAAGCGCAGCATATACGGGCTCAAGCAGTCCTCGCGAATGTGGAACAAGACAATCGACGGAGTGTTCAAGTCCATGGATGCCGATACTTGCCTGTATCTCCGCAATCACGAAGGAAAGTAGACATGGGTGAAAGTGCTCTAATGTGGGGTATGGATCTAGAATTCGGCCTATCGTTAAAAATGATGTCTTTAATTTTTCTGCCTATTGATATGTCAGTAAGACAATACTACTGTACTTTTTTGATTTTAAGAGAGAAAATAGGGAATTAATATTTACTTTGAATTTTAAGCATAGGCCGAATCCTAGATGCATAAACCCACATTAGAGCACCTTCCCCTATACATCCTTTTTTCCATCCATTTACGTTGGCGATATGGTCGTCGCCTGCCAGGTCGACAGCTAAAGCAACACTTTCCTGCGTAGGCGAACTCAAACACTTTCTGGGGATTCACCTGGAGAACAATGATGACCATTCCACTCTCGACCAAGCAAGCTACATCGACACGTTGATTTGACGTGTCGGACAAGAACAAGCCAACCCATCGATCGAATCTACTCCGGATACCTCAAGCAAAAGGAGGAGTGTGAATTGCCTACAAACATATCGTACCGTAGTTTGCCGTTAACATACGACCGAACATTTACTTTGTCCGCATCACTGCTAGGAAAAAAAGTTCACGAATTCTACGAACCCTTGAGCGATCAATCTCGCTTTCTGTTGCACCACTTGTCCACGTTCGTCCTTCTTCTTCTCAAAGGTCAATTTTGGACAAGCTCCCAGGTGCCGTTTTCCTGGGGCGCTTCTATCTCCTCTTGCATCGCAGCTTGCCACACAGCGACTTCGAGACTTCCGATCGCTTCGGAGAAGTTTTGGGGCTCTTCGTTCACATGCTTCGTTACGTTGGTGACATCATCGAACCGTTGAGGAGGCGTGTTTTGATCAGTGTTAACATTCTCTTCCAGTATAGGCTCTTCGTCGCTGAATTGTAATTGTAATTTCTCAGACCCCACCCTGGCAGACCACTGTCCGCCCATCTGCGTTTGGGCTAGGTGAGCACCTACCAAGCCTGCTCGTTGATATGCCCCAGACCATATAGCACACCGGGATCTTCCACAGGCAGGATATTATTAGGAAGAAAGTGAAGCAAGAGAGAGAGAGAGAGAGAGAGAGAGAGAGACGTCTTTGATTGCTTAAACGAAAAGGAAATAATACTTTGGTGATAAGTACGTTATTGTAATTGATACGTTTAAGTATGAATTAGTTCTCATCTGTTTCTTTTCGTATTGGTTTTTGTTGCACTGGTACTGCAAAATTTTCTCAAATCGTTAGTAAACTCGCGCCGCCGAACAATAGACAACCAACATAATACGAAACGCGCCACGCCCGACAAAAAAGCATCGACACAACCGTTCTCAACCAATGTTCGAAGCAAACTCTTTTTCGTAAACATTAAACTTTTCCACAAATCGCCTCACTACTGTAATCAGCATCAATCAAGTAGAAGCTTCTGAAGGACAACCCACGCTAAACTACGATTGAGGGTCCTGGTAAAAATAAGAGTGCGTAGTTGCACTTCGTGCCTTCTGGCAACTATATGCTTCTATTGATGTCCAAGCTCATTGGTTTAGCACCAAACGGGGGAGATATACAGACTGATTTCATTATCTCCAATCCGCTCCAAACACTCAACCAAATGTTTTGTGATATAGTGGACCGATTATCATAATTTGAGATATCTCAATGCTGACGTCTTCCAAAGTTGGCAAGATGCTTAGAGGCGGACCGGAAGATTTGATGAGCTACCTCCCCCAAGTATAAGCTCTTCGTCGCTGAAACCACAAAAATCATCCTCCGGTTATTCAGTTCCACAATCCCGTTTTGTTGCGGACTGTAGCCAGCGGTGTATTGGGTCATGATCACTTCACGCTTGTAGAAGAAACGCAACAACTTTCCGGATGACTTTTTCCAAGCCCGACATACTTCTAGGTTTTCGTGGCCACCTCCGATTTCTCTTTCAGCTGCTCTTTCGATCACAGTCATGAAGTATCGATAACCGCTGACCGACGTCACCTCCAACGGACCGCAAACGTCCGTGTGCACCAGGTCCATTGATGCTTTCGATTTTGATTTGAATTCGCTAGGAAAATGAATACGTAATGTCTTACCTTTCAAACAACATCAGCACTTTCCATCGACGCCGCATTGGTGAATCGTCAGACCATCTGCAATATCATCCTGCAGTAAGCGGTCGATAGCTTTCGGACGGCGTTGCCCGAATCGCCAACCAGACAACCAAATTGTACGTATATTGAAAGTTGTTTTCCTGATATACAAACATATATGTAAGCAATCAAATCGTATAGAATGCAAAAATATACGTGCAAAAGTAGAGGCCATATATGTGCAAATTTCATTGTTTTCTCAAACGAGTTAATTTGGCTTCGTATACGATTTCATCTGTAATAACAAATTCATTGTAAACAGTCTAACGTTGTAAATCCAATTTTGTTTGTAACACTGAACGATGGATAAATGACACATCGTATATAAATCGGAAATTTGCACTCTATACGATTCAACTTAAACATAGTACGATAAGAGACACAACTATATGCGATTTTGACCTAAAATGTAGAAATATACGATACTACTGTTATACGACTTCTGGTTGTCTGGGCAGTGCCAGACATGCTTGCAATACTTATTGTGGTGACAGCGTGCTCTCATAGAATAACAGCCTGCCGCGTCGAAATCGACCGTTGCTTGCTTTTGGATGTTTCCGGCACGAATAGCAGATTCATGAATAAGCTTGGAGTGTAAAACGCAGTGTAAATGCAAAACTTTCGATCATCGACGGTTCGATCGTGGACTCATCTGCAGAGAGTGATAACAACAATTCTTGGCGGCCGGAGGAGACTCTCATTCGACGACCTTATACATCCAGTATTATTCAACACGAGCAGAAGACAGAAAATTGAAATTCTAAAACATTTTATTAATTGGATGTGAAAACGCTGTAGGCGTAGATGAACTAGTTTTTCATTCGAAATTTAGACCTTCAGTCGAAATTTAATAAATTTTTATATTATTTTTTTTTTAAAAAAAACAAAAAAAAAAAAAATGGGCTTCAAATGGTGAGTTGACAACTTCGAAGGAGGGTGCGACCGATCTCTCGTCCTCACAAGTTCCTACCTCACGCCTCCACGAGTCATATGATCACAAAAGACTGCCAGCTGAAACATGGAGACGCTGGTTGGCGTAGCCTGGGCAATGTTGTCAATCTGACAATAGCGAAGTGAGGGGGTGCGACTGAACATCATGTACCTTAAGTCATATTGCATATTTTCCATTTTCAATTTATTAATAATTTCAGCACGCATTAGAATCATCGGCATCGAAAGCTCTCAATTAGTAACTGTGGAAGTGCATTTGGAACACTGAGTTGAGAGCAGGCAATAAGCAATTTGTGAAAGCAATAAGCTTGAAATGCTATGTATAATAACGCTTTAGAATCATCTGCATTCCAAAACCATGTAAGAGCCTAGAGCAACATGAAAGGCATCAAAGGCTCAATTTGTTTTTCAGCATTTCAGCATAATATTTAATTTAAAATTGCACTTCTAAACTTCAACTACTATATTCATAAAAGACTGACATGTGCTTGTAAGCAATGTAGGATTATATTTTAATATTGTGTTTAGTGGTATTATGGTAACATAGCCATTATTTCAGAAATCATCAAACCGGCTCTTCGATCACTCCGATTGCAACCTTTGAAATGTTACTAGAACAGTATAAAGAAAAATGTTACAACATGCCTTATAAAATAATATCTTTTATTGAAATTTTATCTCAGATATTTGGAATGATCTATTCTGTTTTCAGGTTTTCCTGGACTAGAAGGATATTAATACATAACTAATTTTTATCTATTTTTCAGTAACAATCCATTAGATGTACCATTTAAGTTTAAAATTGGAATAAATTAGCATTCGTGTCTATAATGGTATCCTAATTTTTCGTGTACAAAATATACTAAATATTAAATAACACATAACGGGGGAAAGGGAGGGACCATCAGGGCACCCAAGTAAAACGATTTGGATAGGGAGCATGGGACTGTCTCCTCCCTATTGTTAACATTTCGCGGGACGAGGGCGGGCTCTTCGACCCCATCTATTGGGTTTATTCTGTCAAACGAGGGCTCGATTCTAGTGCTGTCTGTGTGACCTAGCTTTTGGAAGGAGATTCTTTTCCCTATATTCGCGGGTTTCGCGTAAGTGTAAATAGTTTTATACTGATTTTTAACAGTTGAAAATTTGTTGTTAACGTGTTTTGTGAAGTTAATTCGAATATTTTCTGATCAGAGTTTCGGTAGTGAGCGAGGTTCTGCAGCGGAAAATTTCAGTTGTCACTGAGCGAATACAACTCTACCGGAAGGAAGTATGAAAATCGAAGGATCGCCACTTCGAAGTGAAAATGTGCGAGGGTGTGTCACCGACCGCCTGACAGACTATCTGGTTTTCATCGTTGGACGAAACTGTAAACGCTACCAGCGGATCAAGTTGCTGCTGATTTCGAGCGTGCAAGCAGAAGAGCAGAAGAAGATCTCACGTGTCTTTCAGAAAACCACGCTAGGACACCTGAACACCATGATTAGCTAACGACTGTCTGTATTTTCGCTTGTTCCGCAACCTTCCAATTATGTTGTTGTAGTTGCCGGTATCCTTCCACAAGACGTGCTCGATTTTCCGGCAAAGTTTAATTGAAAATTCAAATATTTCAACTCGAGGTCATTTGAGCAGGTTCCGGCGACGGCGAAGAGAAGGCAGGCGTTTGACGTCGTCGTCATTCCGAGGACAGTGTAAGTTCAGTGATTTTAGAGCATGGAAGCGAAACCCACCCCCCACCCACTTTCTTTTTGGTCGACACGTGAGAGGCGGGAGAGGGGGGAATTCCGCCGGCGGGGGGGGGAGGGGGTGGTGGGGAGGAGAGTCGGCGGCTCCCAGGAGATGGATGCCCCGGGGAATTTTACGAGCGGGGATTGGTGGGGGGGGAACGCCAATCAGTCAGACCCCGCAAAGGAGTTTTAGACAATTGAGAGATGGGAAGTGCGCTCACAAGCGGGGGGGAAAAGGGAATTTTTTCCCTTTTTGCCCCTATTTCTTATTAAGGAACTTCAATTAAAATTACTTCTTTTATGAGGAATATTTTTATATATGATGACACACTAGAGGGGGAGCGGATCGAGGGGCCACCCTAACAAAGAAAAAAACCCGGGGGGGGGGGGGGGGGAGATAAAGGGGTCAACAACAGCGATGGTAATACTCCTCCCCCCTCCCCCCCCTGGGAGGGAGGGCGGGGCCGGGGGCGGTTATGAATGATAAAGAGAAGGGGCACGGGAACGGGGAGAGTGAGAATGGTCGGTACCCCAGCCCGATTCAGTGAGTGATGTGCAATGCACTGATTCGATCAATCACAGAATAGCAACCATGATACATGGAGTCAGTCAGGTAGGTGAAGCATACTAAATCAAGACTAAAGATGATGTGAACTGCTGCGATTTTTTTTCTCTAGAAAATACATATTTTTATATTGATTTTAAATGAAATAAATGTCTGTGCAACAGTGAAGAGTATAGGTTATTCGCTTTCCAATGCATTTTAACATTAAGTTCGGTTGGTTTTTCGATTAAATGTCTCCGTGACGTTTGCAATTGGTCTGAAGAAAGTTTCGCGGAGCCATTAATGATGGAACGTTCGCTGCGGCAAATAGCAGTTGCTAGCGCACGGGTACCGTTTCAAAGTGTTGAAGGCCACCAGGAATGCTGTATCGTTTCCATCGTCAGCCGGAAGTGCATGCGCAGCTACCCAACCAAGTTGCTACGGCCGATTGGAATTCGGGGTTGAAAGCAGAAGGGAAAATTCAGAAAAAAAATTTCTATTTTTTTCATAATATTTTCTTTATTTTTAATTTTTAAAGTTTGTGTTTTTTTTTTTTTTTATTTATTTTATATAAAAAAAAAAAAAAAAAATTTTGGGATTGTGCTCTTTAGTACATGCCTAAAAAGTTTGTCGACAGTTTTGAATATTTTTCGCGAGTGAAATAGTAGAAAAACACCTGTGAAATTGATTCCGGTCAGCTGAAGTTAAACGAGTGATTTAAAAAAAAAATGGTTACAACTTTTGGCTTTTGGAGTGTGAAATCAAGTGAGCACAAGTCCAAAAGCTGTGATTTTCAGTTGCAAAAGTTGTATTTGAAAATCGCGAGAAAGTTATAAAAAATCGGTACTTTGTATTTTGGATTTGTAATGTTTTAATTGTGCCAAACTGGACTCGTGTTATAGCTCTGGCATCGTTTGACGGACATTTTTGCATAAATAGTGCAATTTTTTTAACGGTCTAGCACGCGCGGGAGTATACCTATTGGGCACGAACTGGTACTGGATTAAAGCGCAGAATTTTGTGCTTTTAGTGGACGTTAAAGTTGTAAAAATCGGTCATGGTTCAGTGGTGGAAAACCTTGTTGACCGCGAGCAATGCAATATGGGACAAGCATGGCGGATCTGGATAGGCATCATTTAGATAACCCGGATACCTTGGAGGAAGCAGAACGCTAACCAGTCGGACCCCGCAAAAGACAATTGAGAGGTGGTAAGTGCTCTCAAAAACGTGGAGCGAAACAGGTAATTGTAAGCCATTTTGTAACTTTATTATTAAGGCCTATATAACTTTATTTTGAACCTACATAAAATATAATCTAATCTTATTATGAATTATAGTATATGATCACATCACTTATCAAGGTGAATCCTGATCCATCGAGCCCTACCCTACTAACATAGAAAAACCTCCTTCCTGTGACCTTTGTGGGGATGCAGAGGTAAACACGGTCCCTAAACAGCAAAGGTCATACTAACTTTCCTTCCCTATTCCCACCTGATTGCAAGGACGTGGCCGGCGCCGTTATTGATTATTAAAGAAAATGAGTCGCTGAAACGTGTACAGTGAGAATGGTCGGTTACTCACAGCCCCCATTCAGTTGACTCATTGTGCAATTTTACTGATTCTAATCAATCATGGAGTAGCAACCATTGATACGTGTAGTCAGTCAAGCTAAGCTAAGCTAAGCTAATATTAACAAATACAAAATTTAAAAAAAAATTCTCTCTTTTTTGTTTTGGGGGTTGTGTTGGGGGAATATTGGGGGAAAACCACCATTTTTTTATAAATAAAATAAAAAAAATTTTTTTTGGGTAAATTTTTTTTTTTTTTTTGTTTTGTTTTAAAAAATAATTTACAAAAAAAAAAAAAAAAAAAAAAAAAAAAATAGTCGGTTTCGTACAGTTTCGTATAGAAATAGTGCTTATACTTTCTGGTACACCCTATAAGACCTTGCTAGGCTACATTGATGCTGGCTGGGGCAACAACCTGGAAGACTGTCGATCAATATCTGGCAACGTATTTTATGTATATGGCAGAACCGCTTCATGGATGACACAGAAGCCCTTAGTCAAGCTTCCGGTGCCACTATTTAAAGATCAACACCTTCTCAGAATACCACTAACAATGAAAAGATAATATAAAATGCCATCGATTTGCAACAATAAATATTGAAATTGGGTAGTTACTTGTGAGAAATCGACTATTAAAGTCAAAATATGCATTTTCTCTATATTCAAATACGCCTTGTAGTTCCAATGAGGAACTAAGAATATCAGCCACTCTAAAGTGGAAAAAATTGTGCTCGAGAAGACTAGGAGAATCGAGTAAGGAGACACTCCATTTGATTTGGCATCACTTTAAGTGAAAATTTTCACTTCGTAACTGAGAACGAGTCCACACACTCATGGCGTGTAGAGTAAGCACAAATGACAACGAATGAACATGAAAGTAGTTAATTCTGTTCAAAATTACAATGAGATAGGAAGCTTGTAGAGCAAACATCAAGTAACAAGAATAGACAAGGAATGATGCTCAATTGTTAAGAAATTATCTGTCCGGTCGAAATGAAGCAGGACATTCTGTTCCTCAAACTCAAGGATTGTTCTTTTTCCGTTCTCCAAGTCACAAAGTTGCACCACTTTTAAAAACACTACAGCTGTTTTTTTCTTATTTTCTTTTTGTTTAGATTTGTTCAATCATGTGTCCTACCATTATAGTTTCACCCTATTATTGGTTTTTTCTTCGTCTTGTTTCTGCGTCTTTCGCAACTTGCCACCCGAACATCAATCCATCTTCGGATTGATTTTCCTATTTTTTTTTTCATCCTGTGTAGTTGTATGTGTGTTCTGTTTAGTATATTTGCTTGTTTGTTTCAATTACTGTTTACCTGTTTTCAATAAAAGTCACTGCTCCACGTTTAGCATTGCTTAAAAATAAAGGAAATATGCGCATGTAATCTATATGTTTCCGCCATACTCTTTATCTCTGATCCTTCGTCTCACAGTGTTTAATTGGGCTTTGTTTCGTTACTGTTTAGTTGTTGAGCTCACAATCCATGGTTAATTTATGTTTTTATTTTTTTCGTAACTTGAGTCTATTTATGAGTTCAGAATAGCTATAGGGTTTTTCCTCTATAATTGGCTGACTTGATACTCCCAAGTTAAATATTTTTTTGTTTTCTGCTTTGAACTGTCATATGTGTTTCTGTTGATATTTTCTTCCATGTTTTTACTTTCAACTGTTTTCTCGTTTATGTCTGCGGACAGGACTGTTAAAAACAAACTCTTGTTTTCTTTTTTGCTAATAGGATTTGCTGACTATCACTTTCTTTGTCTAATGATATTTTCCGTTTTTATTTCTTTCTTTTTCGATAACTACTGAATGAAAGTGGCGCTCTAATAAAAGAGATGGCTACAACTTTAGTAACGACTTTTTTTTCTTTTTCCTAATTTCATTCCTTCTTTTGGCATCACTGAATACGAGGAAAAATGGCGCGGAGAACAACGCAAAGTTTCTCTAGCTTTCCTTTTTTCTTTTGTGTTTGTTATAATTGTATTTAAGGGTGTTTAAGTGTCGCGGATATTTGATTCAAGTCAAATAGTTTTGTTTCATCAGCGAAAGAAACATATTACTGGAATGGTAACGAGCGCGAAAGGCTGTGATAGTTTTCAACTTGCTCTTTTGTATTTGTCCTGCGGTTTTGGTAATATACTTTTGTGTATGTTTTAATTTTGTTTGCACGAGCCAAAGTTAAGTACTTAAGTACAAATTTATTTTGTTGTTATTTTTTTTCGAATAAAATATTAGCATTCTTGTATCAATTTCGTTTTTGTTTCTCCTTGACAGATTATTTTTCTTTGTCTATATACACGTGTGCAACACTCTTTCTCATTTGTCTTGATGGTTCCTCCTGTAGTTCGAATTAAATATATTAATAAAACAATAATAATCTCTAAACAAAAAAAGTAAACAACAATCATGGAGGGAATTCAACGTTCAACCGAAAGGAGAAATCAATCATTATAAAAATTCATCCTCGTTGCCAACTGTTCTCGGTAGTTGTTGGAATATTGTCGAATAGGAAAAAAATCGTTTATCGTAAAACAAGTTACCTTTCATTTTCACTTTTGTTTAAAACATTAAAATTCCTCTATAAAAACAGTGCACACTAACCAAAAACATAAGTCACAAACATTCGCCTACACAACTGTACATACACACTGAAAAAAATACCGATAGATTTTTCTTCACAATTTGAATTCAATTCACAAAAATACGGATTATGAATTTATGCTGTCGTTTTTTTTTTCCTTTGTGTTTTTAACTCTAATATAACATATTTATGGATATCTAAAAATGACTGTTCGAATAGTGTCCCTTTTTTTGCATTAGTTTTCAAACAAACTTTGACACAACTCACAACTCAGATAGGCTGGCACCCCTGCAATAATAGTAGTAGTAGCTGTACGATTTACATGCTTTTTTTTTCAATTTATCCGATTGTTTGTTTTCACACATTTCAAGTTATAAGAAAGGGTAATAAATTACAAATATGAATATCATATCGTTAATTATTGTTTAGGTTTTCTTCTTTTTGCTTGCTTGATTTTTTTCCCTCCCCGCAATGTTTCCTTGTTTTGATGCCGATTTACGATTGAAATGCTTTTTTTTTTAATTCTCATGATAATAGTACAACAGAATAAATTAGAATTTTTAGAAGAATGTGAACAGGAGGTGATACTTACAGAAGACGTTCGGTCATATATGGATAATGAGGGTGCGAAGTGATGCGATAAATAGTTAAACTTAACACTGACTGCCTTTGACGAATTAGCTATCATTCGCCAACCGGAATACTTTCTTAGTTATCGGTTTAATCAGCTGCACATTTGCATTTTAAGTGTAAGCGATTGTATCTTACATTTATAGATAACAGAATTTATATCAGTTGGCAAAATCTTAATTCAAGATACCGATTTAATTCGGAACGTTTTCAGCTGATGAGTGCAAATTCTTGAATTAGAATTTCAAACTACTACAGTATGCTATTGTTGTTTATGTAGCAATATTTCATGTGCTACGCAATGAAAAGATCAATGAAAATCAATGATTTCGAGTTGCTTGTAACTTCATCTTTTACAAAAACATGATACATACGTTTAACTCAGGTTTGGCCAAACCTAGCGTGCAGCCAGTACAATCAAAACATATTGGAGTTAATGTGAATTTTGTGTCACAAGGGATGAACCTAACAAATTCGTCAAGGTTTACCGAGCTGAAAAAGTCCAACGAAGTCCGCCAGCCATCATTGAATTGAATTCAATTCTTCCGAAGCATTCGTGAGTTCTGATGATCCCACTGAATTCGATGTTCAAATTATTCGAAAAGCTAATTGATCGTCCTTAAAAGTTGATCAATGTCCAACTTTTTCTACGCGCTTTCAAATCACTTGAACGCTAGTCAAAGACGTCAAATGGAATCTGAACTCATTCAACCGGTCTAAACTATGCGTCAGCAGTCAGTGGAAAATACATGCACATTCCTCCGACTTCAGTAATGTCTTGCGTTCTGACACAAACAAAAGACCAGTCAAGACCATTTTCCTCTTTGTTTATGGTTCAACATAAACTGCATGAAGTTGTCCCGAAAAATCTCTACATTAACAACAGATAGCGGAAATTAAGAGAAAGACTTAAGATGTAGACAAGATGTTCATAGTGAAAATAAGATGAAATCATTATCTCTTCTACACGTACCCTGCCGTTCAGCATCGAAACAAGCTCGCATAAAAAAAATGTAAGCTCAATAACCTACTAGAAAAATACGAAAACTTTTTTGTTAGTCGATGAACGTGTGTTTTAACATTTTCGAGCTGATTGTCCAAATTTATTCACGTTTGTGCCTACAATGGTGTGCTTCTATTTCCTTTTCCACCTAGATTTCTGCGAAATAAATATTTATGTTTATCCTAAATAGTTAACAGACCCAGAACAAACAAAAGAAAACATTCTAACCTCAAAAATTACTCTGGAAAAAAAACACGGTCTATTACAAATCGTACAGTAAAATGTATTCTAAACCGAACTGACTGAACGTTTCTCCTGCCGCTAAAAAAAACACGAAAACCGTCCATCCACACATCGGAAAACGGAAAATTCTATGCCACGATAGGAAAATCTTTCCTCCTTGTTCGGAAACGCGCTTTGTAATCGCTAATAATTTAATGCTTACCTCCTAACTTCCTCACATTCCTCCTACTCGGTGTTCTGCCACTAGCTGATTAGAAGAATCTCTTAGCTATGTACATGTGAACTTTCTTTCCCAATGATTAAGGAATAACAGAACTATTGTTTCTTCAAATCATAAAACAAATAATAAGACTTGGACGTACCGAAAAAAGACCTTACTGGCGCAGTGCGGACGAACAAATGAAAGGAAAAAGCTCCCACTTCTGTACAATTTCCCTAGCTCCTACGGCACAAACTTCCAGCTACCAGATAACTAAAAATGGCAATTTTATATTCATTCTGTTCGTTCATCTGATTTGCGCGGGTTGCCCAGACTCTTGCTTTTATTTTAGGTTCGTGTGAACGATCGATTGCGCAATACTTGTGTCCCGCTGTCTACGCCACGTAGGTGTTGGCCGTTTCCCGCTTGCAGACGGCTAACCGTCGTTTCAACTCGGCAAAGGTGGGCCGCTTCTCGGGGACCAGGTCCCACGCCTGGCGCATCATTTCGTAGATTTCCGGCGGGCAGCCTTCCGGGGCTTCCATCTTGTAGCCGCTGCCAACGTGCTTGACCACGTCCGCTAGGGGCTGTGTTAGGGGGTAGAGGTTTAGTATAGGTTTAGGACGATAAACGACCTTTGAGTGCAATACTTACGATTCTTGGGTAGGGTACTCGGCCGAACGAGTAGATCTCCCACAGAAGAATTCCGAAGCTCCACATGTCGGTTTTGTTGGAGAATTTCTGCGGGAATAAGAAAATCGTGTTAGTTAGGCTGTGCGGAAGTTCGCTATGTGCCAGAGAGATGGCACTGGAATGTGGATCTTATGGACTGGCAAATCAATAATACAAATGGTGACGTAGCGATGGCAAATAATATTAGAAATTGACGATCGAGCCGAAACCATCCAAGTTGTCATTCAATTACGATCCGTAATTTCTCCCTATGGCATTGAACGAAATCTTCCCAATCACATTATAGTTTCGTAAGCATTCTTTCGCTTTCTCAAGAGATATTTCCAAGATATGTCGGGGCTACCAGACAGACGATTCCTAAGCATCTTCTGGGGTTCAGACAGCATCGATCATCAATCAAGACTACTTGAGTTGATCACCGTTACGTACATAATACTTGATACTTAATAGGCGATGACTCCTCCTGCTAAATCTACGCCGGATGGATGATTCTCCTCCACTGGACCCGGTCTCGGGCCAATCTCCTCCCGCCCCCTGAACGCTAGGGGCCCTCAGGTCCTTCTCAACTGCAAATAGCCATTGTATTCGTGGTCTGCCACGGAGCCGATGCCCTCTCCCTGGTTCTCTAATGAAAGTTATCTTCACTTGTAGTTCTTCCGGCATCCAGCCTGCCGTGTTTTATCTGCTTGACAATATTCATCTCTTTATATACTTGGTACAACTCGTGATTCATGCGACGCCCGCCAGATTCCTTCTTCTTTACCGCTGAGTATTGTTCGCAGCACCTTACGTTCAAACAACCCGAATGCTTTACGGTCGACGCGACTTATACAACGCGAATTTTTTCTTCGTCTGCATACTACGGGACTTCAGTTGGTTCCGGAGACTGTAAAACGATCTATTCGCAGCCTTTTTACCTCATTATCGCAAGTCACTTGATTTTCAAAATTCACAATTTTTTCCACTACGTACTTCAAATTTGTCATCACCCAACACCACTGCGCTACCCACATCACCATAGAGTCTACGTGGTCTTCCGGCGATCATGTACTTCTTCTTGCTGGTATTAATTGTGAGTCCAATTCTCGCTGTCTCCCTTTTAAAATGCATTAATGCTTCTGCCGCCGGTCAATTCCGATGATATCGATGTCGTCCGCAAAACCTAGGAACATGTGCGATTTCGTGACAATGGTGTCGCTTCTTTGCATAGTTCCTTCGTGCCCTCCTCTCTTAATAGTTCCTTCGAGAGCAATGTTGAACAACAAGTTCGAAGGCGCATCTCCCTGCTTCAATCCATCTAAGGTTACGAAAGATGTCGAAATCTCATCCGCAACCCGTACACTTGATTTCAACCCATCCAGCGTAGCACGAATCAGTCTAATTCGTTTCGTCGAGAACAAATATTCGGTCATTATCTGCCATAACTTATTTCTCTTCACTGAATCGTACGCTGCCTTGAAATCAATAAACAGATGATGGGTCTGCAAGTTGTACTCCCGGAATTTATCGAAGATTTGTCGCAG
Source organism: Aedes koreicus (assembly GCA_024533555.2). Lineage (NCBI taxonomy): Eukaryota > Metazoa > Arthropoda > Insecta > Diptera > Culicidae > Aedes > Aedes koreicus. The sequence continues at coordinate 477,103 of JAHHFK020003989.1, forward strand.
GGTAAACATTTGATCCGTCGTTGATCGGCCCTCTCGAAAACCAGCCTGGTATTCGCCGACGAAGGACTCCTCAAGCGGTCTCAATCTGTTAAGGACATACACTTCAAGAGTTTGAAACTAATAATCACTATATCGAAAGAAAAAGGGTTCAATTTGCTCCAGAGAAGCAAGCATTTGCTGAAAATGTCATGCATGAAGGCTTAATAGTATTTGCGATTTGTGCTCAGCAACACGCGAAGTGAGAGAGACTCGGTCGTGTATGTCCTTAAACAGAATACGTGACAATATTTTGTACGCCGAATTGAGGAGTGTTATTCCTCGGTAGTTGGCGCACTCCAGTCTGTGCCCCACTTTGTACAGGGGCAAATGAGGCCCTCCAGCCAGCTAAAAGGTAGTTGTTCTTCTTCCCATATCTTCAACAGAGTACGGTGAAGAATTTCGTGCAGCTGCTCACTACCGTGTTTGAAAAGCTCGGCCGGGAGCTCGTCCTTTCCAGCAGCCTTACTGTTCTTCATCTCTTTGATAGCCTTTTTAACCTCATCTAGGGTTGGGAGTTCCACAGCTTGTCCATCGTCGCTGATGCTTAATCGGTATGCCTATGCGCTTACATTCTATCCGTTCAGCAAAATCTCGAAGTGCTCTCTCCACCTCTGGCAGCCACCATGGTTATGTCTGTCAGCAAGATACCTTCTCGGTCGTTGTACATCACGGGAGACGGCACTGTTTTTCTTCGCACACCATTGACTGTTTCGTAAATTTTCCGCATATCGTTCTATTCCATACATGTTTGCGCCTCAGTGATGACTTCTTCTTCATACTGCTTTTTTTTTCTGCGGGTAATTCTTTTCTCGGCTGCCTGCTTCCTCGTACCGCTCTCTGTTACGCCGGGTACCAGACACCAACATCCGGCTTCTGGCAACGTTCTTCTCATCTGTAACCTCCTCGTCCAACCAATCGTTTCTGGGTCACCTTTGAGCAGTACCTATCACTTCCCGCGCTGTTGTACTCACCGCTCTGCGGATTTACTTCCACATGCTGTGGAGGTTTTCGTCTTCGTCCATTCCCCTTGTGGTATTCATCTGCCACACCTTCTGCTGAAAAGCGCTGGATATTGAAACGCAACGGTCGCTGAGTTTTCGTGTTCGCTACGGTTGAGAACCGCGCTCGAAGCTTACTGACAACGAGATGGTGATCCGAGTCGATGTTTGGGCCTCTGAAGGTCCGCACATCGATGACATCAGTCGGCCGTCCACCAGAACATGGGCTATTTGGATACAAGTTTTGACATTCGGGTGCATCCAGGTGTGTTTTCGGATATCTTTGCGTGCAAAGTAGGTACTGCTGATGGCCATCCCTTTAGCCGCAGCGAAGGTCGCTACTCTTAGGCCGTTGTCATTGGTAGCGATGTGAAGGCTCTCTGTACTGATGATCGACCGAAAGAAGTCTTCTCTTCCGAACTGGGCATTGGCGTCCCCGATGACAACTTGTTTCGGGCACTCTCCGTAGGTTTTGTCGAGACATTCATAAAATTTCTCATAAATTCACAAATTGTCTATAGTTTACAAATGTTCAATTCATCGCAAAGTGAAAAAGTGAATCGAGAGTTTGTTGAGGTGTTATCGTCAATGGAAGTGAGTGCTTGCGTTATCTTCCGATACCTCTGCATTTTTATACAGGCGAGGGTGAGGTTCATAATGAATCTTTTGGGATAGTTTATACGTGTCCGAAGCATTTTTCAAGTTTAAAAGTACGAGTGATAAATTGTGGGAGGTGAAAAAGAATTTCAAAAGATTAAAGGTATTATATTTTTCCTAGTGCTATGAATATTCCGCACACAAAGACTATGGCGGTAAAACAAATTGGCGGATTGAAATGAAATTTTGGAACTTGATGATAATTTGGTGAGATCGTTTCATTATATACACATATTCATGTCATACATGAGGGCGTCGGTATGTCGCTTATCGTTAAGTATATGGCATATCATCAATATCCTTCATTTTTCCTCGTAATGGAGAAAATGAGAGTGGTCGTCAATGGAAGTTTTCTTGCTTATCTACTCTTAAATATGGTGGAAATCTTGTTCATTCCCAAATAGCCGCCGTAATTAATTGGAATAACAGACAGCTGCCAGTGTGTAATCTACGAAATAATCCTTTACCAACGCAACGCATCGCAGCCACGTTGCTCTAACTTTAATAACTACGGTGTGGCAACAAACTTCGAATACACTTCGACGAAACGCCAATATTTCGCTTTACCTACTGTGTTATTCACGAACATTCATATGAGTAGAAAAAAAATGCAAGGGAAAAATTACCGATCGACAACTTCCGTTTCGATGTTCCCAACAATGTTAAACACAAAAATGTATGCTATATCCGCTTCAAACCGAATAGAGAATGCACTTACCCCCTCCTTCAGCGCCTCCGGAGCGGTCCATTTGATGGGCAACTTACTGATGTCGGCCGTATACCGCTCGTCACGTGCCAGTCCAAAGTCTGACACCTTCGCTACACACTCTTCCGAAATTAGCACATTTCGGGCGGCTAAATCCCGGTGTATAACCTTCTTCATTTCCAGATACTCCATTCCCGAACAAGTGTCACTGTAGAATGGATAAAAAGACATCATCCTGCATACTTTATACTCCACCTTTAAACCGTTACTCACAAGGCAAAGTTGATCTGATCTCTTCGGGTAATGTGCTGCCTACCCCGGGATCGGAGGTAGTCTACCAGGGAACCTTTGCTCATGTACTCCGTCACCAAATAGATGTACTTATCGTGAAACACCAGCCCGATGAATTTGACGAGATTCTCGTGTTCAAGGGTTCTGTAACATCGGGAAACGAATAAAATAAAATCGCTCGAATCAAGCACATAACCAACTCACGTCATCACGCCCGCCTCGGCAAGGAACTTATTGGACGCCCGACCGGCATCCTTCAACACCTTCACGGCAACCTTCTCGCCCTTGAGGATGCCGAGCATCACATCGCCAAATTCGCCCTTGCCGATGTTCTCTTTAAGCTGCAGATCTTCCATCTTGATCTCCCAGCCGTTGTCCTGGAAATCCTTGACGCAAAACTCCTCCTTCGGTTGGGCCTTCATCAGCTTCGTGCACAGTCCGTCCGAGTCGAGGGTGTAGTGCTGAATGGAGTGCAAACAAAAAAACCCGTTAATCGAAAACAATCGTATCAAATTACACCGTTTCAGTTTAATAGTATTAAATTGATAATGGTGCCCGTTGTCCCTGGAAAGCCGCTTATAACCACACTCACCTCCACCAGTTGGCCGAGATTGTCAAAGTACTCGTCGTCATCGATCGTCAGTTTGTTCTCGGCATACTTAATCCGGTAGTGTTCGACCTTCTCGTTGAAGCAAACGCACAAAGTGTAGTCGCCGGGAAAGTTGGTCGACTCGCGCACCAGAAACAGACCGTCCTCGCGGGGCTTTAGCAAATTTTCCGCCTCCTCGCGTTTTATCCGACCGTGGAACCATCTGTGGAGTGGAAGATATGAAAGTAGTTAGTCGGTTTTAGATTCCTACGGGTTAAGATGACATTCTTAGTGGATAGCGAAAGAACTGCGTTGGCATCTTTTCTGTGATTGCGGTTGTTTCAATTGATGGAAAAGAACGTTTCACAAGCTAATGGCAGTGCTTATCAGCAACATTGGTTATCGATGAATGTTGCTTTTCCGAGAACGTGTTCCATAGAGTAATATGGGGTTGGAGCAAATGATTTCCAAACTGTTGAAGGTTCCGTAACAGCATTGTCCAATTCGAGTCCTTCGTTATCTCCCATCTGCTCTGAGTAGCTGATTACAAAAAAAAAAAGGTAGGAATACTCACGGCATTGCGTTCAGCTTGGCATTGACCTCAGCCCTTCGTTGGGCGGCTGCGGCTGTGGGCGAGAGGGACGCGGTGGCAACTCCGGCACCGGTCCAACTTACTCCGTTACTATCGAATCCGCCTCCGGCGACGACCGATGGCGGCGGAGGCAACCCAATTTGACTGTGCATCGAATTTGACATCCCATGCGGAGGTGGTGGCACCTGCGGCGGCTGTTGCTGTTGTTGTTGATTGGGATGGGGTGGGATAACGGCCGCCGCTACCACTGATGAAGCTACCGATTGTTGTTGCTGCTGACTGGTAAGAATGTGGTTCTGCAGTTGGGCACTGTTCATCGAGGTGGACATGAGATTCGACTGATGGCTGCCCAGAGCACCGTGCTGGGCCGTTGGCTGGTGATGCTGTGCTGCTTGCTGGAGACCGGACGGCCCAAGCATACTGTGCTGATTGGGAGATTTTGGTATGTGGTGCACCGGAGGGACCATTCCTCCGGAGTGCATTGGTGGTGGTTGCTGGTGATGTTGCTGCTGCTGTTGTTGCTGAGCCGGCGGCAGGTGGATGGAATTGAGATTTTGATTACTCTGAAAACATAGGAGGCAATGGTTCGAGTTAGTTGGACAGCATAGGGAATATTGAGACAACTTACAGTAACACTGTGTGGAGGTAATTGCGGTGGTGCCATCTGTTGGTGCTGCTGTGGCGAATGCTGCGGCGGTGGTTGGCTTTGTTGCTGCGGTGCCGGGGGTGGATTAATGAACTGTGGTGGCTGCATCCCCACGTGTCCCATGCCACCACCGCCGGGGACACCTCCCCCCGGTTGGGGCGCAGGCCTTTTGTGCTGCCGCGCCGGTGCCGTCGGTGGCATCTGATGCGGCATGAACCATGGACAATCGCCCGAGGCGGCCGAATTGGCTGCGGCTACGACGGTCGACGAGAAACCTCGATGATGACCAACGACTGCTGTTTGACCCGACGATTGCAAATTGATGGCCGCTGTATGACTGTTCATTCCGCCGTTCAGCGCACTGCTTCCGGTGGAATTCCGACGCGACAGTGTGTTGTGATACTGCTGCTGGTAGAGGTTTTGCTGTGGCTGCTGCTGCTGTTGGTTGCTTCCGTTACTTCTGCGTTCCAAACGCGACTCGCTCCTCAAATCGACATCTGCAAACAACAAAGAATACAAACAACGAATTAGCTCATACATGTCTATTTCATCAGAATCATCATCAGCAGTTTGGCAAATTGAATTATGCTGGATTAAGCACGGACAAAAGTATCAGCAAGCGATGAATCACCGCAAGCAATTCCCACATGGACATCATCGTTTGAAACCGATACGAGTGGTATTATGATTGAGATCATCGTCGTTGTTCCACTTCATTGGAATTCCATTCAGCGTCGGACCCGTAGCCAGTCCCCGTCAGTTCAAATTAGCTTAATCAAATTTGCTCAAAGCATGGCATGTACAACAACAGCAACGAATCGATTGATTATTACCAATAGAGACTTTGGCGGTGGCGGCGGCGAACTCATCACCCAGTGATGTAGTATGGAAGAACTTGCTTCGCATTCAATTCAAACCCATTCATCGAAAGTGCTTGAAATCTCATTTTACTACAACTCTGTGCCTACCCCAATAAGTACGGCGTACCATCCTACCATATCGTACACACCCACGGCCCACCTACGATGAATCGATACACCGGAATTGATTCAACGCCATGTACGTTGCTGGAAGCTGCGACTGGACGCTAGTCTGAGCTTTAAACAACTCATGGAATTGCTTGGCGAGGAGGAGGAGGAGGAGGAGGTCATCATGATGCATACATGAATGAGTCCGGTTGAAAGTGGAGAACCGGGTCAACAAGCGGAATACAGAAGAGACGCCATCCATCCATCCATTGTTGGAAAATGATGTTCGATCTCAATTCTACTGATGAACTGACTCGCCAATAGAAGTCATTTGAAACGTTGCCATGTATTTGATAAGCGAAACGATGATTGGCCTTCACGATTCTGCCGTGAGATGATTGACACAAATCAGCTAAAATTACGCTTACGAAAATATGATTCGATGACATGGAACAAGTTTGGTGGTGAGAAGGTATCGTGTGGATAATGGATACACGATTACTACATCATCGTGGTAATGGCGGCGAAGCGAGGGCCTTATTTTTCGGGTGATGTTTGTAAGTATGTAGTGTGCTAATTGGAACCGTTTATCGGTCGATGTTTTTCTTGAGTCGTTTCTTCGTTTAGGTAGAGCGTTTCCTTCAACCTCTTAAGGAGTAAAGTAAGGAGGATTTCATTGACAAGTGTTTTTCGTGTCAATCTGAGACAAAATATTATTTTTGTTGGTCCTGTACAGCAAATGGTTCTCGCTACATGAGAAGGACACACATTTTAAGCGAGGTTCTGTGTAAATCCTGCTAATGATTCCATTTGAAGCAAATTAAGATGTTTTGCGAATCTTACCGAAGATTTTAAGCGAGGATTATGAGCCAAAAATGTTGGTTCTGGTGGGTAAATTTTTTTCAGAGTGCTTCTTTAGGTATAGATTTCGATCGAATCCGATCGAATTTTTCTTAGTAGTTTGAAAACGTTCTTAGCCTGGGTTCCAACTGCAGAATTGAAATTAATTTTCACTTCTTGTTGACCGATTAAAGTCTAGCAGACTTATTTCAGACAGACCAACAATTATTTTGGACAAACACGAAAGGAGGGAATTTCGGTCATCAAAATTTATTTTAGATATGTCAAGTGTTTGTCATAATTTTGAGCTAACCCTAGTCCTTCCTAACTACTCTTTAGGCTTCGATCAGTTTACGGATTTTGCGTGGATTTAGAATAATTTGACTCGACATTACGAATGAATGCTTTTCGGACTTTTCAGTCAGTCTTTGTTTTTCCTGGAATTTGAAACGAATTCTATGTTGAGCGCCAGTTTTTTTTTTAAATTGTTTGCAATATGTAGTTAGTATTACGAACTATTAGCAGTTACCTCCACCCGAAATTCCGCATGAATTTCTATCGAAAGTCTGAGCAGCCTCTACTAAGGATGCCACTGAATTGAATTAAACAATGGTCAAATTTGATTACGACTCATACTGTCAGTTCATTCTTTAATTTGGATTAACGGAAAAACCTTCATCGATTCAGCACATTATAATCATGTTTTGTGACGATCTTGTTCGGAATTCTAAACGAAATTTACTAAACAATTCTAGCTCGCAAATAATGATTCATTTTTAAAGCAAATTTAGCGGATACAGGATTCAGATTCAGATTGTATTTTGATCAGGATTAAGAAAGTATACTGCTGATGATTATAAGTAAATCATTCTCAGGTTGTCAGGTTGTTTTCGGCATTCTAAGCAAAGTTTGCTCACCACTCTGTGAAGGTAATGCTCTGCACATCATTGTCATATGTCAGTGCTTTGTGAACCTCCATCGACCGAGCGTGACTCGGTCACGATCGGAATACGGTCGGAAAATATTTTTTGTGGACCAAGGGTGGTACTAACTGAATTACTATGTACAGGGTAGGCCCAAATAAGTGACGCAGTTGTTTCAGTGTGGAATTTTTCTAGCCATCGCAAGAGCCATCTGGTTGCCAGCATATTACAGAGGGACTGATTAATATGTAAACAAACTAGCGTTCGCTAGATTTCGTCGACAGGAAGTGCCTAAGAAAAATATGGATTAAAAAAAACAACGGATTTTGCAGTTGCATTTGGCGGGAAAGCGTTCCAACCAGATACTGGCGGAAGGAAGGAATATGCCGAACATTAATCGACCGGACGTTGAGAAGATGGAGGACGAGGGGAAACATCGATCCAAAGAAAAAACCAGGTCGTCCTCGCAGTGCACGTACCAAACGGCTTGTAAAGCCGCTGCGTGAGCGAATTCGCCGAAATCCTTGTCGTTCTTCATATAAACTGGCTCAGGATAACTATCAGATCAGTTCTCAAAGAGGATTTGAGATTGGTGCCGTAAAAGAAAAGAAAAAATCATGGACTTTCGGAAGCCAACCAGATTTGTTGTTGCGAATTATTTCGTCGGCACGGTGGTTCCATGATTGTGTTTTCGGATGAGAGAAATTTCGTATTGCAGCAAAGTTTCAACGCTCAAAATGACAGGGTCTATGCAGCGAGTATTCAGGATATCCCTTCTTCAATTCGCGCAGTTCAACGCTTCCAAATTTCTGCGGAAGGTCGTCTACCACTGCTTTTCATTTACAAGGGTGTAAAAATCAACGCAGCATACTACGTAAAAGAGGTCCTGGAAAAGCATTTAAAAAAGCATACTTCAACGATGTCCGGTAACCGCAAATGGGGTTTTCAACAGGATTCTGCGCCGTTCCATGGAGCAAAGATTACCCAAGCATGGTGCACCAAGAATTTGCCAGACTTTATTCCTAAGGAATTATAGCCAGCTTCTTCGCCAAATGCAAATCCTCTGGATTTCTCTATTTGGGGTATCATGGAAGCTCACTTTCAAGATCTCAAACCAATGGGTATTGAAACATTCAAAGTTATCATTCAGAAGATATGGGATGAAATCTCCGAAAATCAGGTGCGTGCTGCTTGTAATTCCTTTCCGAAGAGACTAAGGGAAATAATCAAAGCTAAACCCAAGTAGCACACTACGATCATAATTAGTTGAAGTAACTTGATTATGACTTAGCAAGTCATATTTATGTTATCTCAACCGAAAGGCAACAAGTGTGCTATTAGGCAAGGCGATATAATCGAAATGTTATTATCTACACATAAACAATAAAATATAAGAAACAGCATAACAAAGAAACATTTAAATTATTTGTCTTTTCGTGGGCGATACAGTCTTTGTTTCATGCGACACTAATTTGGGCCTACCCTGTAGACTGATTTTCTGAAATCAGCACTTTCTGATAGCAAGGACAAAACATTACATCAACAAGCATCCGGAAAGGACGTACAGTGCACCAGGTGTACATATGAACGGAACGTCACTGGCTGTAGGTGTCTGGATTTGATTCATTGTCCTAAAGAGTGTATCGAAAATTAGCCAGCAATATTCAAACACTAATTACTCTAAAATGGCATGAATTTTATTTTAGTGTTTTTTTTTTTGCGGTGGCATGTTTGTTTACATGCCAATAACAGCTATGCAATCGGTTGGTTTCGGTACAGTGAATTGTTTCAAAGATGAGTGGAATTGATCTGGACACGCGATAGAAAATCCTGCACATTTGGTGTTTGTTGAGTATTTTATTCTGAATGATTGTGATTGTTGAGTATTTTATTCTCAAACATAGTAAATAACAATGTTTTCTGTCCATCTTCATTTCAATTTGCTTAATTTTTCGTAAGGTAGGCGAGTTCTCTAACTTTTCCCTTAACACTACTCATACGCTTCTGCACAATGCTTTTTCCTACCAGTTTCACCACTTATGGTGTTTTCTCAGCTTCGCCTTCGTTAAAGCATAGAAAGTTTCGATAGGACGAATCTCTGGGCAGTTTGGTGGATTCATCGCTTTTGATGCAAACACGACATTGTTCCTTTTGTACCACTCTAGTGCATATTTAGAGTGATGGCAGGAAGCAAGATCAGGCCAAAAGATTGTAGGCTTGTTATGCTGTTTGATCAAGGGTAGCAAGCTTTTTTGCAGACACTCCTTCACGTAGATTTGACCATTCATTGTTCATTTGTCGTATTGAATCGACGAGATATTTTTCCACATCAGCATATGGCCTGCCACACCATTACCTTCTTGCCGAATTTTTCGGTGTAAATGGCTTTCACTGATCCAGGAACATCCTTTCCCTTCGGCGAGGTATAAAACTGTGGTCCCGGCAGAGTTTTATGAAGGTTTCATCGTCCATGATAACACAGCCCGATTTTGTTGGTCAGCAGTTTGTCGTTCAGCTTTCGAGCCCTCGGTTTCACAGATTCAGGCTGTTTTGGTGCTTCGTTTTGGCTGCTTCTGTTTCCGACGAGTCTGCAGGCCCATTCTCTCCTTGGCACGCATAACATTAGTCGCCGAAGTACTTAGCTTTTTCGCCACATCTCGGACTGATGCTGAAGGATGTCGCTTGAAATAGTCCCTTACCTTTCTGTTGGTTGTAGGGTCAGCGGGTCGGGTTTGCTACCCCGTCTCGGGGAATCTACGAAAGAGCACTGTTGTTGATACTTCCGTAGTGCGGTTTGAACTGCTCTGAAGCTCACACCTTCTTCATTAGCCAGTTTTCTGATCAAAAGACCACTGACGCTGCACCGTTTGTACACAATCCGTTTTCATTGCTCGGGAGAAAGACCACGCGTTTTCAAACTTCCGTGCGAAAAATTGAAAAAAAAAATGACAACATCACTTTAATTTGGATGTAAACAACACGCAGCCAAATGGTTGAATACTGCACGTATTTTGAATTGACGGTTAATCATAAGTGTATTTATAAATATCGGAACAATATATAGAGTACATAAGGAAAAACCCCTCAGCGTCGACGCGGGATTTGGTCAACAATTCAACACCACCATCGGGATGATTCAACAATTGGGAACTCCTGAAGACGTACAACAAACAGAAAAGACCCTGAGGCAGCAAGATGAGCATGAGCATGAGCATGATTGACCGCCCACGGATGCAATTCCGTTATTGCCAGATCAGCTGTATTTGCACAAAGAACCAATAGATGATGTTTGCGACTAACATACATCTTCAATGTGTAAAAACTGGTGACCCATTATAAAGCAATACCGGCGCCGGCCGTGCCCGAATGCTGGTCAAGTAGGGAATGGGAAGGAACGTGTTGACATGATACTCGCTTTGGAGGAAGCCGAGAAATCCTCTGCACTTCCACGAGAAATCACTGGGATGTTGGATAGTTCGGGAAAGGTTACCAGCAGGGTTCGTTTTGGTTAACGATACGCTGAAAGTACATACCTACACCATCCGCCAAAAGCAATAGACCGCTCAAATGTGACTGAAAATAGACAAACATAACGAAAAACAAAACAAAACAAAATAGACAAAATAAAATAAAACGGGATTCTAGATATTGTCTTCAAAATATTGTAGAAATAAATTATTTGTTGCTTTGCAAACCAGCTCTCCTCGATGTCCTAGATGGCCACGTCCTGCTGGACTCGCAGCTGCTGCCGTCGGCACTCGTCCACGTCAACCCGGCCGTCGCCGACCTGCACACCGAATCAAAAATCACTTTGGCACGCTTGTGGTATTTTTCTCTAAAATCTAGTTCTAGATATTTGCACTTGGTTGCAGGAAACAGAATCAATAAGAATAATAAACTCGCTTATGACCTCTAACTCTACACGGTTGCTAAACAATACACATTATCTTCCCGCACAATACCCGCGAACGACGAAACTTTGGACCTGAGCTCGCTTGAGGAAAAATCACCAACACACAACAGCGCAATTGATTGTATGCAGTTTTTTGAAAGAATCGCGAGCACGGCGCGATCTCGCTACACGCAACACTCTTCTAACTTCAGCTCATCGGAACCAATTGCACACGCACACTAGTAATCCGTGACGCAGAACAACGTGACGCGCGACGAGGTGCTACTGCCGCAGTCGTCGTGCTAGATGATAACGTTGTTGTTGTTGTTGCCGCCGATGTGATGCATACTACTGCCAACACACACAACCACCTACCTCTTTATCTTTACGTTTTGATGAATCGCATCCAGGGTGGCCGAAAAAAAAATTCAATCCATCAAACTCACACCAACACCACTGTGCTTCTCCCACAAAGTGCAAACGCGAGCGACAGACAGACAGAGAGAGAGAGAGCTATCCGTTCAGCGTGAGATGGAGAACATTTTCAGCAAGAAAACTCCTCTTCACTGCCAATGGAGGCTGAGAACCAACCAAAAAAAATATGTTTTCACCACTTTTCCAAACTGTTTAGCGACGGAAAATATCACTTCCACAACGTACGCAATTTCTGCTAGCCTGGAGAACACTTTTCAGGCGCTTTCGAGTGCGATATCACCCGCACAGTACGGACTTTTTCGCGAGCACCATCGTAAAGGTGCAAATATATACTTCACCACAATTCTCCCTGAGGCAGAAAGATTGGGACAAAACAAGAATGCGAAAACTGTATAAACGGATCGGAGAACAAAGAGGCGTAAAGGGTAAAATATAAACTTCGCTCAATTTCAAATACTTCTATTCAATTTTTCACAGCCTGCCGTACACTAACGGAACTATCAACACTTTCTCTTCATATCTTTCGTCCTAGCAAAATTGCTGTCCATTCTTCGGCCTTATGGTGGAGAGAATATTTCCTTCCACATCATCATAATTGTTACTCCACGTACGGAGAATACGAATTTAACAATTATAATATGAACAAAAGGTTATTTTTCTCCAATAAATCAAAAACTGAAGCCAAATTATTTTGAGGAATATCGTACTGAAGATATTTCATGAATTTTAATACCCACATTGCCAGGGTTTCCTTTTGAAAATGTTCATGGCCATTCGAGGCCCAACGGGAACCTGTTCCGGAAAGACAGGTCTGAGACAAATCATCGGATGGCCACAAAACGTTGAGAATGTCCTACTGTCGAAATTTCATGAATTTTGAAATCCATATTGCCAGGGCTTCCTTCTAAATATATTAATGGCTACTCGAGACTAAACGGGAAATTGTTCCAGAATGACCGGTCCGAGGACAAATCATCAGATAGCCACAAAAGGTAGGAAAATATCCTACTGGAGAAATTTCATGAATTTTGATACCCATATTGCCAGGGTTTTCTACTGAAAATGTTTATGGCCACCCTAGGCTCCACAGGGACCTGTTACAGAATGGCCGTTACAGGAACAGGTCGGCATATGGCCCACAATGAAATAGAAATAGTTTATGGGAATTATTCCAAAGATTTTGACATCCATTCCGGGAAATTTAATAGATGTTTCCAAATAGTATCTCTGTACACCTGGATTTACGGGAACCAGATGAATTCAAATGGTCATTGCTGATAATATTCCTGAAGTTTTTGAATATAACGGTGCCAAAAGAATTAAAATCGGTCAATAATAGCCAGAGTTATAATCATTTGAATCTGGTGGGTACCCGGGTACCCTGTCGATCACTTAAAGGTGTTTTTTTTTTGTCGAACACATAAGGATTAAACACGACCCAGCAAGGTTTACACGACGATGATGACGAAGTGCGGTTGTGGGTAATGGTCATCGAATCCTGGTCAGAGTTTTATGCTGCAACCGAAGGAAAAGTTACGTGAACGAGTATGTGGAAAAACGTTCTGCCTTTCTTGGAGAATCTCGATTGTTCAGTGCTGTTTTGGCCGGATTTGGTATCCTGTCATTAAGGAGGCTATGGAGTGCTATGCCACCACCAATAGACCAGAATCTTCCAAATATTGGGCCATCGTCAAGCGGAACCTGAAGAAGACCCAAAAAGCTGTCGAAAGTGAAAAGTAGTTTAATGCAAACTGATGTTCTTCGAAGAACAAAATGAAGGAGGTGGCTGTACAGAATCTGATGCCAGGAGTTAAACAAAAAGCGCGGCAATTCTGAATCGATAAATCGAGCGCTTAGCTGAATTTGTTGATTTTTTTTAATGAATTACCTTATTTATTACCACCCGCTCTTGTTTGGCCAAGTGATAAATTCAGATTGTCTTTATTAATTTTTTTCAATCATTCCTTCCCCTTAGGACAAATGTTTTCGTCACTCCTGCCTATCACGAGGTAAAAAATGCTAAAAATGTCAAACTTGCAGCCTTAAAAATAATAAATATTACGAGTGTTGTTATTCTTATTGCACGTAAATACTTAAAGACTCAAATATAAATATAACTCAATTGTATGTTCTAATAAAATAATAAAAACTGTCACGCTCAAAATCACGTTCCGGATGCTAGATTTACAACAGCTTCTAGAATATATTTGATAACCTCAAAACTTAGTCCGTACCCTCTTATTATGTCTAGAGATATGAATGCCTGAAATTTACATGATCATTGTCTTTGCCCGTTAATGTAATGCTTGCAAATAAAAATTGTTTATAAGTTGGCGCAACTTAAAATAGTTTTTGACGATGGCCAATGACCAGGTTTTGCACTACTTTAATTGAATTGTTCTCAAGCATTAGAAGATGAAGGAACAAAAATAATCCTACAAGACAAGAGTGTGCTAATTTTCACCACTACAATGTATGCCCTTGAATAACCTTTTGTTTTATTAAATTTGATTACCGAATCTTGATTTTTTCTGATGGTCCTTGGGATCGTAACGGGCATCATGAAGGATTCGTTTGTGCATTATTAAAGGGTGTTTCGATCAAAATTTGGTCGACTTAAACTTGACGCATTTCTTTTCATCGTGCATTAAAAAATTTGCACACCCCTCAGTGCGCACCCCAGAAGAGTGCGTGTAGCATCATGCCTCTATTTTGATTTTGGGATTAGCACTTCAGTTATCGAAATGTCGTCGAAGGAAGAGAAGCAACGCATCAAAAATTTGCACGTGCATGGCGAAAATCCAAACTACTCTCACGCCAAGTTGGCGAAATAGTTGAATGTGGCTAATTCAACTGTTACCAACGTATTAAAAGTGTTCGGTAAACGTTTGTCGACAGCCAGGAAAGCTGGATCGGGGGGGATATCGAAAGCCGGAGGCCACAACGACGACAAAAAGAGTTGCCCGCTGTTTCGAGCGGAATCCCAACCTCTCCGTCCAAGATGTTGCAAAGAAGCTGGGAGTGGTGCCTTCAACCGTGGATAGAGCTAAAAAACGAGCTGGACTGTCGACTTACAAGAAAGTGGTGACTCCAAATCGCGACGGCAAACAAAACACGTCGGCCAAAGCACGATCGCGAAAGTTGTACACGACGATGCTGACGAAGTTTAATTGCGTGGTAAAGGACGATGAAACTTACGTCAAGGCAGACTTTAAACAGCTTCCTGGACAGGAATTTTATACGGCAACCGGACGGGGAAAGGTGGCAGATATTTTCAAGCACATTAATTTGTCAAAGTTCGCGAAGAAATATCTGGTGTGGCAGGCCATCTGTACCTGTGGCTTGAAGATCAACGTTTACATTGCGACCGGAACCGTCAACCAGGAAATTTATCTGAGCGAGTGCCTACAAAAACGTCTACTGCCATTCCTGTAGCGACACAATTGTTCCGTTCTATTTTGGCCGGATTTGGCATCTTGCCATTACGGAAAAAAGGCCATGGAGTGGTATGCTGCCAACAACGTTCAAGTGGTGCCCAAGAACAAGAACCCTCCCAACACGCCAGAGCTCCACCCAATCGAACAATATTGGGCCATCGTCAAGCGGAACCTTAAGAAGACTCAAAAAGCTGTTGTGAGCGAGAAACAGTTCAAGGCAAACTGGCGTTCTGCGACGAATAAAATGGACAAGGAGACTGTACAAAATCTTATGGCAGGTGTTAAACGAAAGACCCGGCAATTCGCATTCGGTAAAAATGAAGCTTAGCTGAATATTTCTACTGTATTCTGTATTAACTGAACTTGAAAAAGAAAAATAATTTGACTTATTAATAAAAACTTTGATCGACTCTCACACTTTACTGTTTGACCAAAGTTTGATCGGAACACCCTTTAATAGCGGCATTTGGAAAATGTCATTTTGTGTTATGTAAGCTATCATTTTGAGTTTTGTGGTCTTGTAAATTTAAGAACAGGCGGAATTTTCTGTATGACGGGTTATGCACATAAAAACATTCCATCCAAGATTAAAATTTACATAATATTTTCTAAACGTGTGTTTCTTGTTACTTTTTTCGATGAAAACTAGTTGGAGTCTGAATCGCTTCAGTTCAAGGTCTGTACTCAATTACTAATTATATGGAATGTAATTGAAAACTACGTTTTAGGACTTTTAAAGTTCAAAATGTACACCAAAAATGCATTTCTTCATAGAAAAGGGCATTAGCTTAAACTACAGCTCGTACGCACGGCCAGATGGAGAACTGATTTCAAGTGAAAGTGATCCGCACTCGCAGCGCATTTTAATTAGCATTTTATGTGGAGCGTTTCCTCACGGTGGACCGTCTCTGTAGGTTGTTGCTGTTGACTGAGCGGTCGTCATTGTGTTCACACTGTCGAATCTGTTCGTCCGTCCATCGTTGTAACGCACGTCATTAGTGTTTCTACTATTACTTTTACAAATGCGTTAATGTACCGGTAATTTCCTCCCTATAATTTTATTTGTGTATAATTTTATAGGCTTCGCAGGTTTTGCTACACTGTATTATGAAGCTGTTTGAAAGTGAATTTACTTCTGTTTTTTTGTTGTGTTGTACCTTCATCGGTATTCAGTCAGTCGTTCATTGATTTAACATTACCGGTCGATTTTTCCTCTAAATCGATCGTTTAATTATTAGGAAAGAAACTTTAATTACGGTACGCTTCCACGGAAACGATGGCATATGTTTTCACTGATGAAGTTGGGCGAGAGCCCTCAAGCTCAATACGAACCGCCTGCTTGGATGAATGAATTTTTTTTAACAAGCTAGTGAAGATCGACAAAGCAGTGCGTCATGTCGGATTGAGGAAATGTTTCAAATATTGGATGCGAAAATCCCGAAATTTCGAATACATGTTAACTGTTCAAGGATACGATTCAAAATACATTTCTCACTTGGGGATTGTAGTTCATATTCTTGAACATTTTTGAACCTAAAATGCTACCGTTGAATGAAGGTTGCCTAATATGCTTCTGTCGGTTTCCGTTTTAATGGACGAAGAACAATTCTACACTTCGGTGGAGGACAGAGGAAATTGATTTTAATTGGAAACCCGAAAAGTTTTCCGCGGGATATTGAACAAATTTCCAACTGATGGAATGAGTTGGCATTGTTTCGGTTCGGCTCATGATAAAATTTACTAGGGCAGGGTTGGCCAAATAATAATAAAAAGACGTAATTTTTTTTTCTCAAAATTTGAGTCAGTATTTGTATGATTGATGCTGAGAGTTTTAAATTTATTGTTGAAATATTACATACACTCAAAGCTTGATACAAAAATTGTGTCGAAGGGGCGAGAGTTACGAACGGACGGAAACGTTAACCGTTGAATGTTGAATTGCAATCCATTTATTTTTTGCGTAAAGAGTAAAGTAAAGTAAAGAGCGAATAGAAATGATCGCAACACTTACAACTGGCTGTGACTTTTTCCCCACTGGGCAGAAATCAACTAAATTTTGCACAGTTTCTCTTTGAAGTGTTTTGTTTACATCCTGTGATTTGTTGTGTGGTTTGTAGCGGTCTAGGTGGAAGTAAGTCAAGTGGAGACGCGTGAAAAAAATGTGTACGCTCACATATAAAATCCAGAGCTGTCCCAAACGTGCTTTGGGAAAAATTATGCAGATCTGTAATTCAACCGTCTCAAAAGAACTAAAATGGTTCAATGACCGGTTGACTTTGGATCACACGCGGCGCAGGAAGGAAACCTAGAGCAGCATGTAGGAAGACGGAGGTAAAGGTTAAGGGTAATTTCACCCAAAATCCCAACTTTTCAACACGTGATCTTCCCAAAAGGGTCGGCCTACGCAAAGTTACGTCCAGAAGATCGAGGCAAGAGCTGGATACATGCATACAAAATTTTCAAACCGCGATGAAGCAAACTGTTGCCAAGACCCGTGCTAGGATGTTCTACACGGAGATGTTGGGGCTTATTACGGTTCTCACTTTCCCCGTGATACCCGTAATAAGGACAGTGACTCCCATTTGATTTACACGTGAGTTATTCCACCGTTATTCGTTTTCACCCGTGAGGTGACACTCGCAATAAGGCCCGTTGACCAGATACAGTTACTGTGTAATGATGAAACTTACGTCAAAGCTGAACTCCAACAAATGCCAGGACAGAAGTTTTACACCGAAAAGATGCATTCAAAGAGGATGATCGTTTCAAAAAGAAGAAAATTCCAATCTCGCATGTTGCAATAATTTCGTGTTTTCATCACTTGTGTGTAGAAAATGCTAATGTTTAAACGCAAAACAAAAAGAAAAATATTGGGTAAATGTTGCCATATTAATCTCAAGCTTCCTATTATTCATCCTACGCTGAATATTTAGATATTTAGATTATATTTGGTTTAATTAGACTAGTTACTAGTTACTAGCTTACGTTCAGTATGAAATACAAACATTACAAACCGATCCGCTTGCACGGCAATCCTTTAATTCCGAGTAGGATGAATTGCAAAGTTATGACATTAGTATAGACACATCTCCTCAACAAATTTGAAATGTAAATTTACATTTTAAAGTACTTGTTTATTTTTTTACAATTTTAATCACTATTCGAAAGGCAATTATTTGATGTTATCAGAGAGTCTATTTCACATCGTAGCGATGAGCTCAATGCATTAAATTGGTTATACCGCAACAGAAGAGTCATTTTTGGATCATCGTTACTGACGCAAAAGCGGCTTTGCACAGCTAAGCCTTTAAACGGATTTTTAATTGTCAATACAAAATAAATACGCTCTTAGCTACTAAATTCAAAAGCCTTGAAAATATACTCAATCCTTCTGCGGCCTATGATGTGGTGTATAATTACGTAAATCCAGCTCAATCCATATTCTGCCGGAGGCAACGTACCTGCAATGGAAGAGAGAAAGTAGATAACATCTAATTAATAATGGAACGCACATGTAATATCCATTGATTGGTACCATCAAATCAATCGATTTGTGCGACACCTGACAATAAAACGCTAGCAATTTTCACGCCATTCACAGTGAAACGACTCTGACATCAGATGGTCAAAATAATTCTCTCCCATTTCCTAACGTATAATAGACAATCTTCGAAGAAATCTCAAATGCTACTTTAAAGCTTTTGAAAAACACGTTTGAATATTATCGTTGACCCAATACCTATTATTGGTAATATATGCAGAGTGCACCAATTTTATGAGTATTTTCTTAGCGTGACGTTTTGGTTTGTATACATTTATTTGTTACTCTGGCTTTTATAATCGCCTGTCGAATAAAATAGAGGCTGCCGACAATAGTTCCATTAACTTAAGAGGCTTGGCACTTTAACGAAACACTTTTTAAACAATTATGAAAAATTAAAACTGTTTGATAAAGTGCTAAACTTCTCAATTGAATGTGACTATTGTCGGAGGCCCCTGTTTTATCGAAGATTCCTCGAAAATTTTCGGCATTTTATTTATCTCATTTCTTCAAAATCGGGAACATGAACGAAGATTTCCAACATGTTGGATATTTTCCCTGGCGTAACGAGATATTAAAAAACTTCAAAAGAGGAATCGTAAGCACCGCTGAGCAACTATTTAGTACACATTAAGGAATTCCGTCAGGGCCAGCAACCTTTGAGATGTTTCAGCTTCTGGATTGCGGATTCAACGTGGTTCAATGTAATCGCAGGAATATTGAAGTCGAACGCGTCTCTGGGAGTATCTCTGAGTACTTCGCTGACTTGCGAAGTTGTTGGCATGGTGTCATTGAATACACTTTCGAAGTGCTCAGAAAGGAGATGACATTTGTCCACTGGTGTGCTGGCGATTCTGTCGCCAAGATGAATGGTAGCCTAAGGTAGTCGAAGGATTTGCTGACTGGACAAGGGTTCGTGAAGTCACCAGTCCCTTGTCATGTGAAGACACGCGGTTCTGGCCGTAGTCTTCCGAAGGTCCTCATTGAGATCGACTGGTCCTGCTACAACAAGCCTAATAGGTTATTCTCTAGGGGCAAACTGCTGAGGATAGTCCTGCAGACATAGGTAATCTTTGCACTGATGGTGAGTTCTTATTACATCATATCAATTGATGTTTATCTAAATAAAAACTTGGCTCTGGAAAGTTGATTCTATTGAGCCTGTAACGACAAGACCCGTCGTTCTGGTGGCACTGCTGTGGATCAACAATCCCACTTTCCATCCGTACACAATAAACGCTATCTTCGCAAGTGATTGGCATGATCGGTATGATCAGACAATAGAACAAGTGAACAACAGATAACCAACCAAGCGAGTTTGTTTGCCCAAATCTATCTATTGTTAAAACTTAAATCTACCATGCAGTTTAGTTAAAATTTCTTATCTAAAGTTAACAATATTCTAACACAGTGAAATTGATGATACGATCCAACCGATAATTCTGTTCGGTACACCAAACATCTTAAAGATTTGTGGGATTGTTGATCCACAGCAGTGTCACCAGAACGACGGATCTTGTCGTTACAGAGCCTGTACAAATAAATGAACTCGTTTAAAAAAAAAACATGTGCATTAGCGACCTGATTGTTACTGTTGGCAGATGCTTGATAATATGATTTATGCATGAACTGTTATACTGATATCCGAAAATATCCGACTCTTCCAGAGTCCAGATGAAAAACGATGCCGTAGATGTACTTCTATTAGGTGCGCAACTAAGTTCCCGCTGTTTAGCAATAGATGGCGCCAGTAGTATGTGCTGGTCGAATGTTGTACATCTCAACCGTCATAAACCAAGCTCAGACATATGGTAAACAAACCGCTTTGCCAAATTAGTGATTTTGGTTTAGTGTTATATATTTTGGTTGTTTGAAGATGTCTGATTTCGTGCCAAATAATCGTCATTAGCGGGAAGTGTTGATTTTCTTCTTTCATTCGAAGAAAACGGCGGCTGAAGCACATCGAGAGCTCCAAAAAGTTTACGGTGATGCTGCTCTGAGTGAAACAACGTGTCGTGATTGGTTTCGTCGCTTCAAAAACGGTGATTTCAGTGTTGATGATCGTCCGCGTGAAGGAAGGCCAAAAAACTTCGAAGACTCTGAATTGGAGGCATTGCTCGATGAGGATCCGTGTCAAACGCAAGAAGAGCTTGGTTCAGGATTAGGAGTTTCCCACCAAGCCGTTTCTAAGCGATTGCATGCGTTGGGAATGATTCAAAAGCAAGGAACTTGGGTTCCTTACGATTTGAAGCCAAGAGATGTTGAGCGTCGTTTTTTCGTCTGTGAACAACTGCTCCAGTGGCAAAAAAGGAAGAGTTTTCTACATCGCATTGTGACGGGTGACGAAAAATGGATTCATTACAGTAACCCAAAACCGAAACATTCATGGGGACTGCCCGGGCATGCTTCAACATCGTCGCCTAGGCCGAATATTCACGCTGCGAAGGTTATGCTGTGTATTTGGTGGGACCAAGTTGGTGTTATTTATTATGAGCTGTTGAAACCAAACGAAACCATTACCGGGGAACGGTATCGAACTCAATTGATGCGATTGAGCCGAGCACTGCACGAAAAACGGCCACAATACGAGCATAGACACGAAAAAGTGATTCTTCAGCATGACAACGCTCGACCTCACGTTGCGAAACTCGTGAAAACCTACTTGGAAACGCTCAAATGGGAAGTCCTACCCCACCCGCCATATTCTCCTGATATTGCACCGTCCGATTATTACTTGTTCCGTTCGATGGCACATGGTCTCACTGGTCAGCAATTCCACTCATATGATGACATCTCAAAATGGCTTGATTCTTGGATAGCATCAAAAGACGAACAGTTCAATCGAAATGGTATTCACGTTCTACCAGAAAGATGGGAAAAAGTCGTAGCTAGTGATGGGCAATACTTTAAATAATTCGTTTGTAACCTTTGTTTTCAAAATAAAGTTCCTTTTTCACCAAAAAACAGCGAGAACTTAGTTGCGCACCTAATACATAGATGAAAAATCCTGATTTTTTAGCCGTCTAACTCTCCCAATATAAACCGGGCTAAAATTGTTATCTGAATTTTAACTGTGATGTAAAAATAAAAGCTTTTAAAATTGCATTTCAATCCACACGGAGCAGCAACTTGTAAGACATATTGCTAACGAAGGCTGACTTTTACAAATAATTTACACTGCTATTTTGAACTGTGTATCGGAATCGGACCTAGAGTACTCTAAAGTGGCAGAATCTTTGAGATTCTAAAATTATCTTCATTTAAACCAATCTGTTCCATGTCAATTCTGGTTCTGGATGATAGAAAAATGATGAATGTTGAGCCGTCGAACCAATGTATGAGATTATATCTATCCTAATTGTCTCTTACAAGAACCGGTTCCAAAGTAGCTAGAAGTGGTCAAAACTCCTTGTTGGGTTTTTTCAGATATCTGTAAAATTAATTAATACAGGGTGGCCACACAATCTTAATTTTTAAATTCCCGCATTTTTCCCGAATTTTTCCAGCATTTTTTACCAATTTTCCCGACTGGGAAAATGAATTATTTAAATTGGATTAATAGATGTTTTTGAAGTTTTTGAGGAAATTGTTCAATCTGAAATTCTGCCTTGTCTCATTTAGGCAAAATGACGGATAGCAGCCGCAAATCGGGCTTCTTGTGTATTGCGTAACCCGCTTTGGTCTCTCATTTTGCAAACGAGAACGAAAATCGATCTACATAAGTCATCGATCTTTCAAGTTTCTAGAAGCAAAAAAAAATAAATAAATAGAAAAATAGTAAAGCATTCAAGGTTTTCGAGTACAAAATCATGCACGTGCGTTGCGTGCATATTGTATCAAGAACTTCGTGATATCAACGTCGTTGACAGTTCGTAGACAATTATCTGAGATACAAAACTCTTTTCAGTTTGGTTCACCACCAGACACTTGACACTTGAAAATCCTCGCCCGATCGTCGCATTTACCACAAGATGAGCACGTTTTTAACAAATTTTGTCAAATTTGGCAGCCCCTTCTTGGAATGACCAATCAGTTCTAGCCAAAATTTGTCCAAACGTTGTTCTTTTCTCTGGATTCCGGCAAGCAACGTTTTGAAGACGGCATCAAGCACAGCTGCCCAAATTCTTCTTTCACTTTTTTAGCAACTGCAGTGCTCAGATAGTCTTTATCTACGTACGTTTCCAGACACAGCCCCAGGCGATTTTTAGCTTTTTAGACTAGATGACAAAATTCAGCTTTGGTACCAGCATTTTATCGTCTACCGCATCAGCAACAACAACGAACACTTTTAATCGGAATACCGACGAAAAGCTCCGTTTGTAATTCGGTTGACTATAACTGACACAATAGGTTTCTGTCCACTGCAATGACAAATATTTGTCTATTATACAAATGGATTGAGATTTATGTTATTTTAAAAATGACAGTAGTGCGTCCACCCCAGGTGGCCGGAGCTCGGGTAGCATATAAAATGAAATTTTGTACAAAAACTTGCAAAGACAATCCTTCCCCTAACATTTACAGTAATGCATACAATGGCGATGCTTCAGTTATAAGGATCACCCAAGGAGTTCCAATCAAGTAAAATAAAAACAAAAATAAGTCACGTGCGTAACCTCACCTATCACAGCCGTTTAGTCAGATCTTCTAAGCGGTACGTTTTGAAACAGGCTGAACAGAGCCAGCAGAAAATGATCTACATGCCAATATGCTGGTCTTAGCCCCTCGTTGAAGGAAATGTGTACGACGTGCCAGCTGCGATGCTGAGGACTGCAAAGCCAGAACTGGTTCGCAGATCCCTGATTTCCCCAGTCAATTCTTTGAGTGCCTCCCAGTTGACAGCCGGGCCACCCATGGAGCATTGAGCTATCTTCTTCAGCAATGCTGGATTTGCAGAAAAACACTGTTTAATTCCGTTAATGAGATCGTTGGACCGAGTAGATGACAAAAACCCTACTCAAATTTTTAATTTCAAAAAGGTGTGAGCATAGTTTCTGCCATATGACAAAAATTCCCGACGGATTTTGAAATTCCCGGCTTTTTCCCGCATATTTCCCTTTGATTTTGGATTCCCGCATTTTTCCCGCATTTCCCGATTTTCCCGAGTCTGTGGCCATCCTGTTAATAAATATTGAGGTCCGGTGGCCACAAACCAATAACTGAAGTTCAAAAATTATTCTAATTGGGCCCCTTCCGAATCAGGTCACTGAGTATCCAATGGTAGTTCCAAGGCATATCGTTTTCAGATGTCAGTATGAAAACTCGTGAATTTTGAGCGGTCGAAAGTACTAGAATTGTTCTTCCGGATATCATTAATATGCTCCCATGCCCTTAATTTAGTCAGACCTAGATATCAAAAGTATATTTTTTTCGGAGCAAGACAAAGTCATTGGTCATTCCTGGCCAGGGCCGGGGAGACCCCTTTTAATTTTTGGTCAAGTTTTTTAAAAGATACAATAAAGTATTAAGTTCTAGGAAACGAAATTTTGTGCGGGCTGCTCAAATAATGGGGCTAGAAACTAATGGGACTAGAAATAATGGGGCACCCCAATCTAAAGATCGGCCAAGTTTTTTATCCTTTAATTAATGCAACACGTATACAAATTTATTTATATTTGTTGTAATTTATTTGTTTTCAAATGTTAGGAATAGTCAGAAACATTCAAATCTTTAGCTGATTTCACAAAAAGTTGTAGCTTTTTTAATGTTGTGTTTCGTCAATACTCACCCTATTAGAAAGGTTAATCGATACCGGGAAAAGGAAAATGTGGCCAGACCAGAACAAACCAACTGACGGAGTGAAACTGTGGATCGTCAGCTACATCGAAAAGTGCCGATATGCTCGACATGTTAAAAACGCTGCTACTGTTAAACAGTAATATAGAAAGCTGACAAAATATGGATGATGAAACGAACGGCAAAGCAGACTTCAAGCAGCTTCCTGTTCTTGAGTTTTATACCGCATTACAACGTGGCAACGTCGACGATTACTTTAAGGCCAAAAAGTTGTCGAAGTTCGCTAAAAAGTATATGATTGTAGCAGGCTATATGTAGTTGAGGATTGAAGAACAATGTTTTTGTAACTACTGGTAAGATATATCAGCAAGTGTGCGTCGAAGAGTACCTTTCATCCAAAAGCACACATGTTCTGTGTTGTGTTGACCTGATTTGGCGTCTTGTCATTATGAAAAAGTGGCTCAGGAATACACTGCAATCCTGTAAACACCTCAGAGCTTCGATCAGTCGAAAGATATTGGGCAGTCGTGGAGCGAAATCTTGGAAAATCGAAAGGAAATACCAATAATGAGAAAGGTTTTATTAAGAAGTGAGAAAAAGTTTCCAACCAAGTAGTCGAGGGCACTGTGCAAAACCTTATGGATGGAATTAAACAAAAAGTTTGAGCACTCGGATATTACATGAGTCAGAATAATATTTTTTTGGTGTTTGTGTATTTTCAATTTATCCCTTGTTACGATAATCTTTCTCTGGTTCGAACATTAATTAAATTGAAATAAATACTAATTGTGAGTTTTTCTTTGGCTAGATTTTGCTGTGCGTATACCTTATAGATGTGTCCATAAAGTTGTGGGATAGCAATTTCTTTCAAGAACTGTTTTGACCACCATTTTCCCGGAATTGTATCACTGTGCAAAGCAACAACAAAAAAATCACCTGTCACACTAAAAACCCCCAAAACAGTAACAACAAAGCACGCACACACACACACACTCGATAGCGCATGGCAGGTGATGATTTAATGGCCCACCCCACACCAAATAGGAAGATTCGGTTGAGGAGATAGCCGTGGAGTGGTCAAAAAAGTCCGACTCTTTAAATCCACTGACATGGGCGGCTCCTCCGGCGAGTGTGTGTGGAGAACCTAGCATAATCGCCTGCATCAATGGAAACAACAGCTAGTTGTTGGATAATACTAGCTCGGTCGCATTTTGTCCCGTGCGATCATCTGTGGTAACGGTTTGTATGGGCCTGTGTAGAAGTGCCGATGGCGACGAGTTGCAAAACATTCATGTGTACAAGAATGGGGCTGGTTCATTTTACTATACAAAATTTTTGGGCAGACAATAAAATAAAAACAAAATCGCAAAGGGGGCCGTGTGATTGTGGCGTATCTGCCGACAAAAAAAAAATATGCATGCATAAAAACTAGGTGAGCCGAAAAAATACACACGGTAAACGAGCAGAGAGTAGGCGCCGGCCAAAGCAGGCGAGAAAAATTGCAATTTTAAACTTGGTCGCGTTTCGCCGGTTGCTTTTGCTTGCCTGAATTTAATTAAGGTTATGTTTTTGGGCAATCTTTTTCGACTCGGCAAACGTCAACCAAGCGGACACAATCACTGAAGGATTACAAACATTTTAAGCTGTCCATCGGGAGCTGAACCGGTACCAGGATAGGAAGGGGGTTTTCAGGAGTGGAGATCGAAGGGGGTATAATCCTGTTCTCCGTGTCGATGAAGGAGTAAAGCACTTTTCAATTAAGCCGGCAATGGGTCTGGTCGGGCTAGTGTTTATTTGTGTTTTTGAGTGGAGGCTATCGTCTGCGTGACAGGGTTTTATGTAACTTTAATCACAACAGACGGAGGCGTTGAGTGTTTCAGTTTTATTGGCTGAATGTCGGTTCAAGTTGTAAACTATAACTGAAGAGTCAATGAGCTTTACGGTGCGTGTGGTTAACTATCTAGAAAACCTGCATACCGTGCGTGAATTTGCAAATTCCATATCGTGCATCAACTTCCATTTTGCGTTGTTCCGAGCAGTAGGTCGCCACCGTGTAGAAATAGCAGATGCAGGGAACAGGTAACACAGGAAAAAAATAATGCGAATAATTGTTGTTGTTGTTGTCTGTTGGGCGAGCGAAAAAGCCCCACTGAACCGATTAATTTCTTAGCTAATAGAGTAATTAAGCTCTCTTAGCACCCGCACGTCAGTGCATACTTGGATTGCGCGTGTGTACGTTGAACGGTGCTTGTTTATATGTTTTGATCACTTTTCGTTTCGTAGAATTCCGACTTAACTCGGCACCATAGACAAGGTTCCCTTTATTTAACGCCGTTGATTGCAGGGGTTTGCGTTATGAGGAGTAATTATAATTCGAGTTGCTTGGTATGTGAATGATTCAGAGAATATTTTTCGTTCCTTCCATGACTGTAGCTTGCGCTGGGTGGTCGCGTGCTTAGTTGTTATGATTATTATGAGGATATTGTACTATGTATGCAACTTCTTCCGAAATGAAATATCCCCGGTTTAATCGATCTGGGAAACCCAGAGACTCGAAGCGAACCAAACACAAGCTGAAGTCAAAAAAAAAGTCAAAAAGTCACGCGGGCTTTGCTGAACAAAACTTTTCGCCCTACTTTTTTAGATAATTAGGTTCTCCGTGATAGTATAATATAAGTATTTACAAAAGCAAATATAGACTTTTCAGCAACAGAGAGATGCGAGATTTGAATCTATCGTTTTTTTTAGATAAAGCGTGTCCACGGTATAATTACATCACTTAGAACTACTGGTCAGAAATAAGTCCCAGGGCCGGAGTGTCATGAAACTTTCATAACACGGTTGCAGTTGTTGCGGAAAGCTTCCACCGTTTTATGAGGGACTCCGGAACATCGAACTTGTCTTTCGAAGTCACATACTGGTTTTCCGGAATTTGCTTCAAGTCCTTTTTTACGTATGTCTCATTGTCCATGATAAAGTGTTGATACAGTGTTATTTTTTTTATTTTTCAACATTAGTGTGTACAGCTTACGTGCACGCGTTCTTGCTGTCTAATTTTGTTGTTGATTTGCATGAATGAACGTAGTCCTGTTCGTTTCTTAGCTTTTGTACGAAGCTTTTTGCCAGGTGCAGTTTTTTTTCGCGACAACCCGGACGGACTAGTTAGGCCTACGATTGAAGCCACTCGCTTGTGAGCCTTAACACTGTATAGAACACTTTATATTCCAATCACTTGTTTCCGATCGACAGTGACCACATTTTAGGTTCATCTCTATTGAGTGAGGTAATATGAGGCCTAATTATTCACTAGGCCTTCACATCTGACTTGATGAACATTTTACTACAGTGTTAACTTGGCAGATGCCCTAGCAAAGAAAAATAACAAACTGATATCATTTATGTTTCAAGTTCTGTTATTATTTGGATTTCAGCTGTTATCGCTAAACAAAATAAGTTATCATCATTCGGTAATTTTGTTATCATGTGTTATCACTTTTAAAATACTTTTGACGTAAGAATACGTTTTTGTGTTCGATACTGGGGTACAATTAAAAAAAAATAGCACTGCAACCATCACGAAAAGTGGTCAGGTTTTGAGCGTTAATATCTCAGTCATTTCTCAAAAGATGTTCAAAAGTTTTGCGCCATCGGAAATCGGAAATATTTCTACGCATCAATTTCAATAGAGAACATAGTTGATTTTGGGCCACATACTATTGAAAAATTCATAAATGTTAAACCTCGTCTTACAAAGTATATGAACCCCCTCAGGCCCAAGAGGTCATATATGACCCCAAAATGAAAATGGCTGTATGAAATCACAGACTGAATAAACGTGTACACTGTCCTGGTCAAATTTGTTCAGCATTAATTCTTCAGTCTGAAAAATATATTTAAAAAAAAACATATGAGTTTAACGCCTAATTGACGACCTAGAACACCCTGAATACGAAGAAATTCAGGAAGAAAAAATAAATGATTTATTAATAGTGTAAAGCGTTGTTTTAGAACATGGTTCATATTTATACGTATTATTAAATTCTTGTTTATAAACGTATTTTTTTTTTTCTGGGTTATTCAAGGTTATCCAAAATGTACTTGAGTTCAGAACTTCAGATCTGAAGCAGTTGTAACAGTAGATTTATATCCTATGAAAGGTGACGATTCAAACATGAATAAATCTTTTGCAAGGTCAACAGTCATTATTTGATAATTTTGTGATGCTCTAGGTCATCCAAACTGTCCTTGAGTTCAGAACTTAAGATCTATAGTTGTAACAGTAGGTTTTTGGAAAATGCAAATGGGCAATAAGTATTTAAGAATATTCATTGAATAGTGCGCAAGGTCAACAGACATAATGCTACAATCTTAGGATATTCGAGGTCATCCAAACTGTCTTTAAGTTCAAAACATCAGATCTACAGTTGTAACATTTGTTTTTTGGGCTCCATCAGGTGAGGGCTTGTTCATACACCACGTAGACTAATTTTTGAAAATCTTCGACACCCCCCTCCCCCCTCGTAGACTTTTCTCCATACAATTTTTTTGAAATTTTGTATGAAGCGTAGGCTTTGGTCTAACCCACCTCCCTCCCCCCAGAAAAGTCTGCGTGGTTTATGAATAGCCCCTGACTATGTGCATTCAAACATTTTCAATGAATCTTTTCGAAGGTCAACAGCTATTATTTTATAAACTTGTGATCCTCTAGGTAATCCAAACTGTTCTGGAGTTTAGAATATGAAATCTACAGTTGTAACAGTAGCTTTTTGGGCTATATAAGGTTACGTCACGAATACAAGCATATTCAGTGAATATTTTCAAATACAACAATACACAAGAAGATAATCTGGGATGGTCTGGGTCATCATGTCGTTCAGAACTTAAGATTTACAGCTGTAACAGTAATTTTTAGGCAATACAAAGTTACAATAAATATTCAAACATATTACATAAATATTCTTAAAGGTCAACAAACATTTTAAAGCAATATGACATGTTCTAGGTCATCCAAACTATCATTGAGATCAGAACATAGGACTTACAGTTGTAACAAAAGCATTCTGGGCTATGCCAAGCTACGCTGTGTATTGGAGCATGTTCATTGAGTATCTTGGAGGAACAACAGACATTATGAGATAATCTTCGGATGTTCTAGGTTATCCAAACTATCCTGGAATTTAAAACATATAATCTACAGCTGTAACTGTAGCTTTCTGGACGAAACAATATATTTGACCAAATAAGTAACATGTATTTGACCAAATTAAGGGAGTCTTCTGGAAGGTAAACATATAAAATGAGATTTCTTGCGATGTTATAGGTCACCAAAACTACCCTTGAGTTCAGAAAACAGGATCTACATTCGTAAAATTAGCTTAATAACCTATGAAAGGTGATGAATATGCCATCAAATTCATTCAATGAATCTTTTGTAAGGTCACCAGTCATTATCAGATTATCTTGGGATGTTCAAGTTCATAGAAGTTGAACTTGAGTTCAGAACTTAAGATATACAGTAGTAACCGTCACCTTTTGGGCTAAACGTCCACAGACATCATAGGATAACCTTGTTAGTTTCAGGTCATTCAAAACTTAAGGTCTACAATTGTAACAGTAGCTTTAAGGGCTATACAATGTTATGGTAGTTTGTTTGGCATAGAATATCCCAAGATTATCTCATATTATCTCTCTACTGTTACAACGGTAGATCTTAAGTTTTGAACTTCAGGACAGTTTGGACGACCTAGTACATCTCGAAAAAATATATCCTACTTTTTTCAATCATTTATACGTTATTGAGCACCGAATCAATCAGAATGCACCAAATTGCTTGTATAACGACTGATCCAGAAAGTATATGCACACCTTATTTTAACGGTCACTTTGAATATAATGAAATATTTCAACATGTTTTGGCTGCGTCCTTTTGTTTGCCCATTTATGAATGACATAGCATCAAAAAAGTGCTCAGTTCAAGTGCCTATCAAAATGCGCGGTCTTACTCCGGCACAACGAAAAAGTATCGTGCACAAATGGTGCACTGTGAGCGGACTCTCCTTGAGAAAATTGGCCAAGGAAGAGGGTGTAAGCGTCGGAGCGGTACGATCTGCGATTCGAAAATATTGAGAACAGTGTACGTTTGAAGATGCGTCGAAGAGTGGTCGGAAATCCGGTCTTGTTAGTCCGGATATCGACAAAAAGATCAGGGATGCCTACAAACGAAAACCAGCGACTTCCGTTCGGGATGTTGCGAAAAAACTAGGGACTTCGTCGAGTAACGGCATGCGTGCCAAAGAAAGACTTGGGCTAAAAACATACCGGAGGCAGAGAAACCCCAAAAGGAACCAAAAACAGGCCGCGTCCGTGAAACCACGGGCCCGCAAACTCTACGATTCGTTATTGTGTAGAAATTCTGGGTGTATAATAATGGACGATGAAACGTATGTGAAACTAGATTACAAAACGCTTTCCGGACCACAATTCTATACTGTAAGCGAAGACAAAGACATCCCCGAAACGGAGAAGGCAATTTTTACCGTAAAATTCGGTAAGAAGGTTATAGTTTGGCAGGCAATATGCGAGTGTGGTAAAAAATTTAGTCCGTACCTCACAACGGAGACGATGAACACTCAGAAATACGTTACGGAATGTCTCCAGAAGCGATTATTGCCGATGATCAGGCAGCACGAAGGTCAAGTAGTGTTTTGGCCTGATTTGGCATCTTGTCATTACGCAAAGGACACTTTAGAATGGTACAAAAGTCAAAATGTATGTTTCGTGCCGAAAGACATGAATCCGCCGAACTGCCCGTAGGCACGGCCAATCGAGACTTTTTGGGCTTTAACCAAAGCAAAGCTTCGAAAATTCATAAAACCAGCGGACGACATCCAAAAATTTAAAAAAGATTGGCCAAAAGTGGTCAAAATGGTGGGAAGTACCACTGTGCAGAAGCTAATGGGTCATGTTTGAGGAAAAGTTAGGAGTCTTGGCTATGATTAAATATTTTGATTAAACGAGAGTTCAATATCATGTAAAACACAAATACAAATATGATTTGCCAAATCAAATTATTAAAACTAAAAAAAACATGACTTTTTTGTTATTTTGAAAGTGTGCTTATACTTTCTGGAACAGTCTATAAATTAGGCCTGTAAGGGTTAATTCAAAGAATATTGCATTGTAGTTGCATAGTCCTACGTCATCATTTCGAACAACCCAATGAGGCTGTACCTTGTAGTTTTTGTGCCAAATGTTACAACTTGAATGCCTAACTATAAATATTATCCGCATATTTGAACAAGAAATTATGATTTTTACCAAAAAAAAAAAAAACTTTCAGCTATTAGCGTGAGAATAAGATATCAAATTGATAACCTAATTTGAAGCTATTGCAATAATTTTGCTCACATTACTGGATTTGTTATCAAGTTGAACTCATTGATAACCAAATCAGTTATTTTTATGATATCTGAGGAGTATTGTTTTGTTATCTGTTCTGTTAGTTTGGCTGTTAATCTAGCCTCAATAAGAACATATTCAGTTATCAAACTATGAGAACCCAATATTCGAATTTGTTATCAATTTGGTATAATCCTTTGCTCGGGTGGCGTTTCTACACGAACAAGAGTTGTGTTTCCCGTTGTCCTTCTCAAATATGTCTTGACATGTCGTGTAGTTTGCTAAGAGTTGTGTTACTGGTTAGTTAATTAAATTAAATGTCATAGCAAACTTATTGGAAATCAAATATTGAGACTATTAAGTTTCCAAAATCTTCCAAATTTTGCATGGATTATAGCTCAAGATATCAATCCGAGCATCTGAAGATAGCTTCATTCTGTTCTATGAGCATCTGTTGGGTAGTCAGCCAGGTAACAAATAAGCATTAAATAAAGCACGTAAGTAGCCGTATATGCGTCTTTACGACAAACGATATAATGCGTTTGAGCATTATATTCACCTTAAATGCTATTCAAAAGTAGATTTAGGCCCGATATACGGCTAATTTAATGCTGGACCCCACCAAAAGAAGACGTCTATGTCGACAATATGTCATTCATTGGTAGCATGAATTGGTAACGTTTGCAAATGACAGCTAGATGATAGCAGTTAAAATGTTGTTCTGCTGCTGGGGAGTTTAGCTTTTATAATGCTGATTAAATGCTTGATTGAAAATGCGAAGCTAAAAAAATAAGACCTATTTTCAATTATAGATTTTATTCAGTTTCCTGTTTTGCCTCTTATATATTTTTTTCTTCCCCTGTACTGATGATGATGGACGTTTGCTTTTCTGTTTATACCCCCTGTTTTTTCTTATGAAAGGGATAACTCTTATTCGCTGTAGTTTTTGCATTTCCTAGGATGGGATTCGAACTCGCTGCTTCGTGGTCGACGTGTTTTTATAACGCGTCTTTATCCTCTAACCTATATGGAACGTATGGGAACGGTTTTAATATTTGCCCAATATAAACTTCAATGTTCCCAGGTAACCATTAAGCATTGAAATATGCACTAATTCTGCATCATACTTGCATTTACGATTCTGCTTGCTGTGCATTGGCTGTTTGAATGCATAGCTGTTGTAAAATAGCATACGCAAAGCTACCGTAATGTCTGATATCTACATTTTTTATGCTTGATATATTATTTGAATAACGCACTGAAAATGCTTTTTAAGGTATATATTGGTATATAAATACATGTTAGGCAGGCTATCCTATTGTTATGGCATGTAAAGTCATTCGAGAATTCCGAGTATACGATGAGATTTGAGATCAATCGTCGTATCATATGGCTTTTTCGACGTAATCATAAGAGTAAAAATCTCATTTTCTTGGGTAGTTTCTCTTCATTTTCAAGTGTGAAAGGTCATCCGAGAACTCCTTGTTGTGTAGATTTATAGACTTTGAGATTAACCACCATACACCATATTTCCCCTCGTTTAATTACAAGCCAATGCAAACGTAAACAACGTCTGTAATACGCCGTTCATCTTTGTTGGCAATCATTCATACAGCAAACCTGATTCCAGCGATATCTGGCTTAAATTTACATGAAAGATCGCATTAATAATTTCAAACTTTGGTACAATCATTATTTTGTTCTGGGTGAATGAAGGTGATTCACTTCACGATTATTGACCAGTAGCACCTCCGTGTCGTGTGATAGGTCTTCGTGTGTACATGTATGTTTGTGAGTGTGAAACTAACAAATATTACGTTACGTTAAAGAGAGTTTTATGGGGTTTTTCGAAGCGTTACGGCCATTAGAAATATCCCAAATATTTTATATAAAAATAATCAATGCGGCTTTCGTAGGGTTCTTAAATTATGTTTTCTTACATAACGTAATTTACGAACAGTCCTTTTATGCCATGCACTAACTACGTTTTCGTTTTATAGAAACTTTTTTTTATGAAAATTTACTGGCGGGACTCTGAATAGAGTAGAAATGGCCAGGCTTTAATGATACCGTTGCGTGAATCCTTTCAAATCATGTTGCCAGCCGTACACGGAACATGTCGTTCAAGAAGACGCTGCTGCAAATGACTCGGAAGGAGCCACGTTTGAGAATTGTGAGTCCTTTCGTCTGTTTTTTTTTCAAATTGTCTTTTTGTTATTTTGTTAATCAGTTACGTTTGCAAGTTCAATACGGCGTTTCGTAATTTGCTCAGTCTTTTGTAGTTCAGTCCGTGAAGTGTGTCTTTTATGTGATATAAGAATCTTCCGAAGCAGTTTTTTTTTTTCGAACCAAAAATAAGAAGCTATTGTACTGTTCCTTCTGCGTTAGAATGATCCATAGGGACGCTGTTGACACTGCCGCAATAGGTGTTACATTTTAAAGTTTGCTTCCCTTTCTCTCAGTCGTTTTCATGTGCACTGTTTTGTATGGTGTCGTTTTGTCTTTTTGTTATTTAGTTTGTCAGTATGTTTTCTTCAGTCTTTTGTAGCTTAGTTAGTCATTTATGTGCTGCGAAAGTCTATTGGAGCAGTTTTCTCGAATCAAAAATAAGTTATCATTATGTCGTCGAGATATTTGAATTCTACCAATTTTAGTAATGTCTGATGTTACAAGTCTCAGTAGTCCCAAAAGTAAAATTTTTATGGTTTACTGATGGGACTCATTAGAGAGAAGTTTCCTTTATAAGAGCTTGGGAGGTTGTTGCGTCTCTTTATGTTATTTAATTAGTCAGTCAGTGTTACGTTTAGAAGTGCAAGAGGGCATTTCGTTACTTCTTTATTTATAATTTAGTTAATAGATGTCTAGTTCTTATGTGCTCTAAAAGTCACCGATGCATACTTCGTCTTACTACGTTTAATTCACCTATCACTTTGTTCAACTAGGTCAGTTCAGCCATAGATTACAACAGTTTCAATAAAATAGGTTCAAGTCTGTTTTGGAACTGTTTGATGAGGTTTTTCATCAGTAACAAACATGACCCGAGAACCCTTAATCTGCCAAATGGAGCGATTAACAAGGCATTTCATTCATTCAGAAAGCAGATGTTGACGTCCAAGTTCCATGCAAAACTTAACGCTCTTGCTTTCGTGAATTTTTTAAATGACAGCTCAGAATAGAAAAAGAAAAACGAAGTTCTGCGTTAAAAATTAGGCTTTGAGTTTTTCAAAGACAGAATGAAGTATTCAGTACTAAGAAAGGACATTTTGTTGGGGGCCCGGGGCCGTAACCCCTGAGATCCGACCAGTTAAATTAAAAATGACTATGTATATTGTAACTCAACAAAATACTTTAAGCCTTGAATAATAATTGTAGGAATAACATAGTAAAACATTTGATTTGTCCAAGTAAATGTCAATCTTTTGATGTTAGTGAGAATAGAGTCTTCCCTTTGGTGAATTTGATTCAGATAGCAAAGTTCTTTTTGTTGTAACAATGCTGATGAGGCACACCCAGTGTATGAAAAATACGGAAAGACAAGCGTCTGCATTCGCCGGAAAGCAGCATCATACGAAACATTTGTTTTTAATTCCACTCTGAATGCACACATTTTAAAACCAACATCGCGTATGATTCCGATGTCTCAACGTCTAATTGCCATAATGCGTGAGACAATTATCCTCCTTATGCAACTGCATGCGTGCGTGTTTTAACAGACAAGCGTGATGACAACGACAACGGTGCGATGCTGACGTTGACCTACCAGCCAGCGATACTATGCCTACTAAGCAGGTGCCAAGGCAAACCACACCAGCAGAAGCGGTTTAACCGTGTAACCATATAGATTAAATGTAGAGCTTAGACGAAATCTCAGACACCAATTGGAGTGTGGTGAACGGTACAGGTGTCCATATGTGATCTGTCAGTGCGCTTTTCAAAGGCGACCTCCTGAGGGGTGATTATCGCTTGTTCAGCCGAATTACGTCAGGAGGCTTCGACCAAATCTGGCAGCTAATTTTCAATAGATTTGTCGCCGAGAGTTGACAAATATTAGCATGGTCACCGTTTTGCAATGTTTTCGTCATGAACACCCAATTGTTAACTCGTTGTCTCAGAGCTAGCAAACGGCAAATACACTCATATGCAGATTCTGAAACACACGGGGTGCATACCAACGATCAACCATCTAATATGTTATAAATTTTCCAGCACTCAGTGTTTACACGCCACATTCTCGCGGCATGGCGTGAAAGTAAATATTTGCTGCAAATGTTCGGTCCGAATTTTCTATATCTTATGATATGCGGAATGCGAACTGTCTATATTCAAAACAACAACTTAGATACCATATGCGGAACGTGTTCTGATGGAAAGTTAACCTTTACCAGGTAGTACATAGTATGGTTGGTATGAGAAAACGTGAAATTAGTCGAAATTTATTGTCTCTATCAAATATGCGGGCATGAGTTCAAGAGCACAATCGTCATGGCCTTCTGTTTTTAATTTCGGAAGAGCATTCCTGGCATTTTATTTTGCATTTCGATAAGACACTGCTCAGTGCGCTCCAAGTGGAACGCGACTGAAATTCGTCAGAAACAAAACAAAAAAAAAACGGAGACGGCGGGAAACGGGCCCATGAAAAGCACCGTTAGGGCACGTTCCACGGTGACACATAGGAATGAACAAAAAAAAAAATATATATACTCAAGTTCTCACGGTCTCTGTCTCCTGATGGCATTTTTTTTCCTGGAGTCATATTCCTACATTGCACCATTCTGCTTCTGTTGGATACCGACCGGCTTTTTCAGAGGTGAAAAAATCAAGAGAGTCTTCTTCGGTTTACGCCGCTCATGACCGAATTATAAGCAGTTCAACCTAGATAGCAATGGCATTTTAATATTTGGCACCTTTTGCAATGGATGGAATTCATACTGATTCCGTTCATTACACTCCACAGCTACCGTGCACAATTAGGATGTTTATGATTAAAATTTAAAATGAAACTTAGGGATATAAGTTCAACTATTTACTAATGGAAGATTAAACTCAAGCAGCAGGAATTTGGCCCAGAGTGCTTAAGGTTCTTCTTCTGGATTGGATTATCAGGAGTTATTCTTCTGCTATTTTTTGTGGCAATTTCAAGCTTATTGCTTATTATCTGCTCTCAACTTTCAACTTGTTCTAAATGCACTTCCACAGCTAATAATTGAGAGCTTTTAATGTTAGTGCTGTGAAACGAGAGGACATTGAGAGGTTTTTAGCGAATCTTCCTTTTTTTTAACCAACGAATTATTTCAAAATTTTATATTTTCTAAATAAGTACTAGAATCACATTTTTAAACTGCTAATAACTCTAAAAGGGAACTATAAGATACGTGTTGAAGTCTCGCGATCTTTGTTATATGCAGTTGATTTGTGTTTTTCTCCTAATATCTAAAATGAGAGTTTAATCTGCGTGGTTTGTGGTGCTTTGGCTTTGCTTCATTCATTATTTTGTGTTTGTTTTGTTCCGACATCTTGAGGAGTCTTATTGTCGTTCAATGGTCACCACAGCCTATATAGTACAAGAGAAGGTGGCCTGATCATGTCGCACATTGTTCTAGTGTGCTGGCGACAACTCTGTGATGAGACTACAGAATTCCATTTCCAATCTTTATCCAATCCATCGCCAAAAAATGTCACCAATAGTCACCTCGAGTAAACCACGAGTAAACGGTCCAAGTCCTACTAAACGTAGTATTAAGTCATGAAATACCGGCTCCGTAAAGCTAACGCAATTGAGCCTCCCAAATAAACTAACTAGATAAACAAACTTTATTGAGCTTATGATGATTATTTTGCTGTCTTGACAAAGTTGTTGGACTTCGAATTTCCTATACGAATCTCACAACTGACCTGGACACATACAACGCCACCTAGCGATGAAAAACAGAAACCGTGGTCTTTCTACATATATTCTGATGTTTTTCCCCATACAAACTTTGAACAAACTTCCTCTTCGTAAATTGGTAAATGTAGACCGATTTGGGCGAGGTTCAGAGGGGCATAGTAAACGAGTGGCCCAGAGCGAAACTCTGGGCACCCTAATGAATGTGTGGTCATTCCAATCATACCTTTTGCCATACCAGGGAGTCGCGAAATTTTCCTTTACGACACGAGACCAGACCGGAAATAGCGCATCTAGCATGGTGCTGCTTTGTAGCTACACCGACTGAGCTAAGTGAGGACCCAATTTTCAGGAGTCTGTAACGTTGAATAATTTTTATAGATATTAACGTAATGTCTGATCAATTGCCATGTTGCATTATAGAAATTTTTTAACTATTTAGTACAATTTTGTGCTAAATGAGTGTAATTTTTCTTGTAGATGGCTTTTCTTCTTTTTTTTTAGATGAATTTTCTTCACTGAAGGTGTTTTAAATTATTAATGTAATGATGAGAAGCGTTTTTTATCATTCTACAAAGTTTAAATTATATCATTCCGTTTTTTTTGTGGTTCAGTTATTTTTATTTCTGTTAATGGTTTTCGAACAAGCGACCAAAGGTGTTTCGTATATTATTTTATTTTGTTATTTATGAAACTAATATTCGCGTTGGTTTTTTAAGCTGTGTGAGCAGGTGCATTGTCTTGATGAAAAATTATTTTTTTCTTCTGCAAACCGGGTCTTTTTCACAATTTTTTTTTCATCTAACCGGTCCAAAAGGTTACAATAATAAGTTGATTGTCTTTCCAGTTTGGAGATAATTTATCAATAAAATTCCTTTTGCATCCCAAAAACTGACGCTAGCACCTTTTTGGCCGATTTCTGGACACGAACTCGCTTCATAGCCGAAGTGCCTGATTGACACCACTCCTTAGCCTCTTGTTTTGATTCAGGATCATGGTGGTAGACCCAAGTCTCATCCATAGTGATGAATCGACGCAGAAAATCATTTTTATCCTTCGAAATTTCTCCAAATGCTGCTCAGAAAGTCGCATTCGAAAGTGTTTTTGTTGCATTGCTAGCAAATGCGGCACCCATTGTGCACACAGTTTTTCGAAACCCAAAACGAAAGCCAAAATATGCCATGTTGTTCCATGTGAGAAGCCTATGGTGTCAGCTATCACATCCACAGTCGATCGATGGTCTTCCAAAACCATTTTCGCTATGATTTCTGGTGTTGATGCACTTTTTGGACGTCCTGAGCGTGGATCGTCTTCAACGCTTGTACGGCCAAGCAAAACCCATCGGTGAACGGTTGGAAATGAAGGAGAAGACTCCTTTAATACTTTCACCATCTCTGCATGGATCTCAGTAGCCGATAAACCTTCCAAAACA
This sequence comes from Aedes koreicus, assembly GCA_024533555.2. NCBI lineage: Eukaryota > Metazoa > Arthropoda > Insecta > Diptera > Culicidae > Aedes > Aedes koreicus. The sequence goes on from JAHHFK020003989.1 coordinate 516,107, forward strand.
AAGAATTTAATCACTGCACGATATTCGGATTCTTCCATTGTTAAAAAAATACACTGAAACGTCAACATCAAATGGATTGTAAACAAAGAATGAATTGACAGATCGAAATTAAATTTTGAGTACGTTCTTATGAGAGATGAAATATTAAAATGGCGTAGAAATTTTGGTTTTTCGTCGCTTTCAAAACTTTTTGACTTACTAAATAATAAATATTATGAGAAAATGCTGAAACTACAATAAAAAACTCATGAAACTTCATAAATAACTTATCTCTTTAAAAAGTTATTACGTATTGAAGATGTAATCTGGAAATGAAAGTTAAGTACAAGTTATGTCATATTCATCCTTATCTTAAATCAAAATCGAGCATTATTCCGTAAAAATTTAATTTCATTATTTCGTTGACTTGTTCTACTTAGTCACATCCTAGCCATTTGGTGTAAACTGTATTTTATAAAACCAAATGACAATCCTTTAAGCGATCAATGAAAGCAGCTTTAATCCGGGAACTAGAAAGTGATAGCTCTACTGCAGATCCAGCAAGCCATTTCAGAATATCTGGAGAGTCACGCCCTTCCGTGGTTACTTTCACATACAATAAGCCCCGCATGTAAACATAACCGATATAATTTGGATAAGGGTACTGCAACACTCTACTAGATTTGGTCGTGTAAAATTTCCAAACCAGGCATTATATTTATATTTCTAATCAGATTGATCTCACCAAAGGCTACCTCCAAAATAACACTAACTTGTTCGTTTGCAAAAATGAAAAAAATGACGTTGACACGTAATTAGTTTCATTCACACGCGACAAAGTAAGTGCAAAAAATAACTTAGCTAAAACACCCGTTAGATATGCAACAAACATTACCAAACTCTGTTCAGCACGTGATGAGTGCATCTGAAATTATGTACTTGTGTACATGTTAAAACAATCAGGTCATTTGGTTGCAATACGGATGAGTTATAACGATGATTGATTGGCGGGAATCAATCCGCTGCCGAGGTTGTGCTGAACCCTATTTTGAACTGCTCAACATGAACAAAACTCTTGATTTAGTTCAAGATTTTTTTTTTAATCCCTTTAGACGCAAATAAGCAGAAATCCCCGATTCCCGCCAAGGATTTCAAATACCACATTCAATTTAAATTGAGTATTTTTTCGGAAGAGAAACGTTCTATGGTAATTTTAGTAGTTTACAGTAGAGATAATACGTCAATAAGAGGGGATTATTCCAAGAGGCTAAGTGACTTTTGTCACTATTCAAGTGAGAAATAAAATGAAGAGTCATTTCGACTTGCTGAATATGACCCATGGATTAAAGAGAATTATACAAAGACAATCCCATGGGATAGTTGCTAACTTCTTCGGATCTCTTAATGATTTGATGAAATCTCAAAATTTGAAAGAGCCTGTCCTCGTTAAATTTCGGACACTTTTCTTTCAGTGTAGATTTTGAATTATTTCACGGATCGCTGAAACGTTTCACTTATATGACAGCTAAAACTCTCCTCTTTATTACGTGGTACAACATGTTTATATTCTTGTTATATTCAGTAAAATGGCGTCGAATCAACTCAGGAAACCAATAAGCAGTTCCAAAGCGTCTTTACGGCAGCCTATCAAGCAATTAAATCACCTTATGCAACATAAAAGCCACTTTTGACCCAATATACGACTGCTTGATAATGCTTCATCAATGCAATTTTGCATTCGAAATGCTTATTACAGGCTACAGGCATTTAAATAGCATTTTAAATCCAACTTTACAACAGATAGCATTCAAGATGCTGATATAATACTAATATAATGATTGTAGCATCTGAAATGCAAATTAAGGGTTGATTTACTGCATATGCTAATGCTTATTGGTTACCTGAGCAGTGGAAGTGCTCAAACGCATTTTGTACGAACGGCAGCAAAATCCGGATTTATCGGTACGCGATCTTGCCAAGAAACTAAAACTGCCGAAAAGTACCGTGTTTTTGTGATTGCAAATCATATGACTAGCGCTTGACAGTGGATCGGAAGGTTGGAAGTGGAACAAATCGAAAAGTATGCTCCCGACAAATGGACAAGAAGGTAGTAGCGATTATTGAGAAAAATCCCAATCTTTCTGTGCGAAATGTGGCTCGCAAAGTTGGGAAGTCAAAATCATACGTACAAAAAGTGAAGCAGAGGCAAGGACTGAAGGCGCATAAGGTGAAAAAGGTGCCCAACCGTGATGACAAGCAAAATTTCACTGCAAAAAGTCGTGCTAAGGAGCTTTACACAAATGTTTTGCAAACATTTTCTTGTATCATAATGGACGACGAAACATACGTACTCGAAGACTTTAAACAGCTTCCGGGTCTGGCTTTTTATACCGCAATGCAAAAGAACGCCGTTGCCAAGTATTGCCGGACAAAGAAGGTGTCCAAATTCCGGAAGAAGTATTTGATTTGGCAGGCCATTTGTAGTTGTGGTCGAAAATCTATAAGAACCTCATGGTGATAAGAAAATATTTCCTTCTAAAAATCGTCACAATTCGTTACTCCGGAGAATATAAAAATAACAATTATAGTTTTGAAGAAGTTAACAAGTCATGGGAAGAAAGTTTAGAGAACGTCCAAATTCTGGAGGTATTAAAAACACCAACTTTTGACAGAAGCTATGTTTTAATAAGTCGTGTGATATGATGTTATGGAAAAATAGCGATGAGTTTAACACTAATACCGACTATAAGCTCACGGCTTATATCCTTCGGAGTCAATTCATGGGATGTCTTCGGAACCGAGTTGACGGGTTACAGAAAAAAATGCAATAGCTATTATGCGATGTCTTCGAGCTGATAGATCGTTTGCTATAAGAAACTCGACCACTGTTCGAAAGTCGGGTTTTCCGATTCAAAGCGATTCCAATTTAAAGTCGAACTTAAATCCTATTTCAAATCGGAATCGTTCCAATAATTTAGGCTCGATAAGTTGGGTCCTCCCTTAGCTCAGTCGGTAAAGGCGCAACTACAAAGCAACACCATGCTGGAGGTGGCTGGGTTCGATTCCAGGTCTGGTCTAGGAATTTTTCGCTAATGAAAATTTCTCGACTCCCTGGGCATAGGGTATGATTGTACTTGCCACACAATCATACTAATGCAAAAATGGTACCTGGTATTGAAAGCTCTCAAATAATAACTGTGGAAGTGCATTTAGAATACTAAGTTGAGAGCAAGCAATAAGCAAATTGTGAGAGCAATAAGCTTGAAATGCTAAAAGAAGAAGAAGTTGGAGGACAATCATTCAGACAAAAACATAATTATTGTCATGAACAGTAGACATTTGCCAACATGTCTTACTTGGACTGTAGACAATCTTTCATGAGTAATTTTCAATTAATCTCAGTTCTTCGTTCATACAGAAACTACGGTTTCTTAAAGATCATTTTACCAAATTTACTTCTCACCTTCACAAAAGACATTGAGATCTACTATCCTTACCCAAGAAATTGCTGGAAGGACACCTTTTTTGCCGTTAAAAAAAAAGTCGAAGATAAGTTTGTGGTTTCTCAGCGAATATCTGAAATAAACTGAATTAAATTGAGAACATCCGAATAAATGCGGGGCTACTGTGCTATTCGCAGAACGCCGGTAATTTTGAATATGGTTGGCAAATTTCCTCTGACCTTTTTCAAGACTAATGCTGAACATTTTGTATTTATTCTGTGGCATGTCTGGTTCTGATAGGGACAGCATAACTACCCGTCTTGTGCCATCGTTCTAACCAGATCTAATCAGACATGCGCTTTTATGGAAGATGTAGATCTTGTTTTGATATTATTTTTCGCTTTTAACATTAACACACCAGATCGACATCTTTCAACGAACTCGTTTTAAACCGGTTCCTGATCAGTGCCAGAGTACCTTCAGCAGCAAACCCAATTATTCCGCTTAGGAGTCGGTGTCAGTCAGTCAGTGGATCAGTCGAACCGTAAGCAACATTAAAACTGCAAATCACTCCTGATTAATTCAACACAGCAAGCAACAGTCCAAACAACCACTTGGCTTGGCATACACAAATCACCACCAGGTTTATTAGTTTTCGGCAATCAGCGTCCTTGAGACTGCGAGGAATGCGCTCACAAATACGTTCAAGTTCAATTCACAGTGAACCTACCCAAATCCAGGTAATCCAAACATGGTCGCCAGTAAATTCCAACAGGTTCTGAAGGTTCCATTCTCAGGAAAATAAACGACGCTCACGCGCACACAGCCACTAAATCCGTCCTCTAACTCTCGATGTACGACGACCCGTACGTTCCGAAACAAACTAACCGGAGAAACCGAACGGAACTAGTGCAGATCACTTGATTTTCCGTAGCATGGCAAGCAAAAAAAAACCAGACTTCACTGAAAGGAAAAGCTGAAAATCTACAATCTGCGCAAAAATCTTCTCCTAACAAAGTTTCTTTCTGGCCATCCGGTACCGGGCGACCGTCAGATCTGTACTACGAGGAATACCTGCCAGTGCCGTACAAGTACATAGTTGTTGAGCCATATGGACATCACACCACGCATCAAGACGGGGCCGGTTTTCATTTGACCATTTATCTATACTACATCATCCAGCAAACAGCCAGAGCCATTAGCGATCATGCAGCTGATCGAAGTACAGCGATATGATTGCCATTAGAGACAAGCCAGCGAGCGCAAGTGAAACTGCGCGCGGCGAGCACATGCAGCAAAATTGCATCTGCGCGTCTGCTTGATGTACATACAACAAAGCCCACACGAAACGGGTTTTGTTTGCATAGTACCACTGAGCGAGAGATCCACCGCCTAAATTTCACCTTCTATAAACTTATACAATTTCTCACTTTCGTGCGGGGACGTCCGAGGACTACGCAGTGAACGTGGACAAACCAGTTCACGAGGGTACTCGAATCCGACTCAACGCAGCTTCATGACAGATGGAACCTGTTTTGATGTCACTGCTGCTGTTGATAAACAGTGTGACCGGGACGTTTAAAAAAATGCGTGGTGGTACCGGGCCATCGATGCGGATGTTTCTCTCTGTTTGGGGGTAGCGGTAGGTGGTGGGATCAGGTGCAAGAAAATGGATTGATCGATAGGCATTAGGTCATTTGATCAGGGGGATTACTGATCAGGTCATGGAAGCAGCAGGCACACGCTTTACTAAAGTGAGCTTTCCAGTTTATTGCTGATCGGCAGTTCCCTAGTGCCCTTGAGTATTTCCATAGGTATAGTTTCAAACTAATCCTAATGTTGAGTATTTTCTCAACTTCGTGCTCGCATATGATGTTATTGTTTGTTTACATGTATTTGTTCATTGCTCCCCATATGTAGGACAATCGACAGAATTGTCCATAACGATTTTAACGAAGGACTTTACGTCAAGTGAATGACACTAAAGCCGGCAGCCGCTTTTTCTTCTACGTGTTTCTTTCAGTAATGGTATTCCTTAGACCTGTACTTCTGCATTGGTGATCATTTTATTTGACAATTTACTCACATGCGTTCTGGCTTAAATGTACATGAAAGTTTCCATTAATTTATGCCAAATCTAGCATTTCCTTTATATGCACTAGATAACGCCGAAAATTAAATGTGTCTATCAAACTGTGCAGGTTGGGTCCTCCCTTAGCTCAGCCGGTAAAAGCGCAGCTACAAAACAACACCATACTGGAGTTAGCTGGGTTAGATTCCGGGATTGGTCTAGGAATTTTTCGTCAAAGAAAATTTTTCAACACCCACATAGTAAACTTTTAGCGATTTTGCCAACTTTGCGTGCGAGTAGGTCGGATTTTCGCGATGCGCGAGCAAAATTTTGATACGCTGCTCTTCTTGCTTGGACGGCATTTTGACAACTGAAGAGTGAATTCCAAAATCAAAATAGGAGCAACATTCTACACACACACACCTTCAAAATGAGGGGTGTTCAGGTTTTTTAAATGCAAAATTGAAAGAAATACGTCAAGTTGATATTGACCAAATATTGACCGTATCGCCCTTTAGTGACTAAGAGGCAATCAAAAAGTGACCACATAGTGACTTTGGAATAGTTAAAAATTAATCAAAAGTGATTTTACTGAGCGTATGCTATTTGTTTGGTTTCCTAGAAAAGAAACCTGTGATAAGACGCGTCTTTGTTTTCTTTACAGCTTCTTGAATATGATTGGCAGCTTGTTTTTGCGAAGACTGTTGCTTTTGCACAGTTGCCACTACCTCAACGTTGCTTGAGCCAACTCCACTTTCGCCGTATTATGGTTCTTAATGGCTTATTCAGTAGTTCGCCTTTCCTCGTTCATTTCTTGCAAAGGATCGTCAACACCTCTTCTTTCTTTTCAATCAACAATTTATGTTATTCATGTATTGCTTATTTTGCTCTGATTCTTCCTTCCTTGATTGCTTTCCGTTTTTCTTCTCTTTCTTCCTTCTTTTTCAGTTTTTGGTCTTCCAAATGTTGCTTAAAATTAGCATATTGGGGGAGGTAGCTCGTCGAATCTTTCAGTCCGCCTCTAAGCATCTTACTATGAGGAACCAGGTGGGTCTCCACCGATTGCCTGTCCATCTGTCAAATTTGGAAGACGTCCGCATTGAGTTATCTCAAATTATAATAATCCATCTATATCACAAAACATTGCGATTGGTTGAGTTGGTCCTTCCCTATTTCAACCTGATTGCAAGGATCTGGCCGGCGCCGTTATTGATTATTAAAGAAATTGAGTCACTGAAACGTGTACAGTGAGAATGGTCGGTTACTCCCAGCCCCATTCAGTTGATTCATTGTGCAATTTCACTGATTCTGCTCAAACACGGAGTAGCAACCATTGATACGTGCAGTCCGTCAAGCTAAGCTAATCTAAGTTAAGCAAATGTTGCATATAATTAGCATATGCTTTGTTAGCCATCGCGAGCAGTTCTTTGGGGATGGGAACTAGATGCGGCTCATTTCCGAATGACTTCAATGTGACTTTGATCACCATCAACGAATTTAATGTTCTCTCACACATTGATGATCGATCGTCGGTGAGGATCCTTGCCGAAGTTGAAAATCCTCGCTCGACATCAGCATTTCCATGGGGCATCCCAAAAAGCTGCCATTACAACGATTAATACCAAAGGATATTTAGTTTCACCTCTAGTTGTCTTCATGCTAAAGACCTGATTCCAATAGTCCTCAATACTCACTTTAGCACTGTATATCCCTCCTCATGCCTAGTATTCGCGTGCTGGAGCCTGGAAACCTTTGGATATTGTGAAGGTTACTGCCAAACGCAGTGTTCTCGGCCCATTCCGAAACAAGGCAGTCATTAGGATCAGTTTTCTTCAACCACTCAGGGCGGGAAGTGCATTTCGCCATACTGTTCTGAGCATGAACAAAACACCAATAATTAGTTTCCATGTTTAGGATTTGTTTGTCTGAAGTGAAATGAAATTAGAATAATATTTATCTGAAACACTTTTAACTTGTGAACTGGAGCCAAGTAGTGTCGACATCGACGGAAAATATTTCACAATATGAGTTCGTCTTTTCGCATTTTTCGATTGTTTAGTCAGCTGAATAACAAAAACTCATGATTAATGTAATTTGCATGTAAAAATTGACTTCCAATTAGAGTTAGTACAAAGTTCCGACCTCAAACGTTACTGTCAAACTGCCAACTTTTTCGCTCCCTACAAACCGGTGATCCGATGCGAGAACATGTTGCCGTGTTTAGATAATGTTGCGAATTTGCACGCCGGCGAGTTGTTGTCACGTTTTAAATTACTCATTCCAGAACAAAATTTGTCAGATTGTGTTGAAACCTGTTGCCAAAGTAAATCTATTTGTTTTCGCCGAAATATTCAGTGGCAGAAACGAATACTGTAAAAAAGTCCCAGACTTTAGTGACCGATTTTTGGAAAATAGTGACTTTTCGGTGAAAATAGTAATTTTTAAGTAACTGCCTTGAAAATAGTGACCAAGTCACTAAAAAGTGACTCACTACCAGCCCTGTGAACGCCCTGTTTGAACAATATCACATAAAATTTACAATGAAATGAAAGCTGTTGAGCGTCTTTATTTGAAATATATGCAACAGCAATTGTTTGTACCAATAACAGTCTTGCGATAAGCCTTTCATTCATACCTCCAAAACAAAGAAACTTATAATTGCTTATCTAAAATTCTTATAAAGTCACTCTTTATAATTTTCAATTTCTTTGTAGCAGTCCCGTGTATTCGATTTTTCAAGACACTCCCAATTATTGAAAAAAAAAATTTTTTTCAGGAGGATCTTATTTTTAGCAATTGGGGAGAATCGAAAAGTTCATGACGCTCAGCCCTCGATTAGTTGTTAAGACAGTGAATAGTAAAACTCGCACAGAATTCAGAATTAAATTATGTTTGATTCTTTCACAAGTAATCGCGATTATTTTGATCAATCATGGCATATACTTAGCAGTTACGGGTTCACGAACATCCCATTTGGAAACCATCATCAGTTGCGTACATACCTGTAACGAGACAAGAGAAATAAGATAAATTACTTTCGTTATTCAATCACGAAAGAGGAAGCGAAATACCATCTACTGGTGTCACAAAAGATCAAAGCAATAAATCTCTAAACAGATAGACTAAGGTTCAATTACTACGTGAGGAGGACAAATAGTATCCCAGCCACCTAGACGATGTCAGATTATTACCTTCCAAGGTAGTTCAATAATATCGCCAGTAACACACAAAAGACCCAAGAGTCTACAGCCAATAATTGTCCCGAAGATCGCAGGAAGAAATGAAGGGAGAAGGCGTTGTAATTGACACCATCATCCATCGTTAGTTAAGTTTCTACCTGGCCAGTCGTTGCTGCTGATGGTGGATGCTAAAGTGAGAGTGAGTGCGATAACGATTAATATCCATTTCCTGCACATCCACGGTGCCCACCAAAGGTGAAATGAAAGAAAAAGTGCATCTACTACTGACTGCACTTCGATTTCACCTTGCTACCAAGTAACAGTAACCACAGTCGTCGTCGATCAATCGGCAATAAAACACGATGAGATTCATGCTGTGAAGTCACACAATCCAATGCGGTATTGACTTCGTAGATAAATACACATAAAAGCGCGCCAAACCATCACAAAAATCATCATCAACAGCCTACCATCGCTCGTAATAATGTTATTCAACACTGAGAAACGGCCTTTCTTCGCCGCTGCACCACTCTGCATCTTCAACATATCTTCCAGGCACACACACACAGCCCATGGTCCATTCGAGGCATTATCGAGCAGTGACCTTTTTGCCTGCCGAAGCGTCTTGGTCTCGTGGTGTGTTGGTTCGAGACGGATTGAAAGTAGGAAAACGAAAAAAAAAACAATGAAAAGATATAAATAATGAGCTTTCGATATCGCGATCATTATGAGTGAGTGACCACCGAGAGACCCCTGCAGGCAGGCTAAGATGATGATACTTGAATATGGATAACCCAAAAGTGCATCATAATAACACTTCCAACTAGCAGCTCTGATTTATGTCTTCATTTTGGGTGAGAACTGGAATCCGTTTTGAAAAAGGAGCTGGATTGCGTTCCGACATTTGAGACCATGCGATAGAATTTCTTGAAGCCGTTATTGCCTGGCCAACAGAGAAATCTTTTCGAAATTTTTCACAACCTGCTAAATCCTAATTTCTCTCAAGTTGAATTTAAAAATATAACCCAATAAGTGTGCATGTTAATGAAATTCACATCAACAACCGTCCCATTCATCACCATAAAACCACCACGGCATAAACATTAAACTGACCGAACCGTGAGAGAGCATCCATCATCGCTATGATATTTTATTATGATGCTATGTGAATTCGCTTCATAAGTGCCGAGCCAAAAAAAAAAAAAAACGAAACTCAAATCAAATGATAAATAGGAGCTGCGGTTCCTACGCCTAGGAGTCGACGACCACGGCTGTGCCACCGATGACCCTGCAGCGCTACGGGCCGGCGGTGGCAGTTACGGAAGAGTGCGAAAAAGCTTTTTACAAATGGAAATATGACTCTCCATCATGCAAATCTACCGGCTATCTGTTTCTCTATCTCGGCGCTGGTGGATGACTTTTGACGTAATCTCCTTGGATTGTGCCCCAAACAGCAATTAGCCAATTTGCACTGACGAAACGGATAATAGTGACCCCATTAGTTGAAGTAGGGGAGCAAAAAGAAGAGTTGGCTAACTATACCTTCTGATTTGACTGTCATTGTAATAACGATGAACTGACACCTGTCGTTATCAGTTTGGGATACCGATAGAATCGGGGTGATATTTTTCACAGTACATTGTGTAGCTATTCTAACTGTTAGAAAAAAATGTTAAATTCAATTTTACAATTTTACAAAATCTACAAGCTAACTACTTTCCCATCTGTAGTGATCTATAATTTCAGTTCAGTGCAGTCCTAAGGCCTGTACTCGAAAAAAATGCACCATTTTTATCCGTGTGTAACTTTTTTGTCCGTATAACTAGTGAATTGCTTACAAGTGCAAAATTTCATAACAATCGGTTCAGTGGTTATTGAGATGTCATCAAAACAAGTGTAAGAAAATCGCCGGAGAATTTTGCGCGCCGTCATGGACAAATCCGACTGCGAATCACCCATGAGATACTGGATGTCTCGGGTGGTAAAATCGTTTAAGGAGTCCCAGACGACCGAGCGACGGGCTGGAAGTGGAAGAAAATCGAAGACAGCTGACCCTGTGAAGGCCCGGAAGGTGTTGGATTATTTCAAGTGTAATCCGAACCTTTCGATTCGTGACGCGGCTCTGAAGGCAAAGTGTTCCGCCTGGTTCGATCAGCAAACCATGAAACGAGCTGGGCTTCGTGTATTCAAGGTCCGCAAGGCACCGAACCGGCGTGTTCAACAAAACACGGCGACCAAATCTCGCGCAAGGAAGCTGTATCGAGAGTGGTTAACGAAACCGATGTGTGTGGTTATGGATGACGAAACCTTCATCAAGGCAGACGCAAAACAGATACCGGGGCTGGAGTTCTACGTTGCCAAATCACGGTTTGATGTTCCGGAAGACATAAGGAAGAAGAAAGTGGACAAATTTGCCAAAAAATACTTGCTCTGGCAGGCCATATGCCAATGCGGTAAACTGAGTAAACCGTACATCACAACGGGTACCATCAACAGCGAAATTTACCGCACCGAGTGCCTCCAGAAGCGTCTGTTGCCCTTCCTGCGGTCCCACGGAGGCGAGACATTAATTTGGCCAGACCTGGCATCACTGCCATTACGCGCGATCGGCGTTGGATTGGTACAGAGACAATAACGTTGTTTTTTGTACTAAAAAAAACCCAAATTCACCAGAGATTCGTCCGGTGGAAAGATTTTGGGCCATAATGAAGGCCAAAGTTCGAAAATCGTCCAAGGTGTTTAAGAACGAGCTGGAGTTGAAGAAAGAATGGATGAAAGTGACCAAAAAAGTCGGCTCCACCATTGCACAAAATGTAATGAGGGGTCTTAAGGGAAAGGTGCGGGCTTTCAGCGATGGAAAGGAAATTGAAGAAAGTAATTATGCCGAAACATAATCCATATGTATTAGTTCATTCCCTGAAAGTTTCAAGAAAATCTGTGCCTGGTACAGTTTTTTTCGAGTACAGGCCTTAGCATAGTGATAGAGAAAACGTAGGGACGGGGAGAGCGTGATGAGGCTCATACACAACATTGCCACTTATTAGCTCTTTTTACGCTACGTCGGTGAAAATAGGTTTTCATTTGTTAACTATCCCTTAATTGCAAAGTGTTCATTATTAAATTAAATTATTGGTATCTAATACATGCATACTAACACTGTTTGAGGTACATACCATGTGAATTAGGGTGCCCATAATGTTGGAATTTTTTGAGTACCCTGTGTATCCCATGCCACTCTGAACCTCTGGTTCAAAATTGAGCCAAAGCGGTCCACATTTACCCATTTCCACAGCGGAAAGTTGATTTTTTTATGAGAAAATGTATGGCGAGAGACCACCGTATCAGTTTTTACCGCTAGGTAGCGTTGTAAATATTTAAGTACCGTCAAGTCTGAGACTATTCTAGGAAAATCTATACCCAAAAACTTCGTTGAAAAAAAAAAGAAAAAAAAACTGTTAGCAGTTTATTGAAGTGATGTCTGATTGATGGTGGCAAAGGGCAAAAACACTTAAGAACAAATCCATTTGTGTTCTTTATTATCTAGTATGACAGAAAACAGGTTTTTTCCCCTATCAGTCAGACATCACCTCACTAGACTGCTAATAACTTTTTGAGCTTACTCAAGCTTGTATCAGACTATTTGACCAACATCCAATATTTTTTCTTAGACAAGTACACTCCGGCAGGATTTAATCTGACAACTGTTAATAGACTGTTTCAAAAATTATAAAGACACTTTCAAAATATTAAAAATGTGTTTAAGAAGGAAATAATTTCTCATCACCATGAGGCTCCAGGAGTGGACAGCATTTTTTTTTTTGTTAGAACAAAGATGTGAAGAGAAAGTATTGATAGTTCTGTTAGAGCACGTTAGGCTGTGAAAATTGAACAGAAGTAGTTTGAAATTGAGCGGAGGGCATTGTGGGGCAGTATTTTGTAACCTTTTTCAAAGTTTACAAGCTGATATTATGGACTTGGTGGTAGTTTTGAATGGCCAACTTCATACAAATAAACATTGTCAGTAAATGTAAATATTCCCACAAGAATTGTTTGATTTATATAATTCATTGCATCCAAAAATAAATCGAATTTGACGTTCTAAATTTAAAATTTACATTGAATTTCTGGCAACCGAATTTGAGTTTCGTCCTCATGCAACGTTTTTCAAAAAGATAAATAAAAGAAGAAACTTGCAGCACGGCAAAAAGATTCGATCTCTTCAAATTTCGTCGATCAAACTGCTACCTACACCAGTGCATCGGCTACTCGACTACATCTGGCGCAAATTGGGAAGAACGTGGCCCGATGTATGCGATGAGGTCATATTTCGTACGATCGATCGGATGATACTTTTGTATGGATGGGATCAGGAATGATATATAAAACCGCCTGGTTCCCATGGTCAGGTCTCTTTGGACCTGGAATAGCGAAGAAACAATAGTGGTGATAGTTTCGGCAAGTGCGAATTAAAAGTGAAATTAGATTATTGTACTTAGTACGGACAAGCTTCCTAAATTCGCGGAAAAAACTCTAAGTTAATTGCTTTTGCAATAGTGGTTTTGTTTACAACTTGTAAGGCTGCTTTCATGTAGCCCTGGTTCTCCTAATTGCCAACGCTGAGGCCAGTAATTAACCAGAAGAGGTCGTGATCCGGTCGTACCGTTAGTTAGTCGACACAGACATTGTTCGTGAAAAGTTTTCGACCGTGATTGCAAGGTGTCGCGAGTGAACAAAACCGGACCAATTCCTCTCAAAATGTGCCGCTATCCAGGTTGCCGAAGGTCGTTCGTCAACATACGACCCACCCACCACCACCGATTAATCCGACCAGCATTTGGAGGCGTTCCCCAGGCCGGTTGGGACCCGGTGAAGCACAGCGTAGCAGATTTCGACCGGTACGAAGCCGGTATAGCAGCCGACGGTAACCTCGTGGTGACGGTATCACGACCAACAGCCGCAGAATCGAGTAGAGTGATTCCGATCATTGAATCTTTCTCTTAAAAGCGAATTTTGAATAAATTGTGTAGTAAATTTTGCATAAATTCCAATTTGATTTGCTACTTTTCTTGTGTGTACCAAAGAAATCAATTTCAGCACTATCCATATGGGACGGATATGCGATTCACGGTAGTGTTGGCGTCCTTACACCGGTGTAGTACCGAATTAAAAACGACATGAGTGAGGTATTTCTGTTTGTCTAATATTATGGTGAACTACTGAAAAAAAAGCAATGGATGGGTCGCTCATAAATTATGTCATGCTTTGGGAATTGTGATAATCTGTACACAAAATGTAATGTCCATAAAAAAAACATGACAAAGGGGTAGGGTTTTGAAAATGGTCCTTTTTTGCGTGACATAATTGATGAACTTTCCCTTTGGGGAATGCTCCACCCCTGTGCTATTCGGGAGACATCTGCATCAAACGGTTTGCATAAAAATTTGGTGTTTTTTTATTCATTTAAGCACTTTAAATGGATATAATTGATTTTGATCGAAGTCACCCCATTATTGAAAATTGGCCGCGGGAATTAAACAATTTTTTTAAAGTTCATCTGACATAATAAATTTAAAAAAATTCTGTGTAGTGTTATACTACAGATACCAGTACTGATTTAAAAAGTCTAAAACAAAATTTCAAAGATAATTATCATAGAAAATTTCAAGAAATAGTTCAAAAAGTGATCGAAGTCACCCCGTTTTACGGTACTATAGAAGGGGGGTTTAATCACGGTACTTCCATTTCAATTCCGGTTCAGTTCTATATCGGTTCTGTTTCGGCTCCATTTCGGTTCCCTCTTGGTTTAGTTTCGATTCCATTTCAATTCCATTACAATTCCATTTCTGTTCTATTTTTGTTCCTTTTCCAATTCGTTTTGCATCCATTTCAATTTCATTTCGATTCCGTTTCGGTACCATTTCGGTGTAATTTTGATTCTATTTCAATTTAACTCAAGTTCAATTCAATGTCAATCAACTAATCACGGTTTCATTTATTTTTTTTTCTCTATCAATTTCTTCTATGTACACCTGAGTCACCGTGAGGCAACGAGTGTTTATTCCGGGTTTCAAGAGTTGAATGCTGCCAAAATCAAACTTTACAAATCAGGAAGTATCGTGGAAACCGTAAGCTGTATGTAATGAGAAAGAAGATGGTATGTATGTTTAAATGAAACTGTACAGCCTGGATAATCAGAAAACTAAGGTAAGTTCTAAGGTAAATAAAACTAAGTAGCTCGGGGCTGTAAAATGAACGCCATTGGCATAAGACAACCTGACTGACTGACCCTTACATCACACTTAAAAATGGAAGCTCATTATATAGGTACTAATTCAAACTTTTAGGAGCATTATTAGAAGATACTACAGTGCTGTAAGTAGCCAACATAGGCACACCATCGCTATTGAGGGTTGTCTAGAAATATCATTCGCTGTATGAATAATAAATATTATCCCTAGTAGCACACTTGTTGCAAACCAGTAGAAGTTACTTCAATGTGACTCAATTAAGTCACAATCAAGTTCTTGCAACTAATTATGATGGTTTGGTGTTGCTTGGGATCAGGGCTGGCAAATGTCATTTTCAATGAAAAATGACCAACGATTTTTACCGAATTTTGTCTGAAAATCTCATCGGGCGAGAAAACGATGACGAAGATTTTCTTCTAAATCTCATTGATTTTTTCGTCATGACAGCACGTGATAGTGTTTTGGTCATCGCTATTACCAGCACATTTATTGATATAATTGTAAGTTTCATCAAAAAACTTCACATAAAATTTCCACTCTATCGATTACATATTATTACTTGGCTAATTTCTAATAAGTGAATTAGAAATTTGTGAAACAAAATCGTATGAGAAAAAATCTCATGACTACATGACGGTGTGAGATTGACAAGAAAGCTTATGATAGTTCATTTCGTCTCGTGACAGTGAGATGGCCTGTTTTTTCATCGTCACATGATGGCCGTGAGATTTACCAGCTCTGCTTGGGATGCATACTCTTGTTGCAATACTTCTTGGGGTTTACTTCAGTACTACTAGTTGTCAATATAGACTACATCAAAGACCTGAATGTCGTCCCTAAGAATTCTTGTTTGGTAATTTACATGTCTTTTTGAAATCTAAAGGGTGTCCACAGTTAAATTGCATCACTTTGAATAAGCAGTAACATTTCGCCCTTTGGGTTGATTTCACCGAAATTTTGGGTGAAGTGGCCTCAGCGAGTATTGTTTACAATGCGTGAGTTTAATTGTGAAATGTGTCGTAGTTTCGAAAATGGAGTCGATGGAACAGCAAGTGCGCGAGAACATTTTGCGCACGCACTTCGACAACCCACCGAGCTATCGGAAAGATGTTGAAAATTCACCAGTCTACAGTGTCTCCTGTCATAAAACGTTTCGGGGAACGTTTAACTGTCGATCGGAAGAAGGTGAGTGGTAGAAAAAGTGTTCCGTACTGTGCGAAGGATCACAAGCGAGTGGTTGCTGCTTTTAAACGCAAACCCAACTGTTCCGTTCGGGATATCGCGAAAAAGCTGCACTTGAACAAAAGTTTCGTGCAGAAAGCCAAGAAACGAGCCGGGCTCCGTTCATTCAAAGTTCAGAAAGCTCCAAACCGCATAGAAAAACAGAATAGAACAGCTCAAACACGTGCGCGTAAGCTGTACACACAAATGTTGACGAAACCACACTGCTGCATCATGGACGATGAAACACACGTAAAAGCAGACTTTTAACAAATTCCCGGCAACCAGTATGTGACTGCGAAAGACTTTCGTTACAACTTCAACTGTAAATGGTCAAGTACCTATACATGAATGAATGCCTGAAAAAATGACTGCTTCCGTTTCTCAAAACACACAACGTTCCTACAATTTTTTGACCGGACCTAGCCTCTTGTCACTACTCCAAGGATGTTCTGGGTCAAGACAAATGGTATCAATTTCGTGCCGAAGGATCTAAATTCCCCAAACTCTCCAGAATTGCGGTCAATTGAAAAATATTGGGCTATAATGAAGCACGAACTTCGTAAGCATCTTAACGTTGTACCTACAGAACAGGAAATATTGAAGTCATGGTTGAAAGCGGAAAAAATGTCGGTTCAAGCGTTGTACAAAATCTTATGCGTGGTATTAAGAAGGAAGTTCGGGCTTTTGGATTTGGTAAAGAAATACAGTGAAATAAAAATGCCTAAACCAAGATTATACATTGTATTTTATTCCCTGAATATTTCATGACAATCGGTTGAGCGACTTGTTTTTGAGGACGAGTTTAAAGTGATGCAATTTAACTGTGGACACCTGTAGCAAGCACTGGGGGACTATCAACTCAAACGGCACTTTGCCCCGGATTAATCTCAGGAAAATAAGAAATATTAAAAGTGAAGGTAAGGTATTTGATCTTCCATTTTACGACTGACATAACAAATCATCATCGCTGGAAAATTGAAGCTGAAAATTTGAAAAATACTACGGTCCAATACTAAATATTTCAACGAATGCTCAAGCGGCCAACATAGGCTAGTGCTTCTAAGGTATTGGTCGTAGTAGAGGTGACGTTGGAAAAGGGTTTAGTCTTGCCAGCTCCAGCTAGATACCGCCCCCCCCCCCCCAAAAAAAAAGTATCCGTTTGGTCAAACATTTTCTAATTAGTTTTAAATATAGACTATAGAAAATAAAAATGATAAATTTCCATTTCTTATCTTGACAGATACTATTCGTCTACATACTTCTTCAGTGTCGTGTACTATACTCGACTGAGTATTAGAAAGAATCTTTATTGGCAGCAAACTTATTGGCAGCAAACAGAAAGGAAATCCTCTACAGAACAGTGAAAGTGATACATTTCGGTTCGTTTGTGAAAATTTCTTAACGACCCATGATGCCCGCCATCCAACACCATTCGCGCTTTGCTAAACATGTTTCATTGTTCTCAGGCGTTTTCCTTTTAAAAGCATTCCAACGTGATCTCTTAATCAGCGCAGAAAAGATCATGATCCGCTCTATCCTTGTAATGAGTACGGTTCAAACTCGCACAAATCTTGCCGCACGCTTACTCCAAGCCGTTGTTTATTTCCCGAAGATTTCACATGACGGCACGTGGTCGTAAACTTTTACGATAATCGAGAAAGTTTGCCCCGTAAATAGCTTCTACCCCATACTAAATAGTCTTTGTCTCTTGGATGTTGATCTTTACAACCAGCGCAGTGCAGAACACAACAAGATCACATCGGTTTTGAATGTCATTCCGGCTGTGGCAACTGCTACATGTTTAATGACTCATGCACGTCCCGTACAGTTGTTTTAAAAGGCATGTCACGGAAGTGTTATACTCGGCTGACACCTCCCGCAAAGACTAATCACGCTTAAGTCAGCGGCTACCTGAATTAAGTCGCCATCGCAGTTGTCCAAATTCGAAATCACGAACTCTCCGCTTCTTGGCGGGTCACTGCGCAGGGAGGCAAAAAGAAGTGTCATTGCCAGTGCCCCATGATTGCTAATCTCCTGTTTGCATCGTCGGTCGGCGACATCTTCCGTCCTGTCCCACCGTTGTCCGTTCTTCGTGAGGAAGTTGAACATAAAAGTCACGGTCAAAGAACCTGATGGCACTTGGACGGTGTTCGAGCGAATAGATACTTGTCTTGCTTGTCACAAAGTCCGGCAGAAAGGCAAAAGGAAGTGCTTCTTTATGTTGTGAACTAATTTGGTTGAATCTCCGTGACATTCAAGAAGCCAAGCGTTGTCCACAGAGATGCGATCGTGGCTTGGCGATTGGGGGCTGGCATTTTTAAATGGCGTTGAATTGAAGTCAAAAGTGCAAAATTTGAATATTATCTGATTGTGTCACTTATGACTTCGCATTCGATCATCATTATGATTTATTGGGCACGACAAGCGGTTGCATAACTTCTGCCCAATCAGACTAATTTCTGCATCGTAATCTACGAACGCTGGTTCGATTTTCTATGCTTTGTTTTCTGCACACAAAGTTCACAATCAAGCCATAGCGAACGATCAAGACCGGAATAAATGGCATGACATCATCCCATCAATACAACCACAATTATCTCGATAAACATGGACCACAAAAAATAAAATAGCATTACACGTAAATAGTAATTACTCTCCGCCAAGCGCCCAGAGAGAATATTGTTCAATCAGCCCGAAATTTGCGCGAAGTGAAAAAAAAGTGTGCTACCAGTCCACGCATACAGCTGATGGCATCGGTGATAGTGAACGAGTTTTTTTTTTTTTGAAAACCCAATCGAGGGATTTAAAAATTTGCACTATTTTGTACGGTTTTTTTTTTTGGCGAAGCAAGAAAGACAGAGGGATGTCGTAATCATTCATCCCATTATGCACCGAGTCGGTTGATGGAGAACAGTGCAAGAAAGTAACGAAATTACCCATTCCCACATGCAAAGCACTTCCGAGCGAACCGCCGAAATTGAACTTTCACATTCTCCCGACCGACACACGTGAGACCGCATCGAAACGTGATGAAGTAATATCGGGCTTTATTGACGGGTAGGTATCTTCCATAATCTACACAACAGAAGCAGCATCATCGTCATCGTCGATTCGGTACTGTTATGTTGGGTTGGAATAAAACCAAAATTGTGCATTGCAGTACGTAGGAAAGTATTTACCGCCTGGTTGCTATTGAAAAAAAAAATGCAGCACTGGGCTGATGAAGAGGGAATTCAACTTTAGATTGTGTTCATGAATGTATGCAAATTTGTCTCCACAGTTGCTAAATAGCAGCTCAGTGGAGACATCCCGGTTGAGCTATTCGGTCGAAGGCAGAGCTCGTGTTTTTCAGTATGTAAATTTCGCGGCTCAACCGCCAAAGCTCGGTCGCAATTCTAGGTGAAAGTTGCCTGCATTTGCATTTTAAAATATGGGTTTTAATTAGCGTAATTTTTCCCATCATCGCTTCTGGCAGATTGATGGGCTCTTGGATTCGTTGTGAAATTACTCAAAATATGGTAACTGAAGTCGGCTGCCGAAAATGGATTTCTGCCCACATTGCAATAAACAGCTTGGGAACGCTGAAAACCTTCGAAACTGAAATTATAAATTTGGATACTCCAGACATCCTTAAAAGAGTTTAACCCACTTTAGCCGCACAAGCTTTTGAAACCCCCTTTCCTCAAGTGGGCCTCATCGCCTTTCAATTAAGTCACATTCACAATCAATTTATAAACGGAAATTGGAAAAAAAACTTCGGACATACATGTTCATTTCGTTGTCAGATCAATGTCCGGTCGATGTCAACCCAAGTATCAATTTTGGTTTTATGATGGTTCTGAAGACCATGATTTGAATTTGTAGATTGCTATAAAACCTTAATAGGGTGCAGGCTAATGAAAACATTATGCATTGGCCACAGTCTTCCAATTAAACGAAAAGTATTCTGGACAGATTCCAAAACCGGGCTATCCTGGATCCATTCCGATCATTCCCCGACCCGTCGGAGCACTTCGAGAAGATCGCTGGAAAGCTGTGCAAACACATTACCTATGCCGAACGTGTCTCGGGAAACACGGTAGAAAACCATGCCGGTCTCAAGCTCACTGCAATGTACAAGGTTGTCAAATTCTGCATCACTCACTCTTGCATGGTTCAACGACCTCGTACCAAGGTAAACAGCACTACGAGCCAGTGCTTCGCAACCAGAAACCCAGAATGAAGCTGTAAACGCTCATCGTACTGCGAACTCTACATTATTTCGCATCTTGCCAGGTCCAACTCATCCGAAGTGCTCCGACGGGTCGGGGAATTTTGAAATAGTTCCATGTCATGTCACGTCCCTTGGGATTGATTGCAACGGATGCGATCTCGAACACGGAATCCTGAGCGCGCACTTCACCGGACATAGCAAATGCAATTACTTTACGTACACGGTGTTCAATAAGTTCGGATACACTTTCAAAATTTGGTAAAAAAAGAAAAATGTTTTTTTATTTTTGGGTTATTGTTGGGGGTTGGGGGGGGGGGGGGGGGGGGGGGGGGGGGGGGAAAAAAAAAAAAAAGAGGGGGGGAGCTGGGAGGCCACAAAGTTTTGTCCAGAAAGTCGGTTAAATTGTCCCGACACCAGGCTTGAACCACATTTGCCGTATGGGCTGGTGCACCGTCCTGATGGAACACGTAGTGCTCATCGCCGTAGAGGCTTCGGAGACTGGGGGCAACAACCTTTTCCAAAACCTCAGTTTTGTAGTACGCCGCGTTGATTTTGACGTTTTTTTCAATAAACACCAAGGGTAGCTTACCACGTTTGCATACTGCCCCCCAAACCATCACCGACGCGGCACTTTGGAACCGAGGGATGTTTATATTGGATTCAGGAATGCTGTCCCTCGATGGCGCCCACACCCGGTCATTTTGCACATTATGCGGCTGCTGCAGCACGAACAGTTTCTCGTCCGAAAAAACAAACTCCTGACCAGCGTGCCGAGAGAGGATCCTCTTAGCTCGATCCAACCGCTTTTTGCTGGTAGCCTCCGAAACGCCATGGACCTTACGTTTTTTGTAAGGCCTGAAACCAAGGTCCTTGGTGAGTATGGTGTGAGCGGTTCCAATGGAAACGTTGAGATCTGCAGCCGTTTTCCGGATTGAGCGGTTCTTTTTGCGCCGAATTCGCTCCCTCACGATCTTGATGACCCGTGGCGTCCTCGCTGAACGCGGCCGACCGGATCTCGCACGGTCATTGGTCGAGGACGTCTCCCGGTATCGCCTGATGGTCGTGTAGACAAAGTTCCGCTTGACCCCATGCGATTTCAGCAGCCGGAATATATCGCCGGGTCGCTCACCGTTCAAAAAACGCTTAATTACGAAGTCCCGATACTCTTTCATGGCGCGTAACAAACAAACAACAACTAACAGAATGTCAACACCGCGCACATTCGGTAGCGTATGAATGAAGCTAAAGCTGACACCAATACCAATGCAGAATATGTACATGGCGCATACCTACGCAATGATGAAAACTTGTATTCGAACTTATTGAACACCGTGTAGAATGTCGACGTTACTAATGGACCATAGGGCACGAGAGATCCCCAGTAACATTGCCAAAACCATCCTGCTTTATTAAGTTTTATTAATGTTTTATCAAAGCCACTAGAAATCAATTTGGTTTTATTATGACACCAAGAGGTGCCAATAGGTTGCATATTTTAGTCAGGTTTATGAGAACCTACACAGCTTGTTTAAACGATCTTCAAACCTCATTGTCTCAAATTCCTTTTATTCCTATCAAAGGTTTTATTTCGACTTTATGAACTCATAAAATGCTGTTTTGAAATGAGTACAACAGAAAATGAGAGTACAACAAACCGGCCTGCTATGGCGCTACGACTATGTAGAATTTCCTGAAAGCTACGGGATGGCGGTCCGACGCCTACAATGCTTAGAGCGACGATTGAAAAGAAATCCAGAGTGTGAAACAGCAGATAGTGAAATATCAAGAGAGAGAGAGGATACATCCACGAGGCAATGGAGGATGAACTACAATCAGCTGATTCACGTCGGATATGGTACCTTCCGGTTGGCGTCGTACAAAACCCGAACAAACCAAGTCTTTGAGTTTGTTGGGGGAACTTTTCGGAAGCTCTTTGCAGCACGCAGAGGTTAGATGATGTATGGCTATATTTATAGGAAAAATTAGTCAATGATGATAACTAAATTTGTTATGCGATAACTGGTGAGTTCAAAATGATATCTGAGATAACAAAGCTTGTTACTTATTTGATCCCAGTTTGTTATTTTACTTTGCTAGGGTAGACGAACTCGTGTATCTAGTCTCACTGGAGACCGCCGATGATGACACCAGCAGAGAGATAGAAAGACGGATTATGGCTGGCAATCGTGCCTACTTTGAACTCCGAAGGACGCTACGATCGAACAAAGTTGACTATCTACAAAACATTAATTAAACCGGTAGTCCTCTGTTGTGCAGTTGAAAGTCAGAATGTGAAGGAGGCGAGTGAACCCCGAACTGAATCAGTTGTTAGAAGAACCTTCCGTCGTTCATACCGCGAAAATCGGTCGACCACGGTGGGCTCGGCAAGCCGTAAGCACGTCGGACGACAGTGCAGTTAAAATGGGTTTCTATAACGATTCAATGGGCACAAGAAGAAGAAGCGCGCAACGAAGGTGGATCGATTGCGAAATGCATCCTTGGACCAAATAGAACGGTGACAACTTCTATGTACAGCAGGGGCCACCCCGGCCTTGGCCTGATTGATTAGTAAGAATTTCCCAGAAAAGTGTCCATTTCACAAACCTTTTTTTTTTACTTAGTTCGTTTATTTGTAAGGCTCAGATGTAACCACCGCCCAAGAGAATTACTTGTCCAAGCGTTTTGCCAACTTTGAAGAGAACTCATCATGTGAAATTCTTCTTCAAAAAATCTCGCCTTCTTGTGCGCCCACCTTAGCCGGAGAGTCCGCCTTCTCATTGCCTGGAATTGAGCAATGTGAGGGGACCCATGCAAAGGTAATTCTAAATGATCTTTCGACCAACGCACACATCTGCTCCCTTATTTTTGAAAGAAAGTAAGATGAGTGCCTCACTGTTTTCATCGACCGGAGGGCCTCAATAGAACTGAGACTATCCGAGAAGATGAAATAATGGTCTATGGGCATGTCGGAAATTATCCCCAATGCGAAAATGATTGCTGCCAGCTCAGCAACATATACGGAACAAGGTTCCTGAAGTTTCCGGAAGGCAGATGAGTATTCATAGTAGACACCGAATCCAGTGGATCCATCAATGCGCGACCCATCAGTGAAAATTCTTCTATTGCAATTGACATGTTGGTACTTTTCAAAAAAAAAAAATATGGGGAATTAAAATAGGTCAAAGTTGATCTGGAACTCCTTGAAAAGCCTGTTTCATGGAGAGATCATAATCAATGGAGGAACTGTGATAAGTGAAGCGTACACCAGGAGAATAATAGCAAGGAAGACTAATTATTTCACAAACCTTGAAAGCTGTGAAAACAAATAAAATTAGATCTTTTCAACACAATAATCATTATTATAAATCTCCTTAAAATTTTAGTTAATTCTAAATTTGACCTAAATACTCTAAAAATTGGTTAGTGATTGAAAAGATATTTAGTAATTTCTGATTATAATTACTAACGAACCCTGAACAGGATTCTGATAGAATCTGGCTCAGATACTTGAGTAAATATTGCCCAGTGTTCTAAGCAAATTCGTTGGGCAAGAATTCAGTTCGTATCAGAATTATCAAAGTATGCTTCTGAAGATTAAAGATTGTACTCGAAAAAAAATGAGACACAATGAACTTTTTAGCGTGTGTAAAAATTAATGAAATTTTGACTGAAACTAATGAAGAGTGTAATGTTTATGTTGGCACAATTCAGCACAATCTGTCAAGTGGTTTTTGAGACAACAAAAAATAATGTACGCCGTTGGGGATTAACCGGCTGCGTCCCACAGATGGATCGGAGAACACCTGGAATTGCAGACCCAGGCGACCCAGCGGCGGTCAGGCAGCGGCAGAAACCCGAAGACTACTGATGCGGTGAAGGTAAAGAAGGTGTTAAATCTGTTCAAACGTCGACCGAACCTTTGGATCCGCGATGTGGCGAAGAAGGCGCGCATTGAAGCTGTACCGAAAGTGGCTGATGAAACCGAGGTACTTCGTGATGGACGACGAGACTTACATCAAGGCGGACACAAGGTAATTCCCGGGAAAGGAGTTTTAGGTGGTCACATCACTGTTGGTCGTTCCTGAGACGTTAAGGAAGCAGAAGGTGGACAAACAGTTCATGGTTGAGCTTGCCATCTGTGGGTGTGGAGAGATGAGCCAGCCATACATCACGACGGGTGCCATGAATGGGCAAATCTACCGAGAAAAGTACCTCCAGAAGCGCCTGCTGGCCTTCCTGCGGTCTCACGGAAGCGAAACGCTATTTTGGCCGGATGTGGCATCCTACCACTACGCGCGGCCTATGTTAGACTGCACAGATAAAAAGAAACATTGAATTTTCTGCGTTATTTAATGCACATAAAGCGAATGCTAGATTAGGCAGAAAATAATGGGATATGTCATGTAAATTTAACCCAGATAACGCCTGAATCTGCCGGCGTCGGTGGTTTTTTTCTGAGGCGAAAAAATCTGGTCACGTCTTCCTTCGGAAGGGAAGTAAAGCCGTTGTTCCCGGCTAATATTCATGAGTCGATAGGAAGGGTCCAGGTGGTGGAGTCGTCTTCCTGGCGTCGGTGATTGTCACCATGTGAGGAAATAGGCCGACGGAAAAAAAACGCCTGTATTTAGCCTATTGTATGAAAGTTTGCAAACATTGTTGTATGGCGCATGAAAGATTGCAAACAATTTCGTTGTTTACGCCTCCTTTGGCTTGGAATTAAACGAGGGGAAATTTTATGCGCTTGATAAAATAAATTATTTTGTTCTGTGTGGTACAGAGATAACAATGTTGTTTTTGTACCAAAAGACTTCAACCAACCGAGCTCGCCGGATCTTCGTCCGATTGAGAAATTTTGAGCCATCATTAATGCTAAACCTCGTAAAACACCTAAAGTATTCGAGAACGAGCTGGCTTTAAAGGAACAGGTGGTAAAAGTATCAAAGGAAGTCGCCCCGCTATTGCCAATAACCTTATGAGGGGTGTCAAGGACAAAGTGCGGGCATTCGGTCATGGAGGAAATTCAATAAAAAAAAAGGAAGAAGAACCCTAACCATATTCCCTGAAAGTTTGAAGAAATTCCGACTAAAAGTGAATTTTTGGCGATAATTTTTGTGTCTCAATTTTTTCGAGCACAGTCTTTACGTGTAAATCTTACTCCATTTGTGAGAGAATATTGTTCAACATTATAAGTGAGATATTCCATCGTGTAGAGATTCATTTTTTCTTATTATTGCTATACAGAGTAACTGTTCTCGTATTAATGTCATTGTTCCTGTACCCAGGAATGCTGTATGCTAAATCCAGAGATTGGAGTGCAAAAAGATAGATTTCTTTTCGTAATAATGTGCGTTTACGTTTAGCTATAAATCCACTCCAATCGTGTGCATGCATTGCGAAGCATTAACGTATAACATAGGATTAAGTGTCTCATTAGGTTTTTTTTGTAGCATCCCACAATTAAAAGTGATGTACCATTATCGTACAAGCTAAGTGGATCCTAAATGTGATCCTTTGTTTACGTGCATTTTTTTATATGCACTCGTTGACAGAATCTCTTCTACCTTGTTCGCTCAAGAATGCGAATTTGTGGACTCACGTTGGTACTGAATAGAGTTACGGACTGATTTTTAGGTATATGCACTTTCTAAAAACAAGACATGTCAACCTTATAACAAGAAACAATGCAACACCAACTACAACAAAATAAAAGCACATGTGCCGCAATCATATAGTGGAGCATTGTCATCTATAGTCTTTCTCTTATTTGGTCGCGACTCGGATGTCGCTCGTTGTTTTCTAGCACCACTTACGTGTTTTGTGTACGTCGTCAGACAAGCCCAGCAAGAATGGTGATAACGATTTCAACTTCAGTTCAGTTAGACAACGAAATCCCTTCATACAGCAGACCGAAAAACAAACCTAACCACCATGATATGCTCCATCTTTGGTAAATTAGCAAAAGCATATCTCTATTGAAACGATTTATTACAAAATATAACACCCCATTTAAAAAAGCGGTGTTTAAAATTACCGAATTCAAACATACATGTGAAAGAAAGGGTCGAGGTCAATTTTCAAACCTACAAAAAAAACTGTAAAGGTCACGTCTACTGACAAACGAGACACATTACTCAGCGAAATTTGATTTAAGGGAACGTGAGTGCCATCATTGAAAAGAAAAACACTTTTCCCCACTCCTATCTATTCGTCGTGTGATAATGACAATCCGAAAATGGCACAGCAACAAAAAAGGAATAAAGGATAATTTAATGGATGGAATTGGGAAAACTGCCTTCAGCGCCGCCCGCTATTCGGCTCAGCCAAGCCGAGGAAAAAAGAACTATGTCATGACATGATGGAAGCGCGCCTGCACACAGAAACTACCTTTCGGAGAGTAGGAGGTTTCTCACGGTTCGCTGCATCAACATAAACTCATATATCACACCCTTTCAAGTGCTTGTTGCGGTATTTTCGGCACACGAGAAACGAGAGAGAGAGAGAGAGAGAGAGAGAAAATCCCCGGTGATATTTAGTTAGCAGCACATCAGTGCCATCGCTTAACCGGCAACGACCTTGAACTATATGTTTGAGGATAACGAGCCGGGGGTATACGCCACCTAACTCGACACATATGTACACGGGGGAAGCTCGAGCATGCAATCAATGGATGAAAAATTGTTAAAAATCATCTCCTATCTCCTACATAGATGCGAGTCACGCTAGATGAACTACGAGGACAATTAGTTTCTACGGACGAGGGAAGCGATGAAGATGTTGATGGCCTACTTCAACCGACATGTGAAAAGACCTTCAATTGGAGCACACGATGATGGAATGCTCTAGCCGAAGCTCAACTCAAAAGTCAGGAGCGCAACTTTCGTTTTCAAACATGCCAAGTTAAACGCAGACCAGGTGAGTGTGTCTAAATGAAACAATTCAATTAGTGTGTGCAGTTTTAGCTTGATTAGGATCGACAAAATTGGCCGCCGTGAGGCGCAAGGCGTAATTGATATTTCTACTGATCGATATTCAGAGACGGTCGATTGATTTGCGGAACGGACGTTCATCTGCGGATGCTTCATTGTTGGGAAATTTAAATATTTTTCTTTACGATCACGATCAACGACGATCGGCCATCTGGACGCGTAGATGGGGTGTTTGGAAATTGATATTGTCTGAACGCGCGTTGCACGAGGCATTTGCATTTCGGAGATATCCGGTCACGCTCGTGTGGATTTTACGTTCACGGTTTCACAGTGTGGTAGCCAGAGTTGGGATTTCAAATGAAAATGGAACGATTTATCTTTTCATTAGCTGGATAAAATAAATCCAAAAATGGTTGTGCCAGACCACTGCAATGTTTTCCCGGAAAATTGATTACTTAGTCAAGCAGATTACTACCACTCGGCCTCCGAAGGCAGGCAATGTTTCGATTTTTGAGTTCTATAATCCCGCAAAAGATACCCACGTTGATTCGAAGAATATTATCCTTTCTACAATAGAATACAATAAATATTTTGAATCCGTGCCTAGATAAATATTTTGTAATTCAAGTGAAGTTTTCTTATTTCACATTCGCTTGTGATCAGTTTTTTTTTTTTTTTTATTGAAACAGCGTTACTAATCAACTTGATCTTGACTTGAAAACGCTACTCCGCAAAGTTATTCCTTCCAAAAATCTATAATGGCTGTTTTTTTTTCGAAACTACAGTTAGAATTACTTTCCATCTGTTTGAACGACGAGGGGATAGGTATATAACAACTTAACTTTATTCCAGGAAACTTTTCTTAAAAACTTCAAAGGACCGATGTAGTAAATCATTATAACGCTTACAGTCATCCCTAACACGGACTTCAATTGTATATTTTTTTTTTTAAATATTCATTTATTTGTACAGGCTCAATCGAATCAACTTTACAGAGCCAAGTTTTCATGTTTATATACATCAGTTATCTTAGAACTAAGGTTAAGGGGGTGGAACCGATTACTCGCGGCCGTCTCGAGGTTAATAGGAATTACAATTTTATGGATGGGAAAATTGCGGTGGAAATTTTAAACAAAGCATAAGGAACAATGGTTTTCTTATATCTAGAATTTCAAATTACAATTTTATAATTGAACGTTTTCAATTTAAAAAAAAAATCCCTAACTCACACACACACACACACACACAACACTCACACACACAACCACAATCACACACCGATGCACACAATCCTCAAAAATTTAACCTAAACAAGTAAGTTAATCAAACTACAATCTAAGGCTAATGTTAGTCAAAAACACATAAATGAGTTTCATAAACTCCAGATCGCGTGCAGCCAAAATGTCTCGAATCGGTACATTGGGTTGTCTACCTCGAGCCCGAAGGGAATCATAAAGCTCAGATCTGACTCCACGGTGCTCAGCACAAAACCAAATAACGTGATCTGCGTCCTGGTAACCTTGTCCGCATTCACAGAGATTGCTGTCTCCCAGCCCAACACGGAACAAATGAGCGTTTAAAGAATAATGATTGGACATGAGGCGAGACATCACACGAATGAAGTCTCGACCCACATCCAATCCCCTGAACCAACATTTCTTAGACACCTTAGGAGTGATAGAATGTAGCCATCGCCCCAGATCTCCTTTACTCCATTTATACTGCCAGCTATCGAGTGATAACTGACGACAAATATAGAAAAATTCGTTGAAGGCGATTTGTCGGTCATAAATATCGCCTTCCATAGCGCCCACCCTTGCAAGCGAGTCCGCTTTTTCATTGTCAGGAATCGAACAATGAGAAGGGACCCATACAAAGGTGATAATAAAAGAACGTGAAGATAAAGCACTTAGAAGACCTCGTATTTTCATAAGAAAATAAGAGGTGTGCTTTACCGGCCTCAAGGAGCGAATAGCCTCTATAGAACTGAGACTATCCGTGAAAATGAAGTATTCATCCGGTGTTAGTGAGGCAACAATTTCTAAAGAAAAATGAATTGCTGCCAATTCCGCGACAAAAACAGAACAAGGTGCTTGAAGTTTACGAGCGACGCTATAATTTTCATTGTATACACCAAAGCCAGCGGAGTCCACTATCAAAGACCCGTCAGTGAAAAACGTTTTGGTGGAATCAACTAGGCCAAACTTTGCAGCAAATATCACCGGAGCAATCATAGGACGATGATGCTCTGGGATTCCACGAAGCTCCTGTTTCATGGATAAATCAAAATGAACCGAATTTCCGAAGTCGAAGAAGCAAACACGATTGGGAATATTCAGCGAAGGGCTGGCATCCTGAGTTATGTACAAATGGTACAAAGTCATGAAGCGAGTTTGAGGATTCAACTCAAGGAGCTTCTCAAAATTTTCGATCACCTGGGGGTTCATAACTTCACACCTGGTAAGGAGCCGGAGAGATAATTCTGAAAACCGATCCGAGAGTGGCAACATGCCAGCCAGCACTTCCAGACTCATGGTATGAGTCGAGTGCATACAACCTAACGCGATACGAAGACACCGATACTGAATACGTTCCAGTTTGATGATGTGCGACCGAGCCGCTGACTGAAAACAAAAACTACCGTATTCTATAACCGACAAAATCGTTGTCCGGTACAACGTTAGAAGATCTTGCGGATGCGCTCCCCACCAGGTCCCGGTAATTGTGCAGAGAAAGTTGATCCTTTGTTGGCACTTTCGCTTCAGATACTCAATGTGGGATCTCCAGGTGCACTTTGAATCGAACCAGACCCCAAGATATTTAAATGACATAGAATGAGTTATCGGTGTACCCAAAATTTGAAGCTTCGGTTGTGCAGGGTTATGCTTCTTAGAAAAAACTACCAACTCAGTTTTCTCCGTAGAGAATTCGATACCTAGCTCTAAAGCCCAAGTAGACAAATTGTCTAAGGTATCCTGTAAGGGTCCTTGCAGATCGACCCCATTGGGTCCAGTGACCGACACTACGCCGTCATCTGCAAGTTGTCTCAGCGTACAGTTGTCACTTAGACAACCGTCAATGTCTTTGACATAAAAATTATACAAAAGAGGGCTTAAACATGATCCCTGGGGGAGACCCATGTAGCTAAATCGTGAAGCTGTAGAGGTTCCATGAGAGAAGCTCATATGTTTCTCTGACAGCAAGTTGTACAAAAAATTATTCATTAATGGTGAAAAGCCACAAGCGTGGAGTTTATCTGAGAGAACTTCAACAGATACTGAATCAAAAGCCCCCTTGATATCCAAGAAAACAGAAGCCATTTGCTCTTTTTTAGCAAAAGCTAACTGAATCTCTGTGGAAAGCAACGCGAGGCAGTCGTTCGTTCCCTTACCCCTACGGAAACCATATTGAGTATCTGAAAGCAGGTTGTTCGTCTCAACCCATTTGTCCAGGCGGAAGAGGATCATTTTCTCCAACAACTTTCGAATACAAGATAACATCGCGATGGGTCGATAGGAGTTGTGGTCGGACGCGGGCTTACCAGGTTTTCGAATGGCAATAACTCTCACTCGTCTCCAATCATCCGGTACAATGTTGAGCTCCAAAAACTGATTAAACAAGTTCAACATGCGCCTCTTAGCGACGTCTGGAAGGTTCTTAAGCAAGTTGAACTTGATTCTATCAGCCCCTGGAGCCGTATTGCCACACGAAAGGAGTGCGAGAGAGAGTTCTACCATTGAAAAAGGTTGGCTGATCTCATCTATCGAATTCGTGGTTTCGCGAGGAAACATTTGTGCTGGAACAGAATCTGGACAAACTTTTCGCGCGAACTTGAGGATCCATTGGTCCGAATACTCCTCGTTCTCGTTGTTCGTAATTCTGTTACGCAATCTTCGCGCCGTGTTCCAAAGGGTATTCATCGACGTTTCACGCGATAGCCCGTCCACGAATTGTCGCCAGTAACCACGTTTCTTGGCCTTGATGAGGCTCTTAAATTCTCGTTCGAGAGCCGTGTACCTTTCGAAGTGCTCAGGTGTTCCACGTCTACGAAAAACTTTGAACGCGTCGGACTTTTTGCGGTAAACCTCGGTGCATTGCTGATCCCACCATGGAGAAGGAGGTTTCCTGTGAAATGACGTTCCTGGAACTGGTCGAGTTTGAGCTTGAAGCGCGCTTTCCAAAATCAGGTTGGAGAGGAAGTTATATTCCTCCAGCGGTGGAAGCCCTTCTACCGTTGTAACGGCTTCATCTATTGCTGTCCTGAACCTTGTCCAATCGATATTACGAGTTAGATCATACGTGACGTTGATCGATTCCGGCGGAGTGAGCCCGGTGGCAACCGAAATTTTAATAGGCAAATGATCACTACCGTGGGGATCCTGGATCACATTCCACGTGCAATCCAACGATAATGAATTCGAGCAAAGTGTGAGGTCTAACCTACTGCCAAGTGAGGATGGACCAGCCAAGCGTGTAATTTCTCCATTGTTGAGAACGGTCATATTGAAGTTGTCACAGAGGTCATATATCAAAGAAGACCGGTTGTCATCGTACAGTTCTCCCCAGCCGGTACCGTGAGAGTTAAAATCTCCCATGACCAACCGCGGAGCAGGAAGAACCGAACAAATATCTGAAAGTTGTTTCTGGTTTATTGAGGCTCTAGGAGGAATATAAACGGAAGCAATGCAAAGGCTTTTATTTTTAATAACAGCCTGACATGCGACAACTTCAATACCTGGAATTGGAGGAAAATTCACTCTATAGAAGGAGTAGCACTTTTTGATCCCCAAAAGTACTCCTCCTCCACGTGAATCCTCACGATCAAGCCGAATAATGTTGAAATCGTGAATCGGAAGATCGATTTCGGGTGAAAGCCATGTTTCACAAAGAGCAAATGCATCACAACTGATATTGTGAGCTAAAAATTTAAATGATTCCAGTTTAGGAATAAGACTTCGACAATTCCACTGCAGAACAGTGATCAAATCCCCGACCTCTTTTGGCAAATTATCCATCGAAGGAAATGATAGCTGCAAGGAGGGGCCACTTTAATGTTAATTTCTTTAAAAAAGTTTTCACAGTGGGAAGCATTGCCATAACAATGCTTTTAAGAGGGTCAGATATTTCGAGGTACTTGAAAATACCTTCCACAATATCATCAAATGAGAACAGCCCAGATGAAGAGGGGGCTTCTGTTCTTAAAATCGGGGCATCCGGGGTTTTGGATGTCCCCGGGAGAGATGGGAAATCCTGTGTGTAGTTGGCACTACGAAAACCAGGTGGATTTGGATTATCCTTATTTCCACTGCTCTTTGAATTGGGCATGTTGATTTGGGGCTTCTGTTCAGCTACTTTCTTTGCCCGAATGCGTCTTCGCTTCCGTGAAGCACCTTCCGGAAAACTGAAAGAGGTCCCCTCCTCAACCAAGTCCGAATCAGACTCGTCATCTGACAGAGCAGCAAAAGGATTTGTATTGATATCGGGTGGCGAGGCTTTCTTAAGCATTTCTGCAAAAGATTGCCTTGAACGTTGTTTCAGAGAACGTTCCAATTTTTCCCCGCGTTGTTTGTACGCCGGGCATGACGAAAGAGCATGGGGAGGAGTTCCCTTGCAGAAAACGCATTTTAGTGTGTTATCTGCACAGGGACCAGCCTCATGTTTCTCCCCGCAAGTTGAGCAGCGTGCCTTATTGCCGCAATGAGAGGCCGTATGCCCCATCTGCTGGCAGTTTTGGCAGATCATTACCCGGGGTACAAATAACCGCACAGGTAGCCGAAGTTTGTCCAGTTCTAAGTAGTGAGGAAGGGCAGAGCCAGAAAAGGTCACCCGAAACGAGTCTGTGGGGGTAACTTTTTTCTTACCCTCGCTGTGCGACATTTTAACTAATTTTGTTACTTCCAGTATCTGTACTGGGGGGAGCAGAGGGTTATTGAATCGGCCAACCGCCCGCTTCTCCAAAATTTCAGTGCACAGACTCGCCTCTGTGACCACTCCTACAATCTCCACATCACGAGCTGGAATATAAACTCTATATTCCAGTGTAAAATGCTGGGAGGAAGCAATCTCATTAGCCTGCTTCAGGTTAGAGACGACAACACGGAGTTTATTAAATTTAACTTTCGTGATCTCTGTCACGGCTGAGAATCGCTTCGTCAAATCAGTAGTTATTTGGTACACGTTCAGAGGTTTAATTTTGGGCTGAAAGTAGACAACCCATGGACCGACCGAGTCCATTGGATAAGATCGCGGCCGGAAATTTATTTGTGCCTCCCCATCATCAGGTGGCAAAGGCACTTTTTCAGCTAAACCGTCCATGTCGAAGAAACCTCTTCAACATGCACGATTTGCCTTACTTGTGGGAGCGTTGAACGCCCCCAAAAATTTAAATCACACACAAACACAAAACAGGAACACACACAAATTAACGCTACACTCTAGTGGGATGAGAGACAGAGGAAAAAAACTTAACTAATATTACTGATCTGTTGCTGCTGCTGCTGCTGACGCACCGTATGCCTGAACGTCGCACTTCTATGCGGGCAGCGGGGAGCGGTGCGCTGCGTGGGTGTACGGGTGTAACCGATCGCCTTCTGGTGCACTCGCTCGACGATGTCGGATGACCGTTGGCGATGTAGTAGTGTATCGCTGGTTAGCGTCACCACGCGGGGATGAAGCGAAAATGAGCGGGATGATAATTCGCCAGCAAGCACTGCTTGATTTTCTTATTTCACTGGAAAACCACACTGCCTTCTTAGAAAAAAAAACTCACATTCACTCCTTTCACTGAAGTGAATAGATTTTGAGAAAAAAAACTAATTATTTCCAAGGATCGCACTCGAAAAATCTTCCAAAATAACGGAGCGCTGGATCGAACGGACTTTCTTCTTTCGCTGAACGAAGTGCGCGTATTTCGTCTACAATGTGCAGACTTCTTCAGTGTCGTGTACTAATACTTCGAATAATCGAAGTCGAGTATTAGTACACGACACTGAAGAAATCTGCACATTGTAGACGAAATACGCGTATCTGTCAAGATAAGCAATAAAGGTAGTTGGAATTAAATGGAAACTACTAATCATTCTTCTCATTTTCTAGTTATTATTTACATTATTATTTTTTATACAAGCTAGCAACGGCGCAGCCTTAGCGGAGAGGTTTTGAACTACGAAACTGGCCCCACAAATCGGTCAAATTTGTTAGGATAAACTATAGATACCATGTTCGATAATTTCGCTTCAAAAAAAAAAGCTTCTCCAATCACTTGACAAAATATTTGAGGAAGCTGTCTCTCTGAGATTTTGGGAATTGAAATGGATCACATAAGTAGAAATATAGGATATCCGCGTGCAGTGTACCAGTTGGATGAATCGCTACTATCAGTACGTAAAGATTTTTTTCTTATTGATTCATTTGGTAGGATCAATTGTTGTTAAAAGCAATTCTACAAAGCCGAAAAACAATAACTCTGTGATCAGTGGTGGTGAATGTACTGTAGTTTGATATTATTTCCAAAATATAAAAAAAAATACGACCAAATTGAACACACGCAAAAGTGAACCGTCGTTGGAGAAAATGTCATGACATTCTTGTACCGTTTTCTAAAGGCGACGACACATTCCTGCTGCTACCAGCCGATGGTTTAAAAAATGTTACGATACGACATAGATTTATGTCGCTCAGAATTTCATTGTTTGCTGGCTCATTACTGCATAATTATGATGTTTATTATATCGAAAATTATAAGAACGGTTACTAACAACGCACAACCAAAGATTACCAAATAAGTGTTTATCAAACTATGAAATACAGTCACTCGCCATTTCTATGCTATTTGAAACTGTCGGCTAAAGGGGCAACATTTTTTTTCTTTCCGCTTTCTATCTTCCGTGTTCGCTAGAACTGTACACATAAACTGTTGGGAGTGTGTGGGCCTCAAATTTTGCAGCAGGTGTCTGTTTTCCAAAAAAAAAAAAAAAATGTACATTTATCACCTCTGACTGTGAGTACGCAAAAATGTTGGGCATCTTCTAAAAATAACCAACCAGTTCACGTTCGTTTTCGCTCATGAATTTGATAGACAATTGGAAAGAGATGTGCTACTGTGGAGGAACAGCTCAAGTTTTTATTCCAAACAATACTCAGAGTGTGTGTGTGTGTGTGTGTGTGTGTGTGTGTGTGTGTGTGTGTGTGTGTGTGTGTGTGTGTGTGTGTGTGTGTGTGTGTGTGTGTGTTCAATCCAACGCCCACCGTCCGGCAGTGTTTTTATGGAAGAAAAATGTTTGCATTTAAACGAACTGTTGTCGACTTGGCAAACATTTTTAGCTCGGGAGTTGGAAGGTGATAGCTCTGTTGGTTTCCAGTGACCCATTTCAGAATGCCTGGTTACTCACGTCCATTCCGATGTCACTTTCACTTACAACAAGCCCCGCATAAACACAGTACAAATATCAAATGGATATAGGTACTGTGCATACACTTCCATCATCAAATCTTATTGTTTTGAGGATGGCACGTATTTAGCAGTATCGTTCAAATTTAGTTATAATTAGATAGATCTCACCGGAAATTGTTTTTTTTTTTTCTTTATTTTACGTCGGCCTATTTCCTCACATGGTTACAATCACCGACGCCAGGAAGACGACTCCACCACCTGGACCCTACCTAACGACTCATGAATATGAGCCGGGACCAACGGCTTTCCTTCCCTTCCGAAGGAAGACGTGACCAGATTTTTTCGCCTCAGAAAAACCACCGACTGGGATTGAACCCAGACCCACTGGAGTGCTAAGTAGCAGTCACGCTTACCACTACACCACCGACGCCTTCTCCCGGAAATTGTTGCTGATGTACAGTTTTCATTTGGAAGGCTTCCCTGTGATGCTAAAGGATGCATTTGTGTCTCTAAAGAAGTAGCACTCCGCTATTCAGCAAATATTTTCACATAATCCTTTTCGAATGGAACAGCCCGAATACAATATGTACTTCGCGCACAAATGCAATACAATGAAAATTACAGGTAAAAAAAAACACTTTGAAAATCACAATCATTGTGCAACGAAAGAAAAAAAAACTGTACACCAGGTGATGAGTTTATCTGCAATTATATGCTAGCCACTTACGCGCGCATGCGCGTTAGCTTCGTTCTTTGCTTCTGACCAGCAAATGGCCGTTTTCTACATTGCACTGGTTTTCTTTTCTCTCTCTCCAAACTTTGTTAATAATCAAAATCCCCCGCTATGACTTCTAAACTGCTTATAATCATCAATTCACTCGCGACAAAGCGGAAAAATATGCTAATTTAATCATTTATGTCCGCGTGGCACAATACTAACAGCACTAATAAACACAACTAAGCTGATATGACTTCTTCCTCCAGGTGCGGGGGGCGGAGCACAAAAAAAAAAAAAACGGTGAACAACTACCGACCATCATGAATTTTGGGAGGGAATCGATTATATTCACTACATCTTACACAAAACACGTGGAGATTTTATGATTTCACTGTTCGTTTAGGTTGAATTACGAATATATGTTTGATTTTATTTTTCGCGAAAAGGACGCAGTAAAAACTCCAAACAATACTCAGAGAGTGCCTCAAAATACCTAGCACCCTTTGAGGCCATATATGATCCTATTAGAATAATGACTATTAAAAAGAACACACGGAACAAAAGTGAACACTATGAGCCATTAAAGTTTGGCATCTGAAGTCGTCGTTGTTTCTATGATGTATGCCGTCAGAAATGCGAAGGGACGATGGAACAGGATCATGGCCTTATATTTTAAAATTCTATCGACCTTCACCTTAAGATGTTTCCAGAACTACAATTGGAGATCCTTTTTCCTTTACCATTTTGATGCAGAAGCACCCATCGATGTAAAATCAACGTGTGTTCCTCAAGAAACTCGTTCTGGACAAAATAGCGTATACCTTGATTACAGAAATTCCTCAAAAAGCGCGGTAGCATGCGATATTGCGAGACGTGTTCGCGTAAATAAAATACGTAGTCTATCAAGCTTGATATAACTGGTTACAACTTGGTATACCTAGTAATCCTGACCATCTGGACGGCTTCTGTCTTCGACCAAAGGGGCCAGACTAAATTTCATGGTCTTTTCATTGGTGACTATTAGTTAAGAATTTTAACACTACGCGGTGCTAGTGTGCAAGTAAATTTCTTAACAATGCTTTATCTTTGGATCCTGATCAAATGGATGGTTTCAGTCTTCGACAAAGTTTTTCAGCAGGTCAAGGTGTTTTGATTGATGGACAGAAGTTCAACATTATCTCAACACGTGGCGCTAGTGTGTAAGTAAATCTCCCGAATATGCTATATCTTGGAACCTGTCCCTTTCTTCGATCTAGTTGTTTAGTGGGTCATGACCTTTTTCATTGGCGATTAATAGTTCAGAATTTTCTCGCTACGCGGCGCTAGTTGAATTAGGTTTTTTGAACATAGTTTACTTGTTTATCCTGTCGATATGGAAGTCCATATGACCTTTGTAGGGACAAACCACAAATTGAATTTCAATCAACTTTCATAAACTTAATGTTGATTGCAAAAAAAAAAATCGTCCTTTTGGGACTACTTTCAACATCTGACCACTTTCACTGATGTTCCGGGTGGCCACCATATGACCTCTGAAGGAACATCTTCAGATCACAAATTGGAGTTCATTTCACTTTCATAAACTAAATGTTGATTGCAAAAAAAAATAATTATTAGATCGTCCTTTTGGGACTTTTTTCAAGAGCTGGCCATTTTACGGATGTTCCGAATCTTTTGGAGAGCCTTTTGATTGCCAGCATGATTCTAAATGTTGATCAAACTTAAATTGTTTTTTACTTTCAATGTTTTGTTGCACACCACGCTCCCATCTCGTGGGTCCAATTTTTCACCTTGTCGTTGGTGAGAGGGCTTATCTTATGTTATAAACATGCATGAGAGACCAAGAATTTGACCAGTAGTGAAAGTACCACATATTCTAGTCATTTTTTCACTGCCACGTCGTAGAACTTTTAAAGAAAGGCACTAACATCAGGTGTGATACTGGCGGGTTATGCCGCAATTCATTCTTAGACTTCTTACTTTCAATCTAACGGAAATGACTAAAAGTACACTTTTCACTTTCGTGGCAACTTATGTTGTTGTTAATGCATTTGTTTTATGAAATGAATAACCATAATACCTGGTTTGCTCATGGTATAATAACTGAATGTAATTGCACCATTTTAGAAAGGGGTGAATGTTTTGATCAAGGTAATTATCTGACTAGGTAGTAAGTATATATCTGGATCCCCATCATTGAGGTCTTTTCAGTCTTTTCAGGTATCTTCAAAAACAAAAATATATAGGGTTGCAAGTGGATTTCGGACACATGAGACTTGGTTATAAATAAATACAAATTAATCCAGGAAACAAATAGAAATACAGTATCAAACACAATAACAGACCATAATTACGAACAAATTATTATGAACAAGACAAGACACAAAAATACAATGTAATAACAAATTGGATTTAAAATGCCTAACCATGTAAATCCGATTTAGTTTGTGATGCAGTACGATCATTGAATGACACATCGAATAAATGTCCAAAATTTGCACTCTTTACGGCTTAACATAAACATGATACGATGAAGGTCACAATTATATGCGATTTTGACTTAAAATGCAGAAATATACGATACTATCTGAACACTGTTATACAACTACTGGTTGTCTAGGTAGTGAAAAACTGTATCAGGACAGAAACCTTCTTAAAATACCAATTGGTCAGGAAACTCAATTACACACCAGCGCCGCGTCGCGAAAAGATTATGAGCTGCTGGTCAACAATGAAAAGGTCTTGTTCCACTGAAAAACTTATCCGAAGACAACATATTTCCAAATGGTCAGGATCCCCAGGTATGGCACTTTCAGGAAATACATTGGCACAGAAGGGCCACACAGGCAGAAAATTTTGAATTGCTAGTCACCATTTCAAAGGTCTTGATCCACTGAACAACATTGTGGAAGACAGAAACATTCTATCTGGTCAGGATTCCAAAATATAGCCCATTCCTAAAAATAATGCGCACACCAGCGAACTGCTTTGTTCTGATTTTGTTCCACTGAACAACATTGCCAGGACAGAAACATTCTATCTGGTCAGGGTATCAGGATATAGTGAGAGAATCCTAAACTGTTCGCCAATGAAAAGGCCTTGACCTACTCAATAACTTTTCTCAAGACAGTAAAATTGTATGTGGTCCGTATCACGGATATTCCGGAAAGGAATGTGTTGTAAAAAGTACAACGCGCGAGTGCTCGTTTTACAAAACCTGGCGCGAGTGCTGAGAGGTTAAATCGTGGGATGGAATACCGCATTTGAATATTTTGAAATTGTGTCGAAGAAAATGGACGATAGATTGCCGACGTTTGAATACCTTCCACTGGAAAAATACGATACTTCATTATATATGTATTGAAGTTATCGAAATGTATCTTTCACATTTAATTTTAAGTAAATTTAGATTCAGAGGAGCCAATGTTAATTTTTGTTTTAAAAGCCGCGTAGTTAATCCACAAATAAGTTATTTGAAGAACTTGCTAAATTATGGAGCTAAAACTATTTTTATATCAAAGAAATTTGTTGACATATGAAAGTATGGCATTGAAGGTAATTGTTTCATCAGCTGAATTCAATTAAAAAAAAAAAACGCGTATTTTAGTGCATTATTTGAGCTCATTTGACTGTACTAATGTTTGAACTATAAAATTGCATACAAAGGAGAAATATTTTCTTTCCCATTTTGCACTTTTCAGTATAATTTCTGTTAGTTTGAGACTTTAATGATCAATTTTTTTTTTTTAATTCTGTAGTCTTCTTGGTTCGGGTGTTCGGGTCCTCCCTTAGCTCAGTCGGTAAAGGCGCAGCTACAAACCAACACTATGCTGGAGGTGGCTGGGTTCGATTCCCGGTCTGGTCTAGGAATTTTTCGTTAAGGAAAATTTCTCGACTCCCTGGGCATAGCGTATGATTGTACTTGCCACACAATCATACTAATGCAAAAATGGTACTTGGCATCAAAAGCTCTTAATCAATAACTGTGTAAGTGCATTTAGAACACTAAGTTGAGAGCAAGCAATAACCTAATTGTGAAAGCAATAAGCTTGAAATGCTAAAGAAGGAGAAGAAGAAGAAGTCTTCTTGGTTCTCCAAAATGTCCTGAAGTTAAGATCTTGATATCCACACGACTCAATGTGGTGTGATACACACGTTCCTAACGTACTAGGTTGCCTGAAAAGTGCCTTTAATATCAAACACGAAAACATTTTTTTTGCCAAATTCGGTTTTATTTCTCAACATACTCTCCTTTTAGGTCGATA
This sequence comes from Aedes koreicus, assembly GCA_024533555.2. Taxonomy (NCBI): domain Eukaryota; kingdom Metazoa; phylum Arthropoda; class Insecta; order Diptera; family Culicidae; genus Aedes; species Aedes koreicus. The sequence goes on from JAHHFK020003989.1 coordinate 556,765, forward strand.
CAGCGAGTTCAGCGATTTTTTAATTTTTTTTTATCCCATCCAAATAGTACTCCTTCGGAAGTCCTTCAAAATAGCCATCGGTTTCAGCTATGAGCTGATCATTTGAGTAAAATCGCTTACCGGTGAGCCATCTCTTCAGGTTTGGGAACAAATAGAAGTCACTGGGGGCCAAGTCTGGCGAATACGGTGGATGGGGAACCAATTGAAACCGAATTTCATTCAATTTTGCTTGAGCAATTGAGGATATGAATGAGCAGGCGCAATGTCGTGATGATAGAGCACACCTTTTCTCTGCAAATGCGGCCGTTTTTTCTGGACTTCATCGTTCAAACGATCCAATAACGCTGCATAGTATGCGTCTGTTATGGTTTTACCTTTTTCAAGATAGTCGATGAACATTACACCTTGCGCATCCCAAAACATGGAGGCCATAACCTTTCCCGGCGATTGTTGCGTTTTCGGGCGCTTCGGAGCACTTTCGCCCGGTGAAACCCACTGTTTTGCCTGCAGCGATGGCTCCGGTGTGTAGTAATGGATCCAAGTTTCATCCATGGTTATGAATCGGCGCACGAACTCCTTCGGATTGCAGGTAAACTTGCTCAAATTTTCCTGAGAGTCCATTGGTCCATTGTAAGCAAACGGGGCACCCATCGCGCGCAGAGCTTCCCAAAACAGAATGTATGATGTTGCCAACTCGTTCCATTGAAATGTCTAAAGCCTTAGCTAGCTTTCTCAATTTCCATTTTGGATCCTGGATTTTATCGACGTTCTCTGTTATAGTGACCTCATTTGGGCGTCCAGAACGCGGTGCGTCAACGGTGCTCGTACGGCCACAACGAAAATCAGCAAACCACTTATGAATCGTTTGAATCGACGGAGCAGAGTCTGGAAAATACTTATCCAGCTTGGCTTTGGTTTCGGCAGCCGTTTTCTTGCGTAGAAAATAGTATTTTATCAAAACTCGAAACTCGGAATTTTCCATTTAAAAAAAAAACTTGCTGATCGGTCTCTTCTCACTGTTGTCACTAATGATTGCGTGGACAGAAATGGCTGAAATTTTGACAGCCGTCATTGAAGGAATGAAACTCAGAGAAAATGGTTCACAGTGGCGATTACCAACGCCATCTGTAGGAAATTAAAGGGACTTTTCAGGCAGCCTCGTATACAATACATCATAAGGGCCTTCAAAAGCTATGATGATTTGTGCATCTTAGAATGATTGCAGTAAGATATCCAATGCTCTCCAAACTATTCTGGAGCTAAAATTTGTATGGATTCAAGAAGTTTGAGGTAGCCTTCTGGCAGCATAAATGTCATGAAACTATGTCAATAAGATATTGTTTGCACTCTAGAATATGCTTAAGTTCAAAACTTGCTGGTCTACTAGTCAATTAAGTATTCAATAATTACCTGGAAGTTTTCAATGTGTTCGTATACTCCTAGTGAGCATTCTGACATCATGTGCAAAATCAAACAATCAAAGGATTCTGACAGTCAGCTTCGGAAAGCAAGATACAATGTTGTTATGTGACCGGGATCTGGATATGTAGAGGTCAAAGCGAACGATATATGTACTTTTTGACGATAACAGTTGAGCTCTTCAGACTTGTTGCACTTGTGTTAATTTAAATTATAGGAACCTACACTATTCGCATCTCCCTAGTTACAACCCAGTGGTCTGATGCAGTATTTAAAGTAGAGCTGTAGCAATAATCCACCTCATATTGTAATGGTAATTCTAAACCAGTAACATTTGTTTGAGTAGGATTTTTATTGTTATGACTGCTACAAAGGCATCCGAATTGAGCTCGACAGAGGATGCCTTTCAATTCAACTCAGACGAAGGGGAAGCCGAAAACGAAAGCATATGGCCGTCCACCAAATCGTAGAAATGCACCGAAGACACAAAGACAGCTTGAGACAGTAACGGGTTTTGGGCGTTGAGGATCAATCGTTTCATAACCCAAATAGCGTCGGAACCTGTTCGATCGGGGTAAACAATTCATCCTTTCAAGTGTATTTCCTGCCAATTTGCATGCCGTCAGCGTGCGGCCGACGATTGCACTGCCGCACAGTCAGTGCTGAAGCGCGTGCATAAATACCACAACAAAGAACGTCGACGCTCGAAAACCACATCTTTTCATTTGCAAATGAGTTCACAGCGGTGACGACGCGTTGTTCGTGGTTATATATTTATTTGTTTGGTTGGTTGTTTGTGGCTGCATCCATGGGGTGTGTTGGTTTATAATCCGTGTGTAAACACACCAGTCAGAAAGCCGCCGCCGCTGCCAACAGTGACCAGCACCTTGTAAAACGAGCTACGCCCTGACGATTATGTGCAGCAGTTTTTAGCATGCAATAGTTAGAAGAGAAAGCAATACGCTGATGTGCATATTTACCAACGATCCATTGTAATTGAATACTGGGACATACCTGTAAGTGGAAGAGAAAAGAATATTTTTAGTATGGCAGTTACGCAATTGGGAAATTTCGAGATTGAATTGAACAAATAAAAGTAAAAGTAAAGTAAATAGGTTTAATTTAGGATAATTATTAAATAAAATCGAAAGTAACAAGTGATAACCTTATTTTGAGCCACGTGAAACGTTTCACAATTATCAACCCCGTATGAGTCACCATCCGTTCTCATTCCGGGCTGCCCAGCTCAATCAATCATAACCGGAGTACATTCCTCACAAAGGACTGCGAGATTTATCACCCAAACGAGCACCCTTCTTCTTCTTCTTCTTCCACGTTTTGTTCCTAACGCAGAGAAAGGAGCCTCTGCAGCAGTTTACATTCGCCTTCGCAACCAAATCGCTTGGCACTTCCACTGATTTACCACTGAGCTGGAAGCAACATGCTAACAACGCCAGCGAGCATTTACGATGCTCATAAACAAAAAGTGACACCCAATCCATGGACTGTTATTATTTTCCTTCGCAGTCGTCGAATCTGTTTCCCATAGAGCACCACTCAGTAGTGGTTAGTTTATGAACTTCTTGTGGAATTCGAAGGTCACCGCTGACTTGTTCAACTTTCAACCGATTGGAGGTGGAAGGCGTAAAGGGAATGTCCGGAAGTGCGAATGATCTGATGGATGTTCCCCTCCCGTTGGCCTTAGAGGCGATCAGTCGAGTGTGATTTATGTTGGTAATCAAAAATGACGAAGGAGTGTTTCAACTGGTTCGTGGAGATCTGATTTGAAACTGATTCGTTTCAGAGTGTGTTGGGCAATCACCTTTTTGAAGTATTTCGCCTACTCGGGTTTGATTTGAATATTTGTTTACATAGAAGCTGAGTTAGAAAAATATATAGCGTTTAATATGATTATTTCCAGAAAACGCTTGACATATGACGAGGGATAAGGCGTATGTCACCAGGTTTTACGATTATTGAGCTTCAGTAGTGCCACCTTATACGGTAGATGCGATTAGTTCCATCACACATCAGACAGTAGCATAAATTGCCTAGTAAAATTGTGATTTCTTATGAACAGCCCCCTTCAACATGGCGACCGTGTGCTTCACCAGGACTCGTATTACAACAGAGTAACATCTTGTTCTCAAATATCTTCCCATTAGCCGCCCATGTCATCTTGCCGTCAACATTACGACAGTGTTGTAACCGTCAAACCTAAGGCATTTGTTGTTGTTTGATGACCCCCAGAAGAGCGGGCCAATAACGAAATCAGTGACTTCTTCGCAGCTTGGCGATCGTCAGACACGAGCTGAACTAATTTATCACGCTCGATGGGTGGCAACAGTGCGGCCGCGAACACGAGATTCAACATCTACAAAACACCCATCAAAAGCGCATTAATAAATCTGCGCACGCGACACAGAGCGCATCGCTTGTGTGCCGCACCATGCTCATCATCATCATCAACCTCGTCGTCGTCGTCGTCTTCGTCGAAGCATGATGTTGCGTTGGGACATAATACGCTAAATTTTGAAGTGGACATGAAGAAATTACATCTATTTTGGGGACACATGTTGCATGTTTGGTTTTGAGGTATGCGGTAGTTTTTTGGGATTCAAACAGGACACATTGTGGATTTGAGACACAGACAAGGAAATCGGAGGTTTCTTGTGAACAACTATAAAATCTGTCCAATCTTCAGAAAGACTAGGTTTGCTCAAGTAAATTCATGATTAATAAATTCTATTTTTGGCAGAGGGACAATGGTCCACGAAAATCAAATATAACTAAAAAATTCGTATTACACGTTACAGAAGGCATACTTTTTATGCTTTTACTATTGAGCCTTTTGTCAGTCTACGAAACTCTAAGTCTTTTTGCATTCAATATTACGTCTACTAGGAGCGGACCGGAAATTAGCAAAGATAACATATTCAAAGAACTTATGATCTTGATTGACACGTTCATCGAAAAGTATTCGAAACTATAGCCACTGAAACTAAAAGTTAGTTGAGATTGGGTCTTTTGGGTATTTCTCTATTGCTTTTCCTAGTGCTTTCATTTGACAATTCTGGGGAACAAGTCTATCAAAAAAAAAAAAGCTAAACAGTTTAAAGAAGTTACATACATTTTTGACTGAAGATGTTCAAACTATTTTAAGAAGTTAAATTAAACTGAACAGTAGAACTTGGTGAGAATATTCCCATTTGAAAGTAAAAGAAGTTTGAAATTATTTCGCTTAATTTTACAATTTTTTAGTGTTTATTCTACTAGATTGTTATTAAATCAACTACAGAAACCGTATGCAACACAATCTAAGAAATCTAAGAAATGACAAAGATTTCACATGGCAAACATTCATGGCTTATATGTTGCAGTGTCGCAAAAAATCCTTCAAAGTTTCTCATGTGAAATGTTTTCAGTTTCTAAGATATGTATGTGCCTTCAATCATTTGAAAATGCGATGCAAATCGTTCAATATGGCGGTCAGTTTTGTACTCTAGCGACCACCATCTTAAAATTTGAATTTTAAATTTACATCAGAATTGTTTTGGACAAATTTTGCAATTTTTGTTCTCAACACCGTCTTAGAACTCAGTGGAATTTGTTAGTTGTGAGAACTTTTTATTTTAAAGCAACTTTGATCACAGATAGTTTTCTTCATTTATCTAGACTATCATTAGAAAAGGGCTGATTTTTTTTATAAATCAAAATAACTGAAAAATATAGAGATCTGTAAAGCTCTACTCTACACAAATCCAATAGACGAGTTGGCGTTAATTTGTTCATGAGAAGAAACTAGTTTTTCATTCAGAGTCTACTAGGCACCACTTAAATTCTTCTGATGAAAAGTTTCATAGCTATTCTGTTTAGAAACTTTATTAGCTACTTTGTCACAGATTGTGACAGTTTGTTTTTCGGCCAAACGTCACATGAAATAGTGATCAATTCATTAAGATATTTCCAATCTATTTAGTCGCTGTTCGCAAATATGACCACGAAAAACAAACATTGATAAATTCACACACTGAATGAAACCGAAGACCATCTTCACCAATCTAGATATTGAAGAATTGGTTCTTATAGCATTGGAAAAAATGAAATATATGCTATTAAAACCTAAATGTAACTTTAGAACATCCCTAACATGAAACAGATTAAAGAAAAAACATCAAATGACACATTAGCAGTGTTAAGTTTTGTGTTAGAATGTGGTTTGTGCTCACATTACATCATAGAGTCCCGTTCATATGCGTTGACGATTTATATTACTTCCTAGAATACTCTAAGTCTTGAAAACTGTCTCGGAGAACAGAACCTAAGTTCTACAGCCAAATTTCAGAGTCGTTTTTATTGCTCTATAGCGTTACAGTATGATTTTAGACATTCTGCAAGTCTAACAGCAATGAGATAATCTTGGGGTGTTCTATTTTATCCATACTGCCCTGGAGTTAAGAACGTACGTTCTTCAGATTTGTTTGTCTGAACTAATTTGGGATACATAACCTTCTATGTTCAAAGAGTCTTCTGAATTATTCTTGGACACTCGAAACCATCCAACATATTCTGGAGCTTTAATATCTACAGCCGTACAAAAGATGTATTTTATTAACCTCATTTACGGCCCACCATCAAGAATGCTTATTGATTCTTCTGGTAACTCATCCAAACTATTTTGGAGTTAAACAACTAAAGATATGCAGCTGTAATGGTAGCTTGCTTCGCTATATAGAGTTACGGTATGCCTTCACTCAGTCAGTCAGCCAGTCAACCAAGGGCGGGTGGCCTCTGCTGTACACAGAAGTTGTCTCCTTCTATTCGGTCCATGGCTGCATTTCGCCAGCCTCACAGTCTACGAAGAGACCGCAGGTCACCTTCTATTTGATCGATCCACCTTGCTCGTTGCGCGCCTCTTTTTCTTGTGCCTGTCGGTTCGTTTTCAAGAATCATTTTAACTGGACTGTCGTCCGACATTCTAACGACATACCCAGCCCACCGTAGTCGACCAATTTTAGCGGTGTGTACGATGGGAGCTTCTCCCGACAATTGATACAATTCGTGGTTCATTTGCCTCCTCCACGTTTCGTCTTCCATCGGCACTCCGTTGCGCGTTGGCTCTTCACGAGCAATGTCCATGTTTCGTGGCCATAGTGGACTACCGGTCTAATTAATGTCTTATAGATGGTCAACTTTGTAGTTCGGGAACTTTGATCTTAGCGTCTTTTGTAATCCAAAGTAGGCACGATTGCCAGCCATAATGCGCCTTTGTATCTCTCTGTTGGTGTCGTTATCGGCAGTCACCAATGAGCCCAGATACACGAATTCGTCTACCGCCGGGATTTCATCACCGTCGATCTGAATTCTTGGTGGAAGGCTAACATTGTCTTCTCCAGTGTCTTCACCCATGTTCATTGAAAATTCTTGTAGAGGAACTGACGCTATGGGATTTTTTTTTAAACTCTTTATTTGTTCCAAATTTATTCATATTTACATTTCATGTTAATCTAGGTGCTCCAGCTACTACCGTAACGTTTACATTGTTCATGCCTTAGCAGTTCAGTATTTTAAACAGGTTTTTATTCCTGCGTGTCAGTATAACAATAATAATCTTAAAACTAAAACTAAAAACACTAAAATTAATCTTAACTAAGCATAATGGAATTAATCGTTGCAATAGAAGATTGCAACGATTTTTGTCTGAAATTATTAATTATTTTGTTGGACATTTGTTCTAAAGTCTCAACATTCGAAATTCTATGTACTTCGTTAGTACTGTACAAAGAAGGCAGCTTCAACATCATCTTCAGAACTTTGTTCTGAATCCTTTGAAGTATTTTTTTCCTAGTAGCACAACAACTAGACCATATTGGAACAGCATAAAACATGGCCGGTCTAAACATTTGTTTAAATATTAGTAGTTTGTTCTTCAGACAAAGTTTGAATTTTCTGTTTATAAGAGGATATTAACATGTTATATATCCAAACCATTTGGCTTGAATGCCTTCAATGTGATTTTTAAAATTTAATTTTTGATCAAGTAATAGACCAAGGTATTTCACTTCGCTTGACCAGGAATTTGGAACACCGCTCATAGTAACGATGTGACTACTACTAGGTTTCAAAAAAGAAGCTCTAGGTTTATGTGGGAATATTATTAGTTGAGTTTTGGAAGCTTTAGGAGAAATCTTCCATTTCTGTAAATAAGAAGAGAAAATGTCCAAACTTTTCTGCAGTCTCCTGCAAATGACACGAAGACTTCTTCCTTTAGCGGAGATGCCTGTGTCATCGGCAAACAAGGATTTCTGACAACCCTGAGGCAAATCAGGGAGGTCGGAAGTAAAAATGTTATATAGTATCGGCCCAAGAATGCTACCCTGAGGAACTCCAGCTCTAACAGGTAGTTGATCAGATTTGGAATTCTTATAATTTACCTGCAGAGTTCTGTCAGTTAAATAATTTTGAATTAATTTTATAATATAGAGCGGAAAATTAAAGTTTTTCAATTTAGCAATCAAACCTTCATGTCAAACACTGTCGAATACTTTTTCTATGTCTAGAAGAGCAACTCCAGTTGAGCAGCCTTCAGATTTGTTTGAACGAATTAAATTAGTAACTCTCAAAAGTTGATGAGTAGTTGAATGGCCATGGCGAAATCCAAATTGCTCATCTGCAAAAATTGAGTTTGTATTGATGTGAAGCATCATTCTATTTAAAATTAGCTTTTCAAAAAGTTTTCTGATTGAAGGAAGTAAACTTATTGGTCTGTAGCTAGAAGCTTCAACTGGATTTTTCTCGGGCTTCAAAATTGGAACAACTTTGGCATTTTTCCATTTTTCAGGAAAGTATGCCAGATGAAAACCTCTAGTAAATAATTTTACCGTGAAAGACAAGGTACTCACTGGGAGTTTTTTGATGAGTATATAGAAAATTCCATCATCACCTGGAGCCTTCATATTTTTTAACTTTTTAGTTACAGTTTTTACTTCATCCAAATCAGTACCCCAGGATTCATCAAAAATATTTTCCCATGAGGAAATATTCAGATACTCCCTGGAAACCTGACCCTCAATAGGATTTTTCCTTGCATTGTTATCGTGCAACTACTCAACATGCCTCACGTATGTGTTGGTGTAGGTTTGCACTATGTTTATACAAACGCTTTTAAGTTATGTCCGATTGTTTTCATTCGGTGTTTATTTTTTACCAGCGATGAAGGAGTTTCGTGCTGTGGTGATAAAAACAAGTTTTTGAAAGGTTAGCACCCGGGCGCTATTTTCAGAAATTTGAAAAACCTCGCAGTAAAGCGGGATTTTGTGTACCGAACCATCCGAAGGTACCGTGACACCTGCTCGTTAGATGACCGGATCGTACGGTGCGGACTGCACGAGTTGTTAAAGTGGTCAGGGAACGGATTAGACGAAAATCACAGCGCTCTGTACGTAAAATGGCCGCAGATTTAAATGTTCAATGTCAATAAATGTCAATGCACAATAATGTCCTGCAAAATGACCTCGGATTCCAAGCTTTCAAGAAACGTAAGGTTCACGGAGTTTAGGAACCTTCGAAGCAGAAACGACTCGAAAGAGCAAGTCTACTTTTGTCGCGGCACGGTGGTGAAAAATTTATCTTTGCCAACGAAAAGTTATTCATCTCGCAACAATCCCACAATGTCCAGAACGATAGATTGTGGGCTCTCTCTTCGAGAACTGTTCCAGAGAGTGATAGGAATATTCCACGGTTCCAAAGGGCTGCGTCAGTGATGGTTTGGGGAGGAATTTCCAAGCGAGGCAAACTACCACTGGATTTCATCGAAAAAGGCGTTAAAGTGAATGCCGTATATTATAAAACGGAAGTTTCGGAGAAAGTTGTCAAGCCATATGTACAAGCGGTGTTTGGAAATGATCACTATGTGTTTCAGCAGGACGGATCGCCATCGCATACTGCAAATCTCGTTCAGGTCTGGTGCCGAGAAAATTTGACCGACTTTTTGGACAAGAATGAATGGCCTCCCAGTTCACCAGATCTGAATCTCTTGGATTATTTCGTATGGTCAGGGCGTCTAATATGAACCAATTCAAAACCGTAATCAAACGAATTTGGGGACGAAATGCCGATTTAAGTCGTGCGTTCCGTTTGTGACGGTTTCGAAAAACGTCTGGAGCTGGTCAAAAAGGTTAAAGGCGGTGTTATTCCAGAACATATGCTGTAGTTGATCAGTATTATATTGCAATATAATGGATAAAGTTATCCATAAAATCTGGGTTATCGATTTGAAATAAAGTTTTATTTTGTATGAGAATATATTGGACACGGTGTATATTTATTAACAGTTTTCAGCAGCATTTTAGGACAACAAATCTTCAACAGTGGCGTGCCGTCCACATGTGCACCTGGTTCACTGCACGACCTGTTCCACAACAGGTTGACAAACTGATTGAAGTCGGATGTACCTTTATCAGCTGTTGATTCCTTGGTAGCATTCCCTGACTACCATACCACACACACAATGAGACCAATCGCGCGAAGTCTTGCTTCTTTTAGAGTGTTTTACAGTCGTCGGCTTTAGCATATATTATCATTTTTCACCAACTCGGCGGTTGATAAGAAATCACGAATACCTCATTTAACAGCTCACAATCAAATTCATGATTGGTTACAATCAATATGATTCATTTCGCTTGGTAGGCGGAATGATGCAAAATGCCCGAAAACATATTTGATGCGAGAGCAATGATAACTGACATTTGGCAATGTTGTGTGTGTGAGCCGTATCATGCCTTCTTTGGCTTTTTAAACGTTCTATCTTTATCTCTCTCTCTCTTCTTTTTCAAAGTATTTCAAATAAACCGAAGTAAAAATTATTACGCACAATTTTTACTTTGTATGAAGCCTGTTATAACGAGATGACGAATTTGCAAACAATTGTCAAAATATAACGAGGTTATTTTTTTAACAACAGGAATTTTTGTTTACGTATAGCAGCATTTCTATTTTCTTGTGCATACTACTAGTTATACTTTTTACATTCTGCAGAAGTACATGTAGATGATGAAAAATTCAAATTTTCTTGAGACTTCACGATCTGCTAATGAATTTCTGTGAATTTGTGGGTTTTATATCCTAATTGCGTGTCATAAAGGCTATTGCATTTTGGTAACTATTTCATAGGGATCTGTTGTAGAGGTTCCATTTCCCGACCAATTTGCTTGTCCCGGGATTCGGGATAAAATTTGTTGCTTGTCCCGGGAAATCCCGGGATCCCCGGGAAATTCTTCAATGTGCTTAAAAACGCAATTTTGTGGTTAGGAATATGTTTTATTCATCAATAAAAAAAAATCAATGGTTCAAATCAAGTGAAAATACGACTTCAAGAAGCATAATGCTTTCATCGGACAGTGAGGTTCGCTTTTTAGAACAGATATTTCCGGAGTTCGAAAAGATGCGCTAGCTATCGGTTGACGTCGGTTTGATTGATTTTAAGCCGCCGAAAATGATTTCAAGATTCAGGCTCAACTTACCATGTAGCTCAAAAAGTGACAACTCTTTCGCAATTACTTTTGAAAAATCAATCATTGCCGAATCAGTCTGGGACGGGTTGGCATATTCCTTTATAGCCGATTCCAGTTCTTCACGCATGCTCGATGGTGTCGATCCTTAATCGTCATGCATACAGGACAATCCAGCATTCAACTCGGCAGCATCATCATCACTCTGTCTTTGGCAGTCTTGCAACACTCGAACTCCCAGTTCCTTGATGAACTTAATCATTTGCGTTTTCGATGAGCTTTCCAGTTCTGCTGGCGCTTGCGTTGACAACGGAAGACCTTGAAGGAACTTCAGCGCTGTTATTATTTCCTTTTGGCGCCGTTCGTTGATTCTTTTCGTGATTGCATCGAAGAGGTCGTTTCCAACTTTGGAGTTACTTTTCTTAAGCTTCGAATACAAGAAACTCAAGCTGCCTTTCGCAGACAGCAATGTAGCATCTCGTCTTCCCAATGCTTCCGAAGCGAGTCTGATTGGCTGAAGAGCTTCCTGAAGGTTTTTTGCAACCTCGAAATCACTGTCCGACATAAGACCTTAAAGGCCTATTTCGGAAAGTGTCTCTTTGATGCAATCAAAACCGCGAATGAAGTGCTCCAGCATCGTTTCAGTCGAGTTCCAACGAGTGTTGACATCCACACACAGTTGAAGTGGTTTATGTAACATTTTCGTGATTTTTTCTTGAAGCTGTGCGATTTTCGGAAAATTTTCACGACTCTTCGAATACGTTTCAGAGACTCTCCAAATCGCGTGGTGTAGAAGTCTATAATTGAAATAAATTAGCTGTTTTCTTTAATATGAACATGAACATTCCAATATATTTCCCCGAAGAACCAACTTCATCATCGTAGTTGTCACTATCCGAATCGTCGCTATCTGAATCCTCATTTTCAATTGGTACCGGTGGCTGATCCTTGTACAGGACATCGCAAACCCCCATGTGAATTGCATGGTTGTAACACTGCTGATGAAGGTAATCCGACAATCTTCCAAACTTCGTCATCACTCGAGCTCCGTCAGTCGTTGATGCTACAATGTTTTCATCCTTAATACCGAATTTCCGGACCATATCCTTGACCATTTCCAAAACCTTTTCAGCAGGTAGTGATCCACGAATTTTGCCGAGACCCAGGTTGTAGAATGATCCGTCAGCGAAATGGGCATTCACGTTTAAGTAGCGCTTGTTGCTTAAACTTGTCCACTCGTCCAAAGTGAGACTAAACAGTTCACCGCTATCGATACGCTTCACTATTTCATCCCGCGTTTGCTGCTGAGCGTATCCATAGTATTCAGAGACCAGCTTTATGACGGATGTATTCGACGTTGGCAGAGAATATCCACGATCTGCGATCGATTATCTGATGAACTTGCTGTTGGTGATTGCATTGATCGAAAATCCGTCCTCTGCTGCCAGCCGAGCTACAATTTCCACCAGTGACTGACATTTAACGAACTTGAGCATCGATACTTGTTTCACTGGGACATTCGGTGTGGATGATTTAACTTTCGCAGCAGACTCACTAGGATTTGTGGGGGGTTTGGAATCCATGTCGTGTTTGTTCTTCGTGTGCCGGAGCAAGCCACTGGTCGAAGAGCCCTTGCGCGACAAAATTTGCTCGCCCTTCCGACATCGTGCTTTTTCTTTGTCATCCGCAATTCTATCAAATGTTTCCGAATTTCAGCCATGCCTTTAAAATAATTGGATGTAAGACTACATTAGCACAAATTTTGTATTACTTCTTACTTTGATGTAACGGCAATCCGAAATTATTCAATGAACACAGAAGCAGTAATCAGTGAATGAAAACAATGTTTTGAATGGAAATGACAGCTTGTGTCGTATTGGCGGGCGCGCGGGCGTGTGTGTGTGTTAAATGTGTAGACAAAAATGCGAATGCCTACTGAACCAACACAAAAGGAATGATGCATTTTCATGAATGATGTATAACATCGATGTAGGTACAGTAAATATGTATGTTGGCGTTGTATGGGTTATATTGAATGCGCGTAAACGGTACACTGTAATTTATTGGGAAGTCTCAAAGCGAAAAAATATGTAAGAAATGTGTGTTCTAGGAATCCCGGGATTTTCGGGACGGTGAAAAATCTTATCCCGGGATTCGGGAAATCCCGAATTTTTCAAGATCCTGGGATTTTTTGTCCCGGGATATCCCGGGTTGGAACCTATAATCTGTTGTTGATAAAACAAAGACAAATCTATGAGCCTTCCTGAAGACCTTTCTAGTGAAATCCCTCCATATCTCCGTTCAAACTCTTTTCCCCATGGTGTCAAAGCCTCAACAGCCCCTAGTCGCTATAGGAACCCACGAAACTTCACTGATCATCAAGAAAAGCAGCACAAACTAAAAACATTAACCACCACTATGATCGCCGGCTAAAAAGAAGGATTGCAACACCTTTTCACGACGTCAAAATTAGTCACCACCCAAAATAAAAATGCATTCACTTCCAAGTGATCCATATCCAAACAATGACCAAAAGTGGCCTGCGAGCCCTGCCCAGAACGATTGCTAACGACTACCCAAAAACCCATTGTTTATTCGACACTCGTCGCTCGTACCGAAATTTCATTCATTTGTCACTTTGTGTCAGTTTCGCTTCGATCGACCAACTCAAGTAACCTGCTAATAAGGAGTCCTACTCAAGCAGGGACCGGCACGAAGCGGAAAGAGCAAAGCCAAACAATAACGAACGTATTGAGCTGTCACTCAATTCGACTGTTTCCAAGAGTATTTGCGTGCACTTCATATTCATGGGGGTGGTGTCATGCATTGTGGTTCTCGAATCGCCGAAAAAAAACCGTAGCGGCCATGTCTTTCAAATTTATAGCTATTGACACGCACCACCAAATGCTCTGCATTCCGAAAAGAAAACAAAAAAGAACTGGAAATTGAGCCTAATTCAACTCGCACTTTAATAATGGTTTGTGGAAATTGCGTCAAGGTTGATGTTTGGAGTGCCCTCGGTAAACGAGCCCCACCCGGCCTAACTCACACGGTTGCACGTACGGAACCTGTCGACCAAAATGTGCAAGTTTATTGACACGATTTGGGGTGAAGCTGTCTTATAAAATGAAAATCGTTTTCGCTTATTTCGTTTTCTTTGCCGTTTATTGTGCGTTTTCGGCATGTTGAAATGCACCATTTATCCGTTTTGATCGCGTAGGCGTGATAATTCCATTGCCGTAAATGGTGCGCACGGGCAGTGCAGTTTTAATCGGGTGATCATAGGAAAATCTAAGCAAGATGTAAAGCACCCTCTTGCAATTCTCCTAGTTGGGGCTGGAACACACGCGTCAATGAGGCATTTTACAAGCGTGTAAACCACCGCAAAATAGCCGCATTCGGAATTCGGTATGTTGTTTTTGCTTCTTTCGACTCAATGTTGATCGCCAGCGGTTAGCGCATTATTTTTTTTTTATGCTAAAATTGGCTACAAGCATAAAATTCATTTTTTTTCACCTGTGCGCTGTGTACGGATCTGATTCAATGCCCCTTTCGAGGTGCAAGTTGGTAATCACCACCGCATAGTTGGTTCCCTTGAGATGGTTTTTACTCTTGTACAATTTAATTACGGTTGCTACTGTGGTTATTAGCTCGAGGCGGAGAGCGGAAGGGTGCATTGCAACCGGGCAAGGTTGGTCAGGTTGATTTGTTGCCATACCGCTTTGACGCGAATGGTGAACCGATTGATTAGACTGAAAGTGATCGCACAATCGCAAGAACCCAGAAGGCTGCGAGAGTTGTTCTGCCTGACGAAAGGTTGAACCACCAGTCGTGGTGCGCTGTAAGGTCGAATGTTATGGCTTTTTTTTATGGCGGTATGAAGAGCGTAACGCATTTCGATGGTGAATTTAAGACGCCGGTAAATCAGTTGGAAAGCACGCGTGAAGTTGTAGCAATTGTGCATTGGGGCGGACAACGCCTTTGTACTAATTGTTTGCGTAAAGATGTTGACTACATGTCCGAAGTCAAGTAACTGTGCCGGTGCTTTTACTGACGGCACTAAGGTAAGCTCAACAAAGGGTCTGGAAGTTTAAGAAGGATGAACCAAAATAGGCAATAAAATGTTATAATGGAATTAAAGACAACTGTTTCATATGCAAGAATGGTACGCACTGGATAAGCTTGAATTAGTCATCAATTTAACTGTGGATGTTCATGTAGAATGCATGAAATAATCCTGAATTAAAGTGAATAAAATAAACTTTTTTATGGTAACAAATCGAGTGGTTATGGAATTGAATTATTGCGTTGCAAAATTGAAATTCTCTCACTTTGTTGCTGTAAGATTTCGAAAAATTTTAAATTCAAAATATGAATTCTTCTTGAAAAAAGTTGGCCCTCTGGTAACTTTCTGATTTTTGCATTTCTTGACCCCAAACACGAGTTATGAATTAACAAAGAAACATAAAGAAAATTGACCTTGCATCCTTACAGCTTAAAAAGGCGATATGCTATAAAGCATCACATATTTTGCAATGAATAGTACACGCATATTTCTTACAATAAATAATGTTAGGACAACAATAAGTACACATACATTAATTATAGTTGCTACTACGTGATTAATCAGTGTAGAGAAGTTTTACAATGAATCAATTAAATGTGGCTGGGATTGACCATCCATTATCATTGTACAAGTTTCAATAACTTCATATTTAATGACAAATAACGGCCCCGGCAACGTCCTGGTAATACGATTGAATTTCGAAAGGAATACTAGCGTAACCTTTGTTGTTTTTTGGGACCGTGCGTCCCAACAAAGGTTACAGGACGGAAGTTTCGTTAATAGGTCAGGGATCGTTGGATCAGGATTCACTTTAATAAATGATTCGATCACAGTTGTGACATAGCAGCCCTAAAGAGAGGGTTAGAATGCGTTGACGCGATACTCGCATTCTTTGAAGACGACACATCCTCCGTACTTTCACGAGAAATCACTGGGATATTGGATAATACGGTTGGGTTGGCAGCATTATTCGATTTGGTAAACAATACACTGAATTCATGCAACGTCTTGTAAATTATTTAAACATTAAAGACTGTACCCGAAAAAAAACAGACTCAATTATAAGCTTGTTACTTTTTAGCATGTGGGTAAAATACGGTAAAATTTTCACTGAAACACTGAAGAGTGTTATGTTTACGTTGACAATCATCACAATCTATGGTTTTTCACTTTACTCTGTTTAAAAACACCGCGCCAGGAAGCTGTACCGAGTGTGCCTAACGAAACCGAGGTGCGTCGTGGCCAGTTGGTCATTCCTGAGTTAAGGAAGAAGAAGATGGACAAATTCTCCAAAAACTTCTTGGTTTGGTAGGCCATATGTGGATGTGGAGAGATGAGCCAGCCATACATTACGACGGGTACCGAGACGAGTGCCTTCAAAAGCGCCTGCTGGCTTTCACGGAGGCGAGAAGCCATTTTGCCCGGATTTTACATCCTGCTATTAGGCGCGCCCGTGTAAGACTGGGTACAGAGATAACAGTGTTGTGTTTGTACCAAAAGACCTCAATCCACCGAACTCGCTGGAATTTTGTCCGATTGAGAAGTTTGGGGCCACCATGAAGGCCAAACTTCGTAAAACAACTAAAGTATTCGAGAAAGAGCTGACTTTGAAGAAACGGTGGGTAAAAGTAAAGCTTGCTTCAGATAGAATTGGAACAAAAACAATTGCCTGTATTTCAGTTATTTATTATTGAATTCAAGATCTTTTTTTATACAAATGTAGCGTTTTCTTCATACTTTTAAGAAAAAATACGGATAAAATTATTCGTCACGGTTTCAAAGGAATTCTCGAATTTTTCCTGTAACACGGCTCATTAGGCGGCGCACACCTTCTTCGTCCATCGTTTTAGCTATCTTATTCCACCAGGTCTTCATCTGATTGATGTCTTTGACAACCTTTCCCTTTGCCTTGAGTCTCCTCTTCATGATTGCCCAGTATTTCTCAATAGGGCGGAACTGGGGGCAGTTGGGTGGGTTAAGGTTTTTCGGAACAACCTGGACCCCTTTCTCTGCATACCATTCTTGAACGACTTTGCTGTAATGACAGCTTGCCAAATCTGGCCAAAACATTACGGGATGGTCGTGGGATTTTCGTGCTAATTTGTTGGCAAAAACAAATTTAAATTTGGCTGGAACATCCCCCCGAGCCGTTGCCAAGTAAAATTTTTGACCTGGGATTTGCCCGAAGTCAGCCTTGACATAGGTTTCATCGTCCATCAGAAGACATCCGTCGAACTTGGTCAGCACCTGGTCGTATAGCTTCCGAGCACGGATTTTGGCCACATTATTCTGTTTTATGGTCCGATTTGGCTGTTTGCTAGCTCGATACGACTTGATTCCTTCCCGGAGTCGAGTTCTCCTCACGGTACTATGGGTACTAACACCGAATTTTCTGGCCAAATCACGGTCCGACAGATTGGGATTCCTCTTAATCGTCTTCAAAATCTTACCACGCAGTTTCCGGTCGACAGTTCCACTCCGACGATTGGCTTGAGGCTTCCGAATCGTCGTCAATGTTTCCTTATACCGTTTGATAACGCGCCATACGGTATTTCTGGGCAATTTCAGCTGTTTAGCTAGCCTAGATGCAGACCACAATGGATTTTCCAAATAACTGTGCACAATTTGTTCCCTTCTTTCGGCTTCCATGTTGATTGTTTACAAAGTACAGTCGATTTGCGGAATGTCAAAAATACATACGTGAAGCTGACAAGATTCCCGACACTTCCAAATCCGTCCACCAGGAGCGCAACAATATGAGCAAAAGTTTGTTCCAATTCTAAATGAAGCAAGCCTTATAAAAAGTAGTCGGCCCACTATTGCCCAAAACCTTATGAGTGGTATCAAGGGCAAAGTGAAGGCATTCGGTCATTAAGAAAAGATCAAATAAACCAATAAAGTAAAAAACTAGCCATAATAATGTAGCTTATTCCCTGGAAGTTTGAAGAAAATCCGACTGAAAATTAATTTTCGGTGATCTTTGTGTGTTTCTTTTTTTAGAGTAGTTTCTAGTACCGATGTCTGATTTGAACCGATTCAAACCAACAGTAAAGATGCTATTGAAATTGGGTTATAAAGTGTGATGGTGGTTTTTCAAGGCACATTATTAATATTAAGGAAATTATTAATAAGGCACGATACCGTTTGACAGTTTTTTTGACCAAATTATATGAACAGTAAGAACACTTCCTCGATTACTCACAATGTGTGATAATGGTTTACTTGATACTATGTGCTACGGCGAGTATGGTGAACCAATAGTCTAATTAATTATGATCAACACCACCATATTTAGCCGGCGTCGGTGGTGTAGTGGTAAGCGTGACTGCTACTTGGCACCCCAGTGGGTCTGGGTTCAATCCCAGTCGACGTCGGTGGTTTTTCTGAGGCGAAAAAATGTAGTCACGTCTTCCTTCGGAAGGGAAGTAAAGCCGTTGGTCCCGGTTCATATTCATGAGTCGTTAGGTAGGGTCCAGGTGGTGGAGTCGTCTTCCTGGCGTCGGTGATTGTCACCATGTGAGGAAATAGGCCGACGTAAAATAAAGATAAAAAAAAAAACACCACCATATTTCACCGAGATCGCTGCGTTCAGGAATGCTTGCATTGATTTTAGTATATTAATATATTTAAAAAAAAGGAATGCATACTAGTCTTACGAAGATAATATTGGTAATCTTGCTAGCTATTGAAAACGAATTTAAAATGCATCAGAGGCTTCTCGTGACCAAACGTTCAGATTTCAGCCTTCGAAAATACTAAGCAAATTAGAAACTTTTATTATTGTACTCCAAAATCATTGGGTGGAAGCCTCATAAATGCGAACTAATTGACCAGAACCAATGTTTCTAATTTATCCGGAATGTCTTAGTCAAACAGCCGCTATCATTATCATCATCAGAATTTATTAGCAGTATTATTTTCGTCAACACTCAAAATGCATTCACTGTTTTTTACTCATCAACCAGAACACAATGAACAAACTTGCAGTAATTTTGTGTATACGAAAAACCTGCTTCTGTTGATGATGGTGGCGCTCTCCTTTGAAAAAAATAAAAATTAAAAAAAATTGTATTTACGGCTGTTTGTAACTTAACACTACGTTCATTATCACATGAGCGGTTTTTCGTTGTTCGGGAATTGCTAGTATTCCAGTTCGAGTACTTTAAATTAAAAATTTCAAAGAGCAAGTATATTCGAAGGAAAATTAACATGTTTACAGTTAAATTATATCAAACCGGCAGAACATGGTGAGACCATTCCAAAATATTTTCAAGCTCGATGCGATCAATAACTACTTCGAAATTATGCGATTACCTGCTTTCTTTACCGGTTGATCTTTGAGCCTCAAGAACTGGTGAAGACATCACGATCGAGCTCAGTGAAAATTATAAAAGCAGTTACCCCTTACGGATTTGATGGAAACTAAAGCTGCTAGCAACACTTTCTTTTGGTATTTAAATGTATTCGAAACAAAAAATAAATGATGGTGATAAATTCTGATATGAAAAAAATTAAGCATTTCCTATGGTCAGCCCGTGCCCAAAGCCCACTGTTAGGTAAATTATAAAATTGGAAAAGGTAATTTATTGTTTTGTAAGATGGTTTATTCGAGATATAGGGTATGTGTCCCTTGACTCAGCCTAATATGGAACGATCGATTACATTTTTTATTATAACTCATGAAGTATTGCAGCTGGCAGTGATATTTAACTTTTTGATCACTTGCTTAGATAAATGTAATAAGCCATTTGGTAGTATGTAACACGAAAAGTTACACAACTCATTTTATAAAGTCACAAACTTTCGAGGGATATGGATGTAATGTCGGTCTACGAGCACCAACTTCGGTCTATTCATGGATGCAACTTCGTCCCATTCGATGGATTTGTTATTAAATGTAGTCTTCGTATGGTTTTTTTTTCTGATTTTCTGATTTAAGGCGTTGCCAGTTGTATTCGCTCTAACCCAACTCAAAATTTCACAAAACAAACTATAATAAAACTGATTAGAAACACAAAAGCACGGTGGCCACACAATCTTAATTTAAAAATTCCCGCATTTTTCCCAAATTTTCCCGAATGGGAAAATGAGTTAATATAAATTGGATTATTAGATATTTTTTAAGATTTAGAGGAAATTGTTCAATCGGAAATTATGACTTGTTTCATTTTGGCAAAATGACGGATAGCAACCGCAAATTGAGCTTCTTGAGTATTGCGTAACCTGCTTAAAAAGATTCTTGAGTATTGCGTAACCATTTTGAAAACAAGAACAACAATCGCTGTATATAAGACATTTATCTTTCAAGTTTCTAGAAGCATACACATCGAAGAAAAATAGTAAAGCATTCAAGGTTTTCGAGTACAAAATATTGTATCAAGGACTTCGTGAACGTCGTTGTCAGTTCGTAAACAATCTTTTGAGCTACCAAACTTGTTTCAGTTTAGTTTACCACAAGACACTTTTCATTTATTGAAAATCCTCACTCCATCGTCGTAATTGTGTGCGACAGGATGAGCACCTTTTGAATGAATGTTGTCAAATTTAAAAATTTGTCCAAACGCTGTTCTTTTCTCTGGAATCCGGCAAGCACCGTCTTTGAAGACGGCATAGCTGCCCAAATTCTTTATCTACGAACGTTTCCAGACACAGCTCCATACGCTTTTAAGTTATGTCCATGAAGTGAGTAAGAACATCAAGGTTAATGAAGATGACGTAACGCGTTAAAGGATACGTGAATGGAGATTTGTTGAGTAGCTTCTTGAAAAAACCACAGTAAAAAGATCGACAGTCGTTGCGGAATGCCAACACGTATTTGTTGGAATTTTTTTGCGAATTCTCTCGCTTTCTTGGCCGATTAAGAGGCAAAACCGATTTTCACATTAAAGTCTGACATAAGATTGCTCTCCGTCAGTTCTATTTCAATTAATGATTTTGCTTTGACTGTCAGATGCTCGGGCTTAACCATTCTCTCATTAGTACCTTCAAATCGTCAAAAAGAAACGAAGCCATAGGAGATTCGTTCTGGGAAACGACTCGACCATTGCTGTATACATGATGACAAAGTTCAGCTTTGGTCCCAGCATCGTCTACCGCATCATCCACAACAGCGATTTGATCGGAATACCGACGGAATGCTCCGTTTGAAATTCGGATGACTTTCCTTTAGGTTTCTTTCTTCCTGTTTTCTCCCACAAATCTTCTCAAATGGGGCAATATTTGTAGCGCTTTTCTAACAACTTGTTCATTTTCCACCCAACATACTTCGCAGAATTTAACTAAAAAAAACTAACGAACCTGAAAAAACACAAAGCTCTCCAAAGGTAATTCTAGTGATCAAAAATATCGTTATGCATCAATTGCAAATGTCTTTGACATTTGAAAAATGCACAACTCATTTTTAAAAAGCATTCGTTTCTAAAAAAAAGTATCTGATGCATTTGGTGTGGTTTGGTGGTGTTTGTTATTGCTGTAAGGTGACTGACACAATAGATGCTCGTCCACTACAGTGACAAATATTTGTCTATTATACAAATAGACTGAGAATGTATGTGATTTTAAAAATGACCGCAATGTCACCACCCCAGGTTGGCGGAACTCGTGTAGCATATAAAAAGAAAAACAAATGTAAGAAACTTGCAAAGTTAATGTTTGCACTAAAATTTACAGTAATACATACAATAGCGATGCTTCAGTCAAAAGGATCACCTAATGAGGTCCAGTCTACTAAAATCAAAACAAACAAACGTAAGTCATGTGCGAAACTTCACCTGTCACAGCCGTGTAGCCAAATCTTCTAAGCGGTACGTTTTTGAACAGACTGAACAAAGCCAGCAGAAAATGGTCCACATGCCAATCTGTTAGTCTTAGTCCCTCTTTGAAGGAATTGTATACGACGTGCAAGCCGCAGCTAACGATATTGAGGACTTCAAAGCCGGGCTGGCTCGCAGATCCCTGATTTCCCCAGTCAATTCGTAGAACGCCTGCCAATTGACAGCACAAAGCGTCTTCTTCAGCAATGTTGGATTTGCAGAAAAACACTGTTTCATTCCGTTAATGAGATCCTTGGACCGAGTAGATGACAAAAACGTTACTCAAAAATTTGAAAAAGGTGTGAGTATGGTTCCTTCCATATGACGAAAATTACCGATGGATTTTGAAATTCCCGACTTTTTCCAGCATATTTCCCGATGATTTCGAGTTCCGAGTCTTTGGCCACTCTGTTATTGATAGTGCCGGTAGAGACGAAACTTTTAGATTTTCGACCACAACTACGTATGGCCAAATCAAATCAAATACTTCTTCGGGAATTTGCTCGGCAATGACGTTCCTTTACATTGAGGTGTAAAAAGCCAGACCCGGAAGCTGTTTAAAGTCTTCGAGTACGAAAATGTTTGCAAAAAATTGGTGTAAAGCTCCTTAGCAGGACTTTTTGCAGTGAAATTTTGCTTGTCATCACGGTTGGGCACCTTTGTCACTTTGTACGTCTTCAGTCTTTGCTTCTGCTTCACTTTTTTGTACGTATGACTTTGACTTCCCAACTTTGCGAGCCACATTTCGCACAGAAAGATTGGGATTTTTCTCAATAATCGCTACCACCTTCTTGTCCATTTGTCTGGAGCATACTTTTCGATTTGTTCCACTTCCAACCTTCCGATCGTTTTAGTTTCTTGGCAAGATCGTGTACCGATAAATTAAGATTTTGCTTTTACGCACTTCCACTTGATTCGACGCCATTTTACTGAATGTAACAAGAATGTTTACATGTTGTACCACGAAATAAAGTCGAGAGCTGTCATATAAGTGAAACGAAAAGTGTCCGAAATTTAACGTGGAGAGGCTTTAGAACTTAAAGAAACCCGATAAAAATCTTGTGTTTGATTACGAGTTACTTAGGAAGTCTGCAAGTTAGGAAGTATTTCCTAGGTAACTAATCTCGTATTATTCTCATATCCCTATATTCATCTTACGCTAACTCATCGGAGAGTGAATCGATTGCTTTCGTTTGAAAACAATGACGAACGTCGCAAACTATTCCACTAGAGCTTCTATCCTTAAATATCAAAGAGGATTTATTAGAGTGATGATATTGATATACAAACATCATCCCTAGCAGACGAAATACCCGTATCGGTCAAAGTATAAGCGATTTTAACGGAGTCAAATAATAATAAAAGATCAGTCAACCAGTAATACACGTCTACGATAAATCCGTGCAAAACTAAGGCAAACATTTCTTAATTTATGAAATTCTCATATTCGCAGTTACGTTCGAATGTTTATTTTATGAAAAACATTGTTCAAAGAAAATAAGAAGAAGGGTGTATAAAATTATCTTAAACGACTGTTCACAGTCGCTTTATTTCAGGGATTTTCAGCTAATTTTGGCCTATTAAGCGCAACAAGCACATTAATCATCTTTTCTTAACGGAATTTAACAGAAAAAGGAAATTATTCTGCTATACATGCGTCCGTATTTATTTACCCTTTTATTTATTTGCTTCAAGCAATTCAATCATTTCAATCTTCAATCTTCAAGCATTACAAAACGCTGAACTTATGATGAAATTCAGTACTTCTTATTTCCAAATTTGACCTACAGATTAACTTTTGATCCAATCTGACCTTGAGATGGAACGAGAAAATGGTATTCGGTAGTTTTTAAAAATAAAGGGGGGTCAACATTCATGAGCTTTGCATTTTCATAAATTATGTTGCAGCTCTTGAGCTAGAGTATCATTTCATATAAACTGAGGTTTTTTTTTACACGGGGTATACGTTCCACTTTTGCTATAAAACCGCGTAAAAAAAAGACTAAATAGAGTTGATCAATTCACATGCATAAACATTTTAAATTGCTTCGATTTTGTTTGCATGTGATACCTTTTCATGCAATGGTCAAAATACAGATTTTAAAATTTTGATTCAAAGAATACAGTTTTTAAAAAATAGAGAATGTTTTGAAAAACTTCCATATGATTACTTTTTGCCCAAAACGAAAAATGTGGTTCGAATTAGGTCGATAAGTTGTTCCGTTCTGGAGTTATCGCCGAAAACAAACCGTGTAAAAAAAGACCTAAGTGTATTTAGTTAAAGGGATAATCATTAGTGATAACGTTGGGATCACGGAGCAATTAGTATTTTTTTCTTCCGATCGGCCAGCTGCGGTTAGGCCGGTGAAGTCCCTTATGGCATTAAAATCAGACAAAACTTTTGGACTTGGTACGATTTGAATACATGATTGACGAATCAATTCCAAGTAACACATGTAGTCACCTGTAGGTTGAATTCCATTAAGACAAATTTTATTAAATTATCATGATTATCACATTTTTCCAGCTTCATTTTTAAATAAGAAAGAGGATTACTAATTTCCAGTTAATCCCACTACCGTTATTCTTAACCTTGGCCGATATGCGCGTTTCGTCTACAATATGCAGTAGTATAATGTGTACTGACACTTGGTTTTTTTTTAAAGCAAGAATGATAAAAGTTATTCCAGTTTGTCACGAGGAACCAATTTGTAGCTCACGAACGAGTGCTTTGTAACTGAAGGATGGGTAACGGCGCTAAGAAAAACAACATAGCGGTGTAGGTGCTTGCGGAAGATGTAGTATAAATGGGCGTGACGCCGCTTAGAAAACATTGACGTCCCCCAAAAGAAGAACAGAAAACAGTAGTGAGAAAGCCAACGATGATGTCCAGAAACAGCTGCCACCTGTTTTCATGCATAGGACTGACGCGTATTACTTCACTGCAGGAGTTTAATTGTTCAGTATACGAAAAGCCAGACGAAAAAGGAATGACGGGCGGGGTACGAAGAATAATCAATAATAATTGAAAATCTCTCGAAAAGGATGATATAGTGAAAACTAAGTTGAGCCTTTTAACTAACTGAGGTCACAATTTAGAAGAATAACGACCATTTTATCTGTTAAACAAAAATTCAGACAAAGACTAGTCACTTGCCGGTTCCGGATCCGGTTCCGATTTCGCTTCCTCAAATATATGATGATCGCTATCTTCGACTTTTCCGACGAACATAAAGTCAACGAAACTTGCCCACCGCAAATCCCTATTATCTCCAAGACAAGCGACGACGCGATTGCTAGAGCCATACCAGATGAAAGCAACAGTAGATCCAAAAGGAAAAGTACGCGCCGTTCCCTCCGTACCTATTTCACTTTTGTTTAGATTGTTGCATCTCACATGTTGTAACAATACACATCATACAATCAGCATTCCATCCACGAGTGTATAGAAGAGATGCAAAAGAGCAAACCTCAGTTAAGAAAATCCGGAACGGTGCGCTTCTGGTTACAATGAAAGAAGCATATGTTATGGTGGGATGAATATCGAACCACTCCGACAGACAGGCAGACAAACAAAACAGGCACACACACGGAGCAGCTACATGATGCGGTATACTTTAATTAAGAGGGAAATGCGCCGGAACAATTTGCGTTTTGTTTGTCGAAGCTGATTCCCGGTGTGTAACTCCGATGAAAGAAAACCAAAGTGAAATTGTTTCACAAACTGATACAACCATGCAAAGGCTACTCGTTCGATATGATTCAATCGATAATGGACACTTGGAACGTGGGTGTGGTCGAGCTTAAATAATGGGCGCTATGCAGTCCAATTGTTGGTTTTTTTAGCAAGGCATTGACAATGAAAAAAAAATGGGAAAAATATTTCCTACATCATTAGCGAGCGGCAAAATTGGTTACAAGTCTTTCTGATTTTTTGTCAAGAATGAGTTGAAAGAAGGCATTGAACCTCATCGTTTATTAGTATATTATGATACTGGTTTTCGTGAAAAAATAAAGATCACGGGCAATAAGGAGAAATTTCATCAATCACACGGGCCTTCAAATCCAATTACGGTACGTGCTTATCGCTAATCATCCTGAATCAGGAACACAAAATATCATGACAATCACGTAAGAGTCATCAACGGTCATGAGAAACAATGACAAAGAAATGAGGTTCTATTTATGTAAAATATATTCTGTCCAGACTCCAGAATGATTCCACCCCGAAGAATGCTGAGCTTGATGTTCATGTAGATATTTGATCCAAGCATATTGAAAGGAATGTAGCATTTATAATGATCGTGCAATATTGCAGCTTTCACTTGTAGCAGTTCTATTTTGTCCTAATGTCTTAAAAGAAACAACAGAAAACGTAGATATAATGAGAGCGCGTTCCGTCTCATTCGCAACATTCTCACATGTTACATGTACTTTTTTTATGGTACAACGCTAATAAAAATGTATTTATCAACCAAGCAAAATGTTCTAGATTGGCTCTGAATTATTGTTTATAAAATGTCAAGCTTATACTCGTACATGACATTTCAGAAAATGAAATCACTTGGATAATTTAATTGTGACATTTTAGATTAGGAGCAATTTTTTTTAAACCTTCATTTACTGTGCTTAAATAATCGAATCAGTTAGAAAAATGTAAGGCAATTATCCTTCATTCGCAACATTTAACCTGTACAATACCTGTATTACGCATTGCAAAAATGTCATGTAGATGTCTGTGCCCTGAGACCGATACATGCGAGTGGCCTTCAAAATATAAGAATCAGTCATAAAAACGAGAAAATCAATTCAATCAAACACACCTTTTCAGAACACTTAATTTAACGTGAAATCTTTGTAAACGTTCCTTGACGTAAATCACATTTCAAATAAGTCTCGTGTCTCGTGTCTCGAGATATAATATATATAAGGATAGACTGAGTAATGGAAGTCAAAAGCTCAAAATTTGAGTTAACATTGACGAGTTTGAAACATATTTCGGGAGAAAATGTCTGACATCATTGCTATTCAGTAGGTTGTTTTTTAAACTCAAGTTGAATTTTTAGGAACGGATATCGGACATACCTTAACAAGTAGAAGTCTTGTGAAAATCATTGGAATAATTGGCGATAAAATTTCAGAGGCCTATTTAAGGAAATTAAAGAAAGTATGGAGTAGGTCAGCCGTAAACCAATTCAAAAAGTTCACAGAAATATTTGCTGCAGAAGTCCCTTGGAAAGTCATGAGGAGAAAAATATACTTAAATAATATGAAAGAATTTTACAGGACGACACAATTAAACACTAGGAGAATTTCTATACAAAGAGAAGAAGCATTTTTCAAAGATCAGTAGGAAGTCCTTCGGCATAGTTGGAGGAAAACAAAATTAGCTACAATGGTTAAAGAAAAACTTACAAAAATTCACCTCATAAATCCTGAGTTTTCAAAGAAGTGGAAGAAATATCTAAAAATTGTAAAGGCTAAACTCAAGAAGATTTTTAGAGAAGTCCATAGGAAGGTGTGGGAATCGAATGAGAGAAAATTCATGGAGATGTTTATTAACTTGTATGCAGGAACATTTAAAAAGCGTGTACGGAACAGAAAAAAAAGAAGAAATGTCAGATTGTCCAGGCTGATTGAATAGTTAAAAGCACTATTCAACTAATTACAAAACGTAGAAACATAAACATTCTCGCATGCTGCAGTAACAAAGCATGCAGTCAGTCAAACAAAAAGCAACAACCACAAGGGGAACTTGCTTACTTCTCAATCAGTCGGACTCGGGGGGGTATTCTACTCCACTCTATTCCACTCACTCTTCTACTCTATTCTACTCTACTCTACTCTCTCACTCTACTCTACTCTACTCTACTCTACTCACTCTCCACTCCACTACTCACTCTACTCTACTCCACTACTCCACTCTACTCTACTCACTCCACTCCACTCTACTCCACTCCACTCCACTCTACTCTACTCCACACTCTACTCTACTCTCACTCCACTCCACTACACTCTACTCCACTCCAGTTCACTCCACTCCACTCTACTCTACTCTACTCCACTCCACTCCACTCCACTCCACTCCACTCCACTCCACTCCATCCTCCACTCCACTCCACTCCACTCCACTCCACTCCACTCCACTCCACTCCACTCCACTCCACTCCACTCCACTCCACTCCACTCCACTCCACTCCACCTCCACTCCACTCCACTCCACTCCACTCCACTCCACTCCACCTCCACTCCACTCCACTCCACTTCACTCCACTCCACTCCACTCCACTCCACTCCACTCCACTCCACTCCACTCCACTCCACTCCACTCCACTCCACTCCACTCCACTCCACTCCACTCCACTCCACTCCACTCCACTCCACTCCACTCCACTCCACTCCACTCCACTCCACTCCACTCCACTCCACTCCACTCCACTCCACTCCACTCCTCTCCACTCCACTCCACTCCACTCCACTCCACTCCACTCCACTCCTCTCCACTCCCACCACTCCACTCCACTCCACTTCACTTCACTCCACTCCACTCCACTACTCTCCACTCCACTTCACTCCACTCCACTCCACTCCACTCCACTCCACTCCACTCCACTCCACTCCTCTCCACTCCACTCCACTCCACTCCACTCCACTCCACTCCACTCCACTCCACCACTCCACTCCACTCCACTCTACTCTACTCTACTCTACTCTACTCTACTCTACTCTACTCTAGTCTACTCTAGTCTACTCTAGTCTACTCTAGTCTACTCTACTCTACTCTACTCTAGGTGAGTTTTTGTGTGTTTTTTTTTGGGGTTTTTTTGGGGGAGGCTTGGAATCCACCATTCTACCGTGTCCCGCGTTGTGAAGATGTTCCAGGAGACGAAGACCATCGAGTGGCGCGCTGGAAGCGGCCGAAAACCGAAAACGGAATACCCAGAGAAGGCGCGGAAGATAAGGCAGTACTTTAAGAATAACCCGAACCTTTCCACCCGAAACGTGGCCAAAAAGGTCAATTCGTCGAAGTGGTTCGTCCAGCAGACCATGAAGCGGGCTGGGCTACGTGTTTTTAAGGTCAGGAAGGCGCCAAACCGGACTGACAAGACAAAACACGGTGGCCAAATTGCGTGCGCGGAAGCTGTACCATGAGTGGCTGGTCAAGCCAGGCTGTCTCGTCATGGACGACGAGACATATATCAAGTCGGACACCAAACAAATCCCCGGCCTCGAGTTTTTTGTCGGTACGTCCTGCATGGAGGTTCCGGAAAAGTTCCGGAAGAGAAAGATGGACATATTCGCGAAGAAGTACCTGTTGTGGCAGGCGATCTGCGAGTGCGGACGGTACAACAAGCCGTTCGTTACAACCGGCACCATAAACGGGCAGATTTATCGAGAGGAATGCTTGCAGAAGCGCTTGCTGCCCTTTCTCCGCTCTCACCGTGGTCCCACGCTGTTCTGGCCGGATCTCGCTTCGTGCCATTACGCCAAGCCTGTAATGGATTGGTACGAAACGAAGGGCGTTAATGTGGTCCCGAAGGAGGCGAACCCGCCAAATACACAAGAACTTCGTCCGATCGAAAAGTTTTGGGCGATAATGAAGAAGAAGTTGATGAAAAGCGGAAAAACATTCAAAACCGATGAAGCTTTGAAGAAAAACTGGGAGAAATTAAGTAAGGAAGATGGACAAAGCCTCGCCCAAGATCTCATGAGCAGTGTTAAGAGAAGTGTACGAGCATTCAGCTTGGGGGAGGAAATTCAATAAATAAATTATGTCAAAACATAGCTAATATATAGTTATTTAATCCCTGAAAATTTGAGAAGTATCCGATTTAAAATGAATTTTTGGTGATGATTTTTGTGTGTCTCATTTTTTCCGAGTACAGTCTTTACTCTTGTGTACTCTACTTTACTCTACTCTACTCTACTCTACGCAGACGAAATAGACCTATTTGTCAAAGGATAAGCTTTTTCTAGTGGACTTAACAGGAATTTGCTCGCGGTTAGGGTCAGTTCATAAACCACGTACACTCATTTTTGAAAATGTCAGGCCTCCCATCCCCCCTGGTAGACTTTTCTCCATACATTTTTTTTTAATTTTATATGGAGCGTAGACTTCGGCCATACCCCCTCCGCCCAGAAAACCCTTACTAGTGATACTTTGAAAAAGTGTTAAAGTTTTTTTTTTAATGAAGTTTGTTTGAATTTATGTTTTGAAAAACGGTCATTTTGGTTTGAACACTACTAAAATGGCGTGTAAATTTCGGTGCGCTGATACCGATACATGAAAGCGGCCCTTAGAACATAAGAACAAGTAAAAAAAGACGAGATAATCATTTCAATCCATTTGTCGACTTGCGGGTGTTCCATTTCGTTCCATAACGTTAATCGAGTTTGAATTACGTCTCGGATAAAATTATTATTTTTGAAGCGTGTGTAAAGCTTAAATTTCAAATAATGATATATTTTTCCGAACGTGATGTGCTATTGAATCGCAATTCTACATAAAGTTGACCTACCCCGCAGTGGGACGTTTGGCAAAGATGTCTGTGTTTGCTTCGAAATACTGCCAAAACAAAGCCCTACGCTCAATTTAAAACTACTTCTATTCAATTTCATAACCTGCCGAGCTCTATCGGACCTATCGATACTTTCTCTTCACATCTTTGGTTCTAGCAGAAACTGCTGTTCACTACTGGGATCCCATGATGTTGAGAAGATATTTCCAATTTCAAAACATTATAATGTAAATTTGGCGCACTGTACGCAATAAAAACATAAATAATTAGTATTTGTAAATATTATTAAATGATATCATTTGGATTTCTAAGGTGAAAGACGCTGAAATATGAATATGACTCGTATGCTGCAGTGCAGCAAGAATCCTTTCAAATTTTGGCATGTGAAATCTTTGTAGTTCCTTAGATTTGAGCCTTCAAAGGTGGGAAGGGGGGGTGGGAATGGGCCAGGGGGGCGGCCTTTTTTGTTTTGGGGCCTTTTGGTAATTTAAGTTGTTTTAAAAAATTTTTTTTATTGTTAAACATGTTTTGCTTTTTTCTTCAAGGGGGGGGTTTTTTTTTTTTTGGGGGGGGGCCCCCCACCCCCCCCCAAAAAAGTGGGGGGGGGTATTTTTTTTATATAAAAAATAATATTATAAAAAAAATCATTTAAACGAATCATGTTATTTGTTGTTGCACGAAGCACGTAATTAATTATAATGTTTGAAAATTGGAAATATCATTCTTATCAATATGCAACTCTAGGAGTGGACAGCAATTTTCTGCTAGAACCAAAGATGTGAAGAGAAAGTATTGATAGGTCCGTAAGAGCACGGCAGGTTGTGAAATTGAATAGCAGTAGTTGAAATTGAGCGTAGGGCATGTTTGGAAGGCGGTATCTGATCGAGCAGATAGACTCTTACCTAGCTACCACAATGCATGGTAGGCAAGGGGGAAGGGAGCCCCCTTGACAGGCAAAAGTTTACCCACTCGATCATGCTCATATATCGCCAAATGGCACGGATCAGTTCTAGCGATTTGAAACTTCTGTTTACACTTCCCAAAGGCTACATGTGACAGAAATCCATTTAATACAAAGAAATACAATTTAATCAGAATCGCAAACAAAAACAAAAACGATCTGATTACATTTACAGATGTAAAAACACTTTCACTATACAGCAAAAAAAAAAAAAAAAAAAACCCTTTTTTTTTCACAGAAATTTTTTGGGGGGGAGCGCCGGTGATCAAAAAAAACGACAAAATTCAGAACATTGCCAGTAATTAAAATCTCGCAACGAAAATTGAAAAACTATGACATTTTCATGACATTTCTGACAGTCAACGAGACGACTCACTACTGGTCCAAAGAATCCCTCTAACAGCATAAGCTATGATATTAAGAAAAAAAAACATTCATCTACATCTAATATTCCAATATCTTCAATGATGTCAAAACTGTCAAAATTTAAATCCGGCAATTTCCCATCTAGAATGCATCTCAACTCAAATTTTGGTGATAACACGGAAGAAATTTGTAATCTATTTGGAACATTCCTCCGAGAAATCTATACCACATTTGCTGAAGAAGTAATATATATTTCGATATATAGAAATCGAATATTTCGATTTCTTCCCTAAATTTTCGAGGGACATTGAAGTTAGTTAAATCAAATTTCATGACATCTTGGAAGGTTTGTATAAATTAGACGTTTCCAAAGGTTCTGGCCCTGATGGAATACCACCCGTATTTATGAAAAAACTTAGCATTGGAACTTACAGCACCTTTATTTTGGCGTTTTAATATGTCACTGGAATCTAGGATCTTCCCCAAACTATGGAAAAGTTCCTACCTAGTACCTATTTTTAAAAGTGGAAAAAAATCTGACATACGTAACTATCGTGGATTTGCTATTATCTCTTGCATTCCTAAACGTTTTGAAGCAATTATCAATAAAAAATTGTTTTCTCAAATCAAAAACAGACTGACTAAAAAGCACCATTGATACTTCATAGTGAACCTATGACACCTCAAAATCAAACGCATTATCTTATTTACGTTTGATTAGTTAAAAACAAACTGGAAGGGCAAAAGTCAATGTGAGGAGAGATGATTGATTTGTACAATGGTACTTTACTAGCAATTGTTCGTTTTTTAATCGGCAGAATACCAGACTTCTTGGCTATTTTCTTGATGGCATCGTCAATGTGAGAGTCAAATTTATATCTATCATCAATAATCACGTATAATCACAATAATTTCAGACACGGGATCAGTTGTCTCATGATAATTTTCAACATAGACGTCCTCAATTACTCGATTCCTCAAAATTAACATGAACTTAGTTTTACTTATGTTCAATTTCTACTGCTTGTACTTCAAACATCTACTTAGAGAAAGTCTACATTGAAATGTAAAACTGCCTCATTAAGCCTGCAATAGTATCATCAGCCAAAAGATTAATACCACGAAATCGCAAGACTCGTCGCTTGTCATTGATGTGTGGAATTAATAAAATGGGCCCTAATACACTTCATTGTGGTACGCCAAGGCTGTTCTTCACAGGGCTCGAAACTATTAGCAGTCCGTTGAGTTCTGTCAGCTTTCGAACCATCTATATCTTCTTCTTCTTTAGCATTTCAAGCTTATTGCTTTCACAATTAGGTTATTGCTGCTCTCAACTTAGTGTTCTAAATGCACGTACATAGTTATTGATTAAGAGCTTTTGATGCCAAGTACCATTTTTGCATTAGAGGGATTCCATCCAGAATGTGCCGGAAATCCCAAAAATCATACCCGATCATCATTGATTTGGATGAAACTTGGCAAATGAGTTCGGTACGTAGGAAAAAAAAAATTCCACTGGTGTTAAGATAATTTGGGTTCAAGAGTAACTTTTGAGATGGGCGTATGTGTTTTTTCCAACATTTTACTTGAAAAATCGTAGTTCAAAAACCATTACATTTAGAGAAAAACTTTATATAAGGGAATTGTAGGGAACTAAAAAACCTTTCTTAAAAAAATATACACAGAAAAAAAAATTTTTTTTTCATCAAGAAAAATCAAAAATAATTACTAAAAATAAAATATCTAAAAAAACATATTTTTAATATTTTTTAATTTATTGTATGGAAATTTGAGGAAAAAAGACACGTTTTAAAAAAAACTCTAGGATGGACGCTCTTATAATAAAAAAGTTTTTCAAATAGCGAACTTTGGTGTATATTTCAAATTTTGGTTATTCATTCTTATAAATAAATTTTGATGTTACAATATGGTTTTAGAGATCATTACAAACAATAATGATAATAATGATAAACCACGAAAACGCAACCGTTTTCAAGATATTTCTGATTTTCTTTCAATAAAATTTCAAAACCTCAAAAAATACGCCCTTTTCATAAATTACTCGTGATATTAAAACAACAATAGCTAACGATTGTTTCTCTTGTGTTTTTAGCCTTTTTAAAACACATGTATGTGCCTCTTACTTACTCTTAACAGCTCGTCGATTGAAAAAGCTTCACTTAAAGTTATAAGACAAAAATAATGAATTATGGTTGGATTTATATTTATATATACCATTTATTAGTCTCGGTCATTGATAATATTACATAAACATTATATAAACTATTGATTGCTTTTATATATATTATGAATCCTGCCTTCTTCGTCATTCGAAAACAGTTTTACAAAAACTTCGTTTTCTGAAATTGGAACGAATGAGTGGTACTTTTGTGTACCTGCAATCGTTTTAGTCTGTCGGTAAAGTTCATTCCATTCTGCTACCCCCTGTTCATACTCTTCATGTGATACATAACAAAACGACATTTTTGTTAAACAATCATCACTTTTTTGGTTCGCCCATTCGAATAACTCTAATGCACTTTTTATAGGGTGTTCATGTTGTACAGCAAGGCTTGCATATCTTGCCATTCGTTTTAATGTACCACCAATTGCATCGCAAGGTCCCTTACCGTGGGATGTTGCGAAAAAATGCCATTCAGCATCAATATTGTATTTCTTTTTAAACTTACAAAGGCTTGCAAAGTTCTTCCTATTTTTATATTGGGATGCTGCCCCGTCAGACATAAACGTAGCTTTCTTTACTTTAATTTTTGTTTGCAAAAAGCTTATTAGTTTTGAAATAAACACCTGCACCGCAATCGTATCATGTTTCAACACTTCTGAGATAACAATGAAACTGATATTTTTAAGTATTCCAGATTCCGTGTAATAAATGACAAAAGGGTGAATAGTGACTTGCTCATTACTCCAATAACTACTTTGAACAGCATCTTGAAAAACAAATGAATAATTTTCAGAAAAATCACAAATTATTATTACTGCGCCGTCTTTAAGACAACTTTTATAATCTCTCAAGAAACTAGACTGCTGAGATTTGACAAAATCGTGGGATACTAATTGTTCAAACTTTTCACAAAAATAAGCAATAAATTCATCAATTGGTTTAACAAGTGTCTCTAAACTACATCTATCAGTTGAAATCCATTGCTCAAAAGATATTTCAACTAAACCACGTTTTTCTAATTTGTCTGTTAAACTACTCTCAAAATCTGAAAAGCCTGGACATCGTTCGCATTCACGGAGGTAACATTTTTTAGTTCTAGTTGATGAGCTACATAATATTTCTTCAAAACACAATTTATAATCATTCTCGAATGAATATTTTCTAAGACCATGAAGCATCAAGTTAATGTTCTCATGAATGGTGCAAACACAAATGTTATGAGAACCTGTGCTGCCAAGTAATTTGCAATGCTTTGGTCTTAGTGCTGCAAAAGAGCTAAACCCAACAGCATTTTGATGCATCTCTTGAAATTTAATGAAAGCTTCTCTTAATGAACAAACTAAAAGGCGCTTTTGAATATGAACCCTCTTACCTTCACTCCTCACTGAAACGTAGTCGTTCATACCAGGGGTTGCTCGTGTAATCTCATCACTGTCGTAAAATTGCAAAATTTGGTTTTTTATTTCCGGGTTCAGACCGTGTCCCAGCTTTTCGTTAGGGGCAGCTAAAACACCTTCGTGCTTTGCAAGGAATTTAGCTTGTGATACGATGTACTTGTTTGTTATTCCAAATTCTGCCATTACTCTTTGATTTGTCCAAGATTGTGGTAAAACCGAAAGTATCCTTACTTGATCGTCCCTCGAAGTTTCTGGATCAGCATACCGGTCCTTTAGCTGCGCGATTATTTCGTCATATTCGGCTGCTTTCACTTTCAATTGTTCCAGGTCATCCTCCTCCGCTTGATCCCCAAATATGTGTGTCCGAATGCCGTTTGAAACATCTTTGAACTTTTTGCGGGCATAATTTACGTTCAGGAACTTTTTAGCCGATATTGGCGAAACGTTGATTCCAGCTACGCCCTTGTTAAATAGCTCAATATTATGGCGCCTTGAATAATCTTGCACACTGCTATCAGATGGCACTGACATTAATGATATTGCCGATGGCGTTTCCTCGAGACCATACAAGTCTACTTGTCGTGATGTAGATGGTTGTGGATCCATAATGTTAGTAATTGATGGTTTCTCACTAGGCTCCGAAATTGAAGCATGGGATTGTTCCGTTCTATTTAAATGCAAACGACAATTATCACAAATCATCAAAGAAGTGTCCAAATGTGTTTTGCCCATAAACTTGAGTTTTTTGACATTTTGTTCGGTTAATTTACGAAGGTTTTTTGAGCACCGTTTAGTGGGAAACGGCATACAACACTTCTTCATGTTAAACTCCATTTTCAGTTCACTCAGATAGATTTTACTGATGAATGCGACTATGTATGAGCATATATATTGGCTGTGGTACCTTTGGAAATGCAGGTATAAAACATCTCTGGTAGTTTACAGGC
Source organism: Aedes koreicus (assembly GCA_024533555.2). Taxonomy (NCBI): domain Eukaryota; kingdom Metazoa; phylum Arthropoda; class Insecta; order Diptera; family Culicidae; genus Aedes; species Aedes koreicus. The sequence goes on from JAHHFK020003989.1 coordinate 592,946, forward strand.
AGCGTACATTAGCTGTTTTTTTTATGAGAAGATATACCTGACATACGTTATAGCTGCTATTTGTCTACCTACCGTAAACAATATGTGTTACTTTCATCACTACATCACCGAACTGTTCGGAGTGTAGTTTTCACACACTACACCCGACCTCTAACATCGTTGGAGCTTGGCAAAATAGTCAGCAGTTCGATTAATATGCTTCTTCTATATGACCCTCCGCATAATTTCATCATCTGTCCATTTCACACTTGTCGCCCCTGCGACATCTATCTCGCTGTTACTTTCATCGCTTTAGCAAATTCGCTCCCTTCATTCTCTGAGCGGCCCGACCGATACAGCCATAAAACTATTATAAATATATTGATTGCAATATTAAAACAATAGTGCTATTTATCTTGTTCTTTTCAAATGAGTCTTCTTATCATCCTGATATCAAAAGAAAAGAGGACATTAGAGTAATGTGAACGTTATAATATGAAGATCTTGAAAAATTTATCATTTCTGGTGGAAATCTCGATTAACTTAAGAAAAGAGCTAATTTTCTTATGTTTTTTCATTCTATTGAAATAAAATCCGAAAAATCTCGAAAACGGTTGCGTTCAGGTGATTTATCATTATTATCATTATTGTTTTTAATGATCTCCAAAATCATATTGTATAATTAATTTTCATTTATAATAATGAATAACCAAAATTTGAAATATGCACCAAAGTTCGCTCTTCGGAAAACTTTTTTATTATAAGAGCGTCCATCCTGGAGTTTTTTTTTCAAAACGTGTCTTTTTTTCTCAAATTTCCACAAAACAAATTTGAAAAATATTAAAAATATGTTTTTTTTTATATTTGATTTTTAGTATTTATTTTCGATTTTTCTTTATGAAAAAATATTTTTTTTTTCAGTGTACATTTTTTTTACAAAGCCTTTTTAGTTCTCTACAACTCCCCCATATAAAGTTTTTCTCTAAATGTAATGGTTTTTGAACTACGATTTTTCAAGTAAAATGTTGGAAAAAAAACATACACCCATCTCAAAAGTTACTCTTGAATCCAAATAATCTTAACACCAGTGGATTTTTTTTTTTTCAACATACCGAAGACGTGTACCAAGTTTCATCAAAATCGAAGATAGTTGAGTTTGGTGACCGACCGATTTGGCGTGGAATCAGTCATTAGTATGATTGTGTGGCAAGTATCATCATACCCTATGCCCAGGGAGTCGAGAAATTTTCCTTTACGAAAAATTCCTAGACCAGACCGGGAATTGAACCCAGCCACCTCCAGCATGGTGTTGCTTTGTAGCTGCGCCTTTACCAACTGAGCTAAGGGAGGACCCGGGAACCATCTATATGCAGAGTCCGAAAATCCAAGTCTTCTTATAATTTAAATTAAACACAATTTAATTCATACTAATTGGATCTGATTAGCGTCTAATTCACGAAGGTCCAAATCTTGAATGAAAATTACTTCTATTGGATGTAGTCTTCCTAGTGTAGATTAGATATGATAGGTGCAGTTTCTTTCAACATTATAATTATTTTATACGCATTACAGCCTGTGATATTGTCCTCTACATTGTATACCATCTGAAAACCCCATTGTAAGCAAAGCTTCCCGCGTGGGTCGCAAGAAGCGAACTAATTTGAATAAACCCATCACACGAAACGGAAAGCAACATCACAGAGTGAGAATGAGTGAGAAAGCAATAAGTAAATAAGAAACAAAGACCTACTGACCAAGATTTGATGGCGCGGTGAGGGCCGGTGCTGCGGCCGTGGGTAGCGATGCCGGTGGCGTCGGTGATGCAGATGCGAATCCACTCGAGGGCGAAAGCGATGACAGCGACGAAGATGGAGCCGGTGATGTCGTCCGCTGCAGGTACAAATTCGATTTGGAGACCGTTAGGCCGTTTGGTGGTGGAGTTGCCGTGGCCGGCCGCCCAGAACCGCCACTGGCACTGGCGATCAGCGTCGGAGACGTCAGAACCGACGTCGAGAAGGCCGGCTTGAGACGACCGTTCAGAAACTGACGGTACTGGCTCGGATTGTAACCGTTTTGCACAAGGAGACTTGAAGGCTTTGGTTTCTTGCTATTGTAAACGATAAACTTTTGATTCAAAAGGCTTTTCCCATTTTGGCCACGAGTGTTAAGAAAGGATATTGTGAACTGGTCGTCCGATTCGGTGCCACTGTTGTAGTAGACTGGACCACCAGCAGCATCTACCGTATCAGAACCATCCGAACTACCACTGAACTTCTGTATACGACTGAGTACCTCTTCCGATTGGTAACGTCTTCTAGCAACCTTTTGAAAATTATTATTATTATCACTGAGGACCGTCCTAGGGTCCAGACCGCGGTTATTGTTTCCGTCCCGATCTACCACTTTCCCGACGTCAGTATATCCTCGATTCATTTGACGATCTTCGTGTTCACCACCGCCTCCACTGCCGCTAGAGGTGCTCCCGTTATCACTTCCCGGTCCTCCGAATCTACCCCTGGACAGCGAACTACTATTGCTTCCAGATGAGTGTCCGCCCGGTTCGGATGACGACGATTGCTGCCGGTTGTGCTGATGATGATGGAGACCGCCGCCGTTCGCCAGGTAGGAATTGGACTGGATAAAAACTCCGTCGCAGGTGATCTTGATTGTCGTCACCATATTACTGTATTCTTTTACCACTACTGCTCGCCGCCGAGCAGATTTCGCCCACGGGGATGATTACTCATCAATGCTGGGTTTGGTTGTCAGTTTCCCTCGGAGGACACGTGATCCTCGATCACACTCTCTTCACTGTCACACTCGAACCGAGCACGGTTCACATCACGAGTGTTTACACAATTGGTGCCTCCCTATTACCGATAATTGCGCGATCTGTTTTGTTTGTTGCACATATTTCACCACGAGACGGTCGAATGGAACCCTGTAATCTGTGTGCAATAAAAATCATGAAGCTTTCAGTACGCGGGTGCATGCAAAAACCAGGGGGTGAATTCCTTGGCGGAGCAATGCGAATTCGATCACGTTGATGGCACTGATGTGTGTGATTGTTGCCGAGTTGTTGCGCATGGATGACGATGATAATCGCTGAACGCTACGGGATGTGGTTCTAAGCGGGTTGGTGGGATTAGTAAGACTTTTGTTATTATGGGATGACTTAATGTCAAACGGCGAAGTTGTTCAGCTGTGAAATGTTTATGAAATGGCTCTTGAATTGTGATTAATGTTCTATTAACAAGTGATGGATATTGAATTAGTAATATGTTGAATAATCACGGATCCTAGATATCTCCAAATTTAGTCAAATTTAACTCACTGCTTAACTTCTATTATTTATAATTCTGATTCAAATTCAACTCAATATTGAATGAATAACAACATCCGTGATAATCAACATCCCCCTATCTATCTTCAATTCAATTCAATTTCTCAAACCAAACTTATCTCTATGTCTAAACAGCCGTACCCCTAAAGAATAATTCTCGGTATTAGGTAATTATCGTGTAACCAACGCCAACAACAAAGAACCGCCACCAGTCAACGCGAAGCATTTAGTGGATGTGGGTGCATCTCCTTCCAGCCCACATCGGTCCGTTCGCAGCACCAGTCGCCTATGGCACTGTTGCGTAGGAGTATAATTGAATAAAATTTACTAACTTCATCTTCACGGTGGTGGTGAAGTGGTGGTAGTCGTAAGCTTCTTCTCCGTCTCGCTACTCTGTGGTCCAAGCCAACAAAAGTTTTGCCTATTTCCATTAGTCATCATCTCATCCAACCCGTCCATCGACTAATTTGTGAAGCGCATTTTTCTTGGATGTTCAACAACCCTTCCCCATTAACATCAGCTGGCAAAGCTGGCTGTACTCTTCCCCTTAAGCCAACACTCTCGAAGAAGAGGCGCTCCAGCAGTCGTCGTCGCGTCGCCGGTTGTTTGGCTATGAGTAAGCGAATAAGTCTGTAGTCAACAAACATGTGTGTGCACAAGTATATTCTGCGCGTTTGTTTTCGCAGTTCCTCAAGCGGAAAATTAATGCCGCGAGTTGAGGAACAACGCAATTTAGCCATCAGTCATCGCTCACAGGTAGGCAAGCAGAAGCCAAGCGACTCAGCACCAAGCAGTTTGGAGGTTTATCTTTCAGCATTTTTAAGTACGGACACAGCCTCGGGAGCGACTGGAGGAAGAGTGTGTGTGCGTCAAACTTGCGTAATCTAGACGGAATCGAATATATATTCAGACAGGAACCATTTGCGAGGTGTCACTTGGAAATTCATGACTCATTCGTCGTGTCGTCCAGGCTGGCAAATTTATGACCAAGTACGGTCAGTCTGTACAACAGTGAAAACGTTAGATGGTCATCGGTATTAACTGGTCGAATCCACCATTTAATTAGCATTATTCGCTGCGAAAATTGACGAAGCTTTTCTTATTCAAATTCGCCACTTTGATGGTGGCGACGTCGACGATGATGGCAAATTTATGGGCTCTTGAGGTGGTGTTGTTTTCAATTTGTACACAGTGTGATGACACTCGGTTAAACAAACCCAACTAGGATACACATTATGAGCGATCATAGGTTACGCGAATAGAAAAAAATGTTCAAACAACAAGTGAAAAGGACAATTTCTATGCGAAAATTCTATGTACATTGAATGGTAAGATTTGGAATCACGGTTATGTTAGGTATGTCCGATCATCTTCATGCCTTTCAACACTTTCATAACAATCTTTAAAGAAAAATAGTATCAACTCACAAATTTCAGCAAATGTTTCACAGTAAGAACTAGAATAAGATCAAAAGAAACAATCCGGCAAGTATCTACGAAACTCTTTACAAAACGCTATAGCCACCAACGTCAAAAAGGAAAACTGGAAGTGCTAAAAAATATACCCAAGACAATTTAAAGGAACTTATTTCGACAATCGAGAAGGACAGGAATCCAAACTAGCTGGAAGAAGTCCACAGGAAGTTTTGTGAAATGTAAAAAAAAGTACTATTGAAAGGCTGGAGAAAAGTCTTAAGAAGGTGTAGAGGCAGTCCACTAGAAAGTTCGGAGGAAGTCAATGAGAAGATCTGACCAATGATTAAGGATGTTGAAACCTGGATGGCCCTTGGTTGGCCCGTCAAAAATCTTCAAAACGATGTTCATTAGTTCTTTAGGAACTCAAATGAAAAAAAAAATGCACCACACTGACACTTTTACCTGCCTGGCTCTCGTGCAAAAAAGATCAGTTACATTTCAAGTATTGTACTGTGTTCCAAACGAATTGAAGCTATTAAAGAATGATGTCATTTTGACACTAGCCAACCCAACGTCCACGGAGCGAAGTAATCTATATATTATACTAGCTGAACCCGGTGCGTGCGCTGCTACGCTTGCAACTAAATGAAGGAAAATTTAATATAACTGCCACGTTTAGGGTTTTTTTTTCCGAAATGAGTTTTTTTTCTTGAATAAGCAGGGGTTCAAACTTCTATCAAAACATGCTTCTTACCCGAGAAATACACGTTTTGTGTTTAAGTAACCTGAATAATTCTCATTTTTGGTAGAAATTTGTGTTTCATTTGTATGGGAGCCATCCCTTCCAGAGGGGGGTGGTTTCTCAAACCACCATACAATCATTGCCTACAAAACCCTCTACATGCCAAATTTGGTTCCATTTGCTTGATTAGTTCTCGAACCATCACACTGGGCTCTGCGTTTATAATAAAAATTTGAGTTTCCAATCTCCCTTCTCAGGGGGGGTTTCTTGAACCACCATAGAAACATTCTTGCTTTCAAAACCCCCCACATGCCAAATTTGATTCGATTTGCTTGATTAGTTCTCGAGTTATGAATAAATTTGTGTCTCATTTGTATGAGAGCGCCCCTTCCTGAGAGATTAGAGGTCTCAAACAATCATAAGAACCTTCCCCAGCCCCAAAAACCCCTTCATATAAATTTTCACGTTGGTCGATTCAGAACCTTCCGAGTCTATAAGGGTCTGACAGACAGACAGACAGACAGAAATTCATTTTTATTTATATAGAAATCTAACCTTCAAAAACCCCCATATGCTAAAAGTGGTTTCATTTACTTGATTAGTTCTCGAGTTATACAGAAATTTGCTTTTTATTTGTATGGGAGGCCCCCCCCCCCCCCCTTCTAAATGGGGAGGGGTATTGAATTGCCTTAGAAACATTTCTTGCCTCCAAAAACCTCAACATGCCAAATTTGGTTTCATTTGCTTCATTGGCTCTCGATTTATGCTAAAAATTATGTTTCATTTTTATGGGAGTCTCCCCTTCCAGAAGGCGGAGGGGTCTCAAACCACAATAGAAACATTTCTTGCCTTCGAAAACCTCCACATGCCAAATTTGGTTCCTTGATAAGTTCTCGAGTTATTCAGAAATTTGTGTTTGATTTGTATATGAGCCCTCTTTTCAGAGAAGGGAGGAGCTCGAGTCAACTTAGAAACATTTCTTGCCTTCAAAAACCTCCACCTGCCAAATGTGGTTCCATTTACTTGATTAGTTCTCGAGTTATTCAGAAATTTGTGTTGCATTTTTATGGAGACAACCCCTTCCCTCCCCCTTCCAGATGGCGGAGGAGTCTCAAACTTCCATAAAAACATTTCTCTTCTCCAAAAACCTCCACATGCCAAATTTGGTTCCATATGCTAGTTCTCGAGTTTGTGTTTCATTAGTATGAGAGCCCCCTTTAAACAGCTGGCGGAGAGGTCTCGAGTTACCTTAAAAACATTTCTTGCCTTCAAAAACCTCTACCTGTCACATTTGGTTCCATTTACTTGATTAGTTCTAGAGTTATGCAGAAACTTGTGTTTCATTTGTATGGGAGCCCCGCCCCCCTACCAGAGAAAGAGAAGGGGTCTCAAACTACTATAAAAACATTTCTTGCCTTTAAAATCCCCGCATGCCAAATTTGGTTCCATTTGCTTAATTAGATCTAGAGTTATGAAGAAATTTCAGTTTCATTTGTATGACAGCACCCCTTTTAGGAGAGGGGAGGGGTCTCAAACCACCATAGAAACATTTTTTGCCACCAGAAAACCCCACATACCAAATTTGGTTCCATTTGCTTGATTAGTTCTTGAGATATGCAGAGACTTCTGTTTCATTTGTATGGGAGCCTCCCTTTCTAGAGAGGGGAGGGGTCTCAAACTACCATAGAAACATTTATTGCCTCCAAAACCTTCCGCATGCTAAATTTGGGTTCTTTTGCTTGATCAGTTCTCGAGTTATGCAGAAATCTGTGTTTCATTTGTATGGGAGCCCCCCTTTTCAGATGAGGGAGGGGTCTCTTACTATCTTAAGAACCTTCCCCGGCCCCAAAAACCCCTGCATATAAATTTTCAAGCGGATCGGCTCAGTAGTCTCCGAGCCTATTAGGGTCAAACAGAGAGACAGAGAGAAATCCATTTTTATATATATAGAAGATAAACATCAAGAGAAGTCGAAAAGAAAATAAGCTCGATATATCAACTATGCACACCCCTAACGAAAATCGTATTTCGTATGGCAAAAGCAACTATAGGTATACTTCGATTATAATTATGTACATGAAACTAAGCTCTTTCAATGTCAACTTATTTAAGATGGTAAATAAATCACGGAAACAGAAAAAACGTTTTCCTAGATCTTCAAAATATGTGTTTGTTGAATTGACTTGCTATTTCCGAGAAACCGTTATTGGAAGAGCATACACTATCAGTCAAATACGTGATCCCGACCACCTAGAAAGTTCGAACCTTCAGCAAAGTTGTTTCAGAAATTGGAGAGTATGGTTAGGAATTTGGTGACTACGTGGAGCTAGTGAACATGTAAAAGAGTGCATTTTTCAACGATTTTATATCGTAAATCCGACCACCTAGAACCTTCAGTAAAATTGTGATGCAGAGCACCTAAAAGGTTCAGCAAAGCAGTTCAGTTTTACTGCAATGCTATGACAATGCTTTATGAATGCTATTTGGCTATTTTACATAACATTTTATATGCTACTTTAAAGCAAATCTGATGCTGACATAATACTATTTTCCAACCCATCTCCAGCATAGTTTTGCATGAAAGTTGCACCTACCGACTGAGCTGAAGGATGCCTCAACTTCATTATTAAATGATTCAGAATCGACTCACCTCACATTTGTGTGATATCAAAATGTTATGGTCTCATCGCTTTTTTCTTTCAAGTTATTCCACACTTTTGAGGTTTGACTTACTTCGTATTTAAGTGATTTCAAATTATTCAGGGTCGATACCAAACTTTTCAGAATAGACTCACTTTATATTAAAGTGATTCAGGACCGACTCAAATCATATTCATATGATCCCAAATTGTACAGGTATGATTCGCGTTGTATTTAAATTATTTCAAATATGTTAGGACTAACTTACTAATTAAGTAATTTTAAGCATTTCAGGGCTCCAAATTCTCGAGGACTAAATAACATAGTACTCAAGTGATTCAAGATTGACTCACTTCATATTCATGTAACTCTATACTTTGCACAGCTGATTCACTTCATAAAAAACTGCCTTCAAGCTTTTCATGGCTCATTAACTTCGTATTAAGTAATATAGTAATTCTTAACTTCTCTGGTTTACCTCACGTCATATTAAAGTGCCTGATTAAAGATTCTTGAGGACTTACTTACTTGAATACTGTATGTTTCATTTCTTTTTCAAATGGTTCCAATGTTTTTAGGACTGAGGCTTGATTCATATTCAAGTTGTTTTCAATCTTTTCAGGAAAAACATATTTCATATTCAAGTAATTTTAAGCATTTCAGTGCAGATTCCTAATTCATGAGGGCTAAATAACTAAGTATTGAAGTGATTTAAGGTTGACTCACTTCATATTTACATATGTGACTCCAAACTTTACAACACCTATACAGCAATTCCATAGAAAAAAGATATACGATCTCTCAGAATTTCATAATAATTTGTAGTTTTGCTCTTTATCGAAAAATATTCGACCGGTATTTTTTATTTCGTTATTATGGTGGCCGTTTCTGCGTTAGAGTGGTCTAAAAAATTGACTTTTTTCAAAAATGCTTTTTTTTAAAAAAAAAAATTATAACTTTTTAACCCCTGAGCCGATTTTATCAAAAAAAAAAAAAAAAACGCAAATGAAAGGTAACTAAGCATACTTTTAAGGAAAAATAGTTGTTATATTATATTTTTTCCATATTCTTTCTTGAAAGATTGGATACATAACATATCAAAAAATTGGCGATGTATGTATTTTAGTTTTAGAGATAAGTTTTTTTCAAAAATGCTAAGTTTTTAGTTTTTGCTGATTTACCCGCAACGCGTTTTCATTAATAACGCTTTAGAATCATCTGCATTCCAAAACCATGTAAGAGCCTAGAGCAACATGACAGGCATCAAAGGCTCAATTAGTTTTTCAGCATTTCATCATAACATTTAATTTAAAATTGCACTTCTAAACTTCAACTACTATGTTCATAAAAGACTGGCAATGTAGGATTATATTTTAATATTGTGTTTAGTGGTATTATGGTAACATAGCCATTATTTCAGAAATCATCAAACCGGACTCTTCGATCACTCCGATTGCAACCTTTGAAATGTTACTAGAACAGTATAAAGAAAATTTTTACAACATGTCTTATAAAATAATATCTTTTATTGAAATTTTATCTCAGATGTTTGGAATGATCTATTCTGTTTTCAGGTTTTCCTGGACTAGAAGAATATCAATACATAACTAATTTTTATCTATTTTTCAGTAACAATCCATTGGATGTACCATTTAAGTTTAAAATTTGAATAAATTAGGATTCTTGTCTATAATGGTATTCTTATTTTTCGTGTACAAAATATACTAAATATTAAATAACACATAACGGGGGAAAGGGAGGGACCATCAGGGCACCCAAGTAAAACGATTTGGATAGGGAGCATGGGACTGCCTCCTCCCTATTGTTAACATTTCGCGGAACGAGGGCGGGCTCTTCGACCCCATCTATGGGGTTTATTCGGTCAAAAAGGGGGCCGGTTTTGGGGGGGGTGGGGGGGCCTTGGTTTTGGGAGGAGGTTCTTTTCCCTATATTCGGGGGGTTGGGGGAGGTGTATCCGGCTGGGGGGCGCGCACAAGTTTTGGGCCCCCAAAAAGGGGGGGGGGGTGCCAAACAAAAAAAAAAAAATCCTAAAAAAATTTTTTAGAATTTTACTCCGCTGGGGGGGGATGTTTCCTTACAATGTTATGTTGTATTATTATATTATATCATAATAATAATTTTTTTTTTTTTTGTTAAAATTTATACTTCTCTTAACTAAGGAGTGTATCGAAAAGTAGTTATAAACTTCCAAATAATAAAATAGGCATGAAAACATGGTTAAAATTAACATACTATTTCAGTTTATTATAGCTTAACATGTTTACAAAAGATCCAAACGGAAAAACTAGTCATCATGTTCATTTCTGTAGAATGCCCGTACCTTTGATTTGACACCTGCCATCAAATTCTGCACAGTGACCTTTGTGCACTTCCTGGATGCCGCTGCCCAATTTTTCTTAAAATCGGTCATGTTTTGGGACACTGTACCATCCTTCTTAAATATACGCTTGACTATTGCCCAATAGCGTTCGATCGGTCGCAACTGGGGACAGTTTGGTGGGTTGATGTCTTTTTCTACGAACTTGATGTTATTCTCCGTCAGCCACTGTAGAGTGGATTTGGCGTAATGTGCCGATGCCAAATCTGGCCAGAAGAGAGGAGGGGACTGGTGCTTTCTATACAATGGTAGCAACCTGTTCTTCAAACATTCCTTTTGATAAATCTCAGCATTTATAGTTCCTTTTGTATAGAAAATTGAAGAACGCAAGCCACATGTGCAAATAGCTTGCCAAATGAGCACCTTCTGACCGAATTTCTCCATCGCAACAGTCGTATCTGCGGTTGGCACACGTTCCCCAACAGATTTAGTATAAAACTGCGGCCCCGGTAGCGTTCTTGAATCTTCTTTAACGTATGTTTCGTCATCCATCAAAATGCACTGGTCGACATTGTCCAAAATGCAGCTGTACAGCTTTCGAGCCCTGGTTTTGGCACGAGACTTTTGTTCCGGAGTTTGTTTGGGCACTTTCTGCTTTTTGTACGTCTTCAAGTCATTCCTGCGCTTGATTCGTTGAATCATTCCGATGCTGGTCCTGAACTTCTTGGCTAGATCGCGAGTAGAGGCAGATTTGTTCCGTTGAATATAATCCACAACTTTTTGATCCAAATCCGGCCACTTCTTGGTAAATCCTTGAGGGAGCACTCCTTACCAAACTTTTCGATGATGCGTTTTACACTTGCCGAGTGAACATTTACTCTTTTCGCAATCTGGTTGTAAGTAACACCCTTTTCGGTGCACCAAGTGTGCAGAATTTTCTTTTTAGTCTCAAATTCAATTCGCGACATTTTGAATACAACTTTATCAACGGAAATGAATGAACCGAATAATCATTTTTGACATGTAAACAAAGCAAATGGCGCTTACACGCTAAAAATATATACAGTAGTTTATGCGTAATAACGCATCGAATGTTTATAACTACTTTTCGATACACTCCTTAATAACCGTGTTACAATAGTGGTCAATTTTGTAATCGTTCAACTGCGGGTTATGGGCCTAAGAACACATCATGTGAAACCTCAAATGATATAAGAATTCATCAAGTCCAATTGTGCGCTGACTTAACTTATGTTTGTTTCTGGGGGCGACCCCGGCGTAGTGGTTAACATCCATACCTCTCACGCCACGAGTTCGAATCTCACCCCCGGACAAGTTACGAAAATAGCATAGCATAGCATAGCAAAGAACATTTGCACAAAGCGTGGGGGGAGTCACCGAGATAAGCACCCCCGGACAAAATACCCAAAAATATATTTGAGTGACTACCACGGGAGATGAACCAGCCCAGGGCTGAAAATCTCGATAATCAAGGAACTAAAAAAAAATGTTTGTTTCGAGTCGCCATAAAAGTTGGATTTTGTTTCAAATCTAACCATATGTAGATAAGGTCCCTTTAAATGATTCAAAGCCGGGGAATTTTATCTTTAAGGTGGTCAACACGTTCGAATCTTATGCCTGGAAATTTCACTGAAATACTTTGTTCGAAATAGTGAATTAGTTACTATAGCATATTTCACAGCAAGGTTTCAAATTGTCCGGACATTATTGAATTTGCCTTTTTCTTGCAGCAGCTTATCGTTTGTTACAATGTGGCTAGGCAAATCCTATGATTAATCATTTTATGCAATCTTGCTTCTTACCAACTCACAACCATATTATTATTACGAATTCACGAATGCAGCCATGACCGTCTGATCCGGTGCACTTCCGAGATCAAAGTGAAATCGTCCAAAACACAAACACACATTCACAAACACCGAAAGAGCCGATTGGAAGCGGGGCTCATCCGACGGCGATCATCATCCTTCGCGCAATTAGCGCTACCACACAGCCATCTAATCGTGCGCTACCGATCGATTTCTCCTCTAATGATTCTTCCATCAAATCGATCATCATCTTCTCGGGTTGATCCGCGGTCGACCTTTGAATCATACGCTTCGACTTCTCTTCCTGCTCCCTCTCGATCGACTAGGTTGGGTTGGTTGTGAAATCGAGTCTCGAGACTTGCTGCACTGCCATAAACGAGAGATCCATCTAATTGATCGCTCTAATCGATTGATAGAATAATTATGACCGGGTAGTCGTACCCAGTCTTAGTGGTCTCTGTTATTAGGAAACTACCCTACCAGACATTGACGGCTCAACAGCCTCGCGATCGAGATGGCAAAAATTGGTAGTTTCCAAATGTGACTACTCGGATTCTCGTTCAACGTTCTGCCAATAACTCTCAAGATAAACCAATCCAGCCTAAAGGAATATTCCATCATAAACGTACGTTAGATGTAATAACTAACAAAATTATCTACCACCTTCGACCAAAATCCCACGAACATGATGGATGTATTTACCACCGAAAACCATGCCCATTTGCACGATGTTACAACCGACCGCGGCCATTATTCATAAGGGTTTCATAAAGCATTCGACTCGAATCCTAATCACGGATTGCTATCATCAACCGTAAAGCAACCACAACAACACCATAAACTCCCGCGTGTTGTCCGCCGCGGGGCCATCACACGGAGCGAGGGTTACAGCACCAAGGTAATTGGATTTCCATACAGCACCACATGTTTTCCTCTTGAAGCTGGCGACGACGGAAGATGCAGAGTGGAAGACGAGATGGAGACGTTTGTCTGCAGAGGTAGCCGACCACACGTAAAGACGCGTAAACAGGCAGTGATTGCCTCATCATTATGATCATCAGCCTTAGTCCGACGCGCGAATCAGCCAAACGCATCAGTGCAATGGCTTCTTGTGTTTCTGCAGTGTTGTTGTTTTTTAAGAGTTTCTGGTCTGATTGTTGTGGTTTCTGAGAAATGAGATTCAGCCATCGCAAGCAAATGTGGGTGTTTTGCCTCCAATAATGAACTTCTTTAGAACGATCGAGTATCGATTCCGGCTTTGTAGCATAGAAGATGCTGTGGAAATCACACATCACGATTACAACCGCAACAAAAGAATTTACCTACAAACTGGGCTTACAACGAACAATCCACCGCCAGCAAACTACAGACGATTTCACGTACCTCACTTCCGTTCTACGTTTTCACATAACAATGGACGTTCTCTACTCAAAACAGAAAACAAATGGAAAGGAAGTGCATCGTCAAAAGAAAGAAAAAAAAACAACAAACTAAAACAAAAAGTACATCACTCGAACGTCCTTCCGCAAATTGTATGCTCTTTCTCGTTCGTCTTAAATCCGAGACCTTTCAGACTAAGACAGAAAAAACAGCACACAGATTTCCTCTCATTCCGCTTAATTACGATGAAATTCGGTCTAGTTTTTCTCCCCGGCTCTTCAGCTAACCCGGGAAGGTTGTTGAGGTTCTACTCGCGCAAATCTGTGTGCATGAGAAGAAGGTCACAAACAGAATAAGGTAAAACACAAGTGAAAATAAATCCACGAATAGCAATGGTCTACTCGGATTCCGAACGCAAGAAAAAATAGAGAGCATATTTTTGAACATCTACTGATGAATGGCGGGACGCATGCTGAGTGAATTTTCCGGATTCAATCCGAATTTAGAGTGTTGTTTTTGTGGGAAATTTGCGAGCTGCTGCAGGGTAAAAAGTGGCAATGGTGTTTCAGTTCGAAGTGAGGAAAAATTTTCGGCTTGCACATGGTCAGTCAGTAATCGAGCTGCCAAAATAGAGATGAAGGTCAAAATGACGAGATTTGGATTTCAGAGATTTTCATCGGGAAACATGTGCGAGCATTCGGGTCGGAACGGTGCAGTGACCCTGGGGTGTAAGGGAAATGAAGTGCATTACGGAAAGATGTGTTCTTTGAAATCTATGCCAGAGTAACAAGGGAATTTTCTTGTCTTAGTTTGACTTTGATTTACATGTTTGCCAAGAGTTTCTGGGATTAGTTTAAAACCAAAATTGTGAAAAGTGAAAGTATGGCTAACTCCATCGGGACAGCCTATCAGAGCATATGTATGCCATGTTAGGCGCGGCTCAAAACAGCGTCTGTTCTCCAGGTTAGGAGCGGCTGCATCTTATAGTGAAGTATTTATAAGCCTATGGGTCCTAAATGAAATAAAAAAATAAATAACATAATATATAATATATTATTTCATGTAGGTGGTTAGACCATTAATAAACCCTTGTACGATGGTCCTTCAACGTGACTGGTGGTTTTGATGCAGGCCTTGAGAACCGGCATCGAACAAAACATACACAATTGTAACGAATACTACAATAGAAGAAGCTCATAGAAAAATCCAGGGTTTCAAGTGTCAAATTTTAAAGAAATGATTAAGTTTTTTTGTTTACATTGTGCCACGTTATTTGGTTTCAAATTTTGCATCAAATGTATCGCATTCTTGACACTGAATTACTGAATTGACATACATATAAATCAAACAGCAAGCTTGAAGAACATCGCAAAATGATTCAAATACAAGAAACTAGCAATTCTGGCAACTTTCATTCAAGTATCGAGAGGAGAGAGAGAAGCGTGATGCCACTTCTCACTTAACCGATGCAAATCTGCGTGTCTTCAAATTCACATCAGAATACACTAAGAGTTTGTCTTGACCATCTCTCTGGTATTATCATTAAACCCAAGCAACACCAAACCACCTTAGTTGTTTCCAGCAATTTGATTGTGGCTCAATCGAGTCACATTAAAGTTACCTCAACCGACTTGTAACAAGTGCGCTGCTAGTCTACACTAGCATTGATAATCTGACGGTAAACAAATATTCTTGCAATATTTTTTTTTTTTTAATACTCTCTAACGCACTCAAAATCAAAGAATTTCAATTTTGTACTCTCTAGAAATTCCCATAACATTGTTTCGGACTTGCATTATTGGTTCGGCTCAGAAGTCAACAGTTAAAAATGATCTTCTGACTACTTTTGAAACCCTCTTCTTTGTTCTTAATGATTTCAAATAATCTATCCTTAATATTCAACACTTTCGGAACTTTTCATGCAATAAAATTGATTTTTACGCTTATAAATATATCCCCTGGAAATATCTCAGAATATTTTTTTTTGTGTATTTCGAAAGCAGAACTTCCTGTTGGGCTTCAAATGGTGAGTTGACAACGTGAAATGAGGGTACGACCGACCTCCGGTTCTCAAAAGTTTCTATCTCATGCCTCCACGAGTTACATGATCACGAAAGACTGCCCGCTGAAACATGGTGACGCTGGTTGGCGTTAGTAAACTCATTTCATTTAGAAATCATTTGGGCTCTTGGATCACTCAAATTGCTATCTTTGAAATGTAACTAGAAGGTTAACCAAAAAATTATTTGTTGCTTTTTTTTTCAGAAAAGAATCATATTTTGTTAAAATTTTATTCATGATAATTTCAATGATCTACTCTGTTTTCCAGCCTTGCGAGGACTATCAGGATATTAATAAAGGGTGTTTCGATCAAAATTTGGTCGACTTGAACTTGACGCATTTCCTTTCACCGTGCATTAAAATTTTTGTACACCTCTCATTTTGAAGATGTGTGCGTGTAGCATCATGCCACTATTTTGATTTTGAGATTAGCACTTCAGTAATCAAAATGGCGTCGAAGGAAGAGAAGCAACGCAACAAAATTTTGCACGTGCATGGCGAAAATCCAATCTACTCTCACGCCAAGCTGGCGAAATTGTTGAATGTGGCTAAATCAACTGTTACCAACGTATTAAAAGTGTTCGGTGAACGTTTGTCGACAGCCAGGAAAGCTGGATCGGGGGGAAATCGAAAGCCGGAGCCCACAGCGACGACTAAAAGAGTTGCCCGCTGTTTCGAGCGGAACCCCAACCTCTCCGTCCGAGATGTCGCAAAGAAGCTGGGAGTGGCGCCTTCAACCGTGGATAGAGCTCAAAAACGAGCTGGACTGTCGACTTACAAGAAA
Organism: Aedes koreicus; assembly: GCA_024533555.2. Taxonomy (NCBI): domain Eukaryota; kingdom Metazoa; phylum Arthropoda; class Insecta; order Diptera; family Culicidae; genus Aedes; species Aedes koreicus. The sequence continues at coordinate 609,457 of JAHHFK020003989.1, forward strand.
GTGGTGACTCCAAATCGCGACGATAGACAAAAAACGTCGGCCAAAGCACGATCGCGAAAGTTGTACACGACGATCCTGACGAAGTTTGACCAAATTTTGATCGGAACACCCTTTATTTACCCTAAGTTTTCTTTTCAATAACTAACCAGTGGATGAATGTTATGTTTTGAAAATAAATATATCATATTCTCTCACATATAAATTCATATTATCGGGATATGAGACGGACCGTCAGGGCACCCAATTGCTGCGAATTGTGCTGCGGAATGCCAAATTCCCGTTGCTAAACAGTTTGTGGATAGAAGGCGGGAACTTTGCTCATTATTGCTCCACACTTATTTAATTCGTCCACCACGTTCCATTCAGGGTTTCATCATTAGGGTTCAACAAGAGAATACATGTTTCAGAGTCTAATGATTGGCTTTCAATATAGTTTTTAGATGGATAAAGGAGCAGAATAGCCATATGACGTTAGTTATATATAATGATATTATTATAATATATAATAATTATACTCTTATAGATGATAGCTACCTTACAACCATACAAACATATATAATAATTTTAATTCTTCTATAACATATATGACTTTGAACATGTACTGGGTTGGGAGGGAACACTTAGGTATCATTTAAGCTGAAATTGAACGATGGAGTGGTGTGACAACCGGAGTCTAGGAGGGAATGAATAGTATCATTTTCTTTATCCTGCCGATTCGATTCTACTCCAACAATTTCAGTGCGTGGCGGGTCCTTCTTAACAAACCATCCTGAGGAAAGCTGAATAAGTATTGCGAATGGGGTTATCGTTGGAATTTTTTTATGTTCCCGCGCGTTTCGCGTAAGTGTATCTGTTGTCTGATTTATCTGGATGGTAGCAAATTCTAGAAATTCTTCATTATTTCCTGGCAAGTTTTAAAACAATCATCTCAGAATAACGTAAGATTAAATCTTAGAATCTAGTGACTATTCTTAGAATCTATTCACTAGCGATGATCGGAGATAACGAACATTCACTTTTACCAGAGCAGGGAAAATAACGTATGAGTAGTTATTGCAAAAGAATTATCTTTCGAATAACAAGTATTTTGGATACTTGGAAAGGTACCCAGGTAACCAATAAGCATTAGGATATGCAGTAAATCAACCCTAAATCTGCATTTCAGATGCTACAAGCATTATATTAGCATTATATCAGCATCTTGAATGCTATCTGTTGTAAAGTTGCATTTCAAATGCTATACAAATGCTTGTAGCCTGTAATAAGCATTTCGAATGCAAAATAGCATTAATGAAGCATTATCATAGCATTGCAGTAAAGCAGCCGTATATTGGGCCAAAAGTGGCAGTTATGTTGCATTTAAGGCGACTTAATTGCTTGATAGGCTGCCGTAAAGACGCTTTGGAACCGCTTATTGGTTACCTGGGTATTTTGGTATTGTTGTTCCTCAAGGGGCAGGATGTTGTGGGAACATTTTGATGGTATTATTCTTAGGTATGTTACATCTAATATGCAGCGATTATCATTACCAAGTTCAGTAATCAAGATATTCGTTACTGCTCGGGTTACATTCTCTTAACTTGTTCTCTTTTCTCAATTCTCTTGTTGTAACTATCTTTGTTATTCAGCCTTAACCATTATAAAAAAAAGAAATAGATAACTAAAGAAATCAGTTGAATTTATCAAGGAATCTTGTTATTCTAATTTTTTTTGGCATTCTATTGTAATTAATATTTCTTATCATCTAACATCGTCACGAATAATTTAATGGTTGGAATTTCAAAACTTGTTGTTCTTGTTCTTGTAGAAATTTCATTTCCTTCCTTCTTCTGTCTTAGCATTTCAAGCTCATTGCATTCATATTTTACATATTGCTTGTCCTCAACTTCGTGCTCATAATGTACTTGCACAGTTATTAATTGAGAGTTTTCGGTGTCAAGTACCTTGATTTTATGAGTATGATTATGTGGCAAGTACAATCAAGCTCTATTCCCTGGGAGACGAGAAATTTTCCTTAGCGAAAAAAATCTAGACAAGGCCTGGAATCGAACACAACCACTGTTCGGATCGAATAATTAACCTTCATCAAATCAACTCTTGCAGAGTTGATCAAAGCTACAAATAGATATTTATTATTTTAGGATTGAATAAGAGGTAATAAATTAAACTTACAGATAGTTTTTCCTCCTGTAGACTGATATCGTGTTTACTGTTTTTATGTATGATTTTAACCTCTATAGCTGTCCAAATATATCTGTTTTCTGTTTGTATAATAGTGTTTAGATAGGTTTCAATAACTTCATGGTCATTATTCCATACTTACAGTTGCACTAGAATATTTGAATATAATCTAGGAAATCGAAATATAAACTTTTTTAACAAATCTTAGAATAATCTATTGTTCATGTGACTCACACTTTGTATTCTCATTCTATTGTATATTTTCTCCATCTTCTCCTACTACATGTTTTGTGCGTTTTTGATTGTGTATGTTATTATCTGCCATTTGATTGTCGCTGTCAAACGGCTCCATCGCACATTCCTGTGAGGCAAACGGTGTGCCCAGCGGTGTTGATCCCAACAACCACCTTCAACATGGAACTACATCGTAACTGTGGCATTACCGACTGAGCTAAGGGAGGACCCGGAATTTTATTTTAGATTCACTATTTTCGTTGTGGAGTACAGCAGATTTATAAGTTTACTACAAACCCGATAAGAAAGTTTTCGTTGGGGAAAATTTGAAGTGAAATTTTCTAATTCTTCAATCTGACCATTCTATTGAAAAGGGTAAACATATTTTCAGAATTTGGTTGTGTTTTGGGGGTTTCTTCTTTTTAGGAAAATATTTGAACTCCTTTTATTTTTTGATTTGGTGACTAACTTTGAGATAGGGTGATCCAAAGAAACGAAATATTTGAAACCATTTTTTCTTCTTCTTTAAATCATAACATTCAAAAAAGATTAGCAAAACTTTGCTCCTGTCTTGAAAAGTTGTATTTTGTTGCTGAAACAGCCGTTTGTAAAGCAAATGTCCAATGCTAAAAATTACAGGTTCAGCGATGTGAACTTGTCATCTTTTTCAATCTCTCTTATATCATTTTGATCTGTTGCTTGTGCTTCCACGAGTTGTCAAATTGTGAAACCCACAAGATGATCTAGGAACAATTTGAGGATGATCTGATGAAACGGTTTTCCCGGAAAACTGACTTGTCTGGTCAAGGCAGCGATGGTCTTTCCTGCCTTCTGTTCATAATTGCGCTTGAAAGTATGATGAAACATGCAGGGCTTTAACATGCGGGGCACGATTTTCAATAAATCCAGTCAATTCAATTGCAACGACGTGGACCTTGTCGGAAAAACGTTCCAGGCGGTTTCTGAGCAGTACACGAGGCTGAAACGTGAAAAGGCTAGATTAAGGGTGAATACGTCGAAAACAAAGTATCTGCTGGCAGAAGGAACCGAGTGCGATAGAGCTCGCACAGGCAGAAGTGTGATTATCGACGAAGATCACTTGAAGGTGGTAGAAGAGTTTGTGTACCTCAGATCATTACTCAAGTAACAATTTTATAGCCGTATAGCACTCCTCCCGGCTTTGTTGATAAAACTACATTCAAGAGGGTTTTGTCTACCAACACCCCCTCTATGATTCATTAAAGCCGCAATTCGTACAAAGTGGCCCACTTTATAGACGGTTATGAAAACAAGTTAGTAAAAAAGGTGGCAACCCCGGCGTATTGGTTAACATTCATACCGCTCACGTCAAAGTCACGAGTTCAAATCTCACCCCCGGACAAGTTACGAAAATACCTAAAAGGTATTTGAGTGACTACGACGGGAGATGAATCAGCACAGGGCTGAAAATCTCGATAATCAAGGAACTAAAAAAAAGTTAGTAAAACCATTAAAAGACCATAAAGATTTTGTAAATGTTCTAGTGAAAGATGTTATGAACACTTGAGAACCTTCATAAAACCTATTGGCTGCCATGAAAACCAGCATACGGCCAAATGGCCACAGCTGTCAAACTTCACTGTGATATCGTGTTTGGTTTTTGTTGTTCTGCTCTGTTCGATTCTCTGCTGTTCTGATTCATTTAGCAGTAAATAATGTTTGATTGCAAAATATTCAGAACAAATTGAGTTTTCGGTAATCCAATTTACCGGATTTCGGTGAAATTTTACAGTATTCCGGTTAAAAAATTACCGGAACTTGTCAAATTTTACCGAAATCCGTTAAATCGGATTACCGAACGTTCTGCTGTTGAAAGTTCGGTAAAAAATTACCGAATACTGTAAAATTTTCTAAGTGTGTATTCCATAAATGAATCATGAATTTCCTGAAAATTGATGAAATTAAATAAGGTTATCTAAAAGAATGCCGAAATCATTCTCTGAACCACAGTCCATTTGCATTACATTGTAAATAAAAACTTTAGTGTATTTCAATATGGCGTTTGGACCACATCACAGTTTTGCCAAAAAACCAATCTATCTTCGCAATGACTACTATAAAACTGTTTGGCCGTTTAATGCATATACTGGAGGCAAAATGGGTTATCAATGCTTTTTCAACTGACCATTATACGATAATATGAATGAGTCCTAAAACGGCATTTCAAAACAGCATTTTACGAGCTCATAAAGTTGAAATAAAACCTTTGATAGGAGTAAAAGGAATTCGAGAAAACATGGTTTTAAGATCGTTGTAAACTGACCTGACTAAAATATGAAACCTATTGGCACCTCTTGGTGCCATAATAAAATTGATTTCTAGTGACTTTCATAAAACTTTAATAAAACTTAATAAAGCCGGTTGGTTTTGGCAATGTTACTTGGGTGGTGACATCGGATAACAACTGCAGCAGAGAAAGTAGGAGACGTATAATAGCCGGAAGTCATGCTTACTATGAACACCACTAGACTCAAAGATCTTCACTTCACCCCCGTACTAAGTGTACCATGTGCAATACGCTGATAAGACCAGTAGTTCTCTGCTGTTTCAGTGAAAACCGAAATCTCCCGATTCGTAAAATCGACGGATACTCGTTTAACTATTGCTAGAAAAACGGGAAGCGGAACAAAAATAGCATTGAAAAACCACCAGAAGGATGCGAAGGTGGAACAAATATTACGGACGACGACAGATCTTTCGGTACGTACTCTTGCGCGTTAAATAAACATGGCGACAACTTTCGTGCAAACTTCGAGCCTGATAATGGACGATGAAACTTACCATAATTTCCTATCGTCAAAATGATACTATTGTTAGAAGTTTCCACACATTTCGGACTGAAATATTAGGATGATTTTGCTAAGTTTTGCTTCAATCCCTATGATCATATGCACATTAAACTGATGCAAATTTCAAAATGTTTCCTCCCCTTATTATCTAAAGTCGTCAAATATCAAGAGCCTGATCAGGACATGATTTGGAATCGTTTAAGATTCCAAATCATGCTCTGAACAGGCTCTTGATGTTTGACAACATTAGATAATAAACTGACACTGGACACGCCGTTAAAAATTTACACGTAAATTACTATGGAGAAAGCCAACTTTTCTTAAATCATTCTGAGAAAATGATCTGTAGATATTCTTATGGTAAATTTCATCAGCTATAATTCTGTCGAAGACCGTTTTTGAGCCAAATGTCATATGAAAGTATTATAAATGTCTTTTACTCTGTCGATTTCACGACAACCAACATTATGTTCAGTATTCGATGCAAAATATTCAAATCAAACATTGATTCATTGATTGGAAGTGCGAAGAGCGGTTCCGGGTGTTTCGTAGTGTGTGTTAATGTTTGTTTCGGTTATGTGGCACTACGCTACCAGATTACCTTTCGACAAGCTGTGTTGGAACGGAACTGCATTGGAGGCCAAATCAATTGCGACGCTGGTGTTCCACCTGAGGAGACCGAACAGGGCGGCGTACATCTGCAGCCCGAAGAAATTAGTTGAGAGGCGATTTTTGACATTCTAGAATAGTTGCTTGCTACGTCTTTCGTGACATTTCAGTGGCTGTGATCTACAATTCGGGTGAGCTTTTTCCATTATTGCGTCATCCTGTTGATCAAATGCAATTAGTTGCTTCTTAAGAAACAGCTTGATTCCTTCGTTTTGGTCAGATTTTGTGCGTTTTCGGAAGATGTAATCACACAATGGTATATTGTAATGCAGTAAAGTTCCGAAACTCTGGTTAGCTTTATATGCTAGTACAAGAATTGGTGACCATATCCCAACCGTCAGAGAAAAAATACATATTCACGCCATCCTCTCCTTTTAAAAAATACGCTAGGACTATAGTTAATACTTAAGTCCCAACCATTTAAAGAATGCTTAAAGCATTTAAAGCATCACTTAACTTTCTTAGACTAGATGCTCCCAACGACTATTTTTAAATAAATGTTCATTCTGTACACTAAACAGAGCATTCTGTTTAACTATTCTCGTCGACTAGTTATTTCCCTTTTCCTTTGATATCTATTGAAGGCTACGTGGGTTCCCCGTGTATACTTAGTGTAGACACCAAATCCTCCCTATCCTTCCACGAGGTGTGCAAACATCAATGCTAATGCTAATGCTGCTAATGTCATATGAAAATGTTATTAATTCTTTAAGACATTGATAATATCACACTCAGTTTTAAACTAAATAAGTTGGTAGGCTCATCCTAATTTGAAACCATTCAAGCATAGGGGAGCGAAAACTTCAAAATTTGCATCAGTCTAATACTCATTTGCATGATTTTCTTTGAATTAGCCAGATTTTTTTCTAAATCTAACTGTTTCTCAAACTCAAAACATTTTGCTTTAAATTTCTTTCACAAGCATAACAAGAAGAAAAAGAAGAAAATAGCCAGTTGAAGATATCCTCACTCGCATTCTGTATGCCATCTATTTGTTTCGTTTTTGATTGATTGATAAACAACTGTCCTAAACAACTCCAAACCCAACCAGTTTCGCATATTTTGGAACTGATTTCCCACAGCAACACACGAAAGTCATCCCTGGGCAGGCACACTTTCGGGCCACTCGTCCATCCAGCTCGGCTCGGAGTGCCGAGTGTTGGGAAACAAAGCGCAATTCTTCTCCGCTCCAGTGATGGCACCGAGGTTACCCTCCATACGGGTATGGCACCATCATCCGACCATCACCGGTGATTGCTGGCGGTACTAGTAGCATCCACCTAGTAACTGCATATTGTTGGTACACACAGAAAAAGAGACCCCCGAGTGACGCTCTATGGTCTTGACTAACCGACTGAGTGATTTTTTTATTACTACCACTGGCGACGTTTATTGTTGTTGCTGTTGTCGTAGGCCTGCAGCTGGTTAGATTCGCTTCGTTGATTGGTGCTTAGTGTGACGACGACACCGCGCGACTTGTGACTGAAATTAGTAATGCAGCACACCGCAGTAACATCACCACCACGAACAACAAAAAATAGAAATATGTAGAGCTGACCTGATTTCGCTTTTCTTCGTCGCCGACGTCGCGCTGCCCTATAAGCTAATATAGTGGATCATCTTCCTTTATGGTAGGTAGAAGTGTTGCACAAAGGCAGCAACAGATGTACACAGTGGATTCCAAATCCAATTGTTGCGGCAGCGAAGCCACGGCAGCAGTGTTTGGGGGGCGTGAGAGACTTCATAGGGCCCGCGCGTACTGATTTCAATCGGATTTCCAATTTGAAACGATTTCCCGTTGTCGTCGTCGTCGTCGCTGGGCGGCATGATGGTAAACAACACCACAATGAATGGCATCTTCTCTATCCACGAGCGCATGATCTCGTGCGGATTCGAAAGGAAGAGCCGTGAACTGAGGTGCACCAGCAGTATTCTTTGTGGCTCTACAGCACAACCCCGGGTCAAATCACTCTGTCAAGGTTGAAAACGGTGTTCAGGGGTTCGTTCATTACTTCGCAGTTATCAAAGAGGGTCTTTATGGTAGTTTATCAAACTTGGTATGACTCATGAGTATTTCCTCGAAAGGTTCATTTATCAAACCACTCTAGCATACGCAAATAAAAGCGTATTGAAACGACAAACCTAACTGTTCCGAGTTCATCATCCCACACACCCATTAGCAACAAGTTTCCAAAGATAGTCCCGGCTTGGCGGCGTCGACTGCACTTGCTAAGCTAGTCCGCCTCTACTATCGGTTGCAAATGAATATACTGCCAGCAAAACTTGCGAAATCGAACGAACGATCCCAGCTTTGCGTGTCAATTCGAAAATTCCAGAGCCACTGAATATCAGCAACAATCAACCAGCAACTGACGACCAGGTGACGACGGTTTCCGTGTTCAAACAGCCATGTGAACCACCAAACGAACGACCGAACGATGATGGGTGGCAGCAATAAAGGTTCAATTAAACAGTTTCCTATGGGCACTTCCTATTAGATTTGTGTGGCGAGAGTCGAAGCTCATTCTTGCTGCGACGCCTTTTCAAGGCTCTTCGCCAGCTAGCCAGCCAGCCAGCCCCGCATCGCGGTTGACGGTTTCGATTTCATTGACCAAACGACGTCGTTTGCAATTGATTACGTTTGAAGCGAGCCATTAATTCTGTTTGGAAAATTGCGCGGTCGAAGGTGAAGTGAAAGCACGGATTGGGTACATTTTTTGGAGTTATTAGGATCTTCTGAGGTTGTCCGGTCAGTTCTAAAAATAACGGATAGCTCCTTGAGCGTTCTGCATATTGTGTGATGCTCGCAGATGGGGTTACCCATGAAAACTAATCGATTTGGCTTTGAGGACCTCTGAAGGTGCGGTTGATTTTTTTCTGGACTGGTGTTCAAGATCGATGTAGAAACTCACGTTTGGAAACATTTTTCAAAAGAAGTCATCAGGTTTTGTTACAGGAGGAGTCCGAAATATCTCAAATGTACTTGACCAGAGTGTTTTCTACCCATTGAATTAAGACGATAATTTGTTTATTGCTGGCTGTGCGACCATTTCGTAGTTGAAGTGTTTGATGCAAATTCATTTTAGCTGTGGCGTCAGGTTCTACGAACGGACAACACGGAATTGGAAAAACAGATTCTTCAAGCGAGTGCACGAAAATTTCAGGTATTCACAGACTGCCTGTGTCGGCTTGAATTGCTAAGCATGGAATCAAACTATCGATCGAGTAACGTCAATAAGTTACATGACAGACATTCAGAAGAAGAGAAAGAACATATTTGTATCGGCACTGTTCCAACAAGAGCACCCATGAGGCAACATTGCGAATGAGCCGAAACATGTTTTCTCTCTCTTTCTTGCTCTAGCTTTCTTAAAAATAATAATAGGGTGGTGACAAATAGTGTACCGTCACCTGTGCACTACACGACATTGCTTTGCTTAAAATCGTCGGAATCGACTTGCACATAGAAATTCATCAAAGAACAAATTGTGAGACGTCAGATTTCTTGCGAATTTGCCCTAGATCTTAGCAAAAAAAAAAACTTTGTAACAGTGATTATTTCAAGAATAATTTCAGTGAAGTATCATGATAGTAGTACATGATTTTCGAAGCAAGTTTGGGATAAATCAAGAATACAATTTACATCATAATAGTAAAAATTATTACTACTACAACAATCTTAAATAACTAACAACAACAAATAACTAATATAGGGTGTCTCAGAAAGTCTAAGCACGATTTTGACCCGCCACTGTTGCTTCCAGATAACGTTTGAACAGCTGATCCTGTGTATCATTGTTTACATTTCAATCTATAACTCTGTGAATCTCAGGTGCCGGTGCATTTACTGTTCATGAAAATGCGAAACATTTCCCCGGAAAAGCGCAAATAGATCGTGGACAAATGGTGCAATTTTTCCAACGTTTCGCTGAATCCGCTGGCGAAAATGGAAGGTGAGAGCATCGGAGCAGTTCGTAACGCGATTCGGAAGTGAGGAGTCTTCCTTTCAGGACAAGGCATAATTTCGACGTGAACCGGTGGACCAAAACCCGGACCGGAAAATCACGCAAGCTTTCGCCCGTAAAAAGGGTACTTCTGTTCGAGATGTGGTAAAAAAATTGGGAACTCCGAAGAGTAACGTCGACCGAGCAAATACTCGAAATGGACTAAGGACTTTCAAAGAGCAGAAGCAGCCAAAACGAGGTGAAAAAAGAAGCAGCATCTGTCAAACCAAGGGCCCGTATATTATACGATAAGCTGCTGTGTGGAAAATCGGCAGCGTAATGATGGATGATGAATCCTGCGTGAAACCAGTTCTACACGGCCCGTGCTGGTCAAATATTATTAACGATGGTGAAATGTCAATTTTTATCGAAAAATTCGGAAAAAGCAATGGTTTGGCAAGCAATATGGGAGTGTGGAATGCATTCAAATCCGTTTGTAAGAACCGATACGATGACTACTGCAGTTTACGTTCGGGAATGCTTGGAGCGGCGCCTGCTCCCCTTGATCCGGAATATAATATTATAACATAATAATCCAGTACTGGCCGGATTTGGTATCCCAAGCAGCACACTTGTTGCAAATCAGTTAGAATTATTAGGTGCGCAACTAAGTTCTCGCTGTTTTTTGGTGAAAAAGGAACTTTATTTTGAAAACAAAGGTTACAAACGAATTATTCAAAGTATTGCCCATCACTAGCTACGACTTTTTCCCATCTTTCTGGTAGAACGTGAATACCATTTCGATAGAACTGTTCGTCTTTTGATGCTATCCAAGAATCAAGCCATTTTGAGATGTCATCATATGAGTGGAATTGCTGACCAGTGAGACCATGTGCCATCGAACGGAACAAGTAATAATCGGACGGTGCAATATCAGGAGAATATGGCGGGTGGGGTAGGACTTCCCATTTGAGCGTTTCCAAGTAGGTTTTCACGGGTTTCGCAACGTGAGGTCGAGCGTTGTCATGCTGAAGAATCACTTTTTCGTGTCTGTGCTCGTATTGTGGCCGTTTTTCGTGCAGTGCTCGGCTCAATCGCATCAATTGAGTTCGATACCGTTCCCCGGTAATGGTTTCGTTTGGTTTCAACAGCTCATAATAAATAACACCAACTTGGTCCCACCAAATACACAGCATAACCTTCGCAGCGTGAATATTCGGCCTAGGCGACGATGTTGAAGCATGCCCGGGAAGTCCCCAAGAATGTTTCCGTTTTGGGTTACTGTAATGAATCCATTTTTCGTCACCCGTCACAATGCGATGTAGAAAACTCTTCCTTTTTTGCCGCTGGAGCAGTTGTTCACAGACGAAAAAACGACGCTCAACATCTCTTGGCTTCAAATCGTAAGGAACCCAAGTTCCTTGCTTTTGAATCATTCCCAACGCATGCAATCGCTTAGAAACGGCTTGGCGGGAAACTCCTAATCCTGAACCAAGCTCTTCTTGCGTTTGACACGGATCCTCATCGAGCAATGCCTCCAATTCAGAGTCTTCGAAGTTTTTTGGCCTTCCTTCACGCGGACGATCATCAACACTGAAATCACCGTTTTTGAAGCGACGAAACCAATCAAGACACGTTGTTTCACTCAGAGCAGCTTCACCGTAAACTTTTTGGAGCTCTCGATGTGCTTCAGCCGCCGTTTTCTTCGAATGAAAGAAGAAAATCAACACTTCCCGCAAATGACGATTATTTGACACGAAATCAGACTTCTTCAAACAACCAAAATATATAACACTAAACCAAAATCACTGATTTGGCAAAGCGGTTTGTTTACCATATGTCTGAGCTTGGTTTATGACGCTTGAGATGTACAACATTCGACCAGCACTTACTACTGGCGCCATCTATTGCTAAACAGCGGGAACTTAGTTGCGCACCTAATACTCCACTGTGACTCAAATAAGTCACAATCAAGTTGATGCAACCAATTGTGCTGGCTTGGTGTTGCTTGGGATCAGTGCATTACGCGAAGGACACGGTAGCGTGGTACAAAGCCAACGAAGTCCAGTTCGTACCCAAGGAGATGAATCCTCCAAACTGTTTCCAGGCAAGACCAATCGATACTTTTTGGGCTCTGACAAAGGCATATTTGCCTCAACATATTAAGGCGGTGGATTCCATCAAAACTTTTGAAAGAGACTGGAAACAAGTATCAAAAATCATTGGCAAACAGTCTAATGAGCAGTGTTAGATCAAAAGTCCGCTCTTTGGCGTACGATTCAATGGACTTCGGAAATGCCACGTTGAACTGTAGAAGAATATTGTAGGGAACATAAAAATGCAATAACAACTCAATTTACTTAAAAACCGAGCTCGTATTGTTATTTACAAATCGTGCTTAGACTTACTGGGACGCCCTATAAAAACTTGGAAGGCCTGCAGAGAATATAAGTTTTAGCCTTTGAATGAAAATTCGGATGATTTAAGCAACTGAGCTACCTCAAAAATGCTAACCTACATATTGAGGAGGAGTATGAAAGTCCAGATTTTTCAATTATCTTATGAAGTTATCCTATGGCTTTATGAATAGCGTCGACTAATTCAAAACAATGTGACTCAGAAGTTCTGAAAAAATTAGATCAACGTCCTGACAATTATCATCGGCACTTCTAGTTAAAGTCTGTTACAGTTTCTTTGAAATACTCAGCACTACTTTTAAAATCTGCGTCTACTTTTAAAATGTTGAAAATGGAAAATTTGTTTACAAATAACCTACTGAACTGAACAATATGGAACAACATTCGTTGAGGCGGTAACGTTAACGATTTGTGGCCCTTATCGATCAAAGTAGAGCTAATATTAAACAATTGAATTAACTTTATTTAGGAGCTCTTCCTAAGGAGCTAACATGTGGTAGCGTTGCATATGAGCTGCATAACTATCTCTCTCTTTCTCCCTCTCGCTCTTCTTTTCACTACTTTGACAAGTAACGTTGATCAATCGGTGCACAGTTACTTTTGTAACCCACGAGAAGCCACTGCATTTTAAGGACAAATCATTTCAAACAGATAATGGAGTTCAATTGAAAAAAAAACTTGTAGGGATTGAAAAACTAGGAAAATTTAAATTAACACTTCACTTGATCACTTTTTCTAAAAAAATAAATAAAAAACTGAAAAACTTTTTTAAACTATCACTAGTAAACGCGAGCAAATTCCGTTAAATTTCACTACAGATAGCTTATCTTTTGACAGGTAGGCAGACTTCTTCAGTGTCGAGTGCTCGACTTGTAGTGGTTATTTTAAATAAAAAAAAAGTGTTTTTATTTATTTCTGTATGGAAAAACCAGTCAACTCTGGCGATCAACGGTTTAACTGTTCGAAATAAAGGGTGTCCACGATAAAATTGTATTACACATAAAAGGCTCTAATTTTTTAACCTTGTGATTTTGAGCAAAAGTAATCTAAATCGAGTCGAAATAACAGCTCGTTCGCGATAAGATTCTGCACACCTATTTAAAAAAAATTGAATTTTTTCATATCGAGACATCGAAAAAAAAAATTCGTACAATTCGTACAATCAACATTTTCTCGATTCGAAGAACATCTGACAAGAATCGTAAGATGTGGAGGAAAATTCTTCTGTATAGAGCACAAGCGGCTTCAACTGGAAACCAAACAGCTCTGTTCAAGGTGTGCCAAAAACTGAATTTAAGTAAAAGTTTCGTCCTGACGGTCCAAAATAGAGCCGGATTACGTACGTTTAAGGTTCAGCCGCCAAATCGCAAAAAAAAAAAACAGAATACGGTAGCAAAAACCGTGCAAGATAAAAAGACATAGGTAAAGGCGGAGATTCCGGGGAACCAATATGTGACTGTTAAAGACAAATTTAAAGTTCTAGAAAATCTCAGGAAGAAGAAATTATCGCAGTTTGGCAAAACAAAAATCATGATTTCGTTCGTGCTTACGGCAGAGCACACTTTTCGTGACAAGGAATAAAATGAATGGACGGGTGTATTTGGACGACTGTCTCCAAAAGCGACTTCTTCCATTTCTGAAGTCATAGTCGGATTTGCCTTCATGCCATAGCGCAAAAATTTATTGAAGTGGTATAAGGCAAATGATGAAAATTTCGTGCCAAAAATGTTTAACCCCATATACACACCGGAGCTGCGGTCGATTAAGAAGTTATTATATACATAAGAATCTCAGGACACATGCTAATATAGTCAGATGAAGAAAACACACATTGATATGCGAAAAAAAAGCAATTGAGATGTAGTAAAAAAAAAACGCTTAGGTGGTGTTAAGATAAGCGTTAAGTTTCGTCGGCGAAATAAAATTTAAAAAAATAAATGGCTAAAATTTTACTCCTTTTATTCAATACCCCATAAACTTTATGACAATCGGATGAAACGCTGAATTTTTCCGAACTATTTTAATTGATGCAATATTATCGATGACACCTTGTAATTATAGATCGAAATTCAGCTCATTCACAATGTTGCCGAATGTAACCTATTTTTGATGTCGAATATGTTCAGATACTTTTGATTATATATATTATAATTATGCAAATGAGCACAAGCGTCAATACGCTAAGACATAAAATATTTGATTCGAAACTGTCAAAGACATGCTAAGATTTACAGCAAAACAATTTTGAAATTTCGTTCGTTCATTGCTTTCTACCCCCTCTAGTTTTTTTTTATTTTAAACTCTGTTAATTCAGTTAGTTTTTAAGGGTTTCAGTCGTGTTAGCTGTACGGAGGCGATATTTCATTGTTTGTCATTGAACAAGAATATCTTATTGATACACTTACTATGAGTAGACAGGTTTTCAAAGATTGGACTCGGAAAAAATGCGACACTTTGTTTTGGGTGTAACTTTTCATCGCGTGGGTAAAAATTAATGAAATTTTGGGTAATACTAGTTTAGAGTGTTATGTTTATGTGTGCAAAATTTTGTCAAATTTTTTCCAATAACTTACCAAACCTAACCCAAGTTTACAAGGTTTTTGATTCCAGCAGCCAAGAGTAATATTTCCAGTATATTTCGATGCTCATCATGGATACATAGTCAGTTTCGTCTATAATTTCATAATTCTCCGATAGGCGATTAACTCAATTTTTTTTTTTAATTTGGAGCCAAAATTATATATTTGTTCCTAAAATTACACAAAATCAAGTAGATTTTAATTCCTTAAAGGCCTGAATTCAAGTGAAGAAAATTGATTTTCAGTGAAATCTGGGCACCAAGATAGTGAAATTTTAAAATAGCCTTAGGAAAACAAACTATTCCAAAAGAAAAACAATTGACTTAGGCATACAACATATAACAGGTTTTATTAGCTGTTGATTCTCAAATACGTATCTATCGTCTAATAACAGGATATTTGTACTTGGCCTCACTGATAGAACAGTGTTACTATCTCTTTTTCCCTATAGGAACTGCAAAAGAACTTCACTATCGAACTCTCCAGGCGATTGTAAATTTACACGTACAGCAGAGTTCCGTTTTTGGCAACACAAGATTTTTTACTTTAAACAATTTTACAAACTTTTAATTATCACAAGTGTGAGCTTCATTATTAAGCGAAAAACTTTAAAAAAAAAATGCATGCGGCAACCTTGTACATGAGCCCCACAATATGTCTTTTTTTCACTCCTTTGACGTGTAAGAAGTTCAAACAGTGGACAGGCAGTGTTGTTATCCACAGCTATTTTTTACGTTTCATATGCGATTTCAGTTTTTCTATTTTGAAAACAGGTGAAGCGACACACAAAACTTCTGCTCGAGAAAGCTCACTCGACCTATCTTTGTGTTCAAGATCGCTTTCATTGCATTGTGGATCCCCATGGTAGAGATAATTGGTCAATCATTATTTCAATTCAGTGTGGCCCTCTAACCTTCAGAATCTGGAAACCATCTGAGGTTTGATGAACTCATAAGCAATGCGGATTGGCAGAAATAGGCTACCGAATCCATCGATAAACTGTTACTGTTAGAAGAATATCGATTCCTTTTCGATCTGATCTACAAAAGCTCATTGCAAAAAATTAAAAAGTTTATAAGGAGACTAGCCACACCTGGCCCGGACGATAAATGCATAAAGTTGGGTTTCGAAAAATCCAAAACTGTCACATTTCCTCGACATCGTGCGGATTGTTTTGAGGTAGCAAAATATATCAATTTTTTATATCGAATAATTCAATTGTTCGCCCTTTCTTAATCTGGTACACAGTTTGACCATGTTTTGGATGAAATGATTAGATATGGTATATTAAAATATGATTTGAATGATAACCTGGTTTTTTGGCTGATTTCGACCATCCTGGTCACTCCGAAAACCGGTTTCAAGCGGCGCAAGTAAAAATACAAACAACAACGAACTTTTATATCTCAAATCGAATCAAATCGTAAACAAATTCTTCTGCAGGCTAAGCTCTACCTTATAATAGTGAAAATGGTTTAGAACACTTCTACTAGGCGACGCTAGTGAGTTCTTTGACAGTTTCGAAGGGCAAATGCATATGAAAAATGATGTAAAAGTTGAAAAATGTGATAATTGTTAGCTCAAATTTTTATCAAAAGAACACATTGCTTAAAACCGGTTAATTTAATTGAATAGAAGTATTTGATTAGATCATTCCAATTTTGGAAAATATGTTTAAGCTTACTTAGTTCAACACCAATTTCGTTTAGCGGCGCTAGTAAACATACAAACAACAACGAACTTTTATATCTCAAATCGAATCAAATCTCAAACAAGATTTTCTGCAGGTTAAGCGCTACCTTATAATCGTAAAATTAGCTTAGAACGCTTCGACTAGGCGACGCTAGTGACCTCTTTGACAATTTCGAAGGGCAAGAGTAGCGCTCCAGACCTTGTTGACTCTAGTGGTACCAAAGCACACCGTTTCTTAAAACAGTTAAATTTCATTGAATAGAAGTATTTGGTGAGATCATTCCGATTTGAAGCTTAATTTGTTTTCGTTGTCAATGTTCGAAATTTTTCCTTACTCTTACGCTATAGCTGAGTCGATTATAAGAAAAATGCAAAAGAATATCACCTACTAATGCCGTTTGTTTTTGTTGTTGACAATTTGATTTAGAACGCATTAACTGGGCAGCGCTAGTGAACAATGTTTTTTTTTATAGATTTCTATACTTCAAGATCCTGGTTAAAACAAAGAATGGACCCATTATTAAAAAAAAATTGGAGGTCAAGGGCTACTAGATTGATTCAGGATTTTTCCGCTAGGTGGTGGTAGTGAGCAATCAATCTTAACATCCTGATTAACCAGAATGCTGGAGTCTTCAGAGAAGTTATTTGTAGGTCAAGAGTTATCTGGCAGTGCACATATTGATCCAGAACTCATCAAGTTAGCGGCACGAGGGGAAAAATAAGTTTTTTTTTTAATTCTGTATCTCAAGATCCTGATTAGCTTGGAGTCTTTGAAAATGACTACCACATAGCTTGAGCAATACTCATGATTCCCGAAAAGTTCTGTCCGGATTATTTTACGGCTCAACGTTTTTTTCCCGAGAAACGTCCCCAAATAGCGCCTTTCTGGAGAAACCATTCACAATGATGGAATTCCCATGGTTTACTTGAAAACAACATTGTATCGTGTGAGTGGAGATTGGTCAAAGTAATAGCAATTGAAACGCTTGGCAAACCAGCGTTCGATAACTCAAACCGTCCGATTGCTCTGCTTGCATGCATTGGAAAATGGTTGGAAAAGGATCCTTCGAAGAATCGATCACTGGGTCGAATCCAATAACTATAGGTTCCGACTTAATCTAATAATAATGGGTTCCGTAAGGGTCAAGGAAAAAATTGAGCGTCGGTTTTCACAGATATTCAACTGACCTTCACGCCCAAGAACAGTTGGCTGCAATATTAGTTCGGTTACAATTCGGTCAGATAATCTGCTGAGATTATCTCCTAGAATTTTAAATATTTTTTCTTTAAATTTGTTGACAGAAAAGTAAATGACTTTGCTCTTTAACAACTGACAACTTACAAAAGTCCTCCCTTAGCTCAGTGGGTAAAGGCGCAGCTACAAAGCAACACCATGCTGGAGGTGGCTGGGTTCGATTCCCGGTTTGGTCTAGGAATTTTTCATAAAGGAAAATTTCTCGACTCCCTGGGCATAACGTTTGATTGTACTTGCCACACAATCATACTAATCCAAAAATGGTACTTGGCATCGAAAGCTCTTAATTAATAAATGTGGAAGTGCATTTAGAACACTAAGTTGAAAGCAAGCAGTAAGCTAATTGTGTAAGCAATAAGCTTGAAATGCTAAAGAAGAAAGAAGAAACTTAAAAAAGTATGCCTCATGCCTACACAGCGTTTACGTTAAATACATTAATAATTATATGGTGAAACAATGCTCGCTAGAACTACTTGCAAACAATAGTTCAGTTTTTTTTTTAATTTTACATGTCGTAAAATTGCAAAGACTATTGCAAAACTCCCCGGATAGCCTATATTCTAAGAATAGAAAAAAGAAACAATTGCAGCTAATCCTTTTGGGCTGATACATTCTTCTATTGTTGTTTTTTAAACAACTTTAAATGCCTACATATTGGAAGCCATATGTACAAAAAGGGTCAATTTGGGGCATATTGTGAGGTACTTATCCAGGATACCACAAAACACTTTATAAAACCTATATTCTATATGATCTATTTTGAAAGATATAGGAATTTACACGACTGAACAACTTCATTCTACTTTCTGCAAAGTCAGATCCCTGAAACCACTGTAGAACCATCTAAATTTACTTCGGAATTTTAAGTCTCGATCCGGTAAATTAGTACACACCAAATAACACCACAATTAGCGTCAATTCAAAGCAGCGGTAGTCAGTCTATACCGTTCACTTTCGCTTCATCTCAACCCAACGCTTATTGAGAATGACAGAGCACCAATTGCTGCAGCCCATTAAACGGAGAACGAGAAAGCAAAACAGTCATAAACATTCTTTCCCCATTCACCAATGGCACATCTTAATGACAAAATCACAACAACGCGTGCTTAGTACGATCAACAACAACAGCAACAGCTATAATATACTTGAGCCAATCCACAACAAATCACAGCCATCACAGCATCTCCATCGATCGATGATCATCACTTTCAATTTTCCTCATCTGGCGTGAGTCAGTCCCGGTTTTTCTCGCGCGGTAGCTTAGCCTAATGTATACATTTAGATAAATAGACATCAACAAGCGATTTGTGCGCTCTGACGCAGATTCTCCCACAACTAACCTTCGTAAATCTTAGTATAGGCACAACCACCACCACCACCACCACCAACACCTCCACCACAGCCTCCACCGTGCTGCTGACAGAATCGAAGGAAGTACATGACGATGTTTTGGCTTCAATTTACACGTTTATGAAATTATCCCTCGAAAATCGGAATGTTCATCACATCATCGCACAACGGCCACAACAACAACGGTTAAAAGAACGCCGTGATCGACACCACATCCTCTCACTCTCGATTGCATTGCTTCAATTGCGCCAGGGAAAACACACGCACTGATTTTTGGCATGCAACAGTAGCAGCAGCAGCAGTATTTTCCCATTCTCTAGGACGCGTTTATTTTCGTTTGATGGTAAACATCACTCACTGTTTGAAACTTCCTCTTCGCCGAATTTCACTCTATAGCAGAACTGCAGAACACTGTAACCACTTATCAACTTCTGACGTTGCAATGATGATTACATACGACGCAGGCAGATATCCTTGCCTCCTTACGCTTGGTGTCACTTTCGAAAGTTGCTGAACTCTTCAACTTCTGCCCGATGGCAGAGAAATCCGGTTCTTCACTCCCTGCAATCATGCACAAACGCACAGACACGCACTTTCTGGTATTTCTTAATCACTACCCTTCTGCAGGGTTGTTCCGCGTTCCTCCCAGCCCGTTTCGTCACACACTAAGTTTAAACCGATCACGACGATTTGGTTTTTTTTTCGAGAATTTCCTGGAGCGAATTCTTCTCACACCAATCGCCTCAGAGGAAACCGCAAATCCGCTGTGAGCGCGCCTTTTCCCGTCAACTCCGTAATATCCGTAGATCGAGTGGTTTCTTTCCACACAACACTCTCGCTGGTCAAGAGCTTTCGAACTCAACAACCACCAAAACAACACTGATCGTGCTTTGCACTGCGAGCGATCGGTTTGTGGTGGATTTGCGTCAAGAAATGAAGGGAAAAAAACACTAAAACTAAACAACAACTCGACCGATGGAGCTCTCTCTCAAACTCGCGACTCCCCCGGAGCTCTCGCTTGAACTCTTTTCCAACTTTCCGGCGACCGAGCAGATGGGGGTACGAACGTCGCGATAGAGGACCCGACTGAACCAACCTGGTACAGGTCGAAATGGTGAATAACAGTCAGCCGGCGCGGGGATGGCAGTCAAGTGGATTTGGTGTGTGGTTGGAGCTTTTTTACACGGCGAGGTAACTCATTCTCTTGTTTGGTTTGATCGTGGTTCCGGCGTCGGTGCCGATGGTTCGCTGTTCTCTGACCTCTGTACGGCTCATGGATCGTGTGTGGTGGCTTTCGTTTTTTCTTCTTCTTTTTTTCTATCATGGTCATTGATGATCGGTTACTCACTGAGAGCGCGGGAGGGGAGTTCTCACGTGTGGAAAGGATATACGGTGGAGTTAGGGTTGATCGAAAATTCACGGATTCCATTCATTGCGGTTGATGATGAGTCGTAGGTCGTTGACCAAGGTTCGGCTGGTGCGTTATAGGGTGGCCTTCCCCAACTCTTGATTAGTAATGCGCGGTTCGCGAGATTTGCATTGATAAGTCACGTCTGCGTGTAATAACAGATTAGGATGTTATAAATACGAATTATTGGTCATGGCGCCTAGTATTTTCGTTGTAGTTGAAAACGTGGTAAACTCACAAGGACACATCTGCTCAACAATGATACTCTTTAATGCTATGAAAATTATTTTGAAATGTGTTTCTCAGTTTTTCTTGGAATTTAATAAAAGGGTTTTATTTCAATTTACGTGTTAAAGCAATTATCATGTTTATATGTTCCTAGAATTTTTAGAATTATTACTAATTTCCGTTTTCTTTGAATCCATTTTGGATTAGTTCAGTGGCGTCTCATCTAAATGTACACCTGATGCGCACATCTTATTTTAAAATCGTCAGATAAAAGCCAAGAATGGTCTACAAAGTCATAGGTAACCAAAAAATGCGTACCTAAGGCTTGAGTCATTTAATATCTGAACGCACTGTTTATTTTATTGCAGCGTTCCTAGTGGTCGGATGTGGAATGTTTTGATATCATTTTTTTTAAAATGTTTTCTCTTTCTGAAAAGTTCGTCACGATTCATTTTGTTTCGAAGAAGTTATACTTGATGGAAGCCGCGAATTGAAAAATAATTCCCACTTCGAAAATCCGACGTCCCTATCAAAGGTCAAATTTTTCACCTTGACGATGGTGAGAGGGCTTACCTCATGCTATAGACCTGCATGTGAGACCAAGACTTTGACCAGTAGTGAAAGTATAACATATTCTGCTCATTTTTTCGCTGCCACGTCGTACGACGATTATATAAAGGCACTAACATCAGGTGTGATACTGGCGGGATATGCCGTAATTCACTTTTAAGAAAACATCATAACTTCTAGTGGTGTGGATTAAGTTTGGTTAGGTTGGAGTGATTCGAGATTCTAAGTCAGAGGCATGTCTTCAAATACTAATACCTTTTTTTTGTTCTCCTTTTCTTTATTATTAACCTTCATGATCGAGAGCGTTTGAGAGGTCTACGAATCGGTCCGATTGAAAGAGACCTGCTCAGCCCTGCCCTGCATGCGGTTTTGGTGGACAGAATAGCAATTGCAGGGCTGGTAGCGGATTTATGGCTAAATAATAGTGAAAGTCACTAGACTAAAATAATAAAAATAGTGACCAAATTGTGACTAATAAGTGATTTCCAAATTTTTTGTATTTTTTTAATCTTTTATACATGTACCATATAAGAACAGTAAAAATGAACTAAGTGATCACTCCCGTTTGCAAAAATGAATAATACTGCGGCGCAGTGTCACTTTTTGGTTTTTTTTTTGCAAAGAACCCTGTAATCAGGCGACTTTTTTTTTCTCCACGACCTCCTGCACTTCGTCCACAGCTCGTTTTTTCAAAGACGGGTCTATACGCACGGTTGAAACGCCTTCCAGCATGGCCTGTGCTAGAATTACTTCTGACATATCTTGCTTCTCAATTCCTTTTTTGAGCTGTGCCATATGAAGCTGTTTTTACTTCCTTAATCACCTGAGGGTATTTAGGCTCACATACAGCCGTTTTCTCGAACTAAAAATAAGAAGTTATTGTATGGTTCCTTGTGCGTTAGAATGATACAGCTTAACTCCTTTTGAAGCATTTCACCAGCCGTGCAAGGACCAAATCGTCCACAGAGACGCTGTTGTAACTCCCTAAAAGGTGTTACATTTTCAAGATTTGCATTTCTCTCAGTCATGTTCATGTCCACTGTTTTGTATAGTGTTGTTTCGTCTTTTCGTTTTTTTTTTTTTTTTTGTGTTAAAGGGTGTTCCGATCAAAATTAGGTCAAACAGTAATGTGTGTGAGTCGATCAATGTTTTCATTAATAAAGCTTGCTTCAGATAGAATTGGAACAAAAACAATTGCCTGTATTTCAGTTATTTATTATTGAATTCAAGATCTTTTTTTATACAAATGTAGCGTTTTCTTCATACTTTTAAGAAAAAATACGGATAAAATTATTCGTCACGGTTTCGAAGGAATTCTCGAATTTTTCCTGTAACACGGCTCATTACACGGCGCACACCTTCTTCGTCCATCGTTTTAGCTATCTTATTCCACCAGGTCCTCATCTGATTGATGTCTTTGACAACCTTTCCCTTTGCCTTGAGTCTCCTCTTCATGATTGCCCAGTATTTCTCAATAGGGCGGAACTGGGGGTCAGTTGGGTGGGTTAAGGTTTTTCGGAACAACCTGGACCCCTTTCTCTGCATACCATTCTTGAACGACTTTGCTGTAATGACAGCTTGCCAAATCTGGCCAAAACATTACGGGATGGTCGTGGGATCGAATGAACGGCAAAATTCGTTTTTGGAGACACTCTTTTTGGTATAGTTCCGACGTCATTGTCTTATTTATAACGAAAACTTTCGTTTTTTTGCCACAGCTGCAAATGCCCTGCCAAATCATGAATTTTCGTGCTAATTTGTCGGCAAAAACAAATTTAAATTTGGCTGGAACATCCCCCCGAGCCGTTGCCAAGTAAAATTTTTGACCTGGGATTTGCCCGAAGTCAGCCTTGACATAGGTTTCATCGTCCATCAGAAGACACCCGTCGAACTTGGTCAGCACCTGGTCGTATAGCTTCCGAGCACGGATTTTGGCCACACTATTCTGTTTTATGGTCCGATTTGGCTGTTTGCTAGCTCGATACGACTTGATTCCTTCCCGGAGTCGAGTTCTCCTCACGGTACTATGGGCAGCACCGAATTTTCTGGCCAAATCACGGTCCGACAGATTGGGATTCCTCTTTATCGTCTTCAAAATCTTACCACGCAGTTTCCGGTCGACAGTTCCACTCCGACGATTGGCTTGAGGCTTCCGAATCGTCGTCAATGTTTCCTTACACCGTTTGGTAACGCGCCATACGGTATTTCTGGGCAATTTCAGCTGTTTAGCTAGCCTAGATGCAGACCACAATGGATTTCCCAAATAACTGTGCACAATTTTTTCCCTTCTTTCGGCATCCATGTTGATTGTTTACAAAGTACAGTCTATTTGCGGAATGTCAAAAATACATACGTGAAGCTGACAAAATTCCCAACATGTGGGCGCCAAGAACTTCCAAATCCGTCCATTAGGAGCGCCACAATATGAGCAAAAGTATGTTCCAATTCTAAATGAAGCAAGCCTTAAGTCAAATTCTTTTTCTTTTTCAAGTTTAGTTAATACAGAATACAGGAGAAATATTCAGCTAAGCTTCTTTTTTACCGAATGTGATTTTCCGGGTCTTTCGTTTAACACCTGCCATAAGATTTTGTATAGTCTCCTTGTCCACTTTATTCGCCGCAGAATGCCAGTTTGCCTTGAACTGTATCTCGCTCACAAGAGCTTTTTGAGTCTTCTTAAGGTTCCGCTTGACGATGGCCCAATATTGTTCGATTGGGTGGGGCTCTGGCGTGTTGGGAGGGTTCTTGTCCTTGGGCACCACTTGAACGTTGTTTGCAGCATACCACTCCATGGCCTTTTTCCGTAATGGCAAGATGCCAAATCCGGCCAAAATAGAACGGAACAATTGTGTCGCTTCAGGAAAGGCAGTAGACGTTTTTGTACGCACTCGCTCAGATAAATTTCCTGGTTGACGTTTCCGGTCGCAGTGTAAACGTTGCTCTTCAAGCCACAGGTACAGCTGGCCTGCCACACCAGATATTCCTTCGGAAACTTTGACAGTTTAATGTGCTTGAAAATATCTGCCGGTTGCCGTATAAAATTCCTGTCCAGGAAGCTGTTTAAAGTCTGCCTTGACGTAAGTTTCATCGTCCTGTACCACGCAATCAAACTTCGTCAGCATCGTCGTGTACAACTTTCGCGATCGGGCTTTGACCGACGTGTTTTGTTTATCGTCGCGATTTGGAGTCACTACTTTCTTGTAAGTCGACAGTCCAGCTCGTTTTTTAGCTCTATCCACGGTTAGAAGGCGCCACTCCCAGCTTCTTTGCGACATCTCGGACGGAGAGGTTGGGGTTCCACTCGAAACAGCGGCCAACTCTTTTTGTCGTCGCTTTGGCTTCCGGCTTTCGGTTTTCCCCCGATCCAGCTGTCCTGGCTGTAGACAAACGTTCACCGAACACTTTTAATACGTTGGTAACAGTTGATTTAGCCACATTTAAAAATTTCGCCAACTTGGCGTGAGAGTAGTTTGGATTTTCGCCATGCACGTGCAAAATTTTGATGCGTTGCTTCTCTTCCTTCGACGACATTTTGATAACTGAAGTGCTAATCTCAAAATCAAAATAGAGGCATGATACCTCTACACGCACACATCTTCAAAATGAGGGGTGTGCAAAATTTTTTAATGCACGATGAAAGGAAATGCGTCAAGTTTAAGTCGACCAAATTTTGATTGAAACACCCTTTATTTACTTTGTCAGTGTGACGTTTAATAAGGCGTTTTTCTTATCTTGCTAGTTTTTTTTTTTGTAATTTTTTCAGTCTTTTATAGTTTAGCTCGTTGATGTGCTCTGAGAGTAGTAGTAGTTTTCTCGAATCAAAAATAAGTCGTCATTATGTCGTCGAGTTATTTGAATTCTACCAGTTGTAGTAATGTCTGATGTTACAGGTCTTAGTAGTTGGACTATAATTTATTTTTTTATGGTCTACCGATGGGACTCATGAGAGAAAAGTTTCCTTTGAAAGAGTTTGAGGGTCGTTGCGTCTCTTTATGTTATTTAATTAGTCAGTCAATGTTAAGTTTCTAAGAGGGCAAATCATCGATGCATATCTCGAATTACCTCGTTTAATTCACCTATCACCTTGTCCGCCTTAGTCAGTTCTTGTCTTCTGGAGAAAAATATTTTGAGCTCTCAAATATGCGTATTTGCGCATTTAGCAGTAGGTATTTTTACCTAACTTTATTTTTAGTTCCTTTTTGAGGCGTGCATTTGAGTCCGCTTACGAAAGCGATATTCCAGTGATTCCATTGGTTTTATTTAATCAAAATAAATTAATGCTATGGTTACGAGGAGTTGACTGTTCAATTGTTATTACAAAGAAAAATTTCAAAAGGAATAATGAAATGATTCTGTCAAATTTTTCAATTAAACTATGATTTATAGCAAACCGATCTGTTTTAACATTGCTCTAAGCATCGTCATTTAAAAAAACTGGTGAAACTATTCCAATTATGAAAAAAACGTTTACAAGCTTGTTTCGATCCACAATTCGATGTTATTGCCAACTTTTGAAAAACATTTTATTTCATTCTAATCTACCTACAGGCTACTTTTAAGGTAATCATAGGATTGGGAATTAAATAAAACGGCAATAAAGCGTTTTGCTTGGTCATTTATTTACAAAGGAGCGTCATCAGAATTCACAAACAGATCAAAATGTTATCACCGTTTATCGGTCGATGAGTAGAAAACGGTGATTACATTTTCATAGAGGTTGTACGGAATCAAATTGCACCACTTTTAAAAGGCTGTACCCGTTGGGTATTTTCTATTGAAGTTTTGGGTGGAATTAGTTCAATGTGTATTTGTTTACGCTGTGTAAGTTTCACTAACAGATGTGCAATCGTTGCGAAGATCCGGATCTTTCTCATCGTGCCATCAGCATGAAGCTGGGAATGGTACATTCTACGGCGTCTTGTGTTTTAAAACGGTACCACGAACCTTTGACCATCGATCGGAAAGAAAAAAGTGGCAAAAATGGATCTCCGTATAGTGTTAAGGATCACAAACGGGTAGTTCAAGCTTTCAAGAGGAATCCCAACAGTTCAGTTCGAGATGTGGCGAAGAAACTGAATCTAACCAAAACTTTCGTGCAAGATGCGAAAAAACGGGAAGGTCTACACACGTACAAAGTCCAAAAGGCGCCTAATCGCGATGAACGGCAGAATACGGTAGGTAAAACACGTGCACGGAAGCTCCACACCCAGATGTTGACGAACCCACATTGCCTCGTTATGGATGATGAGACGTATGTAAAAGCAGACTTCCGGCAGCTTCCGGGGCTCCAGTTTTTCACTGCTCATCATAAATTCGATGTCCCTGAGGACATTAGCAAGCAGAAGATGTCAAAGTTTTCCAAAAAATATATGATTTGGCAAGCAGTTTGCTCGTGTGGAAAGCGGAGCACCCCATTCGTGACAACTGGAACGGTCAATGGGCAGGTGTACCTAAAGGAATGCCTCCAAAAGCGTCTACTTCCTCTTCTGAGGTTACACGATGGTCCTACGATTTTCTGGATTTAGCCTCGTGCCATTATTCGAAAGAGGTTTTGGAGTGGTACAAGGCTAAGGAGGTCAATTTCGTGCCGAAGCATCTCAGCCCCCCGAACGCACCGGAACTGCGGCCAATTGAAAAGTACTGGGCCAGCATGAAGCAGGCACTTCGGAAGCATCCTAAGGAAGTGAAATCGGAGGAAGATATGAAGAAAAAATGGATTGCCACGCAAAAAAAAAAAGTTGGTCCAAATGTTGTACAGGACCTTATGATTAGTGTAAAGAAGAAGGTTCGTGCATTTGGATATGGAATTAAAATTGAATAAAACATGGGAAAATATTCATAACATGTTTTATTTTACTCCCTGAAAGTATGAAGATGATTGATTGAACGGGCGAATTTTGCCGAATATTTGTGTGTGTCGCAATTTGATTCCGTACACCCTTTAAGCCGTATGCTCATTTTGAATTGTTTTCTTGAGAAGTTTAATGTTAGTGAAACAACTGACTACCTGTTCAATGAACATGTTGAATATACGGACGACGCGCCACTGGTACACAGCAACTATCATTTGTTTTACACATCCCAATTATCCGATGGTTGTCAATCGGATCTCTTTGTTTACGTGAAGTATATGACGTTGGTAATTCCAAAAAAAAATTCGAATATCATTTTTAATTTTTCAGATGTTTCAGTGTTTTAACTTGCCTACATCGAAACACCTGAATGGCGCAGAGGACGCGGGCGTTGAAGTCCAAGTCGGTGGAAGAAATGACTACGTCAGCACAGCGGAGGATGGGAACGAACCAGCTCCCACGCTGAGGGAAGTTAAGGATGCTATCAAACAACTCAAGAATAAGCAGCTGGCAAAGATGGCATCGGAGCTGAACTCATCAAGATGGGCCCGGAAAGGCTGGCCATCTATCTGCATCGGCTGATAGTCCGAATCTGGGAAACAGAACAGCTACCGGAGGAGTGGAAGCAAGGGGTTATATGCCCTATCTACAAGAAAGGCGACAAGCTGGAGTGTGAGAACTACCGAGCGATCACAGTCCTAAACGCTGCCTACAAAGTGCTATCCCAGGTCATCTTCCGCCGGCTTTCACCAAAAGTAAATGAGTTCGTGGGAAGTTATCAGGCCGGTCTCATCGACGGGCGCTCGACGACGGACCAGATCTTTACTGTACGGCAAATCCTCCAAAAATGCCGCGAATACCAGGTCCCGACGCATAATCTGTTCATCGATTTCAAGGCGGCGTACGACAGTATCGACCGCATAGAGCTATGGAAGATTATGGACGAGAACGGCTTTCCCGGGAAGCTCACTGGACTGATTAAAGCTACGATGGACGGTGTGCGAAACTGCGTGAAGATTTCGGGTGAACATTCCAGCTCGTTTGAATCACGCCGAGGACTACGTCAAGGTGATGGACTTTCGTGCCTGTTGTTCAACATTGCGCTAGAAGGTGTCATGCGAAGAGCCGGGCTCAACAGCCGGGGTACGATTTTCACTCGATCCGGTCAGTTCGTTTGTTTTGCGGATGACATGAACAGTGTCGGCAGAAGATTTGAAACGGTGGCAGAAATGTACACTCGCCTAAAACGCGAAGCTGCGAAAGTCGGACTGGAGGTGAATGTGTCGAAACAAAGTACATGCTAGCAAGAGGTACCGAGCGCGACAGGGACCGCCTAGGCAGCAGTGTTACGATAGACGGGGATACATTCGAGGTGGTGGAAGAATTCATCTACCTTGGATCCTTGATTACGGCTGACAACAACAACAGCCGTGAAATCCGAAGACGCATCATCAGTGGAAGTCGTGCCTACTACGGGCTCCAGAAGAACTTGCGGTCAAGAAAGATTCACCCCCGCGCTAAATGTGCCATGTACAAAACGCTGATAAGACCGGTTGTTCTCTACGGGCACGAGACGTGGACGATGCTCGAGGAGGACCTGCAAGCACTTGGTGTTTTCGAACGCCGGGTGCTTAGGACCATCTTTGGCGGCGTACAGGAGGATGGAGTGTGGCGGCGAAGATGGAACCATGAGCTCGCTGAACTCTACGGCGAACCCAGCATTCAGAAGGTCGCGAAGGCTGGAAGGATACGGTGGGCAGGGCATGTTGCGAGAATGCCGGACAACAACCCTGCAAAAATGGTGTTCGCCTCGAATCCGGCCGGTACAAGAAGGCGTGGGGCACAGCGAGTACGATGGGCGGACCAGGTGCAACAGGATCTGGCGAGTGTGGGTCGTCAACGAGGTTGGAGAGAGGCAGTCATAGACCGAGTATATTGGCGAAATGTTGTAGATGAAGTCATATCGTAAATACGATGTATGGCTATTTAAATAAATAATAACATCGAAACACGAGCTTTTCAGGTTTTTGCAACAGAAAAAGGATATTTTCAATCGAATGAATTATAATGTTCTGCATTTCTGAGATAATGGAGGCAGTTAAGATGGAATGGGATAGAATCCTTACTTCACATAACCTCTAGATATAGGTTAATTATCACTTCAGATTTTGAAAATAAAATGGAGCTCTTGAGCAGCAAACAAGTGTGGAAAAGTTTACGAAAGAATTCCCAATAGTGGCTGGGATTTGTACTGAGAAAACATCGATGTAACATGAACTCTATAAAACGTGAAACCATAAACCTGCATATTTAATTATTTAGCCTGTTGGAAGCTCATCTTCTTATAATGATAATTTCAGTGAAGACAACTTACTTTTGGAACACGCAATAAAGCAGTAGATTATTCATCCTCACCTGAAAAGAAAAAAGAGATTCGTTTAAACATTAACGTGAGTTCAAATTTAACAATACCAGTTATTTCGATTATATCAAATTCAACCCGAGAATTTTTCGTTTATCTTCACATTCAACATTTTTGAATCGCTTGATTAAAATTTCCCAAAACTCACCGTAAAACCAGCTGTTGCAGGGTAATCGCAAGTAAGTCATCTTCCTTCAACCAACCGATTGCAATCTTTGAGAGAGAAGCTCCGCACCGTCCACCTACTGGCAATGATGATAATCATCATCAATTACTGTCCAGCAGAGTTGAATAATTCTGAGAGCAGCTTCATGCTTCATGACCAACTAAAAGACGATTTCCACGCATGAATCAGAAGCCCTCGCCATTGAAATAGAATATTCCCATCCAAACAAATTAATCACTTCCTCATCTGTTTGATTATCTGGCTGACAAGAGCAGACGTTATTGCACGATTGTTATTCGCCTCGATCCAATCAGAATCAGGATCTACGCCCGGTTGGCTACGGTCGTCCTTGACCACACCGATCCGTGCGCCGACCGGCAACGAGGTGGGAAAACAGTAAACTTGTGACATTGAATGGAATGCAGAGGGGTGGTACCCTACGTCTTCTGACGCAGTCGTTCATGTGTACAACAACAAGAATGGTGAGAAACGTAATAAACGTTCCTTTCTAAAACGGTGCTATCGATCATTCGGGTGGTGGGTGGCTGAGTTGGTTTGAAATTTAAGGTTGCGTTGCAGAAAGATTTGGTACTGGTTTGTGGATTATGGGAGATGATGTTTCAGATAAGTGAATCAAAATGGAAATATAACAGAATAAATAACTTCGAAGGCCATAAGTAATAATGCTGATAAATTACAACAAGACCGCGGAAGGAGGCAATCAACCTGGGACCACACCTTCCTAGTTCAAATTCGAACAAATAATGAAACGCAACGCACCTCATGAAACTGCGTGGCGGAAGCCACATTCTAACGTCAAAGCACGACATCGTGAAGGAACGAAGTGGACAGTGAGTGACCGAAAGCCGAAAACAAAAATCTGGGCGTACAGCCCCAAGAATTAGAGCCCCAGCATGACGTAGAAGAACACAACGTTCAAGGTCATGTGCTTCGCAAGGATGCGAAGACAGCCGAGCCCGAAAAAAAGCGAGATCGCAAGCGAAATTCAAACAAAAAACCACTTGAAAAAGAATTCCATTCGAAATTCGCTCACCACATGACAGCCTCCTCGACAGCAGTTAGTCCACCGAACGTTGAGAGTGGCTTCAGTCTATCTCTAAACATGTCTGTCTTTTTATGAGAACGCGTTTTTTCTTGATTGTTTTTTTTTTATTGAAGAATTTGCTTATTTGTTTCCAGCCATATATTTCTGTGCTATGCTCGAGTTCCTTCCCTTCCGAGGTTCGGTCGCGCTTCATCATCATTGTTATTATTATCGCCTTGTGCTGTTACTGCAACTGGGGTATTTATTTATAGCTTACCGTCGTCGTCGTTGTCTTACTCGGGGACAGCTGCGACTGCATTTCGAGGAACTCCTTTTTTATGAACAATCATGAAGAGGAGATACGTGCCACCGAGAGACTACGGCGTGACTCATCGGTGGGCAGCTATATGCAGGAGCGAATGAGCTTCCGTTTTGGAAATAGAATGTTCGCGCGATGAAAAAGATTGTACAATCAGGTCTCCTTTAGTACGGTGGGTGGTACTTTCCACTGTTGCTAACTTAATTCATTTCATTTGTGTAATATAATTAAAAGTACTTACAAGAAAATTGTCAAAACGCACAAAGCTATTGGTCGAAAATGACATCATATTTGTGCCACGCTCTGATTGGTTCTTACTGCCACAGTTACCGTGCCCAATTTGTCCAACTAAAGAGTATGTTTGATCGAAATTTCTCTTGAGCTCACCGAAATAGTATCCAGATATAGATTCCGATTCGCCATTTAACACTAGCAAGCACGTTGGTCATTCAACAAACGAGATATTATTAACAGTTAACTCGAGTCGAACTGCAACACGGCCGACTAACCATGTGTACAAATGTGCAAGCAAATTGCAGCCATTGGTTATGCAGTCGGGTGGGCGGGCGGGGGGGGATTGCTTTCGGTTTTTTTTTTTTTTTTTTTGTTTTTTTTTGGGTTTTTGTTTGTTTTTTTTTCCTTATTTTTTTTTTTTTTGTTTTTTTCCTTTTTTGTGGTTATTGTGGGTTTTGTTGTTAATTTTTTTTGGGGGGGTTAATGTTAATTTATTATTTTTTTTATTTTTTTTTGTGTTGGTGAATATAGTACACACCTATTTTTTTTTTTTTTTTTTTATTTTGTTTGTGGTGGGGGGGGGGGGGTTGGGGGGGGGGGGGCAGTGCTGTAAAAAGTCATTTCGTTCAATTGAATAAATTTACCGATAACTTGGTTCAACAGCTGAATTTATGAATATGGTGTATGATAAAATTGTAGCTCTTGACAAATTCTACAAC
Source organism: Aedes koreicus (assembly GCA_024533555.2). NCBI lineage: Eukaryota > Metazoa > Arthropoda > Insecta > Diptera > Culicidae > Aedes > Aedes koreicus. The sequence goes on from JAHHFK020003989.1 coordinate 641,569, forward strand.
TTTGTCTAACAGTGCATTGCCCTAACTGGTATATAGAAAGTGTTATATTCACTGTCATATTCAAATGATATTCAACGATGAATATCATTTGAATATTCAGACATTACGCTCTCACGTCTTAGGTTTTAAAGTTAGAACAATACATTGTGAACCAAACATATGAAACTAATCAAGCACAACAATTTCGTCATACGTGCTATTGTGAAAATCAGCTTCTGGAACGAGTTGTTGGCAAATTTAGCGCATTTGGTCGAAATGACTATTTACAGCACTGGTTCTGAGCAGGGCTGGCAAATGTCATTTTCAATGAAAAATGACTTACGATTTTTCCGAAAAATTTTTGAAAAATTTATGGGGGGAAAAAAAAAAAAAAAGAAGGAGGGAATTTTTTTTTTAATCTTTTTTTTTTTTTTGTGGGGTAACATTTTTTTGATATAATTGTGAGTTTTATCACAAAACTTCAAAAACAATTTCCATTCTGTCGATAACATATTATTGCTTGGCTAATTTTAAGTAAACTAGCAAGAAATTTTTGAAACAAAATCGTACCAGAAAAAATCTTATGACTCTATGATGGCGTGAGAATGACAAGGAAGCTTATGATAGTCCGTTTCTTCTCGTGACAGTGAGATGGCCCGTTTTTTCATCGTCACATGATGGACGTGAGATTTACCAGCTCTGGTTCTGACTCAAAGAATTAACCTGGCTTTTAATTAGTTTGGCTGAACTTTGATTCTCTTCTACTAAACTTCGACTAAGTCCAACGATTCTAAATTTAAAGTTCTCATATTGATGACAAGAATTTTTGTCTCGTAACCTTTTTCTTTGTTTCTTGATTATCGAGATTTTCAGCCTCGGGCTGATTAATCTCCCGTCACAGTCACTCTAACACCTATTTGGGTAACTTGTGGGGTGAGATTCGAACTCTTGACTTTAAAATTAAATTGCAGCAATTTTTTCAATGTTCGGACTAGCTGTTCTCCCCTGGCCTTGTAAGCTTTTGTCCACTTCGTTTTGAACTCTTGATTCTGATTCTCCACCCATTTTCCAACTAGTTAATTGTCCAATCGCTCGATTGGTCGAAGTTCTGGATAATTTTGAGGTCTTATGTCACGCGGCACCACAACGAACTCGTTATTCACGTACCATTTCTTAGTTGCTGTTAAGTAAGGTGGTGGTGTAGTATTTATTTCCAGGAATTTGTGCCATATATAATTTCGATCCGTCTCGCATGCTATAGACTAGCGTTGAATAGCAGAGCCCCGAAAGAGGAGAGTCGTGAAAATGCTTCATAAAGCAACATTCATAAGAGAGGACGGGCCTCAGTTATAAAATCAGACACCGGCAACAAAGCAAAATTATTTTGCAGCTGAAGGTTGTGACTACTGCAGTATTAAACACGGAGTGTAACTTAATAAAATGAAAAAAAGAAGGCAATTTGAACCATTTGCTACCCGTTTTTGAGGACCCGGAAAGGGAAAACCATATTTTCAACCTGATCCTATGCAGATTTGTATGGCAGCAAAAATAGGTAATATTTAAGTAGAAAATTGAACTACTTCTGGTAATAATAATTAATTCATATTTTAATGCAAAAAAAAAATCTGATCAAATGTTGTGTAACTGAAGTCATTCTGTTCAGTCAAACGAGAGTTATTAGCGTTTTAAAATCTTCACTTTAGCGTAACGCTCTCATTCTTGAGTTTTTTTTTTTAAATGATGCCCAGTTTAGAAAAGAGAAATGTAGCCGTACGTTAAAACTCGAGACTGTTTGAAAAGGAGTCGAAAAGAAACACTGTGTACTATAACATACTAATGGCTGATAATTAATTAAGCGAGTATTCCAGACAACTAGATTGCTTCTGCTGCTACAGTACTCAAGGCTTCGTATTTGTTCGCCTTTGTAGTCTTCTTTTTGCTCAAACCCAAAACTGTTGCACCCTCTACCGCGAAATTGAATCCATTCACCGATTTCGATTTGCACGTGCATGGCGAAAATCTAAACTACTCTCACGCCAAGTTGGCGAAATTGTTGAATGTGGCTAGATCAACTGTTACCGACGTAATGAAAGTGTTCGGTGAACGTTTTTCGACAACCAGGAAAACTGAATCGGGGGGAAATCGAAAGCTGGAGGCCACAGCGACGACAAAAAGAGTTGCCCGCTGTTTCGAGTGGAACTCCAACCTCTCCGTCCAAGATGTCGCAAAGAAGCTGGGAGTGGCGCCTTCAACCGTGGATAGAGCTAAAAAACGAGCTGGACTGTCGACTTACAAGAAAGTAGTGACTCCAAATCGCGACGATAAACAAACACGGCCAAAGCACGATCGCGAAAGTTGTACACGACGATACTGACGAAGTTTGATTGCGTGGTACAGGACGATGAAACTTACGTCAAGGCAGATTTTAAGCAGCTTCCTGGACAGGAATTTCATACAGCAACCGGACGGGGAGAGGTGGTAGATATTTTCAAGCACATTAAACTGTCAAAGTTCGCGAAGAAATATCTGGTGTGGCAGGCCATCTGTACCTGTGGCTTGAAGAGCAACGTTTACATTGCGACCGGGACCGTCAACCAGGAAATTTATCTGAGAGAGTGCCTACAAAAACGTCTACTGCCTTTCCTGAAGCGACACTATTGTTCCGTTCTATTTTGGCCGGATTTGGCATCTTGCCATTACGGAATAAAAGCCATGGAGTGGTAAGCTGCAAACAACGTTCAAGTGGTGCCCAAGGACAAGAACCCTCCCAACACGCCAGAGCTCCGCCCAATCGAACAATATTTTGGGCCATCGTCAAACGGAACCTTAAGAAGACTCAAAAAGCTGTTGTGAGCGAGAAACAGTTCAAGGCAAACTGGCATTCTGCGGCGAATGAAGTGGACAAGGAGACTGTACAAAATCTTATGGCAGGTGTTAAACGAAAGACCCGTCAATTCGCATTCGGTAAAAAGGAAGCTTAGCTGAATATTTCTCCTGTATTCTGTATTAACTGAACTTGAAAAAGAAAAAGAATTTGACTTATTAATAAAAACTTTGATCGACTCACACACATTACTGTTTGACCAAGCAGAGCATTCTTGATTCGACCGACGTTAACATCGCTGCTCAAACTTTTTCCCACGTCTTGGCTTATGTCATTGACAGACACGTCCCAAAAAAGATTGTTCAGACTGACTCTCGGGTCCCTCGGATGACGAACGCTCTTCGCTCGCTAAAACGGATTAAAAGAGCGGCTCTTAAAACATTCACGAAACACCGCACCATGTCGCTTAAACGCCACTATAGCAGGCTCAACTACGAATATAAACGGATCAGTCGTGCGCATTTTCAACGTTATCTGAGTGGGGTTCAACGGCGTCTCAAATCTCATCCGAAATCTTTTTGGAGCTATGTTAATCAACAACGTAAGGAAGTAGGCTTACCTTCATCCATGTTCTATAATGGCGAAACTGCTGGCACTCAACAGAAAATTTGCGATCTGTTCTCGGTTAAATTTGCTAGTGTTTATGAAGACGAGAGACTAACCAGTCATTCTGTTCACGCTGCCGCCGACAATGTTCCCTTGGCAAATCAAACACTCAGCCTAGTTGACGTGGATTCAGAATCAATCTCGAACGCGGCATTACACCTTAAAACATCGCTTAAGCCCGGACCCGATGGGGTTCCGTCGGTTTTTCTGAAACAGAACATGGCTTGTCTTCTGTATCCACTTCATCAGATATTCCAGATGTCCCTCTCTAGCGGTACATTTCCTTATTGCTGGAAAATGGCGGACATGTTTCCGGTATATAAAAAAGGAAGCAAGCGGGTCGTGAACAACTACCGAGGAATCAAATCGTTAAGCGCTGTATCGAAGCTTTTTGAACTGGTCGTTAAGAACTCACTTTTTACACATTGCAAGCAGTTGTTAAGTGACGACCAGCACGGATTTTCACCAGGGCGTTCCACAACTACAAACCTATTGTGCCTTACGTCGTACATCACTGATGGTATGATCGCTCGATGCCAAACGGACGTGATCTACACAGATTTAACGGCAGCTTTCGACAAGTTGAATCATGATATCGCGATCGCTAAACTTGACAGACTAGGAGTTGGTGGTAATCTTTTAAGATGGTTTCGATCATATCTCACAGGGCGTCAATTGACAGTTGCCTTGGGTGACCTTCGTTCAAGGAGTTTCTGCGCCACGTCCGGGATACCGCAGGGTAGCCATCTGGGACCGTTGATATTTCTTTTATACTTCAACGACGTACACTATGTTATCGGAGGGCCCCGCCTGTCGTTTGCTGATGACCTGAAAATCTTTATGCGAATCTGTTCAACCGCCAACTGTCTTTTACTCCAAGCGCAGGTTGATGCCTTTGCTGATTGGTGTACTCTAAATCGGTTGGTGGTTAACCCGGCCAAGTGCTCAGTGATAACCTTTTCACGTCAGAAACAACCAATTCTGTTCAACTACCATCTTCTCGGAAGGACCATCGAACGAACGCAGTGCGTTAAAGACCTAGGTGTTCAGCTGGATTCGAAACTGACGTACACGCAACATTTATCGTATGTTGTTGACAAAGCTTCAAGGACACTCGGTTTTATATTCAAGGTTGCGAAGAACTTAAGCGACATTCACTGCCTAAAATCGCTCTATTATTCTCTCGTTCGTTCGACACTGGAGTACTGTTCAGCGGTCTGGAGTCCATGCTATGATAATGGCGCCGAGCGAATCGAATCTACTCAACGCCGTTTTCTTCGGTTCGCACTTCGTAGACTTCCTTGGAGCGACCCTTTTCGTCTTCCTAGCTACGAAAGTCGGTGTCAGTTGGTTGACATGGAGCCTCTGCGGGTCCGTTGAGATGTCTGTAGAGCTTTAACTGTTGCAGATGTGCTACAAGGAAGAATCGACTGCGGAAGGATCCTTCAACAGATTAGCATCAACGTACAACCAAGGCCAATGCGTCACAACTCCATGCTCAGGCTTCCTTTTCGCCGCACCAACTATGGGTTGAATAGCGCTATTCACGGGTTGCAGCGAACCTTCAATAGGGTGGCGTCCATTTTCGATTTCCATCTGACGCGGAACGCACTTCGTCGGAGATTTTCTACCGTTTTTAGATCAATTGACGCACGTAGTTAAGATAGTGTATAGCTTTAATTATTTTATTTTTACTTATTTATGTTTGTGTCTTGACTCCACTTAAGAGGTTATGTACTCGTTTCTTATTGTAATTTTTTCCTATTTAACATCATTAGGACCTAAACTTGGTCTGTTGATGTACTTCAAATAAACAATAAACAATAAACCAAATTTTGTTCGGAACACCCTTTATATAGTGTATGGAGAATATTTCAACTAAGATCACTGGTTCCCAGTAGCTCTCATAACGACAAGGCAATATAATAGAAGAGCGACACAGTGGGAGCCCCGAGCAATAGTTCAAACATTAACCACAAATCACATATGAAATGGGAAAAAAATGATTACCATACCAAACACATTCAAATTGACATTTGAGATTATTTCTTAAATAATAGTTCAGAAAAAACAACCATTGAAGCTTGTCACGCAAAAAAAATTTGAACTGATAAACAATAACACTGTTTTGATTGTGTTATCTGAATCTAAATTGCCCTTAGTTAACGGTACGAGTAATGGGCGATGAAATTCCACCAGTATCACAACTAACGTCAGTGCCTTCATATAAATGTACTACGACATGGCAATTAAAGAAAGATGTAACAGATGCTTGGGCTTCCCTTAGCTCAGTCGGTAAAGGCGCAGCTACAAAGCAACACCATGCTGGAGGAGGCTGGGTTTCGATTCCCGGTCTGGTCAAGGAATTATTCGTTAAGGAAAATTTCTCGACTCCCTGGGCATAGGGTATGATTGTACTTGCCACACAATCATACTAATGCAAAAATGGTACCTGGCATCGAAAGCTCTCAATTAATCACTGTGGAAGTGCATTTAGAATACTATGTTGAGAGCAAGCAATAAACAAATTGTGACAGCAATAAGGTTGAAATGCTAAATAAGAAAGAACATATGCTATATAATCATTGTGATCTACATCAAGTGTTGAAGAACTTAAACAAATGTTTTCAAAAACGGAGATGAGAATTTCTGGTCATCGATGTAGTAGTCAATGTTCCAATGAGATCTAGGACGACTGCAGTGGCTGAGAAATTCGTGCCAACCCTGATAAAAAATTACCTTAAACGAACGATATCACAAATCATCCAACCATTTCTTTAATGGTTTGGATGATACCCCAAATAGGTGGTTAAGAAAAATAATTATACGAAATTTTTTAGGGAACAGCTGCAGAACAAAAGTTAGCCAATCTTAAGCCGCGTGGGAAAGCAGATTCATCCCATAGATTTATGTCTTCAAAAACTCGATTTGGCGATGCAAATCGACTATGATAATTGTCATTTTTGAATTCTAGCGAAATTCAACCTTAACATTTTTTTAGAGGAAACATCGTATGGTTCTCGAGTGTGACAGAGACGATTGCACATATGAATCGACTGCCAGCTCATCGTACCAGGGAAATCCCTAGAAATCCTGCATAAAAAAACAACACAGAAAAAATGCCAATCCCACATGTCAAAAGATTAAACCTGAAACGTGAGAGCAAGATCAAAAGCGAATTTCTCACGGCTGCGACGTTTCTCCCCAAAAAAAAAAAACTAACATCATCAGTGACGTCATGTTAAAAATCTCTGGCTCCCGACACGCGAGCCCCTTGAGTCTCTCGAAGAAGAGCTCTGGAATTTTAATTCACTTTGGTTGCTCTCTGTGTGCCATCGCCGCCGCTGCTGCCGCCTAATGATTCCCGTTCTTCCTAGTGGAGATATTCTTCTTCACACACACGCACATATGTTCAACCATTAAAACGCAGAGCATGGGCAGAAAATCCATGGCACGTAGATTATTTGCGTGGTTTTCTTGCTTTTCGAAAAAAAAACCAGTTTGGCTCGTCCTCCTTTTGGGATTCGACAAATCCGCACTATGGGAATGGGTGTTTTGATGTGGTCGAAAAGCGGAACCCTCAAGTGGAAGATGAAGTGGAGCGTCTTCGCGACTTCAATCTGGTGTGGGTGGGGTGTTGAGTTTCCAGGAATGCTTACTGAAGGCCCCCATTCAAATAACGATGAACGATGATACTGTTTTTATTACAACCTGCGCTGAATCAACATTTCCATTTGCAGACTAGGACGAAGACGACGACGCACTTTAAGAAATGTCCCAAAGCGCGACGTATCCGCATGCAGCCGAGAAGATATATGATGTTTCATCGGATTCGTCATACATCCTCTTGAGGAACTGCGTTAGTAAGCAAATAAACAAAAGTAATGACGTTTAGATTTCGTCATGTGTACCTTATGTGTTTCGCGGAAGGAAGTTCGTTGAACGACAAAAGCGCCGGCCTTGCTCGCCGTGAGCAATGTTAACGTTGCAACGCGTCTGAACATCTAATTGCCGAAAAAAGAGTTCTGTATCTAGGTCATATTGAACTTCTGCGCCCGCCAGGTATGCAATTCGATGCATTTCCGGGATGCCAAAACTACAATCAACCTCTCCCAGAGAAGATAGCGTTGTACGTCATACAGTTTCGGCATTCTACCGCAGAAAAACGCATTGGTCAATGCAATATACGCACGTACGTTCGGGTAGATCGTACGTGTATAGTATTTTTGAAACAACCTTCCATCAGCAAAAACAAATGTCGTCAAACAGACCGGCGCAGAATCCCATTTCACATTCACGTGTGCACCTCGATAGCTGACCGTCGAATGAGCAATCAACCATCCCAGACGAACGTAAGGACGAGGGGAGGGAGCGGCTATTTTCGAGTGCGTGTACAATTATTGCCGTCATATTCTTGTATCTATTGTGTGAGGAACATGCGCCGTCGTTGGCAAGAATCCACTCGGAGCACTACTGGGCAAAGGATGCTGCAACAGCACCACCACCCACTGCATTCCACTGAAAGGATGATCGGCCGGCGAGCATTGAACGCAAATTTACGGCTGGCTCGAGAGTTATGCGCGGTTGTGCACCTTCCTAGTTCGGCGGCAGCGGCGTTTGGAGTACTATCAGTGGGATTTGTTGACGTAGTCGTTGTTGTTGTTGATGATGATGATGAAATGTGTATGTGTGTGTGTTTGTGCTTGAAATGTTGCATATCAAATCGTTGCAGTCTGCAGCTGCACACATGCAGAATAGCAGCTAAAATGCATCCTATAACAAATCTGAACTACATACTGCCAGCAGGAGGATAGTGATGCTGTATTAGTGAGATATGCAGTGTGCGAAATTTCAGCGGGGATGGAAGACGTATTATACATGTGCACTTCTCTGCAGCAGGATCGTGCAGATACGTGCATTCGCATAGTGGGAAATCTAGGTTAATGCCAAATATTCGAAACTTTACGTGTAACTCAGATAATTGGTTTCATCATCTTGGTTATGACTTGCGCTACTTGTAACGCCGTAACACTCTTGTAGATGATTTCCTTAAGCTCACTTTGTGGAACTGTCTTCCCACCAATCTTGTAAAAGTAGAAGTCCCGTGAACCTTTACTGCAATCAGTCGACTCGTTTTTTTTTCTAGATCTTCGATGGTGTTTTCTTCAGCAGTTTTCCGACAAATCTAGGTAGAGGTGGTAAAGGTTGTCTACGATAAAATTGCATCACATCAAGCGATTTGCCAACAATCCGTCTTTTAACAAATGCTGACATTTTCGGAGTCTTAAATAAAACATCTTTGCTAAGTTTTGCCAAATCCAAATGTCCTGACTTTTCTCCTAAGATCTTCCTTGGAATTTTGTACAACATTAGTACCGACAAGTTTTTGTACATCGACCCAGGCGTTCTTCAACACTTGATCTGTTTTAACTGTCTTAAGATTTGCTGCTTCATAATAGCCCAATATTTTTCGATTGGTCTCAACTTCGGGGTTGTTTGAAGAATTGAGGTCCTTGGGTACGAAGCTGCCTTATTTTCCTTAACCATTTCAGCACATGTTTTGAGTAGTGGCATGACGCCAAGTCTGGCCAAAAAATTGGTAGGATCTTGTGCGACCTCAGCAACGGAAGGAGACGTCTTCGTAGACATTCCTTTACGTACACTTGTCTATTCATGGTTGAAGTCGTCACGAAGGGAGCACTTCGTATCCGTACAAATCGCTTGACAAACCATGAATTTCTTGGCAAATTTCGAGATTGTTTGCTTCCGTTGGTGCTCTGGGCCATCGAACTTGTCTCTTGTACTGTAGAACTGATTACCTGGAATATGCCGAAAGTTCGCCACATTCTGCTGGTCATTTAGAGTTGATGCCTTCTGGGGTTTGAACGTATGTAGTCCAGCCCTAGTATTGACGTTTTATACTAAACTTTTGGTCAAGGTTGGTTTTTTTTACAATATCCCGGACAGAAGCATTTGGTTGGCGCCTGAAAGCTTCAACTACCCTCATGTCGTCTTTCGCGCTCCTGCGAGGATGTTTTTGTCCACTTCTTTTTTTTATCGGTGGCCCGACGCCCTTGTGACGTTTAATGACATGAAAATCAGTTGAGTTTACAATTCCCGTAAGATTCGAATTTTCGAAATGTGCGTGCAAAACTTCGTCGCAAATACTCTGCTCTTCCGACTACATTTTAAACACTTTTCCACACTTTTCAATTAAAGTTACAGGCTACACAATACAATAAAATATAGAACCAAAATTAAACAAAATTATTATTTATTATCCGAAAGGCAAAAATATTATGCACTACAGTTTTTTTTTACACGGTACGTCGCGAACCCGACCGATATCCCCCCACACATGAAAAAAAAAACCTTAGTGTACACAGAAAAAAATAATTAATTTTAACAAGCGCGTAAAATTTCCCCTCGTTTAATTCCAAGCCAAAGGAGGCGTAAACAACGAAATTGTTTGCAATCTTTCATACAACAATGTTTTCAATCTTTCATACAACAGGCTAGATTCAGGCGTTATCTGGCTTACATTTACATGTGGGATATTTCATTAATACAGGACTGGTAGCGGGTTTATGGATAAATAATAGTGACTTTTGTGACTAAAATAATAAAAATAGTGACTAAATAGTGAGTAAATAGTGACCAAAAGTGACTAAAAAGTTATTTCCAAATTTTCGTATTTTTTTAATCTTTTATACATTTGTTGTAAAAGTAGAGTAAAAATGAACTTAGTGATCACCCCCGATTGCAAAAATGAATACTGCTGCGGCGCAGTGACACTTTTTGGGTTTTTTTTTGTAAAGAAGCCTGTAATCAGGCGACTCTTTTTCTCCACGACCTCCTGCACTTGGTCCGCAGCTCGTTTTTGCGAAGACGTTTTCTTAGTAAACAACTGGTTCCAATACTCCTCAATTCTGTACTCTGTACTCAAGGTCAGCACCTAGCATTTTAACAAGTTCTATTCGTCAATAAGAAGATCATAGTTGACCTGAATCGGAAGTAACTTGGCGATTTTCACAACATACTTGGAGCTTTCAGTGGATGCAACGGCTGGTGGGTTGAGGCAATGGCAATATTTTATAAACAAGTTCTGCAAACCAGACTTTTGGAGTAGGACTACGTCTTTGTTTTCTATACTGGGGTACAGTTAAAAAAAATCGCATTGCGACCGTCACGAAAAAAGGTCAGGTTTTGAGCATTAATATCTCAGTCTTTTCTCAACAGATTTTCAAAATGTTTACACCAATCGATCGGAAGTACTTCTACGCATCAAATTCAATATTGTTAACATTGTTAATTTCGGGTCACATACTATTGAAAATTCCTAAATGTTAAACTTTGCCTTAAAAAGTATATTAACTCCTTCAGGTCAAACATAAAATCACACAGACTGTATAAAAGTGTACACTGTCTTCGGCAAATTTGTTTTCCATCACTTTTTCTATCTGAAATATATAAAAACACATGAGTGTAAGGCTTAATTGACGACCTGGAACATCCTGAATATGAGAAAGTTCAGGAAGAAAAAAATAAACGCCTTATTAATAGTGTAAAGCGTTGTTTTAGAATATTGTACATATGCATACGTATTATGAAATTCTCGTTGATAAACCTTAAATATTTTTGTATCTTTCTGGGAGGTTCTAGGTCATCCTAAATGTACTTGAGTTCAAAACTTCAGATCTAAAGTTGTAACAGTAGATTTTAGGGCTATATAAGCTTACGATAGGTCAACAGTCATTATTTGATAATTTTATGATATTCTAGGTCATCCAAACTGAACCTAAGTTCAGAACTTAAGATCTACAGTAGTAACTATAGTTTTTTGGGTTATATAAAGTTACGATAGGTATTCAACCATATTCAGTAAATATTATCGAACGTAAAAAAAAACATGACATAAACGGGGCATCCGAACTGTTCTTGAAAACATAAGATCTACATTTGTGACAGTAGGTGTTTGGAGTGTTCAAAGAGACAATATGGTTTTAACAACATTGATTGAATTGTGTGGAAGGCCAACATACATAATGCGACAATCTTGGGATATTATAGGTTCTCCAAACTGTCCTAAAGTTCAAAAATAAGATTTACAGTTGTAACATTAGTTTTTTGAGCTATATATGGTGACCATATGTATTCAAACATATTCAATTAATCTTTTGGAAGGCCAACAGTCATTATTTTATAACTTTGAGATCCTCTAGGTAATCCAAACCGCCCTGGAGTTCAGAACTTGGAATCTTCGGTAGTAACGGTAGTTTTTTGGGGTAAACAAAGTTACGTCACGTTGTCAAGTATATTCAGTGAATATTTTCGAACGTAAAAATACACAAGAAGAAGATCTTGGGATGGTCTAGGTCATCCAAACGGTCTTAGCGTTCGATCTTAAGATTTACAGTTGAAACAGTACATTTTAGTCAGCAAACTAAATGAAAATAAGTCCTTTACCTGATTTAAAATTCGTTCCCAGTTTTCTCGACTATTTGGATACCAAAAAAGTAGTCCGCTTTTGAAAAAACTGAATCTTACAAAATATTTTTGAAAAAAAGTGAGTGTAAATCAAAAATGACTTGATTCTTTTGTGTAGTTTCTTCAATGGACATTTTATTTGCATACTAGCTGAACCCAGTGCGAGACTTGCTACGCTTGCAACTAACCGAATGAAAATTTAATAGAATTTAATTTAATAGAACTGGTGCTTCTATGGTTTTTTAGGAATCAGTTTTGTTAAAATATTTTCGTTTGCTAATGTGTGTAAATTCTGCAAAATAAAACATAGGTGAGTGTTTTTAATTTAACCCTCGGATCGTTAGTTTCTACCATGGTTTTTCTTTCTGTTTAGAAGCATTTTATAGACAAAACATTAATTTTTGGTTGAAATTTCTGTTTTGTTTGTATGAGAGCCCCCCTTCAGAGGGGGAAGGGGTCTTGAATCACCATAGAAAAAAAATCCTGCCTCCAAAAACCCCCACATGCCAAATTTGGTTCCATTTGTTTGATAACTTCTTGAGTTATGCAGACATTTCTGTTTCATTTGTATGGGACCCTCCTCTTTCAGAAGACGGAGGGGTCTCAATTCACCCTAGAAATATTTCTTGCCGTCAAAAACCTCTACCTGCCAAATTTGGTTCCAGTTGCTTGATTAGTTCTTGAGTTATGCAGAAACTTCTGTTTTATTTGTATGAGAGCCTCCCCTTCCAGAGAGGGGAGGGGTCTCAAACCACCCATTTTTGCCTCCAAAAACTCCTACATGCCCAATTTGTTTTCCTTTGCTTGATGAATTCTCAAGTTATGCCGAAATTTGTGTTTCATTTGTATGGGAGGGCCCCCTACAGAGAAGGGAGGGGTCTCTCACTATCATAAGAACTTTCCCCGGCCCCAAAAACCCCTCCAAGCAAAGTTTCACGCAGATCGGTTCAGTAGTTTTCGAGCCTATAAGGTTCAGACAGACAGAAGACAGAAATCCATTTTTATAAATATAGATATATACATAAGATTGGCTAAACGTTTTAAGTGTTTTACTCCTCTCCCGCTCAATTCGTCATGGGGTTCATTGGGTTTATATGTATAGAAATTTGAAAAATTATTATGAAATAGCTCGAAAATTGTAAAAATAATGAAAGATGATGTAATTTCGGACCACGTGCGTCGCATTCAAGCTGATCTAGAGTGCTGTGACCGACCAGCACTCTGCATTTGACAAGTTCAATTGAGATAAAGGCGGGACAGCGTATGCCAGGGTCTAGTTTTTGGCTTATATTTATCGACTTTTATATAGTGTGCCAAGATCGCCTAATTTCGTGGGCTATTTTACAATAGGTACAAGTGATTTTTTTTACAATTGGCGGTGCGAAAATAGAGTGACTTTAGTGACCATTTTCCGAAAAATAGTGACTTTAGTGATGTTTGGATGGAAATAGTGACTTTTTAGTGACTAGACTCAAAATAGTGACCAAGTCACTAAAAAGTTACCTGCTACCAGCCCTGTTATTATTTTCTACCAAATCTACTATTCCCTTTATGTGCATTAGATAACGCAGGAAATTCGACGTTTTTTTTTTTAATCTGTGTAGCTACAGTGATCGGCGAAAAAAAAAAGATCAATAGAGCCGTAAATCCCTTTTTATCACCCTTATTCTTGTTTACGTTCGTAAAGGAAACGTTCGAAAGAATGTCACATTCGTATTCCCGTTTTCGTTCGAACCGTTTCTAACCATTCGAACTTTCGAACATCGTTCGTTCGAATGAATTGCGCGATTCCCGTTTTCGTTTGTATCCGTTTTTTGGTCTGTCTCACAAACGTCACTCGTTAGTTGCGGATCTCGTAAACGAAATGAATTGTTTTATTGGAATGAAGTGTGTATTTCCCTATTTATGTGGATTGGACACAAAGTTACATCAGAATTTAGGATTTGAATTAAACTATCAGAGTAGGCCACTCAACCGGGAAGACTTAAGAAAATCCATAATTGAAACGAACAAAGTTAACCAAGCTTACATTACAGTTAACTTAATGATGGCAGTCTATTCTGCCCGGTCGATAGTCACGATAGTCAGTGTAGGAGAATACCTGTGTTGAAATGTGTATGTATGTATGTATTTATCACTTGGAATTTTGATCCAGGAAAACCAGATAATTAATGCATATCTGCTGGTCTTACTTATTCCGCAAAGGAGTTAATAGTTGAGAATAAACTTTTGACCTAAGCGTTTTGAAATCGATTAATTTGTTTCTTATGAATGGTAAGTTAGAAAAGTTAGAAACAGCAATGGGCTCTCCTCTCTGTAAGACTTGATCAAGCTTTAATAACCACTGATTATTCTAATTCTGCCATTGTATGAAGGGCCAAAAACGTGTTGGGTGGATCGACAGGCAACATCACTTATACGTTTCCACAGGGATATAAGAATCTCCTCCCAACAACAAGATTGAACAATTGGTCATAAGAGCGAGCTATCTAACATGAGGATACCTCAATGGGCGGAGAAAAGAGCCCACCCTCTATTCACAAACTGTTAGCAATTATTTTTGCTGGCCTAATAGTTATTGCTCCTGAGTTAGAAAAACAGGAAAGATTTATTTGAAAGAGATTTAAAGACAAATGGGCATAAAAACAATGAGTAATGTTTAAATCATCTATGATGTAAAATCATTAAAACAATATTATCAAATATAATGATATTGTGAGTTATGATGAAGTAATGACAAAGATTGAACTGTAAAATCAAACACTAGCCAAATGGCACACAGCGCTGCATGAATCAGATCAGCTCAGATTTGGTAAAATGTCCATTTGCAAACCGGAAATGAAAAATACATTCAGTAATAAGTGCAAAGTCTACCACAGATTCCGTGGCAGCTTCTTGTATTCAAGGCACTAGATACTTCTGGAGAAGAAAGCATCAAAATGATAATTGGACATATAAGACATAATAATTTAAAATAGATATAACCTATAAGGTAAAAATTGTAAAATTATAAATCATGAAAACACAAATAATGATAACAATGTTAATGATGATGATAAAGATGAATGGTAATGGTAATGAATAAATGTCACATAAGATAACTAATATATAGTGAAGGGATATTATAATATGAACTGAAAATTACATCTGTGCCGACTGCTGTTTTGTTGCAATTGTAGACAAACTTGCGCATCCATTATGAAAAAAATTAGACATTGTATGACAGTCATGAGAAAAAAAAGGAATTTAAAATTTTAAGTTATTTTTCAATACCTGATAACCTGGAAGACCTATAATACATCATGCAAAGGCAGTACATCCCAATTTATATGCAATAATATACTATCATATAATAACAACAAAAAAAGATAAAAAATGTATCTTGCCTCTATTTCCCTTAATGTCCTTCCATGTTATTAGGATGGATCTAAGGCAAGGATGATCCCAAAGCGGGCTGCAACTACGAACCTTCAATAAATGAACTAGATAAAAAAAAACTACGAGCCTAATTTGAATAGTAAAATTCTCAATGTGACCTCCAGGCACACATCTGTAGCAGGTGAAAAAACTACTTGATGTGATATTTCCACAATGGAACTGACTCTTAACTTCGGGTCTTGACCAAGAATCCCTACTGAGCACTTGTGGCATGACAAGCCGGCCAGTTCATCGCAAGGGTTTTGACCTAAGCGTTTTGAAATCGATTAATTAGTTTCTTCTAAACGTCAAGTTAAAAAAGTTAGAAAAGCTGAATTAACTTTGGTTAGATAAAAAAATTGTTAACATTTGTAAATGAGAGAATCTAGGGAAATAGAAGCTGATTCAAAAGAAGAATTGTAATGTTGGTCCACTGATCTGACTAACAAAATAGATAGATTGTTGTCATGCAGATTGAACACGTCATTCCGTTATTTTTTTTCCTAAGGGAACGTCCATTAAGTATGTCACGCAAAAAATGTCCATTTGCAAACCGTCT